>OY744609.1:64809490-64841990 GCA_963556255.1 Allolobophora icterica | reverse complement strand
CACCCCTCAGGCTTTCCACTTAAAGTTAAAGTCTCAGCTCTTCAGGAATTCCTACCCTGATTCATCCATTCCTCCGCTTTTCAATCTCTCTGGTCAATGCCGGATTTAGACTTGGTGATGCTCTGAGCTATTTAAAGCTTGGAGGTTCTTGTTAAAAAATTACACCAGAAGGTCTCGCAGAACTTTGAAACAAATAATTATGCCTTTTTAATTATTCAATAGCAAGGAATTTACAGTGAGAAATTTAAATTATTTCTCAACTGAATCCATTTACTCAGGCGAGATGGATTTAGGAACACTACGGGCGCTGTATCAAGGAAAGTCGATTCAGATCCAAAATTGCGGTTCAGCAACATGGCCAACAGGAGAGAATGGTCATCGCACTGCGTTCATGAGACCAAGATGGCCGAGGGTTAAGTGAACTTATCAACCCCAACTAATCAAAAGCCTAAATGACTCCCCTCTAGAGGGCGAAGTTACTAATTAGATCATTAGTTGACTAATAATATCTCGGAGCCACTAATTGCCAGATGGTTTACCTGGAGCTGATGAAGGAGGAGCAGTGGACCGTGACTTACCTTCGTCAACTCGGCCGATCTGGACGGGACTTGCCCCGAAGACCGTGAATCCGAAACCATTCCGCCCTCTGGTGATTACAAGCTGGAAATAATTCAAAAACACATCTGCTTTATTTTAAATTACATCCATCTATTCCAACGTCCATCCCTTCCTCCCTTACTTCATCCTACCGTCCATCCGAACATCCACCCATCTATTCATCCGCACATCCATACGTCCATCCATCCATCTAAACATCCCTATCTCCATCTCTCCCTGTCTCACTCCTTTCATCCGCCTGTCCATCCAGCCATCCATCTATCCACCAGTCAGTCAGTCAGTCAGTCAGTCAGTCAGTCAGTCAGTCAGTCAGTCAGTCAGTCAGTCAGTCAGTCAGTCAGTCAGTCAGTCAGTCAGTCAGTCAGTCAGTCAGTCAGTCAGTCAGTCAGTCAGTCAGGTAGTCAGTCAGTCAGTCAGTCAGTCAGTCAGTCATGTATTCAGCCAACCAGCCAGCCAGCTAATCTGTCTGTCTGTCTGCGTGTGTCTGTCTTTGTGTGTGTCTGTCTGTCTTTGTATGTGCGCTTATACCAATTTGTTTGGCGCGTCCAATACTTAAGGTCGATTCCTGGCCTTGTTATATCAGAATTCGTCTTATAGTGAAACGCGTTTTACTGAGTCTCATGTGTATTTAATATTTTGTCAATCTCGATCGGAAACTCACTGAAAAGTGTTCCATTCCGGAAAGATCCATGTTCACTTCCGGTATCGCGGGAATCGTAGCCGTGGCTGAAATTTAATAAATTATTAACAACTTTATTAACAATAATATTAATTATCCAAATAATATAAATTATACAAATGTCAACAAATTGTAAACCAACAGTTTCACTCTGCATTATGCAGATATGCAGACATACCTGCATACATACATAGAAAGAGACATAGAGACATAGAGACAGACAGACAGACAGACAGACATATTGACAAAGCGATAGTCGGGCAGACACAGACAGATAGGCACACATAAGTGAAACGTGTTTTATTGAGTCTCTTTCTGTATGTCAAACATACAGACAGACAGACAGGTAGACAGACATACATAAGTGAAACGTGTTTATTGAGTCTCTGGCAGACAGCTAGACAGACATGCAAACAGACAGACAGATAGGGAGACAGAGACAGACATACAAGAGAGACGATCTACTGCCTGATGTCATTGACAGGTTTCTCGCCTCCGCTCATCTCAGCATACTGGAAAATTGGAAAAATTGCAAATAATTGAAACAATTGGACAATTGAAACAATTAACAATTGGAAACAATTGGAAAATTGGGAAAATCAGAAAAACAATTGAAAAATTGGAAACGATTGACTAAGATTACATTACATTAAGATAGCTGTCAATGGATCAATATGTGTACTACGTACAAATATTGAGCCATAGACAGACAGACAGACAAACAGACAGACAGACAGACACATAAACAGGCAGAAGGACATTGAAAGAGGAAGAGGTGGCGAGTAAAGATATAGCTAAACTATAGACGCATAAGTGACGCCAGTTACCAGATATGAAATCGGTAGAAAGCGTGTATTGCCAAGCTCCCAAGACCGCCACATTCGCTCGTTCGTTCATTCCTTCATTTATTCTAATCATTTATATAGCGCACGGTGTTTTAATTGCCAAAAATGAGCTGGGGTCGAAAATTTTACAGATTGATGATTGCCTAAGTTAGCCCTGTACGAACGTAGGTTGCAATTTAATGTTCTTAATATGTTAAACACAGTGCTCGAAATGGAAAATTTTACGAAACGGAACGCTAGTCAAAGATAGCCTATGGGAGCATTCACGTTAATTTCATAGTATTTTCCACAATAATTCATTTGACGAACCGGAACGGCGTTCCGGTGCGTTCCGGTCCATTTCGAGCAACTTAAATACGAAATAACTTATGACATATTTTGGTTTCCTCCTCCAACATCTTTTCAGCTACTTAGCTGAGGGGGTTAGAAAAAGAGCTGGGGGTGAGGTTGAATTTCCAGAACTGTACCTTTATCTTTACCTAAAACTTCACATTAATTATCATAGTAGAAGTGCAGTCCCTTACAAACCTCTTTTGAGAGTGTCATATTCCCTATAAATATTTAAATAGTCCTTATACATTAAATACTGAGTCATTGGCCAATGTATGTTACACACCTCTTTTAAGAGTGTCATATCCCTTATAAATATTTAAATAGTCCTTATATACTAAGTACTGCCGTGAAAAACCAAAACACAGTAACTAGCAAGCTATAACAGTCATAGTTACTGTATTTTGGCTTTTCACGGCAGAGTACTCCTTCGTCGTTTTCCTTCTCAACGGCCTATGTTGTCATATGACGACATTAAACTGTAGAATAAAAAAATACACCTTCGTCATTTTGCCAACTTGTGTTATGCAAAAATACGCAATGCAGTGTTTGTACAAAATAAACAGTTTTAAACATACAACAGTAACAAAAGCATGGTTGTAGTAAACAGTGACAATATTATTATATGAAAACTACATTTTAATATAACGTGTCATATATATATATATATATATATATATATATATATAATGCAAGATTGGAAGGAAAAAGTAACAAAGACAGACCAAGCTTACGCTGAATAGATAATTCATTTGGATTAACTCTAAAGGGAGCAATGGACTTGACAAATGACCGAGGACAATCATTTATTCGTACCCATCGCCACGAAATGGCTGGGGTCAGGAACTGATGATGATGATGATGATGATGATGATGATGATGATGATGATGATGATGATGATGATGATGATGATGATGATGATGATGATGATGATGATGATGATGATGATGATGATGATGATGATGATGATGAAGATGATGATGCTGACGATGATGGAATGTAAGCTGATGTTGAAAAAATCGGCCCGTGATAAGGCTGGTAAAAAATTGCCAGTCCTTAGAATCAGAAAGTTATGAGAAGCCCTAGCTTGTTTAAAGAGCCAATAATAAAGTTACCAATAATAGGGCTATATACCAGATATGAATACCGTAAGAATGTACAGCAGTTTGTATTTTCCGAAACTGCGGTGATCCAGTCTGTCACATTGATTTACAAGGTCATCATTACTTAAAGAAGAAATTGTAAATGTGGCCGTGACTGACGACGTGACCTTAGACACCTTCATGAAGCTGTCGTTGTCAACGTATAGGCTGAATTTATTTAGAAGATTAAATTTTAAAGAGAAAAGTGTCCCTTGGTTCATATGGAAATTCCCAGTATTGTATTTCTATCTCAAACTTAAACTTCGCATTATAGCCTACGCCCTAGTAGAAGTACAGTCCCTGGCACACCTCTTTCAAGCTTGGCATTAGTCTTATAAATATTCAAGTAAGCTTTGAGGCCAACCATCAACTACACTACTAGCAACTTATTAGCTACTATTGGTACATGTTAAAATTTAGCATGTGTGAATCTTAAACTGGATTAAATTAAATATGAAAAAATATGCTTGATAAATTACTTGCATATAATTTTATGATATGAAATTGTACAAAATAATCTGTAATAACTTGTACTTAATCTGTAATTAATTTGTAATACTTTAAGTGTTAGATAACAACTGTGTATTTTGTTTGTCATTATGAACATTGTACGTAAATGTGATACAGATGGCTTAATGTTAAATTATTTAGATTAGAAGCTCTGTAAAATATTCGTAAATAAATTTAAGAAAACCGTTTCAAAAAAGAGCCTAAAGGTCACCAAAAACTGAATAATGAGCCTTCGAGCCTCCAAAATCAATATTAAAAAAGAGAACAAAAGAGCCTTTTCTGGCCATCAAGAGAACCTTATGGTCAACAAAAGAGCCTTCGCGTCAAAAAGAAAAGAAAGCCAAATGGCTAAATGAATAGGGTATGTATGTGCAATATTAATCTATTTATTACCAATACTCGACGCCAACCACCTGCCTAACATTGCCATCTCAACAACCTGCCAGACACGAAAACAATCACGAGAGAAGCAAACGAAACATCAGGACAGGTGATATATAATGTGAAAATGAACTGAACTACATCGATGAACTTTAAGGACGTCAACGACCTTTCTAGCTATAGGATGTCGTTAAACAATGGATTACTACTGGTAATACTAGGTCCAATCCTTGTAGTAGTTTCATTTTAACGACACTGCGTGATAACAGTCACCCTCCTCCTTTTTCTATACGTGGGACGGGCACTTCCAGATTACGAGCAGTAGCAGAGTTCCTAGTCTTTTAGTTGCTGTGGCTCACCATTGCCAACTGGTGATAGCGCTCTCTTTAGACACCTTTAAAAAAGTATAAACTGATGTTATATAGGCATGGGACACAGAAGCCAATTGGCTAATAGCATGATGTGAGACTTATTAGAAAAGACGCGAACAGTGAGAACTGTTCAAAAATAATTCATGTCGACGTCAGCGGTTTTTTGTTGCCATAAGACGTGGTTAAACTGCATCCAGTCCAATCCTGTGTTCGAATGATATGATACCTTTATGATAACGGTAAAACAGTTTTAACAAACTCCACCACTGCCCGTACTCTGGTAGTGCCAGTCCCAAGCTTGGATATTGTATTGTATTGTATTGTATTGTATTTAAACATTTATAAAGCGCCTCTAGTAGGGTGAACCGTTCAGAGGCGCTCCCAGTGCGCAAGGCCAAGAGAAAAGAAATAAGTCTTGAGGAAAGCAAAAGAAGATGAGGGGTTACTAATTAAAATTTGAGAGCGAGTAGAAGGAGACAGTGTATTCCAGAGAGAGGGACCAATTGAGGCAAAAGATCGGGTCTGAGCCATAGCTGTTCTAGTGTGGGGAACTGAGAGATCCAATCTGTTTGAGGAGCGAAGTGGACGATGCGAAGAGACAGAAAGAGGCCGGTGAATTACATCAATTAAATATTTGGGGGCGAGACCCCGCTGTGTCTTTGACACCAGAATAAGGATTTTGAACTTAATACGTGCAGAGAGAGGAAGCCAGTGCAGTTTCTCAAACATGAAGGATGAAATGCGTGAGTAGCGTGGCAGACGGGCAATTAATCTCGCAGCTGCATTTAGGACTGACTGCAGAGGCATGAGACGGACCTTAGGAAGACCGATTAGAAGCGAATTGCAGTAGTCAATTCTGGAGCAAATGAAAGCATGGACCAGCGTTGTGAAAACAGAGGAAGAGACAGATCGTCGAACAGCCCTGAGACGCCTTAAGTGGAAGTAGGAAACACGTGTAAGGTTAGAGATGTGATCTTTGAAGGAGAGAGAGCTATCAAGCGTAACACCTAGATCACGTACACTTGATGAAAAGGAGTAGTGAGGGAAGATTTCCAAGAGGAGAGCGAAATCAATCTTAAGCAACTGTTGACGGGAGCCAAACCAAATGAACTGGGTTTTGGAGGCATTAAGACAGAGACGATTTGAGGACATCCTCAAACAGAGGAGGGACGACGCTGATCAACTTCGTCACGACACAACGTCGTTAAACTGAAACTACAACTAACTAGCTGTTTAAATAATTTGTCTACCGACGTCAACCTCGACGTCAACCTTCGATGCCATAAAATGTCGTTAAACTCTTGAATCCATCCGCGAACTGTGGCTAATAGGAATGCAAGGTAAGGTTGAGGTCCAGGTCTCTGGTAGCCATAAGATGCTGTTTAAGGTGCAAACTAGCATTTGCAAGCTAACATAACTTTTTATTTCCATCTCGACCCAGAACTTAACACAGTATAAAGCAGAGAAAAAACAGTTCCTAACACACCTCTTTTAATGTTATCATTCATTTTATATAAATAGTAGTGCCGTGGATTTTTCGATAGTATACGGTATATTGTTTCTGGTAATTTAAAATGTAACGTTGACGTCATCGGCCTTAGCAGCCATAAGATACCGTTAAACAATGGAAATTAGCTTAGCTATTACTATTATTTATGCCGACATCAACGGCCTGTGTTTCCATAAGACGTCGTTAATCTGTGTATCCATCCAACCATTTCAAACAACTACGGCTAAGTTAAATGTAGGCCTACTTGCAAGGAAAGGCCGACAACAGCCATAATATGCTATTAAACACCGGAAACTACGACTAACAATGTAACATAAATTATCACATTATATTTTATCCCCATATGAAACTTCATACAAAACGTAGTAGAAAAAACAATTTCTAGCACACCTCTTTTAAACGTTCATTTGGCTTATAAATACATATAACTGAAGCAAATAATTATTGTAATGGTAGTTCACAGAACATGGGATGACGTCAAACAATCGATTTGTTTTAAGCTGCGGGCTTGAATGATATAAAAAGGAAGATTTGGGTAAACCAATACATGTGGCGTCGGGTCCATATGAAACTTTTTATTTTGGCTAGCGTTGCGTGTCTTACCTTTGAATGTAGTGCAACGGACAGAAGCCAGTGCAGACGTTTGAGTTTAGATGATATAGAGAGAGCCTGTCTTACAGAACAGGTTTACCTCGAATACAGAAATATGAACTCCAGTGTATACGCTTCGAGATTAGAAGATATAAAGATAGTTTCTAAAAGAACAGATGCGGAACGCCACTGAACTTTATTTACTTTACTTTACTTTATTCCAGATATTTCTATAGCGCCTCTCGAAGTCAACTACTACTCAGAGGCGCTCCCGACTACAGCATTGGTATACTGTGCCGGAATTTTCACGCCGAAGCGCCACGAGCAATTGCGAGTGAAGGACTTGCCCAAGGTCCGTACGCAGCGGCTAGAGTGGGATTCGAACCTGCAACCCTCCGGTCACAAGGCGCCGAACTTACCACTGAGCCACCACGCCCCACAACTTGTTCGGGATAAGAAGATAGAGAGACCATTTCTAGATGATTGTAATCGTAATCGTAAACTTCAAATTTCTAAAGAGCTACTCTAAAGATAAGTGCAGAGCACCAGCTTATTCACGAGCGCTGCGTCTTATCAGAGGGGTTGTCCGGAGACCGATGTCCAGTGGAGGTCTGAGTCCGGTTGCCAGAGAGACCAGACTGGCCGAGGAGCTGCTAAGGCGGGTTTCGTTCAGGACGAGAAGGCTTGGAAGGCAGATGATCGGATAAATTAGGGTAGGAATTCTTCAAGAGGTGAGACTTCAGTTTGTAGTGGAAAGCCTGTGAGGTGATGAGTAGAGGAGCCCGAGTATCACTGAAACTATATTCTGTTAAATGAAACGTATCAGTGCAACTATTAGCTGTTCCAAACACACGAATATGACCCCCATTGAAGTCTCCGCGTTTAGAAAATAGAGAGTTAGGTTGTTAAAACGAAACAGATGTTGTCTCAACTAGAGAATTCGAATCCAGTAAATAACAGCTGTTCCGACGGCTCTTTCAATTAGGCGTCAAAGAGTAGACGCCAGTTTAGAAGGTATAGGATAGCCTCTTGCAGAAGGAGTTTCGCCGACCCTACAGTAACAGAAGCCGCTGCCTATTCGTCCTCGTTGACCGGGCCGCGGTTGTATACGCTACGTCGCTACCCACAACCACCCGACTGTGTTTTGTCTCCGTGGATTTGTTTACGTCCGGTCTTGTCTCTGTCAGATCACCTGCTGGACAGTATAGGGAACTGGAAGCAGAGATGGACTGCTTGTAAGAGTAGCAATTGAACAAGAAACCAGACGCAACATATGGCCGACCTGTGCATGCAACCAAACAATGGTAATCGTCGTCAAAGAAATGTGTCTGATGATAGCAGGCACTGCTTGTGGCGGTAACGCTTTTCGCGAGTATTTCGAATACGAAAGAAATTGACCGTGGCCGGAAGTCAGACAATAATGTCAGTAATGCGACCAGATTTGCACAGCTTTGACTTATAGTGATCAACGAGCGCCTGACATAGACTCGACCTTCGGCAGTAGACGGCTGATATATCTAGATGGTGACAGTGTAATGTGGCCTGTGGTAGACAATCATAGACAAATTATCTGGATGTAGGTCACGCTGCAGTCTGCGCTCCATAGTTATGAGGCCGTCCGTCTGCAGTGTTTCACCTGTTTAATCAATGCTATAAGTCATCGTTGCGTTCTTCTTCCAACGGAGATATGCAGGTGCCGCGCTTCCTCGCGTAGACCCGGGCCCGTCGCTCCTACTCAATCATTGGATCATCCTGGAACCATTGTTCCTCCTGGAACAGTCTCTCAGAACATTTGCGTACTGTTGCACATGGTGATGTGCATAAACCACTTGTTTTGAACTTATGTACAGCGCCATTTTCGGCCTCGGCTTTCTGCAGCGCTATATAAATCGACTTATTATTACTATTATTATTATTAATATTTTAGTTATTATTATTATTATTATTATTATTATTATTATTATTATTATTATTATTATTATTATTATTATTATTATTATTATTATTATTATTATTATTATTATTATTGTTATTGTTGCTGTTGTTTGTTGTTGTTGCTGCTGCTATTGTTCTTCTTGCACAACTTTAGATCAGTTAAACAGTCGCAAGAGCACCGCTGATGCAAGTCACACAAAAGCGCAAAAGGCGCTATGCAGAACACTGTTCCTAAGCATGCATACGTTGGCAAAGAAGGGCTACGTGCTCAATTGCTATCCGGCAGAATGCCACTACTCATGACCTATGCTCTGCACTTGGGTCGTTGAACTGTGGTTGAGACAACTTCTGGTGTCGCAGAAGGTGCTACACCCTTTGGCAAAGATCCACGTGGACGGGGCAAGGGCAAAGGTCAGAGGGCATACGCTCAGGCTAACCACACTGACATCCTATGGACGATCCAAGAAGACACTTTCCAGCACAGACTAACAGAACACCTCCTAAGAGGGCTGCCACCGACAACTGACAGGTGTCCCACCCTCACCCCTCTCAAGAATCTATCAGACATCAATTATTATTGCATCAACATCTTCCCATAGAAATCCCATCTCGGCAGGTAACAAATACGACTCCTTTGGCTTTTCATAGCGAAATGTATACCTTCATATAATTGTAATACGCCTAAAATTACACACACACACACACACACACACACACACACACACACACACACACACACACACACACACACACACACACACACACACACACACACACACACACACACACACACACACACACACACACACACACACACACACACACACACACACACGTATATACAGGCATATATATATGTATACATAAAAACATATATATATACACAGTGTAACAGTATATGTAGTTGTAATATATAAATATATAAATATATAAATACAATATATACCTAATAGTGACGCATCAATAATTAATATAAATGGCCAAAATGAACATAACGAATACCTATAATTCCACCATTGCGGTATTCTGGTAGTGCCAGTCCGAAGCCTGGATAAAGGAGGAGGGAGACGTCAATCATCTTTGTTATGACACGGCGTCGTTAAACAGTAACTAACCGACCATAAATGCATATCGTATAACAACACGTTAACAGCTGGAAGGCTCTACTTAGCTAACGTTCGCTTTAATTAAACGTCAATAACGTGGGTATACCCGGTTCATCTGCTTTCCATACATGCATACATATTTACGCATATGAAGTCATATATATATATATATATATATATATATATGCGTGTGTGGATATATATACATATATATATATACATATATATACATATATATACATGATATATTGAGTCCCTGAACAGAATCCTGCGTACTGCTGCCCGCCTTGTAGGCCGCATCCCCAAGTTTGGCAGAGTGTCTGCGTATATGAGGGATGTCCTCCACTGGCTCCCCTACCCACAGCGCATCACTTACCGAATCTCTGCCTTGGTCCGGCGGTGCTTTGAAGGTTTGGCCCCTCCATACCTGCGGGAGCTCTGCTGTCCCACCTCATGCTCGCAGCGCCGTTCCTCTCTCCGCTCAGCTGCGCAGGCTGAACTTGTTGTTCCCCGCGTGCGGACAACCATACGGCAGCGCCGTGCCTTCTCTGTGGCTGCCCCCATGACCTGGAATGGGCTTCCTACCAAGCTCCGTCAATTACCGATTGGTCATTTCACCCTGTTTCTTACTGTCCTCAAAACTGCGTTATTTGACCGTGGTTGGGCTGGGAGTGCTCCTGAGTAGGCAATCTTGAAGGGGCGCTATATAAAACTACTTTAATAATAATAATAATATATAGATAGATAGATACAACATATGATTACACATGCAATAAAGTAAATATATATATATATATATATATATATATATATATATATATAACACATGACATGTGTGATATATATCACTATACTTAATACGCTTCGTAAACAGTACTGTTATTGGATTGTTTATTGCTTGTTAGCGCGGCGTATGTGGGAATTTCGTTATTTACGAAACTGTTGCTCTTAGAGTCCATTTCTAATTGTAGAATGGACAGTGAAAAGAAGCGGATGATTTTCTGTAGCGTTGAGCAAGCTAAAGGTGATGATGAACTGAGTTCGTTAACGACTTTTGAACACAAATATCATGGGTTCGACGCCATCATGCATGGACGCTGCAGACTGACAGGTAAACATAAGTGGGTGGGGGTGAACTATACTGCCCTCATAAGAAAGAACAACGCATCTGCAAAAAGTTGATTTTGAGATAAATGCAAAAAACATAAATTGGTTGTTGCCAAGTAGATCCTATAATCATATTCATTTTTGCTTTTAACCAACATATGCAACAAAAAGCTACCATTTTTAGAGGGAAATGAATTTTAAATATTTTCTCTCATAAATATTTTAAATGTCAGTAAATGTGTTTTTACTTAGCTTTGAAGACCGACGACATAACCCAATAATTGTTAAGAACAACGCATCTGCATAAAATCGTGTTTTAGTGTGGAACAATTCAACAATTGACTCATATTTCAGGACAATTATATCAAACAACATAGGCGTAATGTGTGGGGGTACGAGGGATACGCGTACCTGTCGCGTGAGGAGATCGACAACAACGACGAGATGGCATCATCATTATGATGTAAGCGTCGTTGCCGGTCGAGATAGGATGTTGACGGACGAAAAGCCAGTCTCCACTTGGGCAACAATGAAGGCAGCGAGGCCCAGGTGTAATCGGACACCACACAGCCAAGGTGTAATAGGACACCTCGCGGCTATGGTGTAACCAGACACCGCCCGCGCTGCAGGCGAGCGACGACCCGCGTATCGAGGAGCAATCTGACACTAATTGACGATAGCTTGACGTGGGGAGGGGGGCTGACTGATGCACGCTGGAGTTCCTACTTAACAGAAGGGAACGGAGAACACGGGACTTGTACTGCTGACGAACGCGACTGGGAAACCTCCGATTGCGACCTTGGCGCAGTCGACAGGGTTTTCAACTGAGGACGTCACGACGAAGAACGGAACCGGAAACGGAAAAGAGGAATCTCAACAGATCGGGACCAGCGGCGAATACAACCCTTCGCAACTGGAGAAATCGAGTGCCGGACTCCGGAGACGAAGGACTCGAAGGAACCGACAGCAACAGGCAAGGACGAGGAACAAGAGCGCCAACGGACGACCGACCATCGCTAGCAACGACGGACGGGAGTGGCAACGGAGGACAGCGGATCAGCCAAGATACCAAAAGACGGAGCACGCTCGACGTATTCAGAGGGTAAGTCCTTACTGGTAGTCGTGGTAATCTGTGAGGTTGCGGTTGAGGTCTGGATGAGGATTGGTGTGCGAATAGCCGAGGCTTTTGCGTAGCTCCTTTTGCTCAGTTCTGTTCTTGTTGTATTTGTGGTAGAATTTTAGGACGTTGTTTTCTTTGATTTCTGACCAACGGTGACTCTCCTCTAACTTACTTATCTTTTTCTATTAGTGAGCGGACTGTTGGGAGATGGATAAGTTGTCGGTAGGGAAAAGAGTGAGGGTGCAGAACATGCCCCGTCACAGACTAGTCGCATATCTGATAAAGATGGGACTAGGAGAGGAGGAATTGGGTTCCATGAGTACGGGCCAACTCCAAGAGGCGAGTGCTGAAATAATTGTGTCTGGACGGGAAACCCCGCCAGAAGTAAGTGAGGAAGTAAGCACGGGTAGCATAGAAAGCAATATCGATTCGGCAGCGCAAACGCCGTTATACGAATTAAAACGCTTAAAATACGAGAGAGAGGAAGCCGCGAGGCTGAGAAGAGAAGAGAGAGAGGAAGCGGAGAAACTGAGAAGAGAAGCGAGAGAGGAAGCGGAGAGAATAGAAAGAGTGAGAAGAGAAGAGAGAGAGGAAGCGGAGAGAAAAGAGAGAAGAGAGGAAGAGAAAGAGAGAAGAGAGGAAGAGAAAGAGAGGAGAAGAGAAGAGAAAGAAGAAAGACAGAGGAAAGAAGAGAAGGAGGAGGCTGAGAAGCTCAGGCTTCAGGAGGAGAAGCGGGCTGAGAAACAGAGGAAAGAAGAGAAGGAGGAGGCTGAGAAGCTCAGGCTTCAGGAGGAGAAGCGGAGGAGAGAAGAAAATAAGGAGGCAGAGAAGAGAGAGAAGGAGGTCCGAGAGGAAAGGGACGCAGAGAGGAGACTCAGAGACGAAAGGGACTATAACTTGAGGCATTCGGTCGTAGGACGAATGAAAACGTATAGTGAAAGCTTGCGAGGACTCTTACCGAGATTCCCCAGCGACCATGCGCAAATCCCTGGTTTCTTTGTGCATTGCGAAAGGTTATTCGACTCTTGCGCTGTCCCGGACGACCTTCGAAGCAGATTACTCTTGACCTGTCTAGATAATCAGGCCAGAGCATTGACGGCCAGACTCACACAAGAGGAGCTTGATAATTACGGGAAGCTAAAAACCTTCTTGTTGAAAGAGTTCAAAGTGAGCGCAGTCTCTTTACGAGAGCGATTCATGAACGCAAAAAAGGCGGTAGATGAATCATACACAACATTAGCTTCGAGACTGCATAATTTACTTTCTTACTATCTGCAAGATCGCAAGGCAATGACGTTTGATGAGGTTACGAGCCTCTTGATTGCAGATAAGATGAAAGAAATGTTGCCCAGAGGATGTTTAAATTTCATCCTCAGTCAAGAGCAGCAGAAGTGGTTAGGGCACAAAGAGTTAGCCGAAGCGGCTGACACTTATGTCGCTACACACCCTTGGGAAAATGACTATACGAAGCATAGTCTAGGCACGGGTAAGACGGAGGCACGCTACGCGAAAGCGCCAGCACCTCCTCAGACGACAGCTAAACAGACGGACACGGGGACTGACCGACCGGGAGGGACACAGACAAATAACAGGACAGACGGACGTCCAACCCCCGACGAGATTAGAAAGCGTGGCCTTTGTTTCCTATGCTTTTCTCCAGACCACAGAGCTAAACTGTGTTCGAAGAACAAACAAACTAAAAGCAAGCAGGTGAGCGCGTGTGCGGTCCAGCCAACCGTGACCAGAGCTCAAGGCAGACAGGCAGACAGACAAAGCGAGACGCGACAAGACGGGCCGCCATTGATACAAGAGATAGAACAGCATGCATGGCCGACAAACCCGGATTGCATTGATGTGGAGGAGACTTATGTAAGAGAGTACATGAAAGTGTATATTACAGGGCTCCCTGTGACATCGTCTCTAATAGATAGCGGGGCCGAATACAATTGTGCGCGAGCTGAACTAATCAGGCCGCTCAACCTACCTGTGGTCAAGCAGGTAGAGGTGAAGGGGCTGAACGGTCAATCAATGATTGTGGACGTGGTGCGGCTGAGACTAAAGGGGTCTCAGGCCGGCGAGGACAGGGAGGGGGAGGTAAATTACGCCCCTGATGTTCGGATATGGGCGGCACTCATTAAAGACCTTAATGAACCGTTAATTATCACGCCCACTACAGCCGACTTGCTGCGCGAGACAGCGTTGTACTCAAGTCACGCGGCCAGCGCTCCTGAAATAGACCAAATTTCAGAAGCGCAGGCGGTCGCAAGGACTGAGACGAGTGAGGAAGAGGAGAGAGGGGAGGAGGTAGAGGGACTTAGGGCGCTGATAGGCGAAGATTACTTCACGGTCGCTCAGGCAGACAGTGAGAGTGTAGGAGAAATCAGTCCCGAAGAAACGGATACTGAAGAGCAGTTCTTCAATCCTGAGATACCACCCCCACCCAAGGAAGACACAATAGTAGGCAGAAGCAAGATGGCGGCCGAACAAGCACAATGTTCGACACTAGCACCATTCTTGGCCCACGGGAAAATTGGGGCGAAGAGCTTCTTCACTGAAGACAATGTGCCCTTTTATAAAGACAAAATAGCTGGGCATTATGTAAAACAACTGTGCTTGCCTAAAGAGAGAATGGACAAAGTCATCATCCAATCACCGGAAGCGCGAGGAGCAAAGAAGGAGGGCCAATGGCAAGGCCCGGCCATCATCGCTCAAGTGAAATCGCCCTACACATACATCGTGGAAATAGGGGGCAAAAGCCGCTTATTACATGCAAATCGTATTCGCAAATATAACGAAAGAATACAGCAAGCATTGATTAACAATTGCTCCATTCTGTTCGAGAAGGACGAAGACTTCGGTCACGTAGAAGCAGTGGGTAGCTTCGTCACGAGTCAGACAAGGCCCAGTGCACAAGTAGACCCTATTGCCGTTGCACACTTAACGGTACCCGAGCGGAAACAGCTGTTTAGTCTGTTAGACAGATTTCCAGATGTGTTCTCGGACAAACCAGGTTTCTGTCCCGTCCTAGAACACACAATCACTGTTAGCGCGGAGTTCAGGCCGAAGAGTTTGCGAGCCTATAAGGTGCCGGAACTGCTCAAACCGGAGATGGAGAAGCAGATCCGCGAACTTTTGGCCCTAGGTATCATCACTCCCTCACATAGTGAAATGGCTAGTCCCGTTGTGTGCGTTGTGAAAAAGGGAGGTCAAGGCGGTTTAAGACTGGCCATTGACTACCGATATGTAAACAAGTTCTCGGCGGGTGACGCATACCCCACCCCCGACATCCAGGAAGTGTTACAGAAGGTAGGAAGTGCAAACTTCATATCCTGCTTTGACGCACGTCAAGGATACTACCAGATTGGACTCCACAAGGACTCTCGTTGGTTATCAGCCTTCGTATGTGACGCTGGCCTATTTGAGTTCGTACGACTGCCCTTTGGTTTAAAGTCAGCCTCAAATTCTTTTATCCGATGCATGTCAAAGGTCCTTCATCCCATTCGCGACTTCACTGAGACGTTTGTGGATGACATGGCAGTACACTCGATGACGTGGCCGGATCACATGAAACACCTAGAGAAATACTTAATGACTATTCAACAGTCGGGTCTGACCCTTAACATTAAGAAGAGTTCGTTTGCTAGGCGACAAACAACGTTTGTAGGTCACCTGATCGGATCAGGGAGCATTGAACCGGATCCTATGAAAATCGCAGGGCTAGGGAAAATCCCTCAACCCGAGTCCAAAAGGGACATACGGAGATTAATTGGCTTCTTCAGTTATTTTAGGAACTTCATCCCTAACCTGGCTGAGACAGCCAGAATTCTCACTGACTTGACCCAGAAATCGGTGCCTGCTAAGATACCCTGGCGAATTGAACATCAAAATGCGCTAGATAAACTTACGCACGATTTGAATAACGCTGTATGTTTGCAGACAATTGACTACGGCAGAGAGTTTGGTTTATCGACTGACGCTTCAGACAAAGCAGTCGGTTGCTGCTTATTCCAAATTCAAGACGATGGAACAGAGCGGCCAATATGTTTCGCCAGTTCTAAATTAGATGCTACGCAAGCGCGTTGGTCCACTGTGGAACGCGAAGCGTATGCTGTAATCTTTGCGTTGAAGAAGTTTAGGAATTGGATTTTTATGTCAAGGACCACCCTCTATTCTGATCACAATCCCTTGACTTTCCTAACTGCTTCTACGCCCACAAGTGCTAAACTTGCGAGGTGGGCTCTGGCACTCCAGGACTTTGATATCGCTTTTAAATATCGTCCTGGGGCGCTGAATATTCCCGCTGATCTTTTGTCCAGACTATGATTGAGGAAGAAGGCGGACTACCATGTAAGGCACCGCGACAACTGTAAATATAATTTCTAACTGTGCTGATATTTTGTATTTTCATGGGAACGACGAGGACATGGTCTGGAGGAAATCGATGGAGGGAACGACATCATTCTCAGCCGGGAGGCGAACCAATGACTGGCTTTGTCCTCCCCCGGGAAGGGAGGTGTCGCGTGAGGAGATCGACAACAACGACGAGATGGCATCATCATTATGATGTAAGCGTCGTTGCCGGTCGAGATAGGATGTTGACGGACGAAAAGCCAGTCTCCACTTGGGCAACAATGAAGGCAGCGAGGCCCAGGTGTAATCGGACACCACACAGCCAAGGTGTAATAGGACACCTCGCGGCTATGGTGTAACCAGACACCGCCCGCGCTGCAGGCGAGCGACGACCCGCGTATCGAGGAGCAATCTGACACTAATTGACGATAGCTTGACGTGGGGAGGGGGGCTGACTGATGCACGCTGGAGTTCCTACTTAACAGAAGGGAACGGAGAACACGGGACTTGTACTACTGACTAGGCCGACGCGTGAACATCGGTCGAGGAACAACATCGAGAGGAGCGACCAGCGGCGGCGGCAGGGTATTAGTCCGTCAGATTCAGAGACTGACGCGAAAGAACGATCTGTAGTTAGGCTGTACGAAGCAACATTTGAGATAGTCCGAGATAATATCTAAACGCTTTAATACTACGTGGAAGTTCCCGTAGAGTTAGTGTATATATATTTGTTTCTTTTATTAAATTCATTTATTAATTAAACAAAGTTCGTCGTGAATCTTCTATAGAAAAGTTAGGCACGTTAAATAAAAGTGCAAGTAAAAGAACGAGCAATCGAGGGTCGACATCAACACACGGCAAACACACGACAGGGAGACCTCCGATTGCGACAGTACCCCCACTATTTTTTTTACACGGGGGTACCGTACCCCCACTTTGTAAACAATGCCAATCAATATTTTATTATTGAGATCGCAGTCTCCGCCCTGCTTCGTATATGTAAGAAATTGGTATTCCCACTTTTCAGACCAAAGTTACACCTCTGGGGTACTAGGGGTATACGTACCCCCAATTTTTTAAACAATGCCAATCAATATTTTATTATTGAGCCTTCCCAGAAATCGCAGTCTCTGCCTTGCTTCGTGTATGTAAGAAAATGGTGTCCCACTTTTTAGACCAAAGTTACGCCCCTTGGGGCACGAGGGATACGCGTACCCCTACTTTTTTATTGGGGGTACCGTACCCCCTACTTTTTAAACCATGCCAATCAATATTTTTACTGAGCCCTCCCAGAAATCAGTCTCTGCCTTACTTCGTGTATGCATGTAAGAAATTGGTGCCCCCACTTTTCAGAACAAAGTTATGCCCCTGTCAACCATAATTTTAAAGATACGAAACCAATTATATACAGCTTTAAAAATTTTGATATCGCTTATATTTGATCATATCCGACTATCAAAAAGTCTGGGACAGTGAACATGTCACAGGACAGATGAAGAAGTACCAAACTTACTAATCTGCATCTTAGGTCCACAACATCTGATGTCTTAATATCTGGCCAGAATTTTTTTCTATTTTCTGGCATCAGAACGGTCAGTTAAGAAATAGGCCCAAATTTCATCTTTTTTCTCCCGGGGAATCCCTCTCGCCTCAGTTCTTCCAATTCTGTTTTGGACGTCTAATTTGCATATAGGCCTACGTGCAATTAAGATTATCTTTACTGCATAAACAATTCTTCACACCGCTCACACTCTTCGTTACCCAGTTTGTAAATGAATTGTTCATCTGCTTCACATTATGATCTAGAGATCATAACAGCAGACTACAACTTAATGTTGTATATTATTTACAAAGTCATTATATATTTCTGTAATATAAATATCTTATGGGAAGTACGCCTGCTTGAATGAATCAATGGGTAATCGAATAAAAAAAAACAGCCAGACGCATCCCACACCCTTAGGCCTATCCTCTCCACATATTTTATCATAATTTTTTTATCGTCTTTCTGACTCTTTCAAGTTAAATCATAAAAACCTCAACAGTGTAAGCCTACAAAACAATCTGGGTCTACCCGAATCCCCGAAACTAGATAAAATGTGGAAATGCAAAATTGATCGAATTCCCGAAAACAGAATTCTGCCAAGCGCTCGAATCCTGAAAACTAGTATGGATTAGCCGGCCAATATCCTGTATAGTATATTTTGAAAATATATCTAAAAGTTAGACTTGCGCAAATAACTTTGTTGTAACTTGGAAAATAGATTTCGGAGATCCGACGAAATTCTGTTTCGGGAATTAGGGCGTCGGAAATTCGCTACGCACCCAAAACAATCACCCGTAGTCACAAACAAAGTCATAATAAATCATTCAAAAACATTTAAAACGTTTGAAATTACTATATTTAGTGTTGCTCAAATTTCACTTAATCTCACAGCGTGATGAATAATGAAAACCACCAAGACGGATTAAAATTACAGTCTTAAAAATAATTTATTATCGCTCAGATTCGTAAACTTAAACGTAAACATTGTCGGGAGGTAGTTACTGCGCATGCGCGTGGACACGGATCTGCAGAAAACGCTCTGTGTTACTAGCAAAAAACCACGCATGTGAGATGCGTGGTTCTTACTTAGTATTTGATACGAAGTGTGCAGATACGTGGTATTAACAAACGCTGGTTCTCTACGATCGCATCAAGATAGGAGGTTCTTACTTCCTACCAAGGTGTAAGACCACTTATACATGCAGAAACTGCATCTAACTCAAAACGGCCAAATTTGCAGTTACGTGGTTCTTTCTTATGAGGGCAGTATAGAAGTATAAAGACACCGCCGAAGAAAGTGACAAGAGCCGAATTTCTTTTAGTAGGGCGATATATAAATGGATGCTTAGTGGTTTACAATGCGATGCGTTCTGCTTTTTGTAGCGTATTTACGGTCATACGTATCTATAGCGTGGCGCTAAAAATATATCTGGTGCGTTGAAGAAAAATGTTATTAGAAAAATGTTATTAGAAAAATGTTATTAGAAAAATGTTATTTGAAAAATGTTATTAGAAAAATGTTATTAGAAAAATGTTATTAGAAAAATGTTATTAGAAAAATGTCCTTAAAACAAGAAGGAATGGAAGTGTGCAGTCTATTAAGCTAACTGGATACACAATTACATATATACAGTGTTTTAGTTTTCGGGTGGTTGGGGGGTTCAACCCCCTAGTTCTCTTTCTAACCCCCTCAGCTAAGTAACTGAAAATATGTTGGGGGGTTACTTTACTACAAAAACTGGTGTTTGGTCTATGTGATTATGTGATTTGGTAATCTGCAAATTTTTGACCCCCCCAGTTGTTTATGGACAACTAAAACACTGCATATATACATAATACATGCACAGTTTCACACTTACTTACTTACCAACTTCTATATACATACATACATACAATCACACATGCATGCGAACATACATGCATGTATATACATGTATATAAATACATACATAAATACATACATAAACTTGTACATTCTTGCATATGTACATTCATACATACATACATAAATACATACATATACACATACATAAATACGTACACATACATAAATACATACATAAATACATACATACAATACATACATACAATATATCTGGCTGCAAATGTCTAAAGTTTCTAGACTCCATCTAAATTCCATCTGTAACTGTTTCAACCTGATCCGTTTCATCGTAATTGCTGCGATGAAAATCGATCCATGAACAGAGTCGACCCCCATCAGTCTTCCCACCAGGCACTCTGCTTCCGTTTGCCCCTTCCCACCCCCCCCCCCACACAGGCATCGTTTTCATGACGGTCTAACAGACAGATACATCAATCCGAGGGAAACACGGCCCGACCCTGTCAACGCTGTCTAATGGTTACACCGCTCGTTACGAGCGTCATTCGATATCCTGAGACAAAGATGCTCTTCATCCTCTGCAACCAAGGAATCTCTCTGCCTCCGTACCAACCCGCGCTTTATAACGAACATAGATTAACCGAGCTATCTTTTGACTGCTATGCATATTAGATAACTACATGTTTATATTTGGGTCATTTATACAAAGCAACTGTAGTTTAATACTGCCCTGGTTACAAGTTCAGAAACGCACCTTGAAGACGGGCAGTAAGAAACATTAGGAACTATAGACCGAAAGACAGACTAAGACGAGAAGAGAAGAGCAGACCCTTGAGCTAGCCTGAGAGGTAGTCATGGGTATGAAGTGTTAGCGGCTTCATTTCTTAACCACGGCATATGAGGGCGGGTGACCAGTACTCTCCCTCGCCGTCTCATCTTCCCACCGACAGTGTATAGTCAGTGTACTCATTATAACAGTGAGGGCTAGGAGGCACACATGGAGCAGAAATCTCGAAGCAAATTTTCTGTAGAATTTTTTCGATGTCCCTGGCTTAGATTTTTCATCGTCAGCATCATCATCATCTTCATCGTCATCGTCATCATCATCATCATCATCATCATCATCATCATCATCATCATCATAATCATCATCATCATCATCATAATCATCATCATCATCTACAACAAAATCATCATCATCATCATCATAATCATCATCATCATCATCATAATCATCATCAGCATCAGCATCATCATCATCATCATCATCATCATCATCATCATCACCACCACCACCACCACCATCATCATCATCACCACCACCATCATCATCACCACCATCATCATCATCATCATCATCTTCATCATCATCAGTTCCTGCAGTTCCTGACGCGTCATTTGACGGCGATGGGTACGAATAAACGACCTCCATTGTCCACGGTCATTTGTCAGGTCCACTCCCCCTCTCACTTTTACTCCAAGTCCTATTATGCCGTCAGTTATACTGTCTATCCAACGCATTCTTGGTTCTGGATGTCTGGCCTGGAGAAACTCGCTGCGGGACTCATATCTCACCGTCTCGCGGTCTTGGGAGCACCGACAGTTGATAGCATTCTTCCTGTAGCTAAAGTCGTTTATCTTAAAGCATTGTCTCAGTTTACGGTCGTGACACGAATGATAGATGACCTTCTCAAGCTTCACGCACGCTGTCAAACGCCTCCATCAAGTCATTCAACGGTCCGTAACACATTGGGCGCTCTGTAACACAATCGCACGCAATCGCGCGTGACATTAGCGAGACTTTGCTGGCAAATATCTCACTGACATTGTCAGTGGCAACTCCATCGACTGACATCTTAGGTGTCACTGACATCGCGCACCTCTCCATTTCTCCCACTTTCATTTCTCACATCCATCCATTTCTCACACACATTCATTGTTCACATCGTAGAGAATCTAGTGAGTGAGTCTTAAAGCATTGACAGTGAGTGAGTGAGAGTGAGTGAGTTAGTGAGTGAATGAGTTAGTGAGTAAATGAGTTAGTGAGCGATTGATTGATTGAGTATATGCAATATGTTTGAAAAAAGTGTCGGTATTTTTCTAACGCTAATATATTACCTAATATTTTACCTACAAGACATATAAACTTAATATTCATATCAGACTTAGAGCCGAGGCTTAAATTAATTAGGCGCCCGATAAAATTACACTTTGACTTTCACTCTGTGTAATTTGCGTTCAGTGCAAGCATAGAGCCAATCTGCTCCTTGTAATCGGGGCTTCTCTCAACCTTCTCTGACAGTACACGAGCCTCAGGGCAGCAAACGCTACAAGCCATGCGCCCAGAACATCCGACTGCGTCTGTAATTCTCCTCCATTCTCTAAACTCCCCAGCAATCGGACTTCTTAAGTTCATTACGACATTCGGTAAGTTGGATAACGTCGGTCTGAATTGTTCGTTAGTTACACCTTTGAAATCTTTCCCTAATGACAGACGACCCCTTACCGCACAGGAGCTCTCGATCTCTGACCGAATTTCAATACCACTTATGTTTAAGATGTAATACCAATCACCCCACGAGTTTCAAAATGGATACAAGGGGTTAACAATGGATGTTAGATGGTCACAAAGGCATCTCAGTCAGGACTCGAAATCTGTGATTGCCCCGGAACAACCACCTGCGATATGGCAGTCCGCGCGGGAAGCCACGCATCTAAAGCCACACGCTGCAGGTTCCTCAATTAAGTGGCTGCATAAACATCAAAGAGATGTTCGAGAGATCTCGGGAAACGAAGAATTTGAAGCAATGCCAGAGGTGTGTGTAATCATACTGGGAGAAGCACTGGAGATGAGATTGCGAAAACGAGGTGACGTAATAGACATCGTTGTTGCTTAAAAATTCTCTGGAGAATGGAACAACCACCTATCCCATCCTCCCACACGCACACAACAAAGCCAAACTAAATAATCTCCATTACCACTTACCCAGTCTTTCTCTAAACCTTCTTTTCACTCTCGCCTGCATCGACGTGAGCCAACCATCGCGTATCGTTTAGATAGGAGAATCTTGCCTAGAATCAGTTCTCCATAGGAAGCTAACACATGTCTCTCGCGTATATTGAGATGTCACTAAAAGTAAGTTGCTACTGTGTCATTTAAAGTAGGCTACTATATTATGTCATTTGAAATGTGGATGCAATTCTCCAACCGTTATTCCCTGGAAAAACCAGAAACTCCCATTCGGCCCCTGGTGACCATCGGTCTATAGTTCCTCATCGGGGCTTGGATTTAAGTGACACGACCCCAGTGGGGCCACAAAAATCGACCTCGAGGCAATCTATAATAGGAACTGAAAGCGCGTATTAAGTGGTCAGTTCCATGCAGTATACACATGCATATACATATATATATATATATATATATATATATATATATATATAATATATATATATATACATATGCTACCAATTTATACGTATACTAGCAACTGACCACTGGGTATATTGTGGTCAGTTGGTGGTCACTGATTTATTGCGATACTGGCAAAAGCTGACACGTCGCCGAGCGGAAATGGGCGACAGGTCTGAGGTTAAGAAGGTCAAAGGTCGAATCAAAGTTCAAAGGTCGAACATATACACACCACACACACACATATATATATATATATATATATATATATATATATATCATATATAGATGAGAGGGTCGCGACCCGGATTGGATTCCAGATTCGAGTTGAGGATGGACCTTCTTGTGTAATTCTTAAAAGGCGCTTATAAGTTTAGCCAGATACATACATAAATACATACATACATAAGTACATACATACATAAATACATACATACATAAGTACATACATACATAAATACATACATACATACATAAATACATACATACATACATAAATACATACATACATACATACATACATACATACATACATACATACATACATACATACATACATACATACATACATACATACATACATACATACATACATTAGGCTACATAAAGTAACTGATATAATAATACAATTTGTACAATACATACGTTCAAACATACAGCGATACATGCATACATACATAGAGTACATACATACATACATACAAACATACATACATACAAACATACATACATGTAGTAACTGATACAGTAATACAATTTTTACAGTGATACGTACAGTGTATGTAAACATACAGCGATACATACATACACACATAGATAGAGTACATACATACACACATACATATACACATGCATACAGACATACATACATTCATGGAGGAAACTTCGGAGGAAGATGTTTCTTATCTTGAGAGGAGGAGGAATGAAGATGCATCAACGTCTCCATGCAGACAGCCAGAAATGGGCAGGAGTTGTTAAAAGGGTTAACAGCCGTGTCTTGAAATTATCCCTAAGACGCAGCCATGGTTTTAAAGTGTTGACCATTTCACTTTCTGACCCATTGCTGCTGACCCGATTAAGGCCTGGGTTTTGTGCGTCATCGCTGGACTCCTTGTGCATTAGACACCGGCGCTATAGAAGTTGGTTATTTTCTTAGCCTCGGTATGAGATGGGGGTGGTCAGTCCTCTCCTTCGCCCTCTGATCTGCCCATCACCAACAATGTATACGGTGCATGTTCTTATTACAGCTCAGTTACAGGGTTTAATTTATTTATCAATGATTTGCTAATAAAGTAGATTTTACGACCCTTTCCAAGGTATTAAACAAAATGCTAGAAGGTCTTACTTTGCCATGCATTCTCTTTCATCCACGAGAGTTGTCGTGTTCTATTTGCGTAGCGCATTTTCTCCGATTGGTCAAAACACGAGGTATCAGTATCTGTAGCCTGTAGTCCAACACGCTTATTCTTCCAGCAAGTGATGTATCTTGGATTATGCGAATGCATTCTGTTCTCTGGGAGTAGTAGCTTTTATAACGGTAACAAAAGCTGCCGGGCTTTCAGTCTGTAGCTGCCCCGCCCGAAGTCACCGAAGCGTGTCCACGTGAGACGACTTTGACGATTGTCAGTTGGCTGTTGTCTCGGAATATCTCCCAAATAACTCCTCCCGGACGTCGAGCAAATAGATAATTCACCCCAAGCCGCGCGGACCCTCGGGGAGAAACAACAGTTCTCACCTTACCATAGAGTCGAATCCAGGTAAGGAACATATTTGTGTGTCTAATGACCGTAGCGAGCCCCGGAATTGCGTTCTCAACACCTCTCTCTCCGGCAATTTGTCAAAGACGTCAAAACTGACGACTTATGATAAGACGTGTCATAGGTGACATTTATTAAACATTTACCGAACCATAATCCACTCGGCATTGGGCTGTCTAAGCCTCATTTCAATTAACTAGTTGGGCGACCACATATAACTGAAGGACAACGGAAATACAAAGGTCGATAACGGAAGCATTTATTTCGCCACTCATGACGATATGCTGTCAAGTTGTATTACCTGTGAAAACAGGTAAACGTCACACCTTGTTCCTCTATACTTTCGGAGAGAGAATTGATTAGTATAACTGGTTTCTCGATGATATAAGTCTTATCAAGCCCTCGATTGGTGTAGGCATCCTCTTGTTGATTATATCGTTCAGTTCGAAGGACTTTCCTTTTGTCTGTTTTGATAAGAATGCGACGGGTGCGGTGGAGTCCATTTTCAATTTACCATTTAATGGATTTACACGGTAGCCATTACTTAACAAATCCAACAGACATATTCGGTATTATAACGGACATACAGACACACATACATGCTTACACACATACAGACAAACTTACAAACATAGATATATATATACACATACATATGTACAAAACCATACAAACATGAATAGATAAACATACATAGATACACATACATGCATCCATATACAGACGAACAAACAAACATACATGCACACACATACACACAGAGACATACATACACAAATATACATATATACATAAGTACCCATACACATGCACATACTCATGTATATATATATATATACCCACACATGCACATACTCATGTATATATATATATATATATGAGTATGAGCATGTGTATGGGTATATATATATATATATACATATACATACACCCATGAGCATACTTACATACATTCATAAATAAATACACACATACATACATAAACATACCTGATACCTACATGCACATACATACAGACTTAAAATACATACTTTGTCCTTGATCAGACGTAGTTGAGAAATTAATTACCTGTTCTATTTGTTAGACGTGTTCTAAACTGAGAATCTGAACAGGTATTTGCTAACGATTATAATTCTTAAGCTGTATTTCAAGGGCAAACAAGAAGGAGCTTCTCTCTCTTATCACATCTTCAAACAAACCAGAGATCAGGTGCAGTTTTACAATGAATTACCGTGTCAGCCGACGAATCTATTAACAATAGGTTCTGGGTGCATGATAGTAGTCCAGTGGTTAGCGTGTTAGACTGTCAACAGAAAGGTTGGTGGTTCAAATCCCGTCAGGGCAGAAATTTGTTTCGAGATTTCCGCTCCACCTGCGTCCCCTAGCCAACTCAGCTATAATGAGTACACTGACCGTACACTGTTGGTGGGAAGATGAGACGGTGAGGGAGAGGACTGGCCACCCGCCCTCATATGGCGAGGCTAAGAAACATAAAGTCGCTGGCACTTAATACCCACGGCTGCCTCTCATCGTTGGCTTAATGGACTACTCTTATCCTCTCCATAAAAAAGCCGGAGTTTCTAAAGCTTAACGCTTGTCTGTCAAGAGCTGGAATCTGAAGCGTTATTGAAAAGGTTAAAAACCGAACAGCATCGCCCTTGTTCTGGGTTCAACGTCTCTCTTCTGTCGTCCTTTCTTCTTTCCATCAATCAATCCTCTGCCAATTAATAGATTTCTGCGTGTAATTACTTCTCTGTTCATCGCTCCTTCCATCTGCATCCGTAGATCATTCGTCAGTTGGAAAGGAATCCCTCAGATGTTTTATAGACGATATTCAATTCGTCGTCTATTAGTCTCGTCTCGTCTCGTGTTGCCTCCTGTTCTCTTTCCTTCTCTTCTCACAACTTCCTTCTCCTACTCTCTTCTCTTCTATCCTCACTTTTGACTCTCGCTTTCCCTCATTGCGTGTGTCTCTCTCCATCTCTCCCAGTCTCTCTCTGTGCTCTCTATGTCTGTCTGTCACATCTCTCTCATTCTCTCTATCTCTGTCTGTTTCTGTCTGTCTGTCTGTCTGTCTGTCTCTGTCTGTCTGTCTGTCTGTCTGTCTGTCTGTCTGTCTGTCTGTCTGTCTGTCTGTCTGTCTGTCTCTCTCTCTGTTTCTCTCTCTTTTTCTCTGTCTGTGTCTGTGTCTCAATCTCTCTTAATATTTCCACTTGGCCGTGGATGCATGTTTTTATGCTATTCTGCTTGTCTTTCTCTCCATTATATCTGTCCGATTCATCCTGCATCAACGCATACATATCCTTCGGCAGTTCCATCCATGGAATCTTCCCGCCGTTATTCGTCCATTTCAGTGCTTCCTCCGTCAGCCAATCCACCTCAATCATCGTCAACGAACCGTCCAAGAGCCATCACCAGGAACCGTTTCGCGATTACAGATTCTCCGAGCGACCTTTGAACTATGGTTCCAAGAGACTGGCCACGCCCGCAAGCGATGCACATGACCGCTGCAAGCAAGTCATCTATATCAACCCATCCGCTTATTATCTCCATACCCTCCAAACTAGCCCTACCCTGCAGTCAAATGCCATATTTGAAAGCAGGGGATGTAGATTAAGAAGTACGCGAGTTGCAGCCCTATCATTTGTCCCTTTGTGCAGGAATTGATTAATAGAAGGCTATCTTATCATAGAGCAATGAAAGTGTATACTATCATCTGGTCTTTATGCGGAATAGATTATAGAAGAGAGTGGATATATCTAAGTTTATTCAACCATATACCGTTCTTCATCTAGTGCAGACTCTGTGCACGTGTTCACATTATAAGAGATCCGTGGAAATAGATAAGGAGTTTTGAAGTTGCCCTCATGGGGGAAAGAGTTAACGAATGGATAGAGATCGAACTATAGTTAAGCCATCCATGCATGCATAAGATTAAATAACCTGTCGACAACGTGGCATCAAAGCTATGTATCTCAAATTTATATAGAACTTTGTAAGGACCACACAAATGCGCCAACTTAGAAGTTAATCAAAGATAACCCTTAGAAATTCTGATCCCTAATCATCGTCTAGTTAATTATTTATTAATTGGTAACTTCAATCGCGCCCCCATGTCTAATGAACAAAGCACCAAAGAAGATTATATAGTGTAGCTGTTCATTAAATGTTGCCTCATGATTTTAGTTTCACCGACCAATCGGATTTCGATAGGGTATCTTTAAGGGATTAAAATTGTACTAAGGTTTCGTCGTAAGGAGGTGCTCGATAGTGTAGTGGTTAGCACTCTGGACTGTCAATAGAGAGGTCGGTGGTTAAAATCCCCGCCAGGGCAGATATTTGGTTCGAGATCTCTGCACCACCTGCGCACCTCATACAGTTGTCTGGCAAACTCAGCTATAATGAGCACACTGACCGTACACTGTCGGTGGGAAGATGAGACGGTGAGGAAGAGGACAGGCCGCCCGCCCTCATATGCCGAGGCTAAAAAAATGAAGTCGTAACACTCTTTACCCATGGCTGACTTAGGCCTAGATTAAGGAACTGCTCTTCTTCTTAATCGAAGTGACCTTCGATTGATGCCTAGTCAGTGTTTGAGTTGACGGGAGATGGGGAGGGGGGTTAAACCCATCTAGCTTCATCTACCCTCTCAGCTGAGCTGCTGAAGAGATGTTAAGGTCAGGTCTTGAAGCCAATCAATAATTTACGTAACGAAATGATTTTCGGCTGTTGTATAAAGAAATTTTAAACTAAAATATCTCATAAGTCGTCAGTTGTTGCGTGTGCAACATATTAACAACATCAGATTTTCATTTACGTTCGTGTATTCTGGTAACCTGTAAAAGTTTCGACCCTATTTTTTACAACTATTATTCTTCGTCTAGTGCATCATCGATAACGTCATTACAAAAGTGTTCAATTTAGACAAGATCAGTTAACGAAACGCTTACCTTTAATTGGCGCATTCGTTTGGACTCTCCACTCATCCGGAACGTTAGGCGGTGCCGCATCGCTGCCTTTACACTTGCGCCTCGTCTTCGAAGCACACCACAGAAGATCCATCGACGTATCTGTTGACATAGCAACCGTTTCCATGGTTACTCCGAAAGCACTGCTTGCAATTTCGTACTCGAACAATACTCAAAAATAACTCAATGAATTTCGCCCGAGTCAAGTTTCTCATCAACTGAGTTTTTGGATTCGATTTTTAAATGTCAACGATTTTCAAAAAACACTTTCGAGGCCTCCAGAATTTTTTTAAATCGGGAAACTGTCCCGCTTTCCATACAAGCCAGAAGCCAATTACGGATGAATCCTATGGATAAATCTGACAGGCGAATAGAAGTCCGACCCTAGTCGACTAGGCTCCAACTACGATCGTTGCTCTTAGAAGCAAGAAGAGACAGCGGCGAGAATGAGACGTCAACGCTCATCGATGTAGTCCTACTAATCGACTGACAACCTGGCTTTGATTGCAAGCGTCGACAGCCAGCCTCTGAAACTCTTCGACTCCGTCGCTTTGAGCCAGATCCCGATCCGCCTCTGAGCTGATTGAAGCGATCGACCGCATACACCGACGACTCTACCTCCCATCGACAAATTAACCACCGACACCAAGCTTCGTTTGGGGGTCGCTAATGACCCCTAGAAGGACAACGGGGGCTTGGGTGGGCAGGGCCGCAATCAACTCGGGACCGTGCGATATCAAGCCGCGGTTACAAGACCGCCCACAGGGAAATGCGAACCCAGCATCCGGATACATCGCCTGCCAGCTGGAAGGTAGGCGGAGTCCGGGGCTGCTGCCTTACATGGTCCGTTCCTACCCCTCTTCCCCCATCGGTAGAGGAGTTCATTAGGGCAGACTGGGGCTCGAATTTCAGATAAGAACCCCCAAACCAGCTGTGTAAACAAAATGATGTCCATACGACGGTGAGTTTCGTATGTTTATGGCAGCCATTAGAAACAATTAATTATCTTCTGTGCGGGCCTATCATCGCGTCACCAGCAGGGCTATAAATAGAAACAATAGCTGGAAAACAATGTCCGTCGCAAAGATACATTTCTCAAAAGAGCGACATGGCATGGGACATAAAGAAGCAGACAGAGGCATGAAGGCAGAGAGAGACAGACAGACGGACGGAAGGACAGACAGGCAGGCATACAGACAGACAGACAGACAGACAGACAGACAGACAGACAGAAAGACCGAAGGACGGACATACGGGCAACACACAAACAGATGCACTCACAGACACACAGACACGTTTACAAACACGCTCACAGACAGACAGACAGACAGACAGACAGACAGACAGACAGACTCATGTGTAAACACTATAGTGTTTAATCAACCAATGACTTGCACGCAGAGAAATTCACAGGAGGACACGCACACATACAAACAAACATATCTCTACAGACAGACTGAGATGGAAGAACGGTCAGCAGACTAATATTTAGGTCAGTTATGAAACCAAAGATTTAGAAACCACGACGGACCATTCGCATGACGCTCTATAAATGTTCAACGTTTGTAAGAGACGCGATGATTGACTCCTGTCTGTCAAATCCACATTTGTACCTAATTATTCATACAGCTCTATTCTTCAAATATATCTCCATGTATGTATGCATATATTTACATTGCATATATATATATATATATATATATATATATATATATATATATATATATATATATATATATATATATATATATATACAAACATACATAAGTAAATATATAATATATTCTACATAAGTATATATATAATATATATACTATATGCAGGCATATACATATATACGTGATTATTTGCATATGCCAGTATATGTATCTGCAAAATGTATACATATCATTACAGTGGACAGATCCGATCAACAAATCGGGCAGACTGTCAGAAGGGGTTGGGTAGAATTCCCCAACGGATGGACAGCAACATCAGCAACCGTCCATCGAAGACAGATTCCTCCTCTTCCTCCTCCTACTGCTTCTCCATCTCCTCGCCTTCCTCCTCCTCCTCCTCTTCCTCCTCCTTCTCCTCCTTCTCCTTACCTTCCTCCTCCTACTGCATCTCCTTCTCCTGCTTCTCCATCTCCTCACCTTCCTCCTTCTCCTCCTCCTCCTCCTTACCTTCCTCCTTCTCCTCCTCCTCCTCCTCCTCCTCCTCCTCCTTACCTTCTTCCATCTCCTTCTCCTCCTCCTCCTCTTCTTCTTCCTCCTTCTCCTTTTCGTCATCATTCCTTTATCCTATTCCGCTTAGGCTGATGATGCTTCAATCGCTGTTTGGATTGGACGAAATGGAACGAAGCAGATGGAAGGAGGATCCGATGAACAGCGACCCATCTCAACACAATTAGCACCAGATTGCATTTCACCCAGCCACCTACCCACCCACCCCACCCACCCACTCACCCAATCCACCCAACCATACGTCCTCTTCATTAATCCATTCATCTATCCATCCGACCGTCCGTACATCTATTTACACCAAACTATCCACCCACCCATGCATTCCCTATCCACCACCCACATATCCATCCACCCTTTTTTTCAATTCAATTCAATTCAATTCAACTTTATTGATCCGAATTCAATACAAAAGTACAGTAGGCACCAATCGGAATGTAAAAAACATTCGGGATACAATAGGGAAAGCCCAAAAGGGACATAGGTCCCGCTTAATTAGGGCTTCTATCCATCCATCCTTTCACCCATCCACTCTTGCATTTATCCATCCATCATTCCACCACCCACCCATCCATCTATCCAACTCTCTGTGTGTCTCTCTCTGTGTCCCTCTCTGTCTCTGTCTGTCTGTCTATATCTGCATCTGTCTGTCTGTCTGTCTGTCTGTCTGTCTGTCTCTGTCTCTGTCTCTGTCTCTGTCTCTGTCTGTCTCTGTCTCTGTCTCTGTCTCTGTATCTATCTGTCTGTCTGTCTGTCTGTCTGTCTGTCTGTCTGTCTGTCTGTCTGTCTCTCTGTCTCTCTGTCTCTCTGTCTCTCTGTCTCTGTCTCTGTCTCTGTCTCTCTCTCTCTCTCTCTCTCTCTCTCTCTCTCTCTCTCTCTCTCTCTCTCTCTCTCTCTCTCTCTCTCTCTCTCTCTCTCTCTCTCTCTCTCTCTCTCTCTCTCTCTCTCTCAATTCATTCACCACTCCATCCATCCATCTCTCCATCCATCCATTTATCCACTCCATCCATCCATCTCTGCATCCGTCCATTTATCCACTCCATCCATCCATCTCTGCATCCGTCCATTTATCCACTCCATGCATCCATCCTTCCATCCATCGTTAATTTCGTTCGTCTTTGACGCCAAACCATCAAACAATCGCTAGACGTCGCCACAACAC
>OY744609.1:64791990-64804490 GCA_963556255.1 Allolobophora icterica | reverse complement strand
TGAGAGTGACAAATCCCGTCAACCGATAAAGAAATCAGACTTAGAGGGTGACAGGATGACAGGTAGAGGCAGAGAGGAAGAGAGAGAGAGGGAGAGAGACAGAGACAGACCGAGAGAGTGTGTGCGCGCAAACGCAGCGGAAGTGACGGGTGGAGATGTCGAAGGTTGCGTATACATCAATGGCGTTACTTTTCAAACATCCGCTTTGTAGGTGGTCAGAGAGAGAAAGACAGACAGACAGACAGACAGACAGACAGACAGACAGACAGACAGAGACAAACATACGAGAGAGAAGAGAGGAAGATACAGTAAGAGAGAACAAATACAAGAGAGAAGGATACACAGTCACAGATACAGATAAAGATACAGAGATATGGAAACAGACAGACAGACAGATAGAAAGAGACCGAAGAGAGCTGAAGTGAATAAAAAAGAGAGAACGAAAACAAGAGAGCGTGAGTACAAGAGAGTTAGAGAAAAAAGATAAGAAGAGAGACAGAGATCCAAAGGGAGACAGATACGGACAGAGAGAGATACAGACGAAGAGATAGAGAGACAGAGATAGAGAGACAGAGATAGAGAGAAAGAGATAAAGAGACAGAAAGAGAGAGACAGACAGACAGACAGACAGACAGACACACAGACAAACAGACAGATAGACAGACAGAGAGAGACAGAGATAGAGACAGACATACAGAGAGAAACAGAAAGAGAGAGATAAAGATAGATAGATAGATAGATAGATAGATAGATAGATAGATAGATAGATAGATAGATAGATAGATAGATAGATAGATAGATAGATAGATAGATAGATAGATAGATAGATAGATAGATAGATAGATAGATAGATAGATAGAGCGAGATAGAGAGAGAGACAGACAGACAGACAGAGAACGAGAGACAGACAGACAGAGAGACAGACAGAGACATACAGACAGAGATAGACAGACAGAGACAGAGACAGAGACAGCGCCAGGCAATACAATGAAAGGATGTGATGAACAGGTCACAACAAAACTCTCGACTCAACAGAGTTTCAAGGCGTCAACGTAAGTAGGGATCAATTGCGCTCCACGGGGTCAAGAGGTCAGGCTCCTTCAAGTCGCAAAGTAATAAAACTTGAGGTTAAGATCTCACATTATCACAAGGTAAGTGAGGTAATATACGGGTATTGAGAGTGAAGTTTAATATGGCTAGATAAGGAAAATTGAGGTTAAGATATGGTAAGGTAAGTAAGATAAGACATGGTATGGCAAGCAAGTTCTGAAGTGGTAATCGGAAGTGAGGAAGGATATGGTAAGGTTTAGTATAAGGTAAAACTAATCAGGTTAATAGTAGCCCACGGATTACAAGTTCTTCGAACTATGGCACTCGGCTGAATCGCCTTAGACCGTGGTTAATGATCAGTTCTTACATGACGCATATCAGCCTATTGTTCTCTTAGAATATCGATCAGAGAATCAAAGATTCGAAACCATGGCGGCATACGTTTGCATTGTATTGTATCTATATATTTATAAAGCGCCTCTAACAGCGGCGCTCCCAGTGCGAAAGATCCGGTGAAAAGAAAGTAGTTTTAAGACAGCGGAAGGAGACACTTGGGCCACCAAAACAATACAATACTCTTATCAGCTAATTAGAGAAGTATGTGTCAGTGGAGAAGGCTGATTCAAAAGCGCCGGTAAATGTAGGTCAATGCAGGCAAAGACTTGGGTTTTGGCCATAGTAGCCCTTGCAGGTGGGACAGGAAGTTCATGGCGGTCAAGTGAGCGTAGTGAGCGGAGAGATGTAGCTGAGATTGGCAAACAGATAAGACTAAAGGGTCTACACTCTACAGATATGCTTTAGCGCTAAGCCCGAGTAAGACCGGAAACCAAAGTAAGAACCTTAAGCTGAATTCTGGCTGTAAGCAGTGATGGGCACTAAACTATTTTTTTTAGTTAAACTAAACTATTTTTTAACTAAAAAAATATAGTTTAACTAAAGTTGGCAACTAATTTTGGAAAGTAGTTAACCAAACTAAAAAAAGTAGTTAAACTTTTTTCCAACTTTTTCCAACTTTTTATGACAAACATTTTCACAATAAGTAAGAACCAGGTTAAGTTAACCTAACCAGGTTAGGTTAAGTGAACTGTAATAATGCAGAGCGTCAATGACAATTTCACCTTCAAACTATGCAATGTGTACTCTTCTAGCATAAAGTTACAGGCATAGCCTACTGTAGGTAGTGAATGAATTTGAAAACGTGCTAAAACCATGCAGTGTTAATCAATAAGTTTCGCGTTGAGTAGTTGACAGTGTTCAATGTTCATTGCGAAAAATAGCTGCATATTGCTAATTTTTTTAGTTAAACTTTTAAGTTAGCAACTAAATTTTTTTAGTTAAACTATGGTTTTAACTAAACTATTTATTTTTAGTTAAACTTTATCCTTAACTAAAAAAATTTAGTTAAACTAAAAGTTAGCAACTTTTTAGTTAACTATTGTAAGTGGGAGCCAATGCAGGTGATCAAACATAAAAGAGGAAATAATTATAAGACGAGCGGACAGGCAGAACTCCAGAAAAATAAATCCAGAAAGGCACTAGAAGTCGGAACAAACAAGTATTATCAGATTTCGCGCGAGACGAAACAATTTATTCGAAATAGCACGATAGATTAAAAAGGCGATCTTGACGGCCAACAATGCCCTAGTTTCAAGCGTTGCACTTGTAATTAGTAACTTCTATTGTGTCGGTGTCTAATGCACAAGGCATCAACCGATGGCACACCAAAGCCATAATCAGGTCAATATCCACAAGATCAGTCCGTAAGACAGAGAGGCAGCCCGTGGTGGATAAGCAATTTGAAAGAGGTATGTTCCGTAAAATAAATGCAAGTCGTGCCTTTTCAGTGGTTGGGCCATCAACTTAGAATAACATTCCTTCAGATCTGCGTGCTCTTTTAACTATGGGACAGAAATTTGGTTCGAGATTTCTGCTCCACCTGTGCCCCATAGCCAACTCAGCTATAAAGAGTACACTGACCGTACACCATACCCCTAAGCCGCCGCCGTTAGCCGCCGAGCCGAAAAAATTTCTGCAAGCCGAAAAACCGCCGGAAATTTTACGGCTTAGCCGAAAAACCGCCGAGAGTTATTTCACGGCTAGCCGCCGGAAAAGTTCGACTAGAACATACACACAGTTGTGATTATAAAGTTTCCACGCTGGCTTGCTAATTTGTACTTAGTGTTCAATGAGCGGTAAGTGCATGCTGACGTCAGTCACATGGCCGTCTCATCGTCTGTTGTAAAGGCTCTGTCCAGGCTGTCCTGTGTTGCATATATTCCGAGTTCTACTTCCGGTTTTATATTCAATTTTAAATATTTCTAATTATATCTCATGCGAGTTAGTGCAGAGTGCACACGACTTACTACTCTGCTTCAAAAGAGGCTGCTGTCTATTGCCGGAATTTTCACTTTTTTGCTTCTGTGTATCTGTTTCTTTTTTCTCTCGCTATGCGGCTAGGCCTACACCTATTAATGCATGTCTGGTAGCCCTATTATTTTGTGGTTCTAACTTCCAATCAGTATTACATACTCGTAAATCGCAATTGAATGTGAACTCGATGCAATGTACGTATGTGAACTGAAAACATGAAATGTCCGTTTATTTCTTAACATAATTATTTGAATGTATTTCTAAAATTATTTTCAGACTGAGTGAATATTGCCCACCTTTTGTTTTAAAAGTAGTCCCTAGTGTATATTGTATTACTGTGTTAATGATTGATGCACTTATAGTCGAAAAAGGTAGTTTACGCGCTTAAAAAGGGTGAACTACCTTTTGTGGCTAGCCGTAAAAATTTACGGCTAGCCGAAAAAGGTAGTTTACGCGCTTTTACGGCTAGCCGAAAAACCAGCCGTAAATTTGCTCAAGCCAGCCGTTAACCAGGAAAATTACGGCTTAGGGGTATACCGTACACTCTTTATTGGGAAGATGAGACGGCGCGGGAGAGGACTGCCACTTGCCCTCATATGTCGAGGCTAAGAAAATGAAGTCACTAACGCTTGAAAGTTGAAACCCAGGCTGCCTCAGGGCTGGCTTAAGGGAATGCTCTTCTTCTCTTTCGCTTCTGAGTAAGTATCTTGGAGCAACGCTATATAAGTGCTCAGACTGAATGAATGTAGGAATTAATGAATGAATGATTACTGAAGTCGAACTATTCTCCAACAGTTTATTATTATTATTATTATTATTATTATTATTATTATTATTATTATTATTATTATTATTATTATTATTATTATTATTATTATTATTATTATTATTATTATTATTATTATTTATTAAGAATGTATTAGGCTCCACTGTTTAATGACCCAGCATCAATCGATGGCGCTGAGCAATTGTGGGTGAAGGAGTTGTTCAATGTACCCACACAGTAACCGCTTCAATGGAGGAGGATCGAACCCGTATTCTCTACGTCACAAGGCGAGCGCTCTAACCAAGCGGCTACCGTGTCAGAGGTTGATTTAAATTAAGGGTTGCTGATTAGGTTGATTTGGGGAAATTTCTGGGGCTTTGAGTGAGGAGGGTGATGGGGTCAGGCATCTGTTCGTCCGTTCTTCAAAGACCCTTTCACCCTTCGATGGTCTATTAACTGGCGACGAAAGAGACTTAATTGGGGGCGGGGTCGATCGATACCGTGTGAGGACAGACAACGAGGTCGTACGGTCTCCCCGGGACAGAGGAAGGCTAAGGAGTTGGGGGCAGATAGCTTTCGGTCATTATTAAACAGGGTAGTCCAAGGTTGGGGCGTGTTGATCTATTAGGTTCTTTAAAGATCTCTCCATCATGGGTGAGGGTGACATGAGGCGGGGGAGTTAGGCAGGCAAGGAGGGAGTGTGAGACGGACGGAGAGAGAGAAGGAAGGACAGGCGGAGGGACGGATGGACAGAGGAACGGACAGATCGAGAGCGAGGAGGGATGGGCCGACGAAGCGAGAGATATAGACAGTCTGAATTGATTTAATTGAATTGATTGAGTCCGAGTATCTCCGTGTAACTCTGTATCTGTCTTTCTGTAAGCGTGTGTGTGTCTGTGTGTGTCTGTTTGTCTGTCTGTGTGTCTGTGTGTCTGTCTGTGTGTCTGTGTGTCTGTCTCACACTGACACTGGCGCCAGATAAGAAAGCCGTGTATAAGTCGTGCGAGTACTTGTGTCGCATATCGTCGACCAGATGTCGCGGCGTGTGAACCCGTGACCTTATGAACTGTGCACTTGGCGATTCCATTAATTTCGCTCTTAATTAGGTAATTGTATGCGGTGATAATATGTGCAATAAATACCTAAACGTTATTGGATGGTGATATATACATAATTATATATATATACTTCATATATGTCGAGATGAACAGATAGACTATAGATGGATGGATGGATGGATGGATGGATGGATGGATGGATAGATGGATAGATGAATGGATGAATGGATCTATGGATGGTTGTATGGATGTAAAGATGGATGGATGGATGGATGGATGGATGGATGGATGGATGGATGGATGGATGGATGGATGGATGGATGGATGGATGGATGGATGGATGGATGGATGGATGGATGGATGGATGGATGGATGGATGGATGGATGGATGGATGGATGGATGGATGGATGGATGGAAGATGGATGGGTGGATGGTTGGATGGATGGATGGATGAAGTGGTAGTTTCCATTGTTTAACGAAGTCTTATAACTGTGAGGGCCATGACGTCGCCCTCCTCCTTTATCCTTGCTTGGGACTGGCACAATGCACACGAAAACCTCAATGATGGAATTCTCATTTTGGCCTCGGACTCGCTTTTTAAATATACGACAAGCGGACTTTACCCAACTCAACTAAAGGCCGCTAATATCCTTTACGAGCGACGTTAGTTGTTTATTATCTTCAAGTGCGAGGCTATGTCTCAGATGTTTCGGCGAATGGTGTATTCAGAGCTTTATTGATGTACTAATCGATAATTTACCGTCGCTATTAATCTGATTTTTTTGGAGCCAAATTACTACTTAGAATGCAATCGAAGGCGTATTCGATTAGATCGAAGAGTGTAGTATACCGTTGCTCTCAAAAAAGCGATGTTTATGGGTGATCGGCGCCTCATAGCTATGGCTGTGGTCGACGAAAAACGGCCGGTGTCCCGAGATATTCTATCCCCCCTAAAGCGTATCCCCCCGGATGGAATAAACCGGTTTAGAGTATCCGGTGGGATGAACCATTCTACCCCCCCTCGTCATACGCATCACGATAGCCTCGACGAAATTCCAGTCAAAATCACCAAAAACAAAGTAAATTGATTTCAGGTCGACGTACAAACTAAAGATACGCAATTCAAAAATTTTATGTGTGCAATAAATCCAAACAGTACGACTGAATACACTTAGAAACCGCCAAAAATGCAAACTAAACAGAATACTCCATTTCGCTAAGGGGGATACGCATGTATGGGGGATACTCTATTTCGTGACACCGGCTATGGCTTTCTGCAGAGAGGTTAACGAACGAGAAACATGTTGTAGAATGTAGACAACATCTTGCCATGGGGTCATTGTTGACGATTGAACCATATTATACACGTTCAAGAGGCACTCGTTTCGAATATACTGTATACGAGGCATCAAGGTACGACTACCAATTAATAATATAAATTTGGAAGCCTGAATAAAGGAGGAGGGAGACGTCAATCATCTGTGCTACGGAACAGCGTCGTTAAAAAGTAACTATTCGACCATAATGCATACATCGTGTAGCAACACGTTTGCAGCTGGATGGCCTTATAATAATAGCCAATAGCACTCACTTCGAATATACTGTATACGAGGCATCCAAGGTTCGAACTCCGTCACTGCCCGTAGTGCCAGACCGAAGCCTGGATAAAGGAGGAGGGAGACGTCAATCATCTGTGCTACGGAACAGCGTCGTTAAAAAGTAACTATTCGACCATAATGCATACATCGTGTAGCAACACGTTTGCAGCTGGATGGCCTTGTAATAATAGCCAATAGCACTCACTTCGAATATACTGTATACGAGGCATCCAAGGTTCGAACTCGGTCACTGCCCGTAGTGCCAGACCGAAGCCTGGATAAAGGAGGAGGGAGACGTCAATCATCTGTGCTACGGAACAGCGTCGTTAAAAAGTAACTATTCGACCATAATGCATACATCGTGTAGCAACACGTTTGCAGCTGGATGGCCTTATAATAATAGCCAATAGCACTCACTTCGAATATACTGTATATGAGGCATCCAAGGTTCGAACTCCGTCACTGCCCGTAGTGCCAGACCGAAGCCTGGCACTACGGGCACATCCAACCAAGCACACATATAAACCTACTTACACACTTATGACTTGCGCTATATAAATCCTGCTTTTGAGTAGCATGAGACGTGTTACCGGTCTGTGCTGCATGGTAAGACTGCGGTCGACGTAGGCTTAAGAAACGATGAAACATTATTATGTAGCGCCCTCACAATTTCTTCTCAGACTCCAATCGGTGATTTCCTCTAAAGGAAGTCGGTAATCGGTAAGTTCCAGGCGAATAACGAATATTTTTCTTGTACTACCAAAAATTTCGGACTGATCTCGCAATTGCAAATCTGTCTTCTGATGTTCCCACTATTAAAGTCTGATTTCCAGTATCAAAACTGACAGTTTCCGTTCTTAATGACTCACTTCCGGTGTAAAAATTACACTTCCGGTCTTAATGGTTGACTTCCAATCTCAAAAACGACTCTTCCGTTCTCAGTAATTGACTTCTGCTTCATGTATCACACATCTTCTTAATGTCTTCCAACGCTATTAATATCTGATTTCCGGTATCGAAATGACACTTGCGGTCTTCATCACTTACTTCCGGTTTGGAATTAGATCACGTGTCCAATCTTTCCCGTTGTCGGAAATTGCCCAACGGTTGAAAAAACGAAAAAGTTCAATCCGTGAAGAATTTCCGGTTGGGTAGATCGGTGCAGCGTATTAACGATTTCTGTTCCGGAAGTAGTTCCGTTCCAGAAGTAATTCCGTTCCAGAAGTAGTTCCGATCCGTCGACTTCTGACTTCCGGTCTACGATTTAAAGGTAGCCGACCTTTTTACGTCTTTAAACGTTTTTACGTTTTACGTCTTGCAACGTAATCGTAATCTCGAAAATTCGAAAGTGCTAATCAAAAGCTAAGTGCAGGTCACTAGCTTATGCACGACCGCTGCGTCATGTCAGAGAGGTTGTCGAAAGAAGTAACACTCGACTGATCATGTAACGCACTTGAGTGTTGTTTCAAATGCAAGGTATTGGTCGCGCGCTCATGTGGAGGGTGGTCAGCCTGATCGATGAATTGCTTTGATCGGCCAGTCATTCATTAGCCAATCGATCTGCGCAGATCAAAGTCCAAGCAATCGACCACACTTGAAGGGAGAAAGACCATGTAGACAAAGAGCAATATGATACTGTTGATCACGATAATGACAATGACATGATGATAACGGCGACTACGATATCAACAAAGAGGAGAACGATGATGATGATGATGATGATGATGATGATGATGATGATGATGATGATGATGATGATGATGATGATGATGATGATGATGATGATGATGATTATGATGATGATGATGATGATGATGATGATGATGATGATGATGATGATGATGATGATGATGATGATGATGATGATGATGATGATGATGATGATGACTGTAGTTAGTACTTGTAGCAATTTCAGATTACCCCCACTCCACATTATCCCCGGTAACTTGAAATCGCGTTCAGATTACCGGGAGGCAATCTGAAATCGGTTTCAAGTTACCCCCAGGGTAACTTGAAATCGATTTCAGATTACCTCTACGATTTCAGATTACCCTCTCAAAATTATGGTGCCCATTTCTCGACCATCTCATATAATGATAATAATTGCCAGGGGCGTCTATCCCCCTTAAGTCATTGGAGCAACGTCCCATTTCTCCCTCTTCTTCCCCCCTTCCCGCTCCTTCCCCCCTAAAATGGTGGCACACACACTGACAGATCTTCCCCCCTCCTATTTCTTGGATGGAGCATTTGCTCCAAGGTTTGTATGGTGTAGACGCCCCTGATAATTGCCAATATTTATCATTAAACTCTAGTGCATGATATAGGAATACGATAAGTTATCTATCTCTGTAGATCACACATCAACTACATATGAAAATGCAAATCTTCCACATTAACTAAATGTTATGGTAACTCCTGTATTATTTTTTTAGATACCATTGGCCATAAATGCATATATTATGTGAATCAAGTTATTTTTCTCTGTAGATCACACATCAGCTACATATGAAACATGCAAAAAATCTTGCACATTAACTATAAGTGTTATGGTAACTGCCTGTAGGGCCTATTACTTTTTCAGACACCTATTAGCCGTGAATGTTTATATTCATGAGAATTAACAACCTTTAGTGCTGTCGTGAAATGGGGCAGCTAACACGCATATTTTTTTAAGATATTGAGACTTTATACGTATTTTAGTAAATAAACGTATCATGAGTTGTAAGCATAAGAATTATCCTTTTTACCTGAATCAGAGAGGGTTAATGTGGACAGTGCAGAGGTAACTTGAAATCGCATTCAGGCTATCCCCGTGGGTAATATGAAATCGATATCAGATTACGGGGGTAACTTGAAAGACGGGTCGTGATCATAATCATAAACATAGTAGTAATCGTAATCTAATCGTAATCGTAATCGTAATCAATAATATCTAGTTTGAGACACCTTTATAAAGCAACAGCAGCACTCTATATTTGTCGGCTACGTTTACTGACTTATCACATAAACGACGACTGTAATGTTTATCGTAATCGTAATATCGAGATTTCTACGAAGATTAAAAAAGCGAAGTCGCAGGAACTTGATCATTCAGAGGCGCTCCGTCAAAACAAACTCGAAAGACAGGTGGGGTCATCATCATCATCATCATCATCATCATCATCATCATCATCATCATCATCATCATCATCATCATCATCATCATCATCATCATCATCATCATCATCATCATCATCATCATCATCATCATCATCACCACCACCACCACCACCACCACCACCACCACCACCACCACCACCACCACCACCACCACCACCACCACCACCACCACCACCACCACCACCACCACCACCACCACCACCACCACCACCACCACCACCACCACCACCACCACCACCATCATCATCATCATCATCATCATCATCATGGCCTACTATCCCCCCTGTAAGCTGGAAGCAATCCCCCTTACTGTAAACCCTCCCCTATCTCCCCTCCCCTTCCTCCACTACACCCCACCCCTCCCCTCCCATTCCCCCCAATCCCCTCCCCCCTTCCCTTGAAGTGGGGTCCTCCCCCGGAAAATATGTTGATTTCTACATTTCCACTCCCCTCTCATTCCCCACCCAATCCACTCCCTCTGCCTTCACCCCTCCTGTACATTCCCCTCTTCTCCCTTTGAAGTGGGGGTCCGGGGGTCCTCCCCCGGAATTTTTTTTAATTTCTACATTGCCGTAGGTGAGTTTTAGCGCATTTTTTTTAGCAAGAAAACTGGCGTTGGAAGACTATACATTTTAGTTCAACTGAACTGTTGAATTAATTTCTGCAGGGCTCCCAGTGCACTGTAAAAATTTTATGGGACAAGCTGTAATAAATATGGCAAAAAATTTCAGTGATACAATTATTTTGTGTAGTGCAGTGAAAATTCATTCCCTATTTGAAATATTCCTGAAAAAAAATTGTCGGCTGGATAACACTGTAGTAGGCAGGCAGGGGCGTCTACACCATAGAAACCTTGGAGCAAATGCTCCATCCAAGAAATAGGGGGGAAGATTTGTCAGTGTGTGTGCCACCATTTTAGGGGGGAAGGAACGGGGGAAGAAGAGGGGAAAGGACGTTGCTCCAATGACTAAGGGGGATAGACGCCCCTGTAAGCAGGGATGGAGCCTTTTACCGCTGCTTTACACCAGAAATGTGCATTCATAATGCAATCTTTAAAATCCCCATAATATTTGCTGAACGGTGTCCTATATTGCCCAATATTTTAACATGTGTCCCATCTTTTGGAAATTTCTAAATCAACAGGATTGTGAATGCTTTTCTTCAATTTTTAAAATACTTTTTGCATCTTTCTTCAAAAAAATAGCAGAACATAATGGCCATGCAATAGCTAAAGAAAAACAAGTAGGCCTAATGATGATACACTATAACACTGCTTAGACGCTGTACGGTAACCTCAGCAAATATTGCATTGCCAATAATACTGATACATCACAATACAATACTTTAAGAATCATTAGTAATTAGTCAATTTATTAGTCACTAATTATTATAAATTAGTGACTGTGCCAGGGGGGGGAAATTTTTCCCCCCCCCTGGCACAAATTGGAAGCAGTCTGATTCCTTCCCCCCCTACGTAGTAGGCCCTGATCATCATCATCATCATCAGTTCCTGCAGTTCCTGACATCATAGTATCATCATCATCATCATCATCAGTTCCTGACGCCAGACATTTGGCGGCGATGGGTACGAATAATGATTTCCACTGCCCTCAGTCATTTGTCAAGTCCACCGCTCCCCTTAGTGTTAGTCGAAATGTCCTCATTTATATTATCTATCCAGTGTAGTCTTGGTCTGCCTTTCTTTCTTTTTCCTTCGAATCCTGCATGTGGTACACTGTGTGGGATTCGGTCAACTGGCATTCTCTGCAATCTTGAGCGCCTCTGAATGGTCTATGACGCGAGAGGCGCTTTATAAATGCCCATATACAATACAATACAATCTTGTTACCATACAACTCTTGAAATGGATAAAATGCGTTTCGTCGTTTAAAATAAACAATTAAAAAAAACCTTTTTATATCTTGTGGTATATGTGTGCATGTCCCGATATAGGAGATTACGATTACTATTACGATTAGGAATATTATCGCCGTCTGACGATTGTTTCAGTTCAGTCGCTAGGTGGCAGAAGCAATCACTGATCGTAGCAGCAGTATTCGCCAGGTCGAAGCAGGTTTCTCTTTTTTGTAACAACATTCGCTAGGTGGCAACAGCAGTCGTTAGGTTTAATCTAAGAGTAGGTTATAGGCCTACTTGTCATAAGTGCAGTTCTGACTAGCGCTAACGGCTCTTAAATGTCTACTCGAATTAGGCACAACTGTTCGGTTTCAACAGTGAATAAGCTTCTTGCCAGACATGAAACATCGAAGCATTGATGTTTTTGGCTCTTGACATTTCTTTTTAAAGTCTAGACGGCCGCGGTTGAAGCTGTTAGACTTCTAACGGTAAGTTGCTATCTCTTGTCTATGACCTTCAATCAAAGCTGAAGATGATAATGGTAAATGGAGGTTAAGGTTAACACGGGTGGGCTAAGTGATTTGAATTAAAAGTAAAGACAATATCCGCTAATTGGGTGATTGTTATGATTAAGGTAACAT
>OY744609.1:64771990-64786990 GCA_963556255.1 Allolobophora icterica | reverse complement strand
CAGACCCGCGCTTTCTCGGTGGTTGGCCCGACCATATGGAATGGCCTTCCCTCTGAGCTGCGCCTACATCCTAGGTCTTCCTCTGGTACCTTCTATGACCACCTGAAAACTGCTCTTTTTCGCCGTGCTGGAGTCGGGAGCGCCTCTGAGTAGTTCCCTTGAAGTGGCGCTATATAAATTTACGAATGAATGAATTTACGAATGAATGAATGATGATGATGATGATGATGATGATGATGATTATGATGATTATGATGATGATGATGATGATGATGATGATGATGATGATGATGATGATGATGATGATGATGATGATGATGATGATGATTATGACACACTGAAGATTGATTGTCTGTCGGTTTCTGTCTCTGTCTCTGTCTGTCCGTGTGCATCCTTTAAGAACTTTACAATTTTTAAATTTCTAAAATGTTGGAGGCTTACAACGTGAGCCAGTTTTTACGTAAAAATCATTAAATTTGTTCGGAATATCCAATCTGTCAAAAATTTCCATTCTATTTATGTTGAATGTTTCAGTAGTAAGAGAGCAGTTGCTATTCCTTACTAATCGTCTTATGATAGCCAATTTTTTAAAGAGCAATTTCACCAAATCTGTGTGCATGATATATGTCTAAGCAATGTTTCTGAGTTTGTAAAACATATAATAATTGTTTGGAAACTTTGTTGGCTCATCGCCAGCTACCGGTGTTCGTACATGACCAGCATTAGGCCTACTTTTGAAACATTGCTGCTAGTTATTGAACTGCTTGCGTCACTGCTATTGCTCTAGAAATATTTCTATTCTTCACGACTTCATTGTCACGCTTGCAAGCTTGACGAAAATCGCTTCGGAAAACTTGTTATCGCACGTTATTGAAGCGTGGCAATGCTTCATAAAACCTCGTCGACGGTTGAACGACGATCATATCCGCCTTTGCAAAGAAACGTTATTGGATTCTAATCAGTCTTTCGCCGGCTGTGTGTGCATGGACGAAGAAGTCATTTGCCTCCAATCGATCGTCGGGGCCTAGAAAATTCTGACTTTCATTCTGAAAAAACGGCGACATGAAGGGAAGCCGTCACGCAACGGTCCATATGGGTGTTAGGAAGCCCTTTCCGCGAGAGTGTATGTCAAATCCGACAGCTGAAAGAGGCGTCATGGTTTTTTATGCGTCCGCCATTTTGGACACCAGCGCCGCGATGCGACAACGCCGTCGGAAATTTGTAAACATGCGCCGTCTCTGATAATGACCGGTTGTTTCGAGGCCGTGGGGGAATTTTGTGGAAGTAACAATCGTAATATAGCATCTCTGTGGTTTCTCTACGCTACAGTATGTCCTGGCGATATCTAGTGTCGCTTTCTGCAACCGCTCGCCGTATCTCCCATTAGCTGAAGACTTGTAAATGACTTCCATTAGCAGGTTGGTTAAAGGTTGAATGGGCAACAACGCTGGCTGACAGTCTTTGTGTCGCCTTTAAGATGTCTGTACGTCAAAGTGCGATTAGAAAACATCCATAAAGGACGTTCGCAAAATATGATCTACCTTGGACCCACCCTCCCCTTGTTCGCGTTTGACCTTTCCCTCCCCTTTGCGCACCTCCGCAAGCCAAAGCCAGTTTTAAGGTCAATATCATTCTTTTTAGAATTCCACAGTTCGCGATAGTGCAGTGGTTAGCGCGCTTTGGACTGTCAAGCGAGAGTTCGGGGGGAGGTGTCAAATTCCCGCCAGAGAATAAATTTGCTTCGAGATTTCTGCTCCCTAACCAACTCAGCTATAATTAGTACACTGACCGTACACTGTCGGTGGGAAGATGTGACGGCGAGGGAGAGGACTGGCCATCCTCCCTCATATGCCGAGGCCAAGAAAATGAAGTCGCTGACACTCCAAACCCATGACTGCTTCAGGGCTAGCTTAAGGGACTGCTCTTCTGTTCTTCTTATTCTTCTTGTTCTTCCTGTTCTTGTTCTTCTTGTTCTTGTTCTTGTTTTCATCATCTTCTTCTTCTTTTTCTTCTTCTTCTACTTCTTCTTTTTCTTTTTCCTGTGCATGTTTAGGCCTAAGTGACAGTTCGGGTTTCATATCAGGATGTGCAGTACTAAAAGCCTCTTTAAAGTCGCAGTAGAGTTTATACCGTGCATCAGGTTTCAGAAAATCACCTCACAGTCACTGACCTTTTCGTCTTTCGGGGAAGGTTGAAACAAGGTGGTGTTTAAAAAACTATCAAATTTAAAAATTTAGATGCGGACGTCTGCACTGGTCGTAACCCCTCACCTTGTCCGCATTTGGACGACCCTCATTGCGGGGACTCCCCTCACTGCGGACGTCCTTTATGGATGACCCCTTAGCAAATGGCTAATAAAGAATTTACTTACTTACTTACTTACTTACTTACTTACTTATAACTATCGCAGGTTTAAAGCTTTTTGCCTTCGTCGGAAACAACTCAACGGAGTTCTAATTTCTTTGCGTGAGAGTTTCTATAATTTCATTAGCTTCTTGTTCTTTGTCACGTAGCGGACTTGAAAGTCTTAATTAAGCGCTCTCTGCAGGATTCTCTTCGTGAATAAACCATGACTACTAGAAACCGGGTTGCGCCGGCCACTCGGCTAAGAGCAACGATCTGGTTCCCATGGTAACGACTGTCGACCGCTTTATTAAGTTTCGTTAATTTTCTAGCGCTGAATTCGGCACAAAGCCCTGGCTTACACAACCTGTCTTCAACACGGTCCCAGGGCAGCGATCATTCTAGGGCCACGGTCACAAGACTGGTTCTCTGCTGCAAGGCAATTACGTGACCACCAGCTGTGCGCATTTGTCTTCATTAACCTACGTTCGAAAGGACGCATCTTGGAACACAAAAGAAATCCAGGAGTCTTCAAATTAAATCACGGAACTTACGATAAGGTAATCACACGAGAACATAATGGACAGATAGGCAGACAGACAGACAGACAGACACACAGACAGACAGACACACAGACAGACACACAGACAGACACACAGACAGACACACAGACAGACAGATTAATCACTTGAGAGTAATTAGTTGAAAGAAAAGCACATACGGACACAAGAAGTGAATCAATCAGTCACAGACAATGATAAAAAGATGTGTAGACAGACACAGACAGACAGACAGACAGACAGACAGACAGACAGACAGACAGACAGACAGGCAGGCAGACCCACGAACTGCATCAATCAAACACAATCACACAGTTGTGCGGACAGACAGACAGACAGACAGACAGACAGACAGACACAGCAATACAGACAGTGACAGAGAGACATAGGCGAGGATAGACACAGACAAACACTAACACACAAAGAGAGGCAGCGACATGACTGTGTAATTGCTAGACGCAATCGGAGCCTCAAGGAGATCGAAGCATTCACCCACTTTAATCAAATCAAGCACTCAACAACAAAACCCTTTGTGTTGTTGAATCGCCAGAGACGTTTGCACCAGCGACTTGTCCAGGGTTGTTACACGAGTCCATTAAGCAAGTTCAAACTCGCGATCGTTGAAGGACGGACCCAATATGCTACTACCATCACGGTTGAGGCTGCCTCTTTCTCTGTCTGTCTGTCGGTCTGTCTGTCTGTCTGTCGGTCTGTCGGTCTGTCTCTCTTTCTTACGAACTGATCTTCTGGGTATTGACCTTGGTATACGACTTGGATTTGGTGTGCCATCGGTTGATGCCTTGTGCATTAGGCAACAGCGCAATTAGAAGTCACTAATTACAATGGCAATTACAATTAACGCGCAGAGACCACCTTGCGTATCTTTGATCTACTAGCGTTTGATCATGATCGTTGCTTCGATCATAGTCACGATCCTCAACTTTTGAGTTTGAATGTTGAAGAACAACGAAAAGAGATGAAACAAAAGACAAGTGTAGCACTTAGAAATGAGGTTGCGCAATGTTACCTTTGAGGGTCTGTCGCGTCGTCCTAATCATAATAGAATTATTACTCACCTTTACTCATCTTTTTCATGTCGTCGCAGGAAAAACACAATCAAAGCTTGTATTTTACATATGTTTTTCTCATAAAGGTTGACATTCCGTGTCGAAATGACGCAGCCACCGAGATTAGAACCTACAATCACAACGCCTCACCAATTGTCACAATTAACAATTGTCGCAGTTAACAATGTTATCGGTCAGGGCATCAATATCCTACTTCGCGTCTTGACCTTTTGCCCCGGAAGACGCCGCCCTTCGTAGGTTCAAGCGCACTTTGGCGCCAATTTATCATCGTCTGCTCCGATGTGTCGACTTAAATTCAATCTTAACAGAATCTCGACTAAAGATGTCGACAAAGTGTTGCATTTTTCAGTGAGCGATAATTAGGAGGGTAAGATGTACGCTAAGGGAGTCCTCTCTTGAGGCCTGAGGTTATCAGTTGTAAATGATCCGTAAGCTGTCTCTTATCGGAGTCATTAGTTCTGACTTAGATAAACATTGTTTTACTTAATACAACAGCGATTCTTTGATGTTCACTTGTGTAAGCAATTATCTCCTGATTAATTGCAAATATCAGTCGCGACTGCGATAACGTTTTAAGTATTGACCACACGGAGCTGTCTGCCTGCCTGTCTGTCTGTCTGTCTGTCTGTCTGCCTGTCTGCCTGTCTGCCTGTTTGTCTGTCTGTCTGCCTGTTTGTCTGTCTCTCGCTTTGTAGGTTCCAATTGAGTTTAACGGAGATTGAAAAAGCCACATTACGATGTCTTACTAGGTTTACTGTTTCCTGATTTCCCTTGCTAATTGCGCCTTAATTAACCATAATTCTTAATTAACCATAATTCCTTAGTTAACCATAATTCTTTATAAACCATAATTCTTAATTAAACATAATTTCTTAGTTAGCCATAATTCCTTAATTAACCATAATTTCTTAATGGACCATAATGCTCTAAAATTTTTATGCCACATCAGTGCGCTATACTTCGTTTAACCTTGATTTAATACCATAATGTTGCCGATGAAAGCAGACAATAAGTCGTTCTTTTTTTCGTGAGAGAGACGGACAAATAGACAGACAGACAGACAGACCGACAGACAGACAGACAGACAGACAGAGACAAAAGACGGAGACAGACAGACAGACAGACAGACATAGACCGCAGAAAGACAACAACAGATTAATCAATTGTGGGTAATTAGTTGATCGACAAGAACAGATAAACAGTGAAACACAGAGGTGTAGAGAGACACAGACACACAGACACACATACAGGCAGACACACAGACACACACACATACAGACAGACACACAGACACACAGACAGACAGACACACAGACAGACAGACACACAGACAGACAGACACACAGACAGACAGACACACAGACACACAGACATGCAGACAGACAGACAGGCAAGCAGGCAGTAGTATGTTATTGTAATTGTAAATTAGTAACTTCTAATGCACCGGTGTCTATGTATGTATGTAAACTATGTATGTATGCATTTATGAATGTATGTATGTATGTATGTATGTATGTATGTATGTATGTATGTATGTATGTATGTATGTATGTATGTATGTTTATAAGAATGTATGTATATTTGTATATGAGCTTTAACAGAGCCGGAGCGCATTTTAAGAACCTTTCCGATCACAAAAAGAAGTACTCTTTTATCTAGGATTACATTTCTCTAAAATATTACCTCAATCAAATCAACTTATTATGCCACAGTGCAGCGTCAACCGTGGATCTAATTACACGTATTAAATTCCTGCACACGCTAACATTTCCCCATGCTGAAGAGCGCCGCATTAAACCGATATTAAAACTCGTACGTCACAGCGTCGCGTCATGAAGCCTCTTGAGTCTTGATCATATCTACTCCTTCGCCCACGCGAAAAGGCTTTTGGGAACGTTGGGAGGAGGCAGCGTAAGTGGCGTCCTTAGAGGAAATCATCGTAGTGGTGGATTAATGATCAAACAATCGTGGATCTCGAAACGTGCGTAGATCAACCGGACATTTTTCTCGTCTATATCTGATGTAGGAGGTTTCTTTCATAGACGTCTAGTATTTGTTCGCTGTCCGTTTCATCCGCTAAGTGTTATACGGCGTCCGTAGATCTGGAAGGGAATCGAGACGATAAAGAAGAGGCTCGTCGTTTATAGTACTCTCGAGAACAGAGTGTCGTGTGACCCACGCATAAATTGTCTGGCGATAACAAGAAGATAAAACGGTAACGTGCTTATTTGCGCGTGTAGGCTATCTATGGAAACTACTCAGCAGACGTAGGAAGATGAGACTGGAACATCTTCTTTCGACTTGTGCTCGTATTCGGCCGTAAAAAAATTCGACGCAAAGACGTTTTCAACCATCGATGTTTACATGTAAGGTATTACTGGCGTAGTGTAATTCAAATCTAATCTAATCTAATCTAATTAAAATAATCTGAATCGATTGAAATAATCTGAATCGATGAGATTTTATATGCTTGTCTGGTCAATTCCCTGATTTGTTCTAATCTACTTGCGTGAATAACGTCGTTAGCACGATATGCACAAGGTATACCTCGATGGTCGCGTCCGAAATATTATCAATAATAATAACAATATTATTATTAATAATAATTATCATCATCATCATCATCATCATCATCATCGTTATTATTACCACTTTAAGGTTAACTCAACATTCCACTCCCTAAGGTGCAGCTGTAAAATGAGCAGGGGCCTAACAGGCTGCTGCCAAGACCTGTGTTCTATAAGATCTTGATAATTATACTGTCATATGTTTCCATGTTTCAATGTTACTTAATGCGGTTTGTCTGCGAGCTTGTCAATAAACACGAATATAATATTATATTATAGACTATGCTACTACTGCAACTGCTGCTACTACTACTACTACTACTACTACTACTACTACTACTACTACTACTACTACTACTACTACTACTACTACTACTACTACTACTACTACTACTACTACTACTACTACTACTACTACTACTACTACTGTGACGTTCGTCGCTCGAGATCAACTAACCCTTCATCAGACGTGGTACCAACTTGTGTCGGTCTTACCCGAGACGCTGCTTCGTCGTCGGGCTGGGTTCGGCTCCAGCCAACCGACCTTCTGGAGTCGCCCGGGTCACTATCCTGTCTACTTCTGCTGTAGACGAGCGGTTCCCTGTCTCCGCTCTCAGTGCCCATTTCTCCAAGAGGAGGTCCCGAGGGTATCGCTTGTTTGCGAACAGTGTCGCTGTCAAGCTCCATCTCACTTTCGGACTCTGCCACTGCCGCGGTCGCCGGGTGGGCAACGTCCTCGTCCTCAGGATGGCCGTCCTTTAGAACAGGGTTCGCTCTCTTGCCGGCAGGAGTCCTCAGCTTCCTGTGAGATCTCTTAGTCAAAGACTTCCTCTTTTTCTCCGCCTTAACCGAACCCTCACGTACCATTCTGCATCTCATGACTCTCGAGTTATCGTCAATCGGGGAAAACTCTGAACGTTCTCTTGTCCGAGAGGACAAGGTGTACATCTGACGAGTCGTCACGTCGTGCCGTCTCAAACACGCGAACATCTTGCGATAATATATACACGTGTAATATTATCGCGGTATACTGGTCTCACGACACTCTCTTCTGATAGGACAGGTTCTAGGTCTAAAACCTCCCTAACCGCACGCAGAACTGGGTTCCGACCGGCGCACGAGGTGGGCCCTACTTCGCACTTCGGTCAGTTCTCGGGACTACGTGTTTCGATCACCAAGTTATTTGCTCTGAATAACGATTGGCTTGAATACAAGATTTTCCTGACTCTATCGTTTTCCTGGTCTTACCGCACTGTAACCAGTTGTCGGGCGGTCTTTTCCCGTACTGCGGTCTTTCGGTAACAGTGGTCTTTCCCAGTAACTATTTTTAGTTACCGGGCGATGGAGCCCCTCCAACGCTCCACCGGCGTGTCAGCCATCCAAGTGTCACAATCCAAATGTAACGCCGACCCCGTAAGGTTACCAGAATGTCCTGAATTTTGTTCCCAAGAATTTCCGAATTTTGGTTCCCTAACGAAGGTCACGTTTACTCCCACAGGTAACCGGACAAGCTCCGATCGCGGAGTTCTTCTCCCAAGAGGGAATTTCCTGCCTGTCGCCAAATTTACCCTTAATATCGTTTTTGTACTAAACTGGTTTTTTCAGGTATCCCGACGGTCACTTCACCGAGTGCCGAAGTCGCGTAAAACTCTCCCAGCCGATGACGCCGAAGTCGCGTAAAACTCTCCCGGCCGAGTACGCCGAAAGCGCGTAAAACTTCCCTTGTGTCGAGTACGCCGAAATCGCGTAAAACTCTTCTCAGTGGATAAAACCAAACACTGTCGGATCTTGGAGTTCTTCAAACTCCAAGAGGGATTTCCTTGCCCGACGCCAAATTTACTCTTGGTTTCAAGGATTTCAGAATTCCAGAAAATGGCTACCTTAAGAAGGTCACCTCTACTCTCATGGGTTACCGGACAAGCTCCGATCGCGGAGTTCTTCAAAACCCAAGAGGGACTTTCCTGCCCGTCGCCAAATTCACCCTGGTTTTCGATCTCACACTGAATTGGTTTTCCTGTGTATCAACGGTATCCTTCCCCGAGTATTACTCAGCCGTAGATTTCCCACGATCGGGATCTAGCCCGCTTCGCGATCAACTGAGGGATCGGCGCTGTCGGCCCGTCTCCCAACAGTGAACTTCTTTAGCTGTACTCGGGATCGCCTGATTATATTATTCGAACGCCCCTTTCGTCCGTAAATATATTTGTACTAACCAGAAACTCGAACTCTGACTCTGTCGTAACCAAAATCACTCGCCTACCACACTGAGTGCAGTATATTTAAATCGGTAACTGAATCGCTAACCAACAACGCTGTTTGACAGTATTGCTATGTATGAAGAGTCGAACCAACTCTTCACGTATAAAGCAGCACACCGTGAGGCAGGCTCTATGCATCCCGAATGAGCGCGTCTGCTCGCTATGCGCTGGCCTTACACCGTCGATCGGGCTTCCCTACCACGGTCGTTGCTGGACAGTCGCCTATTGAAATTAAATAAAAATTAAATGATCGATGCTGGGTCTTCGCATGAAAAATTAAGAGAAACGATGCTGTTCCCTTCGCATGTAAACTGAAAGAAAACGATGCTATTCGCATAAAATAAATCTTCCCACTTACGCACTGTGGCCTTGACCGCCACACTCTCCCCACCTTACTTAGATGCGGAGCATCTCTGCCAAAATCGGGGACCTTAATCAAACGTGACAGGAACATCCCCAACCCAGATCCACTTAGAGAGCAAGGAACCAAATGCACCTTTGGTTATAGGGCGGTCTATCAACAATCTCGGCACCCCGCACGTACGCCAAACACGATGAGAACCGTGATAGCGACAGCCTTTTTAATGATGCTTTCGATCCGATCTCGGCACCCCGCACGTACGCCAAACACGATGAGAACCGTGATAGCGACAGCCTTTTTAATGATGCTTTCGATCCGAACCACCACCCTACTGGCAACCTGTCGTACCTGACAAATCGCCAACCTTAACAGGCCCTCTATCATGAACCTGAGCTCTACCGGACCCCAAGGGCCAGGAGAACTTAAGGAGAGAAAAGTCGCCCACTGTCTCCCGATCTGGTAACCATCGTCGATCAGTCACACCCGGTACCACTTCAAAATCGTGAAAGCAAAAAAACAATGTTTATCGAAAACATATCATCAAAAGGAAACTTAAACAGTCATTCACTGACAATCTGTCAAAACCAACGCAATTAAGCGTTCTGGTAGCACAGGTACTGTATGCTCCCAGATACCGCTCAAAAGAAATACTCTCATCAAAAGGGCAACTGAAACATGGGACTCGAATAGTCAATGAAACCAACGCAATTAAGCGTTCATCTAGTTGGTCCTAGATACACGTCTGCTTCAGAAGGTCACTAACAAGGACTTCTACAGTCGTAGTCATCCATCCAAGCGAGGTCTTCGTCTCGTCCGTCGTCCAGGTGGCAATTCTGGATCAGCGGTCTCGTCTGGATTCTCTGAAGGTTCCTCTGGTTCATGTTCTGCATTAGGATCTTGAGCCAGGACTGGCCAGTCTACTGTAGGTAACTCAAGATTTCTGTCCCTCTCCGGTAACCAGGTACTCGGAGGTTTACCGTAAAACGGCTTCAATTTATCCACGTGCACAACCATTAGCGTGGATTTCGGACTCTTTTGATACAGGATGCGGACCAGTTATATCAATTCCGAATCTCTCCATTGGTTCACCGACCACAGGAGTCTGCATGTAACCCTGTCTTGGAGGTTTCTCCCTTCGATAACGAGCGCAGCGATCGCACCTTTGGCAGAACCGTCTAACATCGTCCTTCCAACTCGGCCAATACGCCCGGCGTTGCAACTGAGTTAAACTCTTCCGAATCCCGAAATGTCCTCCGGCAAAGCTTGCGTGTGTTAACTGAAGCATCTCTTGCCGTAGAGATAAGGGCCAACTAACTGAGATCGCTCAGCTTTTCCTGTGTTACCCTGAATCCAGCCTCTGTGTAACACTCCTTGCAGGACTTCCAGCTGATTCCAGTTGCTCACCAACACTTTCACCTCTCCGTTAGCAGGTGATAGTTCTGCCTGTGTTGGATGATGCTTCGACTCCTTCCAACCAAGGACCGTACCAATATTGCAATCGCTTTGCTGTTCTCTTCGAAGAAACTCCTTTGTCCAACGGATTTCCTGGCCTGTATCTTCACTGGTAACCTCGGAGCGCGTTACTTCTCCGATCGGACGTGCCCACATCACGTCTTCATTCGTAACTCTCATGGTAACCACTTTAGGTTGTTCCTCACCCGGACCTCTAGACATCGCGTCTGCGTTACCGTGTTTTGCTCCCGGTCTGTGACATATCTCCATGTCAAACTCCTCTATCATCTCTAACCACCGAGCCTGTTGGCCAATCGGTTCCGGTGTTCTGCGTAACCACTGAAGTGCGGAGTGGTCTGTTCTGAGTAGGAATTTACTACCCAGTAAATACTGACGAAACTCTTTCAAGAAATACACCACAGCTAACAACTCTCGCCTGGTAACGTTGTAGTTCCGTTCCGCCGTCGACAAGAGCCGACTCGCGTAACAAATCACTGTCTCTTCTCCTTCTTGTACTTGCGATAACACCGCTCCAATGGCGTATGCCGAGGCATCCGTATCTAGGATGTACTGGCCTTCGTCGTTCGGTAACCCAAGTATAGGTGCGGAAACCAACTTTCGTTTAAGTTCTTCGAAAGCTCCCTGACATTCGTCAGTCCAATGGAACGGTACATTTTTCCTGGTCAGGAAATGAAGTGGTTGAGCTACCACCGCGAAATCATGTATGAAACGTCGGTAATAGGAGCAAAGACCAACGAAGGATCTGACTTGCCTCAAGTTCCGAGGAGCAGACCATTCTTCTACGGCCTTGATCTTGCTCGGATCCGTCGCGACCCCTTCTTCACTCAAAACGTGACCAAGAAACAATACTCTCGGTTGTAACAGGTAACATTTGGATGGTTTCAGCTTGAGATTATACTCTTGTAATCTCCTGAAAATCATCTCTAGACGTTGCATGTGCGTCTCTACGTCCCTCGAGAACACAATTATGTCATCCAAGTAAACCAGACAGATGTCATAGTTTAGCCCTGTCAAGACTAAGTTCATTAGTCGACAAAACGAGGCCGGACTATTGCACAATCCGAAAGGTAACACTTTGAATTGGAAGCTGCCCCTTCTCGTAACGAACCCGGTCTTGTGTTTGTCTCTTGGGTGCAAGGCCATCTGGTGATAACCTGCTCTCAAATCGAACGTACTGTACCATCTGGCGCCACCCAGGGTATCTAAACTCTCGCGGATAAGGGGTAACGGATGAGCATCTTTCCGTGTCTTCAAGTTCAGTTGCCTGTAATCGATACAGAAACGCATACTGCCATCCTTTTTCTTAACCATTACGACATTGGATGCCCATTCCGATATCGAAGGTTCAATGATTCCTTGTCTCAACATGTCTTCTACCTGACGATCAACTTCCGGTAACATGGAAAGCGGTTGACGTCTCAAAGGTTGCCGAACTGGTTTCTCTTGTCCTGTATCGATCTCGTGTTGGATCACCGAAGTGAATCCGTTATCACTTTCGTTAAGGGAAAACGTTGCGCTGTACGTTAGCACAAGTTTTCGTAACCTGATTCGCTCTTCCTCCGAAATGTCTGCTGGCACTTCTTCCCATAGTCGTTTTAGGGTCTGTTCGGCAAGTGGGTTGAGCGTCTGCTCCGCCACACTGGCCGTTGTACTAATCTTCGATCCAAACCGGTCAATCGTACTTTGCTGCTTTCCTCGGCGTTCCTCCGGATAACCTGGGCCCATAGGCTTCTCCGGATTTTCGCTTCGGTAAGGCTCATCATACGATTCCGTTCTGGCTCGATTAACTGTCACATCGACTACGTTCACTCGCTCCAGCGGACATTCAGTCCGTTTCTTGACTAGTGAATCTCTGTCTCCAACATTCAACATCCTGATCCACACTTCCGTGTCTCTTCCTGTCACCAACGTACGTCCGATTATCAAATCTTTTGATAATTCCATTGGAATGGTCGTCCAATCTTCGTTATCCTTTTGGAAATGCGGGTATACTACCCAAGCTGGAACGTCAACTTCGCTCCTTGGAGGAACTATTATGTCCTCTTGCACAATAACCTTCCGGCACATGGACTCGGTAACGACCTCTTTCAGAGGGATCTTCTCGCTCCCAAGGAAAACGCATCGACTTGCGAAGTCCCATCTTGCCTGATTGGCTTCCAGCCAAGATAACCCCAAGATCACTTCTGTCACTTGGTCTGTAACTAGACAGGGTACAGGGTACACCTGCTTTCCGATCCGAATCTTAAGGTTAGTTTCACCATCCACCTTAATCTGACTTCCATTAGCGGCTAGGAGTCGCTGTTCTGACGGTACTAGCACAGCGTCTAGCACGAAACGTCGTGGCACAAGTGACATTTCACTTCCAGAATCAAGTAGACAGTGTATACGTTTTCCTGCCAGTCTCGCAACCACGTAGGCCACCCTACTGCCTTTTACCAGTCGGCTTTGGGTTTCCTCTTGTATCGGTTCAGCCTTTGTAGGTTCACTGGTACCGGTTGCACCATTCGTCTCAGCGTTTCTCTGAGGACAAAATCGCTTTATGTGTCCTTTTCGTTTGCACAAGTAGCATTCGATATCCGGGTTACGCAACCGTGTGGGCGGATAAATCCGTCGCCACCCCACATTCGGTTCGGTTGTCCTCTGATCTCCCACAGCTAGATCAGAACTGTTCTCCCTTTCATGAGGTTTTCTCGGAACGATGCCCAAATTCTGATTTATTGTCACTCGATCAAGTTCTCTTGAAAGATTTTTAATCTTTCGCTCGAGATCTTCTAGACGACGAGACTGTTGCCCCTCAGTGCTCGAGTCTTTTCGGTCTTCCATGGTAACTTTAACTCTCGCGTGTCTCTGGTCTAAATCACCACCTTGTGTCGAAGATCGACCATAGGCATCCAACCTCACCGCATGTTTATACGCCGCTTCGAGGTTAACTGGTTCTCGCTCGCGCACCTTCTGCCCCAAATCCTGGTTTGCCAGTGCATCAATGAAAGCGTCACAAGCGACCGTCTCGACGATATCACTTGTTGGTCCTGGGTATGCCAAAGCCATTAGCCTCCTTACTTCCTGCACTACACTACTCAGCGTTTCTCCGTGAGCCTGCCGGTAAGTGCGAAGTTTCATCCGATATAGGCTAGTTTGGTCATCAGACCCGTACCGGGCCTTAAGCCGCTCAACAAGTTCTCGCCAAGACACGTCCCTCTGTGCACCCATGTCCCACAACAGCTGCGAAGCGGGACCCGTAACAATCTCGGCACCCTGCACGTACGCCAAAACGATGAGAACCGTGATAGCGACAGCCTATTTAATGATGCTTTCGATCCGAAAGGGCACACATTAACTGGTCTGCTTTTTCCTGATCACTCCACCGGTTGCACCGTGCACAAACTTCGAACTTTGCTAGAAAGGCTGCGATCGCTGACTTGCCTCATACTTCTCTAGCTTGATTCGTATACCGCGATCCGATCGGTCGTCGCCTCTTGTCCGCGTAACAAGTGATCTTCCGACACTCTTTTTGGGATTTCCTCTCCGGTTGTCCTCATCGTTACTCCTGGAACCGTTTTCCTCGTCTGTCCTCACCACTGACCGGTGCCGACTCTGTCCCCTCAGAGTACCCAACGTCTTCCCTGTACGCCACTTAGAAGACATCGTAGTCATCTCTCGGTCGCCTGACGTTGCACTGTCTTCATCAGAGATGTACTCAGCCTGTCTCTGACCTTTTCTACGAGGCTCACCACCTTCGTAGTCTTTGGACTCCGATCGTTTATATTTATTGCGAGAACTCTGAGAGTTTCCGTTGACGAACGTAACTCTTCTGTCTTCTTCGCGAATATCTCTTTTTCCTGACTCTGGCGGTCTGTCAGATTCGTCGTACCTAAGACAATTACGACTTCTCGAATCTGGTTTGTGCCCTTTAGAGTACCGCTCGAGGGTCTCATCCCAGGCCAAATGATCTCTGTCTCTTCCCATGTTCGATTCTCTCTCGGTTTCTCTATCAAGTGCCTGTTTTAAACCGCGTCTCTCGTACTCTGGTAGACGTTCCTTACCATACGTCTCCCTTTCAGTTTTCTCATAACTCTCGTGTCTTCCTCGTTGGCGGAGGTTTTTCCTGTCAAAAACTCCGGTTCTCATGGCCTCTTCTGGACCAACACTATCGGTGTCTGAATCCGAAGAACTCACTGACGAACGTAATTTCGCCTCAACTCTTCCTCGTGTCAACAGACGTTGTCGACTCGATTGCCTTGCCGTTTTTCCGTGTGACTCTCTCCCGCTGTCCTCGGGAAGATAGCGGCTACGTAACTTTTCCGAAGTTTCCGAAAGCGAAACTTCCTCACGTGTCTCTGTGTTACCTCG
>OY744609.1:64609490-64766990 GCA_963556255.1 Allolobophora icterica | reverse complement strand
TAGCTCACCATGTTACCCACCTGCTAAGCACAAATCAGTACGTTCATTTGACAGCCTTAGATTTTTCCAAGGCTTTTGACTCCATTAGGCATGACCACTTAGCTGATACACTAGCCAAGATTCCTATACAAGATAATGTCTATAACTGGATCATAATTTTTGGACGGTCGGAAACACAGCATCAAGTTTCAGGATGAGTTATGAGCTTAAGTGAGCCAGGTATCTATCTACTAATGCTATACGTATACACACAGTTTATTTTGTTGTATTTAATTTTATTACATTTATTTCATTTAAATGGATATTATATTTCAAGATAAAGTAATTATTTTAATTATCTGTTGCCGTGCATTAGCTTTCAAGTAGCGCTTTAAAAAATTTGGAGTTTACGATTACGATTACGATTACGATTACGATTACGATTGCGTAAACCGAATGCATTGCGCTGCAGCTGTGAATATTCCACCCTACAACTGTTGACGTATCCAGGTAATTTTCGTGGCAGCTGTTAAGAGTTCAAACCTTAGGGTCGTTGGTCCACCTTCCCTCTTTGATTTGTTGCCTTTAACCGACAGTCAACAACTAAATGACGACATTCCGAAACAACAGGATAATGACGTCACAGTTGCGTGCTGAGAAGCAGACGACGTTGGTACAGTAGACGTAATTCGCGCCAACTGATTGTTGATTGGTGGCGCCTCTAGTAACGACTTGAGAAAATCTATTTCGGAAACTGTTGAGTCAGGACGCAATTTTCTTCAATAGCCGTAAGGAGACAGACAGACAGACAGACAGACAGATAGACAGACGGACAAACAGACAGACAGACAGTGACGGACAATCAGACAGACGGACGGACTGACGGACAGACGGACTGGCCAGCAAATAGAGAGGTTAGGTTTATCTTACTTGTTCTTGCGACCATTAGAAATTCTCGTCATGCGTCTAAGGCTAATTATCAAATGAGAGACAATGCCAGGATTCTCCGAATTTTTATAATTGAAGGGCAATGTGTAGCTCTTTGTATCTGTGTGTCTGTTTGCTTGACCGTCTCAGTGTCTCTGTCATTTGTCGGTCAATTTAAGTCGCTTATTGAAGTCTGCTTGGCTTGTTCCTTGTGGTGTTGCGTGACGGACAGACACACAGACATCAGGGAAGACAGACAGACAGGCAGGCAGACAAACAAACACGAAAACACAGATATGTAAAGTGACATATCAAGCATGAAGGCGGACAGACATAAAGACAGAAACACACACACAGTATGATGGACAAGCAGACAGATAAGAGAGAAAGGCAGACAGACACACACAAAGAGAAATACGTACAGAACGACAGAAAAACAGACACACAAATAGACAGACAAATAAAAAGACACACAGTTGGATTGTCAGACAGATGAACATACAGACAGACAGTCAGGCAGGCAGAAAACAGACGGATGGATAGACATACATACATACAGACAGACAGACAGACAGACAGACAGACAGACAGACAGACAGACAGACAGACAGACAGACAGACAAGTAGGTAGGCAGCCAGGCAGGCATGCCTACCAACTGCTGTGTTCCTATGTGCAGTCGAGAATGCAGAGAGAAGAAAAGCAACAAGTCGTAATAAACAGCGACTAAGAAAGGTTCGATAGAAGGCGCGTCGGGACTTAAACGACTATACTTCAGTCTTTCTCAATCAATACATTCTCTTTTGCCACACGCAGCCGACTTATAAACAGAACAACAGCTTATATATATATATATATATATATATATATATATATATATATATATATAATATATATATATATATATATATATATATATATATATATTCACAGGCTATGTACGCACGGTATAACTGTAATAGTCTGTATATCCAATTTAATACAATTTCATTAGTTGCTGTTAACGACGTTGTGGATAACAATAATGATTGGCGACTCCCTCCTCTCTATCCAGACTTTGGACTTGCACTGCCAGAGTACAGACAGTGGCGAAGTTGTACGTGTGTACCAAGTACAAACTATACAATTATCGTGTAGGCTATATTTAGGTAAGGCAAGGTAAGAAAGGAAGATGAGACGAAGTAAGGTAAGTTAGAAGAAGTAAGTAAGTAAGTAAGTATACTCTTTAGTGAACGCTAGCAAACGCACAGCGTTTTACATACAATGTTACACAGATGGAAAGAAAATACAACCAAAAGTAATAATAACATTGGATTAAAAATTAAATAATTGCAGCAGAGCCTAATCTGTACAGCATCGTATACCCAGGAAACCATCATCGGGTAAGAGAGTCAAATCTAGGAAGAACCAGATTATGTGAACGCTGGCGCAAGGAAGGAAAGATTAAGGAAGGTGAGGCAAGTTGAGAGTGGCAAGCTAGGGCGTGGCAACATGTGGCACAGAAATGTAAGGAAAGAGAGGGCTATTCTGATCCAATCCAATCTAATTCAATCTATTCCAAGCTGTTCTAATCTGTTCAATTCTAATCTAAAGGTAAGAAAGAGAGGGCTATTCTGATCCAATCCAATCTAATTCAATCTATTCCAATCTGGTTCTAATCTGTTCTATTCTAATCTAAAGGTAAGGAAAGAGAGGGCTATTCTGATCCAAATCCAATCTAATTCAATCTATTCCAATCTGTTCTAATCTGTTCTATTCTAATCTAAAGGTAAGGAAAGAGAGGGCTATTCTGATCCAATCCAATCTAATTCAATCTATTTCCAATCTGTTCTAAATCTGTTCTATTCTAATCTAAAGGTAAGGAAAGAGAGGCTATTCTGATCCAATCCAATCTAATTCAATCTATTCCAATCTGTTCTAATCTGTTCTATTCTAATCTAAAGGTAAGGAAAGAGAGGGCTATTCTGATCCAATCCAATCTAATTCAATCTATTCAATCTGTTCTAATCTGTTCTATTCTAATCTAAATGGTAAGGAAAGAGAGGGCTATTCTACCCAATCCAATCTAATTCAATCTATTCCAATCTGTTCTAATCTGTTCTATTCTAATTTAAATGTAAGGAAAGAGAGGGCTATTCTGATCCAATCCAATCTAATTCAATCTATTCCAATCTGTTCTAATCTGTTCTATTCTAATCTAAAGGTAAGGAAAGAGAGGGCTATTCTGATCCAATCCAATCTAATTCAATCTATTCCAATCTGTTCTAATCTGTTCTATTCTAATTAAATGTAAGGAAAGAGAGGCTATTCTGATCCAATCCAATCTAATTCAATCTATTCCAATCTGTTCTAATCTGTTCTATTCTAATTAAAGGTAAGGAAAGAGAGGGCTATTCTGATCCAATCCAATCTAATTCAATCTATTCCAATCTGTTCTAATCTGTTCTATTCTAATTTAAAGGTAAGGAAAGAGAGGGCTATTCTGATCCAATCCAATCTAATTCAATCTATTCCCAATCTGTTCTAATCTGTTCTATTCTAATCTAAAGGTAAGGAAAGAGAGGGCTATTCTGATCCAATCCAATCTAATTCAATCTATTCCAATCTGTTCTAATCTGTTCTATTCTAATTAAAGTAAGGAAAGAGAGGCTATTCTGAACCAATCCAATCTAATTCAATCTATTCCAATCTGTTCTAATCTGTTCTATTCTAATCTAAATGTAAGGAAAGAGAGGGCTATTCTGATCCAATCCAATCTAATTCAATCTATTCCAATCTGTTCTAATCTGTTCTATTCTAATCTAAAGGTAAGGAAAGAGAGGGCTATTCTGATCCAATCCAATCTAATTCAATCTATTCCAATCTGTATCTAATTGTTCTATTCTAAATCTACAGGTAAGGAAAGAGAGGGCTATTCTGATCCAATCCAATCTAATTCAATCTATTCCACTCTGTTTTAATCTGTTAATCTGTTCTATTCTAATCTAAAGGTAAGGAAAGAGAGGGCTATTCTGATCCAATCCAATCTAATTCAATCTATTCCAATCTGTTCTAATCTGTTCTATTCTAATCTAAAGGTAAGGAAAGAGAGGGCTATTCTGATCCAATCCAATCTAATTCAATCTATTCCAATCTGTTCTAATCTGTTCTATTCTAATCTAAAGGTAAGGAAAGAGAGGGCTATTCTGATCCAATCCAATCTAATTCAATCTATTCCAATCTGTTCTAATCTGTTCTATTCTAATTTAAAGGTAAGGAAAGAGAGGGCTATTCTGATCCAATCCAATCTAATTCAATCTATTCCAATCTGTTCTAATCTGTTCTATTCTAATCTAAAGGTAAGGAAAGAGAGGGCTATTCTGATCCAATCCAATCTAATTCAATCTATTCCAATCTGTTCTAATCTGTTCTATTCTAATCTAAAGGTAAGGAAAGAGAGGGCTATTCTAACCCAATCCAATCTAATTCAATCTATTCCAATCTGTTCTAATCTGTTCTATTCTAATTTAAATGTACGGAAAGAGAGGGCTATTCTGATCCAATCCAATCTAATTCAATCTATTCCAATCTGTTCTAATCTGTTCTATTCTAATCTAAAGGTAAGGAAAGAGAGGGCTATTCTGATCCAATCCAATCTAATTCAATCTATTCCAATCTGTTCTAATCTGTTCTATTCTAATTTAAATGTAAGGAAAGAGAGGGCTATTCTGATCCAATCCAATCTAATTCAATCTATTCCAATCTGTTCTAATCTGTTCTATTCTAATCTAAAGGTAAGGAAAGAGAGGGCTATTCTGATCCAATCCAATCTAATTCAATCTATTCCAATCTGTTCTAATCTGTCCTATTCTAATCTAAAGGTAAGAAAAGAGAGGGCTATTCTGATCCAATCCAATCTAATTCAATCTATTCCAATCTGTTCTAATCTGTTCTATTCTAATCTAAAGGTAAGGAAAGAGAGGGCTATTCTGATCCAATCCAATCTAATTCAATCTATTCCAATCTGTTCTAATCTGTTCTATTCTAATCTAAAGGTAAGGAAAGAGAGGGCTATTCTGATCCAATCCAATCTAATTCAATCTATTCCAATCTGTTCTAATCTGTTCTATTCTAATTTAAATGTAAGGAAAGAGAGGGCTATTCTGATCCAATCCAATCTAATTCAATCTATTCCAATCTGTTCTAATCTGTTCTATTCTAATCTAAAGGTAAGGAAAGAGAGGGCTATTCTGATCCAATCCAATCTAATTCAATCTATTCCAATCTGTTCTAATCTGTTCTATTCTAATCTAAAGGTAAGGAAAGAGAGGGCTATTCTGATCCAATCCAATCTAATTCAATCTATTCCAATCTGTTCTAATCTGTTCTATTCTAATCTAAAGGTAAGGAAAGAGAGGGCTATTCTGATCCAATCCAATCTAATTCAATCTATTCCAATCTGTTCTAATCTGTTCTATTCTAATCTAAAGGTAAGGAAAGAGAGGGCTATTCTGATCCAATCCAATCTAATTCAATCTATTCCAATCTGTTCTAATCTGTTCTATTCTAATCTAAAGGTAAGGAAAGAGAGGGCTATTCTGATCCAATCCAATCTAATTCAATCTATTCCAATCTGTTCTAATCTGTTCTATTCTAATCTAAAGGTAAGGAAAGAGAGGGCTATTCTGATCCAATCCAATCTAATTCAATCTATTCCAAGCTGTTCTAATCTGTTCTATTCTAATCTAAAGGTAAGGAAAGAGAGGGCTATTCTGATCCAATCCAATCTAATTCAATCTATTCCAATCTGTTCTAATCTGTTCTATTCTAATCTAAAGGTAAGGAAAGAGAGGGCTATTCTGATCCAATCCAATCTAATTCAATCTATTCCAATCTGTTCTAATCTGTTCTATTCTAATCTAAAGGTAAGGAAAGAGAGGGCTATTCTGATCCAATCCAATCTAATTCAATCTATTCCAATCTGTTCTAATCTGTTCTATTCTAATCTAAAGGTAAGGAAAGAGAGGGCTATTCTAACCCAATCCAATCTAATTCAATCTATTCCAATCTGTTCTAATCTGTTCTATTCTAATTTAAAGGTAAGGAAAGAGAGGGCTATTCTGATCCAATCCAATCTAATTCAATCTATTCCAATCTGTTCTAATCTGTTCTATTCTAATCTAAAGGTAAGGAAAGAGAGGGCTATTCTGATCCAATCCAATCTAATTCAATCTATTCCAATCTGTTCTAATCTGTTCTATTCTAATCTAAAGGTAAGGAAAGAGAGGGCTATTCTGATCCAATCCAATCTAATTCAATCTATTCCAATCTGTTCTAATCTGTTCTATTCTAATTTTAAGGTAAGGAAAGAGAGGGCTATTCTAACCCAATCCAATCTAATTCAATCTATTCCAATCTGTTCTAATCTGTTCTATTCTAATCTAAAGGTAAGGAAAGAGAGGGCTATTCTGATCCAATCCAATCTAATTCAATCTATTCCAATCTGTTCTAATCTGTTCTATTCTAATCTAAAGGTAAGGAAAGAGAGGGCTATTCTGATCCAATCCAATCTAATTCAATCTATTCCAATCTGTTCTAATCTGTTCTATTCTAATCTAAAGGTAAGGAAAGAGAGGGCTATTCTGATCCAATCCAATCTAATTCAATCTATTCCAATCTGTTCTAATCTGTTCTATTCTAATTTAAATGTAAGGAAAGAGAGGGCTATTCTGATCCAATCCAATCTAATTCAATCTATTCCAATCTGTTCTAATCTGTTCTATTCTAATCTAAAGGTAAGGAAAGAGAGGGCTATTCTGATCCAATCCAATCTAATTCAATCTATTCCAATCTGTTCTAATCTGTTCTATTCTAATTTAAATGTAAGGAAAGAGAGGGCTATTCTGATCCAATCCAATCTAATTCAATCTATTCCAATCTGTTCTAATCTGTTCTATTCTAATCTAAAGGTAAGGAAAGAGAGGGCTATTCTGATCCAATCCAATCTAATTCAATCTATTCCAATCTGTTCTAATCTGTCCTATTCTAATCTAAAGGTAAGAAAAGAGAGGGCTATTCTGATCCAATCCAATCTAATTCAATCTATTCCAATCTGTTCTAATCTGTTCTATTCTAATCTAAAGGTAAGGAAAGAGAGGGCTATTCTGATCCAATCCAATCTAATTCAATCTATTCCAATCTGTTCTAATCTGTTCTATTCTAATCTAAAGGTAAGGAAAGAGAGGGCTATTCTGATCCAATCCAATCTAATTCAATCTATTCCAATCTGTTCTAATCTGTTCTATTCTAATCTAAAGGTAAGGAAAGAGAGGGCTATTCTGATCCAATCCAATCTAATTCAATCTATTCCAATCTGTTCTAATCTGTTCTATTCTAATCTAAAGGTAAGGAAAGAGAGGGCTATTCTGATCCAATCCAATCTAATTCAATCTATTCCAATCTGTTCTAATCTGTTCTATTCTAATCTAAAGGTAAGGAAAGAGAGGGCTATTCTGATCCAATCCAATCTAATTCAATCTATTCCAATCTGTTCTAATCTGTTCTATTCTAATCTAAAGGTAAGGAAAGAGAGGGCTATTCTGATCCAATCCAATCTAATTCAATCTATTCCAATCTGTTCTAATCTGTTCTATTCTAATCTAAAGGTAAGGAAAGAGAGGGCTATTCTGATCCAATCCAATCTAATTCAATCTATTCCAATCTGTTCTAATCTGTTCTATTCTAATTTAAAGGTAAGGAAAGAGAGGGCTATTCTAACCCAATCCAATCTTATTCAATCTATTCCAATCTGTTCTAATCTGTTCTATTCTAATTTAAATGTAAGGAAAGAGAGGGCTATTCTGATCCAATCCAATCTAATTCAATCTATTCCAATCTGTTCTAATCTGTTCTATTCTAATTTTAAGGTAAGGAAAGAGAGGGCTATTCTAACCCAATCCAATCTAATTCAATCTATTCCAATCTGTTCTAATCTGTTCTATTCTAATTTAAATGTAAGGAAAGAGAGGGCTATTCTAATCCAATCCGATCAATTCTCGTCCTATCTAATTCAATCTATTCCAATCTGTTCTATTCTAATTTAATCTAATCCAATCTTTTCTATTCTAATTTAATCTACTCCAAGGCATCCGTTAATGGTCGCTGCAAGTGAATTCTTTCATTGTAGGATCCTGGATAAGCTGATCATTATTATGATTTATTATTATTATTATTTTTTTATACCCCGAGATATACAGGATCGCTCAGGGACTTGAATATTAACTAATATGGAAAATAAAATGTCCGGAATGGTCCTATTCATCTATTTATTATTATTTATTATTATTTATTTACTATTATTATTATTATTATTATTATTATTATTATTATTATTATTATTATTATTTATATTATTATTTTTATTATAGGCATTTATTTAGCGCCACTGTTTAATAACCAAGCATCAATCGATGGCGCTGAGCTATTGTGAGTGAAGGATTTGCTCAAGGTCCCTGCATAGTAACCATCAACATAGTAACCATCAACATAGAAACCATCAACATAGTAACCATCAACATAGCAACCATCAACAACCAAAACAGCAATTGCCAGAATCTGTCCTGAATTTTATAACTCTATCCCAGCGATAGTACTCTAGTGGTTATCATGTTGGACAGTCAACCCAGAGGTTGAGGTTCAAATCCCCACCAGGGCAGACATTTACTTCTACTCCTCCTGCTCCCCTTAGCCAAGTAGCCAACTCAACTATAATTAGTACACTGATCGTACACTGTCTGTGGGAAGATGGGACGATGAGGGAGAGGACTGGCCAGCCCTCTCATTTACCGAGGCTAAGAAAACGAAGTCCCTATATATACTTCATACGCATGGCTCCCTCAAGGCTAGACTAAAGCACTGTCCTACCCGAGCGTGATAGGTTTTCTAACCGACCCCCTTAGTTATCATATTATTCGTTAGATGGCTCCAGCGTTCACCGTCTCCAACAGTGGGATGACGCCTACGTCTGAGCTTGTTATTAAGTGGACAAGTACGGCAAATGATGCAGACGAAAAGGAATGGGAAAGGCGGGAACAGATGGAAAAGTCACGCTCTCCTTATCGCTCCTTCGCATGACTCAGCTGCGAATTGCCAATTATAGATGTCGCTTCAGAATACGAGATGCAGACAAACGCCTCGACGATATGTCGTTGCGTTGACAGACAGACAGACAGACAGACAGACAGACAGACAGACAGACAGACAGACACGCCCACAGACAGACATACACACACACAGACAGACATACACACACAGACACACACACAGACACACAGATAGACACAGAGACACACAGACACACAGTGACGCACACAGACACACAGATAGACACACAGACAGACACACAGTCACACACACAGAGACACACACATACACACACAGACACGCAGACACACAGAGAGAGACACACAGAGACACACAGACACAAACAGTGACGCAGACAGACACACAGATAGACAGACAGACATACAGTCACACACAGACACACACAGACACACACACAGACACAAGCAGACAGACAGAAAAAACTGGCTAGCTGGCTGAATCACTGTTGACTGACTGAATGACTGACCGACTGACTGACTGCTTGTATCCATCTATGTATGTATGTCTGTTCGTTTATGTATGTATGTATGTATGTATGTATGTATGTATGTATGTATGTATGTATGCATGTATGTTTCCATGTCAGCTACCTTCAAGGGTAGTCTCCCGCAAACACGTATAATCAAAGCTCCAATTCCTTGTAGCAGTCATCGTGACATTTTCCCTACCATGCGTCACGTGATAAAGCCTCGCAATCGGCTGACCAATGACGTTAATCCGTTAGAGTGACGTCACCTGTCATACTGGCGCTACAAGACATCTGTGTTGTAGGATTGAATGTACTTCCGGTCCGGCGGACAGTCTCCAGAGTTGCAGCGCTCTGTCAATAGACTATTGTTGACAATAGCGCTGATTAATTCAACGCTAATTTCCATTGGGTCAACGCGGACGGTGTGTGGGCCGAGAGCCAGATACAGCGCTATGGCGGTCAGGGCTGTTACGTTTTAGGCCTTTCGTCGTTGGAGGCCTGTAGCGTCGTAGGCCGATAGAGCGATTTAGCGTTATAAGGTATATACAAGGATCTACATGAAGTATATCTAGATACATATACATGCATACAGTTACATATATATATATATATATGTATATATACATATATATATACACAATTGTATGCTTACACAAATAGATATCTACTTACATACATACACACACACACACACACACATACATATACATATATATACATTATAAATTCATGTACATATATCATACATGCATAAATACATATATATACACATACGTACATATACATATACGTCCATACGTACATATACATTAGCATACATACATACATGTATACATAAACATACTTTTTTATATACAAATTATACATACATACATAATATTACATATATACATATGCATCTATAACATACATACGCCATGGTGCACTGGAGGACGAGTTTTGTGCTATAGTAGAAGTAGTGTATAGCAATCGTAGTATTAGTTGTGGTAATAGTAGTGGTTGTTGCTGTTTTTGTTGACATTGAACTGGTACTATAATTGTACTGTCAGTACCAAGCAGTGTTTAAGAGTGGCTTTTTCTGCCGTCGACTTGTAAAGAAATGTAATAAATACAAGTGCAGATATTTCCCCATAGCGACCGTACAGCTCACTTTCAATGAATTGATTGGATGCGACCCTTGATCGCCTCTGTTAATGGAGACGAGGTACTGGCCTCAAACCAACTAATTTGTCAATTGATTAATTGGATGTGATTTTTTTTACCGCCGCTGCTCGTTTAATTGGGTGCCACGCCAAATGAGGTCACCCTGTTGGAACGTGATAGTACGAGGGTCAGATCTCTGAAGTAAGCCACGATAGTTGTGTGCATATACAGACTACCTCTAATTTATCTTGTCAGCTATTTTTCGAAATGTCTGGGCAATCGCAGCGGATTGGCGTCAATGGTCAGGATGAGATGGCCACACAACTTATAGCGACGACAGAAGCTCTACCTTATTTAAACCGAAAGCTTTGTTTAAACGGAAGAAGAAGAAGAAGAACAAGATGATGAAGAGGATGAACAAGAAGAACAACAAGAAGAACAAGAACAAGATGATGATGATGATGATGAAGAAGATGAACAAGCAGAACAATAACAAGAACAAGAAAAACAAGAACTAGATGATAAGGAAGATGAACAATAGGAAGAAGAACAAGAACAAGAGCAGCAAGAACAAGAAGAGCGGTCTCTGAAAAAACCCGAGAGGCTGCGTTGGTCGTGAAGTGTCGGCAACACCCGCTTCCTTCTAAGGCTGACATTGGAAATCGATCTACAGAATATCACGCTTATTCAGCCTTATTGATTTCAGAATCTAGACGTAGCATTCACATTAAAAATTAAAATTAAAAATCGAAAATTTCAATTAGAGTAAGCTATACATGTTTAATCTCTGAAACTAACAATCTTCGCTGGAAAGCTTCAGGGTTCAGATCCAAAGCATGCAAATGAAACCCATGGGCACCATCATAACAGATGTAAACACATTTTATAACATCAAGTGGACATAATATGCACATACAATTGTCAACACATCCAACAGACAGACAGACAGACAGACAGACAGACAGACAGACAGACAGACAGACAGACAGACAGACAGACAGACAGACAGACAGACAGACAGACGTAGAGATAGCCACACAGACAGACAGACAGACAGACATACTGATAGACAAACAGATAGAGACAGAGACACACACAACCTCACAGACACACTGACAGACAAACAGACATAGACATATCGACTTATCGGCATACACACATACATATATGCAGACAACTACAAACAGACAGGCAAACAGCCCGATAGACATTCATACATCCAGACAGATAGACAAACAGACAGACAGACAGACAGACAGATCGACATACATGCATACAGACAGACAAACATACAGACACTAAGACATACATACAGACAGGCAGACAGAGAGACACACAGAGAGACAAACAGACATAGACATCGACTTATCGACATACAAACATACATATATGCAAACAGACAAAGAAACAGACAGACAAACAGGCAGATAGACATTCATACATCCAGACAGATAGACAGACAGACAGATCGACATACATGCATACAGACAGACAAACATACAGACACGCAGACATACATACAGACAGGCAGACAGACATAGGCATGCCATACCAAACAGAAAATCCTTTACTGATTAACTCTCTACAAAGGTGAAAGAGTTCGATAATCGCTGGCGACCTCTAACGTCGTGTCCCCGAAATATCCAGGGCTCTAATTGCCATGCGCGGCACTCTTACAACGGAAGCACATTTGCCGTTACACATCGACCCGTTGTTAACACGGTAAACAGCGATAAACAAACAGCACAGGTTCCAGTGTCATTTGTTGGTAATAATGTCGTCGGTAGGGCGGTCGAGGTATATCAGCCAGGGCATCGATTATTATCGACGGAGTCCGGCAGCAGCAAGCGGGGCAAGGCGCTGCGTCGAACGGGCTTAGCAAGGACTAGTTCCACCAGCTGAGGTTAATCGATGTAATGCGAACGTGAAATTGCTTTTATTACTTTATGATGCAGTAGAAAGACGACGTTGCCACCTGATGTAGATCTTCGCTCTTCGTATGTACAGTGTGTATGAATGTATGCATGAGTGTATGTATGGAGGTATTTATCCATGTATGTATGTAGGCCTATGTATGTGTGCATGTATGTGTGTATGTATGTAAGTATATATGTTTGAATGTATGTATGAATGCATGTATGAATGCATTCATCTATGTAAGTATGTTTGCATGTATGTATGTATGAGTTTATGTATGAATGTATGCATACATGCATATATGTATGTGTGTATGTATGTATGTATGTATGTATGTATGTATTTATGTATGTATGTATGTATGTATGTATGTATGTATGTATGTATGCATGTATGTATGTATGTATGTATGTATGAATGTATGTATGTATGTATGTATGTATGTAGCTACGCATGTTTGAATGTATGATTGTATGTACGCATGCATGTAAATATGTAAGTGTGTGTGTGTGAGTAAGTATGCATGAAACTTCAACTGCGTCGTTTTCATTTGGCAGAAGACATCTGTGACTTATTATAGACAAAATAATAATCATGGGAAACGATGATGTTATTGGAAATCGGACCCACGCAGTCTGTGAGAGACTCTGAGTCCAGATGACGACGGATGGTGTCAACAAAATGAACCAACCGGTTTTTCATTTCATTCCAGGTCTAACCGGTGTGACAGGACCGAAATATAATAGATACAGAGCCTGGCGTCTGGTTTCTACAGTCCATCGGTCTTTGACCTGGATTCTCCAATTGATGATGATGATGATGATGATGATGATGATGATGATGACTACGACGACGACGATGATGATGACGGCGACGACGACGACGACGATGATTATGATATATATTCGTTTATATGTATGTATATGTCCATGTTTATATGATGATGATGATGATGATGATGATGTTGATGATGATGATGATAATGATGATCATGATGATCATGATGATCATGATGATCATGATGATCATGATGATGATAGCGATAATGATGATAGTGATAACAATGATGATAATAGACGTGGGAGTGGTGATGAAAATTATGGTGATGAATAGGATATGCTAGGATAGAATAAGATAGGCCTGGATGGGTCAGGATAAGACCTGATAGGTTTGGATAGAATATATCTATAGGTTAGAGATAGTATCAGATATGACGACAGATGAAATTGGATTAAATCAAATCGAATCTATGGGTAAGAAGTGTGATCGACTTCATTTTCTCAGCCTCGGTGTATAACGGCGGGCGACGTCAGTCCTCTCCCTCGCCGTCTCATCTTCCCACCGACAGTGTAGGTCAGTGTACTCATTATAACTAAGTTGATTAAGGAGCGCAGGTGAAGCAGAAATCTCAAAACAAATTCCACTCCGGTGACGTAATAAAATGCCCACTCATCTGTCGTTGTCGGAGATTTCGTTATTAGGTCAAGACAGGTCATGAGGTAACCTATGACCTGGATTACTTGAGTGCTCTCGGTATCGCCCTGACCGTTCTCAGAATGCACTTGAAAAACCACAGTCCACTCTAACAGCCAATCACCTGATAAGCCAAAGGTAATGGATTGCCGCCGTAGCAATCCAATTACATACGAAAATCACTTGTCACTCAATAACCATGGTCAAGATCAGCCCGAGCGTAGCGTCTGTGACCAGAGCAATTGCCAATGCCAAAGCAAATGTCAACTGTGACGAAGTCTGCGAGTGCTTGCCAACGGAAGCTCTTCTCTAGTTCTAGACGAACGCTCCTTCGAGTGATTTTTAAAGGCTCTATACAATTATTCACGTAAATACATGTATTACGTCCGTATACACATTAATGTATACATAAACGTATATATACATTTGCAATACATGCATAAATGCGTACATACTTGCATAAGCACTTACGCATTTATATATATGTAGGTATATTTGTAATGTATGCATGAATGTATGATGCATAGATGTAAGCATGTGTTTGTGTATACATGGATGTATGTATTTATGTACGTATATTTGTATGTGTATGCATGCGTGTATATGTATGCGTTTATGTGTATCTTTCTATTTAAAAGCATATGATTATATGAGCGACATGGATCTCGATGTTGATCTGAAGTTTATTCTGGCAACTTTTCATTTGCCAATAGGGCGCTATACAAATGCTAAGCTGACACTACATTCCTTTATTACGACTCAACACAAAACCACGTTCGTATCTGTTCAGTTGCAGATTTACAATGATTGGGTACACCGTGTACACGTATCGTTGTCAACAAGCACAATTGTCTCGTTTGTAGGCCACAATTGCTCTGCTCGTCTCCAGACAATCGACCTCTCTGCGTTGCCATAACGACACTAATTTCCGATCGTGTCATTAGAACTGAGTGTGGGTCATAATAACAACACAGTCGATGATATCCGAGTGTATCCGAGTGAACTCCTGTTGGGTCGTAATGACTGCAATCCGTCTTAACCCTAGAGCAGACGAAAGGGAAGTCCTTTATAAATTGTGGTTACCCACAGGTCGTAGTAATCCATGTACCTATGAGTGATCGGCTCCTATCTTTTAATTGGACTTCGATAAAGAGGACTTCTCATTTGTAGTCTCTCGACCTGATTCTTGACGTGCCCCTGGGAATCATTAGTTGGTTTTTACTCGGCCGGAAGTCAGCATTTTGGTTGGTTGGTCTTTCTGCGTCTACTTCCGGTGTTCATGGCAACCGGAAGTAGAAAAATATTTTATTTATTTTTATTTATTCCGGATATTTCTATAGCGCCTCTCGAAGTCAACTGCTACTCAGATGCGCTCCCGACTACAGCATTTGATACTGTTGCGGAATTTTCACGCCGAAGCGCCACGAGCAATTGCGAGTGAAGGACTTGCCCAAGGTCCGTACGCAGCAGCTAGAGTGGAATTCGAACCTGCAACCCTCCGGTCACAAGGCGCCGAACTTACCACTGAGCCACCACGCCCCCACAATATCCGGTGGTGGGTTACGATGTCATGCTAGCTGTTAAGAATAATGTAGTTACAGAGTTGTCTTTGTGCGATTGTATAATGGAGCCTTGTAATTGCATAGTTTTGTATTGTCCTGTATTGTTTTGTGTCGTATCGTAATGTATTGGGTTGCGTTGCATTGTTTTGTTTTGCATAGTTTTCTATTGATAGTATTTTATAGCAATGCGTTAAACTGTGCCTTAGTATACTGCATTATACTGTATACTTTGCACTGAATTCTATGGCTTGCATTGCATATCTTGCACTGTACTGTTTACTTTGCTTCGTATTGAATTTTGTTTTATTGCATGTTTTGCATTTGCCGCATCCAAGTAGGCCGCTATTACCATTTCGTTTCCAATTTATATTGTAGTGTAGCCTATGAAGGGATTTCTACTGCCTACGGTAACCGCCTCATTTCTGTTGTGAGCATTCTATTATCTCTCTTTCTCATTGTCTATCGTTCAGATCCATAACTTAAGGTAGGATATGAGTCGTGTATTCTTGTTCTAGTTTTCCTTGTTATCACACAGCTTCTCCAAATTCTGTTTATTTTCCCACAAGCACAAAAACGTTGCTCAATTTTTCGTTGTTTCACGCCCACACAACGTCTCAATATTTCGTTGATTGCCCTTAGCTGAATTAATATGGGGCAAGTGAGCAATGCCTCAGACAGGTACTAAAAAACCGCGCTATTTTTATTTTCTGTATACGATACTTACAGGCCCTAGGTTAATTGTCTCGAGCCATACATGTAGACCAAGGTACAAACTCTGACTAAGGTCTTCATCCTGCGCGAAGACTGAGTGAAGTGGATAGAACAACATGAAGATTTAAATTTTGATCCTTACTTGTGGAAATGAAGATTTCTTGCCATCATTTTCCTCCTTTTCGTCATTTCCTTCTTTTTTGCTGTCATTCTTCTTCCTTTATTTCTTCTTGTTTTGGTCGCCTTCCTCTTCTGCCTCCTCTTCTGCCTCCTATGTTTCATCCTGCTCTTCGTCTTCTTTATCCTCCTCTTCATCCTCCTCTTCATCCTCCTCATCATTCTCCACTCACTTTCTTATTCTTCCTCTTTCTCTCATCTACCTCATCTTCTTCGTCTTCTTCTTCCTCCTGTTGTTCCTTTTCTTTTTCTTTCTTTCTCCTCCTCCTCCTCCTCCTCTTCGTCTACTTCTTCTTCTTCATCCTCCTCCACCTACTCCTCTTTTTCTTCTCCACCTCCTCCACCTCATGCTCCTCCTGCTCCTCCTCCTCCACCACACCTCCTTTTCTTCTCCTCCTCCTCCTCTTCTTCTTCTACTTCTTCTTCATCATCATCCTCCTCCTTTTCTTCTCCTCCTCCTCCTCCTCCTCCTCCTCCTCCTCTTCTTCGTCTACTTCTTCTTCTTCATCCTCCTCCACCTACTCCTCTTTTTCTTCTCCACCTCCTCCACCTCATGCTCCTCCTGCTCCTCCTCCTCCACCACACCTCCTTTTCTTCTCCTCCTCCTCCTCTTCTTCTTCTACTTCTTCTTCATCATCATCCTCCTCCTTTTCTTCTTCTCCTCCTCCTCCTCCTCCTCCTCCTCCTCCTCTACCTCCTTTTTCTTTTCTTCTTCTCCTCCTCCTCCTCTCCTCCTCCTGTTCCTCTTCTTCTCTGCGTCATTCTTCTCATTGAGATTCGGAGCACCGTCCCTGATACAGCTATCTCCTTAAACCCCAAAACTCAATAAGAATCGAAGTCCGAACGCTTCAATCGTAGCTCGTACCATTACCGTTGCATTGTCAAGCTGATCACCAACCCTTATGCGTCCAGACAAAATGAGTATTTGATGTGCAATCGTCCTTGGCAAATACTCAACCCATGATCCTGTCGAGAAGGGACCCGTTCTGTGCTCCCAATGGGCTCCAAGTGACACGTGACACGAAAGGCCGGTTTAAATAAATAACTTCCTGTCGTCATGGAGACGGCCATGATGACGAATATGGCGCCGTCTCGTGGCTGAGTGAGGCTCCCCCTAGGGACGAGAAGCTGCTGGTCATATGATGGGTGTGTGCCCGGCCTTCAATGTCCCTTCCTTCGAAACCGGTCAGACGTGGATGGCTCTTTGTGGCAGACCTGTTTTTAGACGAAACTATTACAGAAACATGCATTATGTAAATATGCCTGTGAATATGCTTAGTCTCTTATACGTATACATAAAAATATATAAGACGAAGAAGAAGAAGAATGCGATAAAGAAGTCGAAGAAGAAGAATACGAAGAAGAATGCGAAGGATGCGAAGAAGAATGAGAAGAATGCGAAGAAGAATGCGAAGAAGAATGCGAAGAATACGAAGAAGAAGAATGCGAAGAATGCGAAGAATGAGAAGAAAAATGCGAAGAAGAATGCGAAGAAGAATGCGAAGAATGCGAAGAAGAAGAATGCGAAGAATGCGAAGAAGAAGAAGAATGCGAAGAAGAATGCGAAGAAGAATGCGAAGAAGAATGCGAAGAAGAATGCGAAGAAGAATGCGAAGAAGAAGAAGAATGCGAAGAAGAAGAAGAAGAAGAAGAAGAATGCGAAGAATGCGAAGAAGAAGAAGAAGAAGAAGAAGAAGAAGAAGAAGAAGAAGAAAAGAAGAAGAAAAGAAGAAGAAACAGTCTCTTAAACTAACCTGAGAGGTAGCGACTTCATTTCTCTTAGCCTCGGCACATCAGTGAGGATCGTGAGTTCTCTCCCTCGCCGTCTCATCTTCCCACCGAAAGTGTACGGTCAGTGTACTCATTCTGGCTGAGTTGGTTAGGGGGCACAGGTGGAGCAGAAATCCCGATACAGATTTCTGCCTTGGCTGGAATTTGAACCCGCGACCTCTCGATTTGTGACGTTCGTCGCTCGAGATCAACTAACCCTTCATCAGACGTGGTACCAATTTGTGTCGGTCTTACCCGAGACGCTGCTTCGTCGTCGGGCTGGGTTCGGCTCCAGCCAACTGACCTTCTGGAGTCGCCCGGGTCACTATCCTGTCTACTTCTGCTGTAGACGAGCGGTTCCCTGTCTCCGCTCTCAGTGCCCATTTCTCCAAGAGGAGGTCCCGAGGGTATCGCTTGTTTGCGAACCGTGTCGCTGTCAAGCTCCATCTCACTTTCGGACTCTGCCACTGCCGCGGTCGCCGGGTGGGCAACGTCCTCGTCCTCAGGATGGCCGTCCTTTAGAACAGGGTTCGCTCTCTTGCCGGCAGGAGTCCTCAGCTTCCTGTGAGATCTCTTAGTCAAAGACTTCCTCTTTTTCTCCGCCTTAACCGAACCCTCACGTACCATTCTGCATCTCATGACTCTCGAGTTATCGTCAATAGGGGAAAACTCTGAACGTTCTCTTGTCCGAGAGGACAAGGTGTACATCTGACGAGTCGTCACGTCGTGCCGTCTCAAACACGCGAACATCTTGCGATAATATATACACGTGTAATATTAACGCGGTATACTGGTCTCACGACACTCTCTTCTGATAGGACAGGTTCTAGGTCTAAAACCTCCCTAACCGCACGCAGAACTGTGTTCCGACCGGCGCACGAGGTGGGCCCTACTTCGCACTTCGGTCAGTTCTCGGAGCTACGTGTTTCGATCACCAAGTTATTTGCTCTGAATAACGATTGGTTTGAATACAAGATTTTCCTGACTCTATCGTTTTTCCTGGTCTTACCGCACTGTAATCAGTTGTCGGGCGGTCTTTTCCCGTACTGCGGTCTTTCGGTAACAGTGGTCTTTCCCAGTAACTATTTTTAGTTACCGGGCGATGGAGCCCCTCCAACGCTCCACCGGCGTGTCAGCCATCCAAGTGTCACAATCCAAATGTAACGCTGACCCCGTAAGGTTACCAGAATGTCCTGAATTTCGTTCCCAAGAATTTCCGAATTTTGGTTCCCTAACGAAGGTCACGCTTACTCCCACAGGTAACCGGACAAGCTCCGATCCTGCCTGTCGCCAAATTTACCCTTATTATCGTTTTTGTACTAAATTGGTTTTTTCAGGTATCCCGACGGTCACTTCACCGAGTGCCGAAGTCGCGTAAAACTCTCCCAGCCGAATACGCCGAAGTCGCGTAAAACTCTCCCGGCCGAGTACGCCGAAAGTGCGTAGAACTTCCCCTGTGTCGAGTACGCCGAAATCGCGTAAAACTCTTCTCAGTGGGTAAAACCAAACACTGTCGGATCTTGGAGTTCTTCAAACTCCAAGAGGGATTTCCTTGCCCGACGCCAAATTTACTCTTGGTTTCAAGGATTTCAGAATTCCAGAAAATGGCTACCTTAAGAAGGTCACCTCTACTCTCATGGGTTACCGGACAAGCTCCGATCGCGGAGTTCTTCAAAACCCAAGAGGGACTTTCCTGCCCGTCGCCAAATTCACCCTGGTTTTCGATCTCACACTGAATTGGTTTTCCTGTGTATCAACGGTATCCTTCCCCGAGTATTACTCAGCCGTAGATTTCCCACGATCGGGATCTAGACCGCTTCGCGATCAACGGAGGGATCCAACCCGCCGGATCGGCGCTGTCGGCCCGTCTCCCAACAGTGAACTTCTCTAGCTGTTCTCGGGATCGCCTGATTATATTATTCGGACGCCCCTTTCGTCCGTAAATATATTTGTACTAACCGGAAACTCGAACTCTGACTCGGTCGTAACCAAAATCACTCGCCTACCACACTGAGTGCAGTATATTTGAATCGGTAACTGAATCGCTAACCAACAACGCTGTTTAACAGTATTGCTATGTATGAAGAGTCGAACCAACTCTTCACGTATAAAGCAGCACACCGTGAGGCAGGCTCTATGCATCCCGAATGAGCGCGTCTGCTCGCTATGCGCTGGCTTCAGACCGTCGATCGGGCTTCCCTGCCACGGTCGTTGCCGGCCAGTTGCCTATTGAAATTAAATAAAAATTAAATGATCGATGCTGGGCCTTTGCATGTAAAATTAAGAGAAACGATGCTGTTCCCTTCGCATGTAAACTTAAGGAAAACGATGCTATTCGCATAAAATAAATCCTCCCACTTACGCACTGTGGCCTTGACCGCCACACTCTCCCCACCTTACTTAGATGCGGAGCATCTCTGCCAAAATCGGGGACCTTAATCAAACGTGACAGGAACATCCCCAACCCAGATCCACTTAGAGAGCAAGGAACCAAATGCACCTTTGGTTATAGGGCGGAATATCAACAATCTCGGCACCCTGCACATACGCCAAACAACGATGAGAACCGTGATAGCGACAGCCTATTTAATGATGCTTTCGATCGGAACCACCACCCTACTGGCAACCTGTCGTACCTGACAAATCGCCAACCTTAACAGGCCCTCTATCATGAACCTGGGCTCTACCGGACCCCAAGGGCCAGGAGAACTAAAGGAGAGAAAAGTCGCCCACTGTCTCCCGATCTGGTAACCATCGTCGATCAGTCACACCCGGTACCACTTCAAAATCGTGAAAGCAAAATAAACTAGTACAAGTTATCATATTTACGCACATGATCTAGGTCCTAACATATGCTTCTATCGCATGATGCTCTATCCTAAATAGCACACTAAGGTAGCGCACTAAAGTATCATGAAACGGTAACCAAGGAAATCGCGTTGCCCCGAATTTCCTTAACACTCGTTGTTACGAGCATTATACTGTCGAAAAGAAATTCTGTCATCACAAGGAAACGGAAACATGGTTCTCCAATAATTCGCTTGTAGAACCAACGCAATGAAGCGTCCTAGTACTGGAATCTTTACTCGTTTCAGTACTAACCACTAAGCCAATGTTTAACCGAAAACATATCATCAAAAGGAAACTTAAACAGTCATTCACTGACAATCTGTAAAACCAACGCAATTAAGCGTTACTGGTAGCACAGGTACTGTATGCTCCCAGATACCGCTCAAAAGAAATACTCTCATCAAAAGGGCAACTGAAACATGGGTCTCGAATAGTCAATGAAACCAACGCAATTAAGCGTTCATCTAGTTGGTCCTAGATACACGTCTGCTTCAGAAGGTCACTAACAAGGACTTCTACAGTCGTATTCATCCATCCAAGCGAGGTCTTCGTCTCGTCCGTCGTCCAGGTGGCAATTCTGGATCAGCGGTCTCGTCTGGATTCTCTGAAGGTTCCTCTGGTTCATGTTCTGCATTAGCATCTTGAGCCAGGACTGGCCAGTCTACTGTAGGTAACTCAAGATTTCTGTCCCTCTCCGGTAACCAGGTACTCGGAGGTTTACCGTAAAACGGCTTCAATTTATCCACGTGCACAACCATTAGCGTGGATTTCGGACTCTTCTGAATCCGGTACAGACACGGACTGAGCACTTGAATAACCAAGAATGGGCCAGTGTAATAGCGAGCCCATTTTGTCTTCCTTCCACTTCTTAGCCGAGGGTAGTAATAGTAAACCCAATCTCCTTGAGCGAACTTGCTAGGTCTCACTCTCAAATCGTAGGCTTTTTTCCTTCTTTCTGCTACTCTCTTTAACTGTTCTCGTACAAGCCGATACGATCGTTCCATTTTCTCTTTCTGTTTCTCCACGTACTCTTCCATGTCACTGTAAGACGGTCTCTCGAACTCTGTAACTTGGGCTAGAATCAAGTCTAACGGCGTATGGTTCTCTCTTCCCAGGAACAGGAAATTAGGTGTCCGTTGGGTCGCTTCATGTTCAGTACCTCGATATGCCGCCATTACATATGGTACATGAACATCCCAATCCTTTTGTCGTTCCGACACTACCTTTCCGATCAACATGTTCAGTGTTCTGTGGAACCTTTCGATCATTCCGTTACCAGAGGGTCGATATGGAGTTGTACGTACTTTGTCAATCTCCATGCGTTTACACAGCTCTTTGAATAACTTCGACTCAAAACACGGTCCCTGATCCGTCAGGATCTGGCGTGGCATACCAAACCTCGAGAACACGTGTACCATAAGCGATTCTGCCACAGTAACGGCCTCTTGGTTTCTGATAGGCAGAGCTTCAGCCCATCTCGAGAAGTAATCTATCGCTGTCAGTATGTATTTGTTGCCTTTACTTGATACAGGATGCGGACCAGTTATATCAATTCCGAATCTCTCCATTGGTTCACCGACCACAGGAGTCTGCATGTAACCCTGTCTTGGAGGTTTCTCCCTTCGATAACGAGCACAGCGATCGCACCTTTGGCAGAACCGTCTAACATCGTCCTTCCAACTCGGCCAATACGCCCGACGTTGCAACTGAGTTAAACTCTTCCGAATCCCGAAATGTCCTCCGGCAAAGCTTGCGTGTGTTAACTGAAGCATCTCTTGCCGTAGAGATAAGGGCACAACTAACTGAGATCGCTCAGCTTTTCCTGTGTTACCCTGAATCCAGCCTCTGTGTAACACTCCTTGCAGGACTTCCAGCTGATTCCAGTTGCTCACCAACACTTTCACTTCTCCGCTAGCAGGTGATAGTTCTGCCTGTGTTGGATGATGCTTCGACTCCTTCCAACCAAGGACCGTACCAATATTGCAATCGCTCTGCTGTTCTCTTCGAAGAAACTCCTTTGTCCAACGGATTTCCTGGCCTGTATCTTCACTGGTAACCTCGGAGCGCGTTACTTCTCCGATCGGACGTGCCCACATCACGTCTTCATTCGTAACTCTCATGGTAACCACTTTAGGTTGTTCCTCACCCGGACCTCTAGACATCGCGTCTGCGTTACCGTGTTTTGCTCCCGGTCTGTGACATATCTCCATGTCAAACTCCTCTATCATCTCTAACCAACGAGCCTGTTGGCCAATCGGTTCCGGTGTTCTGCGTAACCACTGAAGTGCGGAGTGGTCTGTTCTGAGTAGGAATTTACTACCCAGTAAGTACTGACGAAACTCTTTCAAGAAATACACCACAGCTAACAACTCTCGCCTGGTAACGTTATAGTTCCGTTCCGCCGTCGACAAGAGCCGACTCGCGTAACAAATCACTGTCTCTTCTCCTTCTTGTACTTGCGATAACACCGCTCCAATGGCGTATGCCGAGGCATCCGTATCTAGGATGTACTGGCCCTCGTCGTTCGGTAACCCAAGTATAGGTGCGGAAACCAACTTTCGTTTAAGTTCTTCGAAAGCTCCCTGACATTCGTCAGTCCAATGGAACGGTACATTTTTCCTGGTCAGGAAATGAAGTGGTTGAGCTACCACCGCGAAATCATGTATGAAACGTCGGTAATAGGAGCAAAGACCAACGAAGGATCTGACTTGTCTCAAGTTCCGAGGAGCAGACCATTCTTCTACGGCCTTGATCTTGCTCGGATCCGTCGCGACCCCTTCTTCACTCAAAACGTGACCAAGAAACAATACTCTCTGTTGTAACAGGTAACATTTGGATGGTTTCAGCTTGAGATTATACTCTTGTAATCTCCTGAAAATCATCTCTAGACGTTGCATGTGCGTCTCTACGTCCCTCGAGAACACAATTATGTCATCCAAGTAAACCAGACAGATGTCATAGTTTAGCCCTGTCAAGACTAAGTTCATTAGTCGACAAAACGAGGCCGGACTATTGCACAATCCGAAAGGTAACACTTTGAATTGGAAGCTGCCCCTTCTCGTAACGAACCCGGTCTTGTGTTTGTCTCTTGGGTGCAAGGCCATCTGGTGATAACCTGCTCTCAAATCGAACGTACTGTACCATCTGGCGCCACCCAGGGTATCTAAACTCTCGCGGATAAGGGGTAACGGATGAGCATCTTTCCGTGTCTTCAGGTTCAGTTGCCTGTAATCGATACAGAAACGCATACTGCCATCCTTTTTCTTAACCATTACGACATTGGATGCCCATTCCGATATCGAAGGTTCAATGATTCCTTGTCTCAACATGTCTTCTACCTGACGATCAACTTCCGGTAACATGGAAAGCGGTTGACGTCTCAAAGGTTGCCGAACTGGTTTCTCTTGTCCCGTATCGATCTCGTGTTGGATCACCGAAGTGAATCCGTTATCACTTTCGTTAAGGGAAAACGTTGCGCTGTACGTTAGCACAAGTTTTCGTAACCTGATTCGCTCTTCTTCCGAAACGTCTGCTGGCACTTCTTCCCATAGTCGTTTTAGGGTCTGTTCGGCAAGTGGGTTGAGCGTCTGCTCCGCCACACTGGCCGTTGTACTAATCTTCGATCCAAACCGGTCAATCGTACTTTGCTGCTTTCCTCGGCGTTCCTCCGGATAACCTGGGCCCATAGGCTTCTCCGGATTTTCGCTTCGGCAAGGCTCATCATACGATTCCGTTCTGGCTCGATTAACTGTCACATCGACTACGTTCACTCGCTCCAGCGGACATTCAGTCCGTTTCTTGACTAGCGAATCTCTGACTCCAACATTCAACATCCTGATCCACACTTCCGTGTCTCTTCCTGTCACCAACGTACGTCCGATTATCAAATCTTTTGATAATTCCATTGGAATGGTCGTCCAATCTTCGTTATCTTTTTGGAAATGCGGGTATACTACCCAAGCTGGAACGTCAACTTCGCTCCTTGGAGGAACTATTATGTCCTCTTGCACAATAACCCTCCGGCACATGGACTCGGTAACGACCTCTTTCAGAGGGATCTTCTCGCTCCCAAGGAAAACGCATCGACTTGCGAAGTCCCATCTTGCCTGATTGGCTTCCAGCCAAGATAACCCCAAGATCACTTCTGTCACTTGGTCTGTAACTAGACAGGGTACAGGGTACACCTGCTTTCCGATCCGAATCTTAAGGTTAGTTTCACCATCCACCTTAATCTGACTTCCATTAGCGGCTAGGAGTCGCTGTTCTGACGGTACTAGCACAGCGTCTAGCACGAAACGTCGTGGCACAAGTGACATTTCACTTCCAGAATCAAGTAGACAGTGTATACGTTTTCCTGCCAGTCTCGCAACCACGTAGGCCACCCTACTGCCTTTGACCAGTCGGTTTTGGGTTTCCTCTTGTATCGGTTCAGCCTTTGTAGGTTCACTGGTACCGGTTGCACCATTCGTCTCAGCGTTTCTCTGAGGACAATATCGCTTTATGTGTCCTTTTCGTTTGCACAAGTAGCATTCGATATCCGGGTTACGCAACCGTGTGGGCGGATAAATCCGTCGCCACCCCACATTCGGTTCGGTTGTCCTCTGATCTCCCACAGCTAGATCAGAACTGTTCTCCCTTTCATAAGGTTTTCTCGGAACGATGCCCAAATTCTGATTTATTGTCACTCGATCAAGTTCTCTTGAAAGATTTTTAATCTTTCGCTCGAGATCTTCTAGACGACGAGACTGTTGCCCCTCAGTGCTCGAGTCTTTTCGGTCTTCCATGGTAACTTTAACTCTCGCGTGTCTCCGGTCTAAATCACCACCTTGTGTCGAAGATCGACCATAGGCATCCAACCTCACCGCATGTTTATACGCCGCTTCGAGGTTAACTGGTTCTCGCTCGCGCACCTTCTGCCCCAAATCTTGGTTTGCCAGTGCATCAATGAAAGCGTCACAAGCGACCGTCTCGACGATATCACTTGTTGGTCCTGGGTATGCCAAAGCCATTAGCCTTCGTACTTCCTGCACTACACTACTCAGCGTTTCTCCGTGAGCCTGCCGGTAAGTGCGAAGTTTCATCCGATATAGGCTAGTTTGGTCATCAGACCCGTACCGGGCCTTAAGCCGCTCAACAAGTTCTCGCCAAGACACGTCCCTCTGTGCACCCATGTCCCACAACAGCTGCGAAGCGGGACCCGTTAGGGCACACATTAACTGGTCTGCTTTTTCCTGATCACTCCACCGGTTGCACCGTGCACAAACTTCGAACTTTGCTAGAAAGGCTGCGATCGCTGACTTGCCATCGTACTTCTCTAGCTTGATTCGTATACCGCGATCCGATCGGTCTTCGCCTCTTGTCCGTGTAACTAGTGATCTTCCGACACTCTTCTTGGGATTTCCTCTCCGGTTGTCCTCATCGTTACTCCTGGAATCGTTTTCCTCGTCTGTCCTCACCACTGACCGGTGCCGACTCTGTCCCCTCAGAGTACCCAACGTCTTCCCTGTACGCCACTTAGAATACATCGTAGTCATCTCTCGGTCGCCTGACGTTGCACTGTCTTCATCAGAGATGTACTCAGCCGGTCTCTGACCTTTTCTACGAGGCTCACCACCTGCGTAGTCTTTGGACTCCGATCGTTTATATTTATTGCGAGAGCTCTGAGAGTTTCCGTTGACGAACGTAACTCTTCTGTCTTCTTCGCGAATATCTCTTTTTCCTGACTCTGGCGGTCTGTCAGATTCGTCGTACCTAAGACAATTACGACTTCTCGAATCTGGTTTGTGCCCTTTAGAGTACCGCTCGTGGGTCGCATCCCAGGCCAAATGATCTCTGTCTCTTCCCATGTTCGATTCTCTCTCGGTTTCTCTATCAAGTGCCTGTTTTAAACCGCGTCTCTCGTACTCTGGTAGACGTTCCTTACCATACGTCTCCCTTTCAGTTTTCTCATAACTCTCGTGTCTTCCTCGTTGGCGGAGGTTTTTCCTGTCAAAGACTCCGGTTCTCATGGCCTCTTCTGGACCAACACTATCGGTGTCTGAATCCGAAGAACTCACTGACGAACGTAATTTCGCCTCAACTCTTCCTCTTGTCAACAGACGTTGTCGACTCGATTGCCTTGCCGTTTTTCCGTGTGACTCTCTCCCGCTGTCCTCGGGAAGATAGCGGCTACGTAACTTTTCCGAAGTTTCCGAAAGCGAAACTTCCTCGCGTGTCTCTGTGTTACCTCGGCTCCGTGCCGGCTCTTCGATCTGCAGCTTCCCTCGGCGATCCATCTGGTAACCTGGGCCCGTAGGTTTCCCCGATGTCTCGCGTCGGTAAGACTTCGCATGCTGAGCAGCAGGAACAGACAGTTCTTCAAGTTTCGAACTCATCATTGCCACACTCTGTCGCAGGTAAGACATCTCCGCTTGCCAATCTACCTCATCTGTCACAGGTCTTGGGCGACCTTCTTCCATGTTGGTAAACGGTACTCGATTGCCTTCGTTTCGCTGATGCGCCACGATGTCACCACTCGTTTTCTGCACTACGGCGTCACCCCGCGGTTTCAGGCCTGTCTCAATGTCTCTTGGCCTATCACAAGCCTGTCTCAACTGTACAGGTTGCCTGCCCCGTACGATACTAGGTACTTGAACCTGCACAAGGTTCCCCGATCTATTGTCGACGAGTGGTTTGGACCTGTCAAACCTACTCTCACCAACGGTCTCTCGCCAGTGTGTGAATGTCTCGTTATTCACATCGTTCTGTACTACCTCAGTAGTCTTTGGAACGGTTATCAACCATCCGTTATCCTCATGGAAACCTCTTTCACGCCCACTGCGGGTTCCAGCTTCCGTTTCAAATGCACTGGTTTCGTCAGGTGCACCCGTTTCATCAAGCAACCTTCGTTTGCTTTTCCGTTTACGTAACTTTGGACGCGCGCCTCCGTGCTCACTATGGGGCACTTCATCCGACTCGTCCTCGGTATCTTCCTGACCTTGCCTGGTTCTGTGACAAGAAAACGTTAGAACCCCACTTCTGGTACCAGTTTGTGACGTTCGTCGCTCGAGATCAACTAACCCTTCATCAGACGTGGTACCAATTTGTGTCGGTCTTACCCGAGACGCTGCTTCGTCGTCGGGCTGGGTTCGGCTCCAGCCAACTGACCTTCTGGAGTCGCCCGGGTCACTATCCTGTCTACTTCTGCTGTAGACGAGCGGTTCCCTGTCTCCGCTCTCAGTGCCCATTTCTCCAAGAGGAGGTCCCGAGGGTATCGCTTGTTTGCGAACCGTGTCGCTGTCAAGCTCCATCTCACTTTCGGACTCTGCCACTGCCGCGGTCGCCGGGTGGGCAACGTCCTCGTCCTCAGGATGGCCGTCCTTTAGAACAGGGTTCGCTCTCTTGCCGGCAGGAGTCCTCAGCTTCCTGTGAGATCTCTTAGTCAAAGACTTCCTCTTTTTCTCCGCCTTAACCGAACCCTCACGTACCATTCTGCATCTCATGACTCTCGAGTTATCGTCAATAGGGGAAAACTCTGAACGTTCTCTTGTCCGAGAGGACAAGGTGTACATCTGACGAGTCGTCACGTCGTGCCGTCTCAAACACGCGAACATCTTGCGATAATATATACACGTGTAATATTAACGCGGTATACTGGTCTCACGACACTCTCTTCTGATAGGACAGGTTCTAGGTCTAAAACCTCCCTAACCGCACGCAGAACTGTGTTCCGACCGGCGCACGAGGTGGGCCCTACTTCGCACTTCGGTCAGTTCTCGGAGCTACGTGTTTCGATCACCAAGTTATTTGCTCTGAATAACGATTGGTTTGAATACAAGATTTTCCTGACTCTATCGTTTTTCCTGGTCTTACCGCACTGTAATCAGTTGTCGGGCGGTCTTTTCCCGTACTGCGGTCTTTCGGTAACAGTGGTCTTTCCCAGTAACTATTTTTAGTTACCGGGCGATGGAGCCCCTCCAACGCTCCACCGGCGTGTCAGCCATCCAAGTGTCACAATCCAAATGTAACGCTGACCCCGTAAGGTTACCAGAATGTCCTGAATTTCGTTCCCAAGAATTTCCGAATTTTGGTTCCCTAACGAAGGTCACGCTTACTCCCACAGGTAACCGGACAAGCTCCGATCCTGCCTGTCGCCAAATTTACCCTTATTATCGTTTTTGTACTAAATTGGTTTTTTCAGGTATCCCGACGGTCACTTCACCGAGTGCCGAAGTCGCGTAAAACTCTCCCAGCCGAATACGCCGAAGTCGCGTAAAACTCTCCCGGCCGAGTACGCCGAAAGTGCGTAGAACTTCCCCTGTGTCGAGTACGCCGAAATCGCGTAAAACTCTTCTCAGTGGGTAAAACCAAACACTGTCGGATCTTGGAGTTCTTCAAACTCCAAGAGGGATTTCCTTGCCCGACGCCAAATTTACTCTTGGTTTCAAGGATTTCAGAATTCCAGAAAATGGCTACCTTAAGAAGGTCACCTCTACTCTCATGGGTTACCGGACAAGCTCCGATCGCGGAGTTCTTCAAAACCCAAGAGGGACTTTCCTGCCCGTCGCCAAATTCACCCTGGTTTTCGATCTCACACTGAATTGGTTTTCCTGTGTATCAACGGTATCCTTCCCCGAGTATTACTCAGCCGTAGATTTCCCACGATCGGGATCTAGACCGCTTCGCGATCAACGGAGGGATCCAACCCGCCGGATCGGCGCTGTCGGCCCGTCTCCCAACAGTGAACTTCTCTAGCTGTTCTCGGGATCGCCTGATTATATTATTCGGACGCCCCTTTCGTCCGTAAATATATTTGTACTAACCGGAAACTCGAACTCTGACTCGGTCGTAACCAAAATCACTCGCCTACCACACTGAGTGCAGTATATTTGAATCGGTAACTGAATCGCTAACCAACAACGCTGTTTAACAGTATTGCTATGTATGAAGAGTCGAACCAACTCTTCACGTATAAAGCAGCACACCGTGAGGCAGGCTCTATGCATCCCGAATGAGCGCGTCTGCTCGCTATGCGCTGGCTTCAGACCGTCGATCGGGCTTCCCTGCCACGGTCGTTGCCGGCCAGTTGCCTATTGAAATTAAATAAAAATTAAATGATCGATGCTGGGCCTTTGCATGTAAAATTAAGAGAAACGATGCTGTTCCCTTCGCATGTAAACTTAAGGAAAACGATGCTATTCGCATAAAATAAATCCTCCCACTTACGCACTGTGGCCTTGACCGCCACAGATTGACAGTCCAGCACGCTAACCACTACACTATCGATCACGACATCTAATTTATTGCAGAATATCTTCTTCGTCTACTAAAAGAACTCAATAGGAAGTGTTAATAAGCTGCCTGTTGTGGGATTTAAGAGGATCAAGTGCTGATAGAGGATTTCAGGACAGGGTCACATAAGGCGAGTGTCGAGGGCCAGCGACTTTTGCATTTTATTCTACAGTCATTAATTATTTCCTCAGAATTCCATCACCTTTCTAGTTTTATACTGAATCGCAAAAGTAGCGAGACCAAATGGTCAGTCGAGCTTCATGCTTGATCTCTCTCTGTACAGCATACACTTTTAATCTGCTACATGTTCTTGTAGACTGCACTTCTTTGACCCAATTCTAAAATTAAATTAAATAAGACTGTTCATGAGAGAAAGTAAGATTGCTTTTGAAACAGAGTAAGGCTGTTCACAAGAAAAAGCATGAATTCCCCATGACATAAAGTAATATTTCCCATGAGAAAGTAATACTGCCATGGCCATGAACATAGACGTAGGGGGAAATTTCAGTGTTGGGAGCAAGGTTTTACTTCTAACCGAAACAAAAATTAATCCAGAATAATTGGCGTCGTGCATTTACAGTAAGTAAGTGATTATTTAGTACATCGATGATTAGAGCTGTAAATGTTATGTTGGTTTGCGAGCTAGTATATAGCTCCTATTCCTAATAGTTTTATACTATTTAGATTCGGGCAAGTTGGAGCTAATTTGTTCTTCATTTTTTCCCGGCGCCTACTTCCCGGAAAACAGGAACGCCAGAAATTTGGGGGCAAGTGCCCCTCTGAGCACCGCCTCCTACGCCTATGCCCACGAGATCTATTAGCTACGGATTTGTGTTTAATGTTCATCGTTTAAAAAGTAACGGCTTAATTTTTATACAGAAATGAACAGACTTCGACGTAGCCAATTCTAATAACTAAAATGGACCCACGCAGCTCTAGACATCTGGCATTTCCACATAGAAAAAGACTGTCACTTGAATTAATCATCACAATGTATTCAGTTCCATTTAGGAGATACAGCCACGCAATCATGTATATAAACGAGATCATGATACAGTTTAATAGCTATATATATATATATATATATCTAGAGTTATATATATATATATATACATATCTAGTGTTATATATATATATCAGGGCTCAGTATTAGGTATTAGGATTAGGTATTAGGAGAAACAGCTCAATTTCCTATATGTAATACAATCTGCATATACATACATATAAATGATAAAGATGATGGGTTCTCTGCCCGAAGGCAGGTCCATTGGCTTTATGCCACCCGGGGATGAGATGAGTGAGGTGGTTTCCCGTTGCCTTCTCACAGACATCGTGGGTGAGTAACTTGTACAAGATCGCTACGCAGTGGTTTGAGGTAGATTCGAACCTGCGACCCCCCGGTTACAAGGCACAGAACGTACCGCTACATGCACCACCACGACGCTACATGCACATGCAAACAAACACATACATACACGCATATATACACCAATAAATATATACTAATACACACACCCACACATATTATATATTCATGCATGAGCCTACCATACCAACATATACACACACATATACAAACACACACACATACACAAACACATACATATATAAACACACACATACACAAACATATACATACATAAACACATACATACATAAACACATACGTACATAAACACATACATAAACACATACATAAACACATACAGACATAAACACATATACGTACATAAATTCATACGTACATAAAAACATAAGAACATAAAAACATACGTACGTATATACGCACTTATACACTGAGTAGTTGTGTAGCATGACTGTTGATCCCCTCTTTTCTTCGCCCCATATACGCTTCCGCCAGCGACAACAGTGCCAACGATACACCCCTTGCAACGCCGGAAGGGACGGCCCTTCAAGCCAAAGGTCCATTAGTCGCCGATGGCGGCGCTGCTACACGCTGGACATTGGACTTCCGGTCGTGGCTTCTGTCCCGGATGTGCGTCACAAGGACGGAACTGTTTATGAGAAGGTGGACAGCGAACGGAAGTTGAGGAGTAAACACTTGTTCCGGTCTGACTCGTTTAGGTTCTGGTCGACAGGTGGTGCACGACATCTTTGCTCAGAATCTGATTTATGAACTCATTGCTCACGAAGATTATCTGACCAGGCTGAGTCTGTCTGTCGTTGTCGTTGTCGTTGTCTCTGTCTGTCTGTCTGTCTGTCTGTCTGTCTATCTGCTTATATTCCTCTGTCTGTGTCTCTCGGCTTGCTCAATGTCTCCGTGTCTGTCTGTCTGTCTGTCTGTCTGTCTATCTGTTTATATTCCTCTGTGTCTCTCGGCTTGCCTCAATGTCTCCGTGTTTGATCTGTCTGTCTGTCTGTCTGGCTGTCTGTCTGTCTGTCTGTCTGGATGTCTGTCTGTCTGCTTATATTCCTCTGTGTCTCTCGCCTCGCCTCAATGTCTCCGTGTTTGCGTCCATGTGCCTGTCTGCTTTTCTGTTTCCTTTTAAGCCTGTTCTCTGCGAGTTATATATATATATATATATATATATATATATATATATATATATATATATATATATATATATGCCTCTCTCAATATACCTGTAAGTATGTGTTTTCGTATGTCTATATGGCAGGTTCTCTCATCTTTTCCCGGGATTGCTTCATCAACTAATGGACCGTAATATAAAAGATGGCATTGCAACTTGCAAGACAACATGTTTGCAGACTGCAAACCGTTACAAGTTTTTAAGCAATTCGCCAATTCGGCCCATATTCCTTCCAGCGTGGAATTTTACTCGCCACATTTTCACAAGTTCACTTGTAACCATTTATTTGAGTCTTGTTCTTGTTCCTGTTTCTGTTCTTGTTCTTGCTGTTCTCGATCTTGTTGTTGTTGTTCTTGTTGCTATGGTTCTTCTTTATCACCTTCTTTTTTCATCTTCTTCTTCATCGTCCTCTTCTTCTTTTACCTCCGCCTGTTCCTCTTCTCCTTCTCCTACTTCTTCTTCCTCTTCGTTTTCGTCTTCTTCTTTTTTCATATTCTGAGGCCCGTAGAGAGGGGACAGGGGGCAAATGCCCAGGGACCCGGCGATTTTCGGGCGATTTTTAGGGGCCGGGCCCGCAAACAACTTTTCTCATAGAGCCTTATGATAGTTTAGGGGCCCGTGACAGCCTAGGGGCCCGGAATTCCTGTTGGTGGCCCTGCTTATTCTTCACTTTCTTCATTATTCTGATCATCGTCTTCTTCATCTTATTCATCCTCCTCCTCATCTTCTTCTTCCTTCTCTTCCTCTACTTCTTGTTCATAACTATCGTCATTTTCTTCTTCGTCGTCTCCTCCTCCTCCTCCTCCTCCTCCTCCTCCTCCTCCGTCTCCTTCTTCTGCTTCTTCTTCCTCTTCTTGATCGTCTTCTTCGTCATCATCTTCTTCTTCCTCCTCCTCCTCCTCCTCCTCTTCTCTTCTTTTTCCTCTTCTTCGTCATCAGCATCTTCTTCTTCTTCTTTTTCGTCTTCTTCATCTTCATCATCTTCATCTTTATGGTTATGGTTATCTTCCTCTTCATCTTCAGATCTTCTTTTACTTCCTTTTCTTCTTCTTCTTCTTCGTCTGCATGCAAAGATATATTGCAATATAGCAAAGCATTTATATCGCGCCCTTCAGCTCCTTCCAACATCGCTGTTTGCACGGCTGTCTTATAGATCCAAACGAGTGGGACTCAGAGCAATCACTGACGTCCACTAATAGCTTTACATATGCGGGTATATGTATGTACATAGCCAAATATTAGTATTGCACACTCGATTTTTGTGTATATATATGCCTGTATATATTTTTATGTATATATATATATATAATTTTTATATATCTATATATAACTATAACTAAAACATGTATGACAACGTGCATCTATATCCAAAAGTATCTATATACACGAGTATCTTACATACACGAATTCATAGATTTGTTGTGTACACGGTGAGTGGAAAAAAGCGACCCCTATAAATCTTTTTAACAACGTGCATGCAGTCAAAAAATTAACAATTAAATTTTTCATGAAATTTTGAAAACAGCCGATTTACCTATCTTGATTGACGCAATAAGTCATAATTTGAGCCAAACTTGTCCGACTTCGAATCAGGCATCCACTAATTGCAGCTCCAATCAATTCTGCATTAACCCAATTAAACCCATCTGCCTGACAGTTGATATGGCCAGGGGCGTCTACACCATATAAACTTAGGGGGGATAGACGCCCCTGGATATAGCTCATCCACTTTTTGTTCGATAGATTTTTACTTGCATTATTGCCCAGATTTTACAGTACGCAGGATGTAGGTCTGGACTGATTCTAGGTCAAAGGGCAGGAGGTAGCAACTCAGGAGTTTAATTCGTCAGCCGTTTGAAGGTTTCACAATAGTTTGCTCACAAAGGGGCGGGGAGATGGTTGAATGGTAACACACTGTTACAACACGAAGATCAGAAGGACGTGGGTTCGATGCCCGCTACCCCAATAAAGGTTGACTCTGCCTTTTCACTCCCTACACTCCCTAGGGGACGACTGTAAAATGAGCAGTAGGACAGATGGGCGCCTTGCAGGCTGCCATACAGTTAAACTCGACTCCTGTAAAACTTATTATCGTCTGTTATTACTATATCATGCATAATCTTACTGCGAACTTGTCAGTTTGAATTCAAAAAGGAATATTATTCTTCTTTAAATGATGTCATGATTTAAAATTTGTTAGCAGTTACAATCAAGTTAAAAATTCAGTTGAATCTCCTCATAATGCATATTTCGTAGTAATATAAAAATCCGTCGTAAGGCGTCGCTGTATTTCCGCCCACGTTGTAACAGGTTGCCTATGGATACGCAGTTTTACAGAAATTTTTAACAAAAATCACATTTTATTTCGAACCAACTTACATACGGAACATAACATGTAGGGATTGTAGGCCTATATAGATCTACGTTGACAAAAATGTCGACTTCGAAAAAACAGTGAGAAAACGAGGAAAAGTCACGAAGAGTTGGCAACAGGTGACGAAAGACGGTTTAAGAGGTGTGCTTTGTAAACTTGCGTTCAGACTGTAATTAGGTTGTGGGTACCTGGATACCGTGCGATTGTTTTTGTGCATGTCAATGTCAGTGTACGTCTATGTGTACGCATGTGTGCATGTACGTGCACATGTATCATGTATAGGCCTATGTGTGCATGTGCGTGCACGCCAAATATGCTGAAGCTGCAGAGAGTTCAGAACTCCTTGGTTAGAGCCATAACTAATACATCCAAAGTTGAACATATAACCCCTGTGCTTAATCTTTACGTTGGTTACAAAGAATTACTTTCAATGGGGGTTCATGTTTATAAAACTTTGACTTGTGGCCAGCCACAATACTTAAAATCAGTTCTTAAGTAAGTAAGTAAGTAAGTAAGTAAGTATGTTCTTTATTTTCATCAGACTTAGGCCTATCATTATTCAACGAGGTCGTAGGCCGTCATGATTATCTTTGTCTGGTCAAACTAAATCAAGAACTGTTCTTTTTTTTGAAAGAACTTCTTCGGTTGCTGGACCTAGTTTTTGGAACTCTCTTTCCCTGTGTCTGTACGATCTGCTCAGTCGCTTGTGTCATTTTGTTCTCAACTTAAAACTGACCTCTTAAACTGCTTATCCACCATAGGCTGCCTCTCTACCTTCCGGACTGATCTTCTGGATATTGACCAAATTACGGCTTGGTTTTGGTGTGCCATCGGTTGATGCCTTGTGCATTAGACACCGGCGCAATAGAAGCTACTAATTACAATTAACAGTGCTTAGTGTTTAGCAACATTTTGTGGATGTCAGTTGCGTTGAAGACGACCGTATATGCCTCGTAGAGTGGGGGGTTGACGATTTACCGATTGAACGCGACTGGTGAATAAATAGCTGAAAATGATGCGTTTTAAAGGTGTCTAACTGCTTAACCGTAGGTTGTATGTCTGATTATTTTTGTATGGTCATACCTACGTAAAGAACTCTTCTTGGTGAACGAGCTCTTTCGGTGACTGGACCTACTTTTTTAAAACTCTCTCCCTGTTCCTGTGTCCTCTGCTCAGTTGCTTGTGTCATTTCGTTATCAGCTTAAAACTTACCTCTTTCAAATTGCTTTTCCACCTGTCTCTCTGTCCTACGAACTGATCTCCTGGATATTGACCTGATTATGGCTTGGTTTTGGTGTGCCATCGGTTGATGCCTTGTGCGTCAGAGGAGGAGGAGGACGAGGACGAGGACGAGGAGGACGAGGAGGTTTTCGTCACCCTCCTCTGCTTTGGACTTCTCTAGCCAAGTGTACTGACGGCGTAGAACAGATCCTACGCCATCTGTCAGAATGCATCTCCAATAATATAATATATTATATCATGTTTGTGTACTTATATCTGCATGTGTACGTTTTTGTGTATATTTATATGCATATGTGCATGTGTAAGTGTATGTGTATACATATATACATATATATGTATATGTATACAATTGTATATACATTGTATGTATACATGTAGGCCTATGTAGGCCCTATATGTATATGACTGCATGTGTGACCATGTATATGTCGCATAAATATATATATTTATATATATGCTTATGTGACAAGACAAGACGTTTATTGACACTTAAGTACTAAGCACCAAATTCCAGTACAACTGAATTGAATTGAATACATCTCAATACTTTGCAGTATGTAATAGCAATAACTTTTAGCTAACAAATGCTTAGTATCAAAGGGTTATCCCAAAAAGGAGCAAGAAGTGCTCCGGTGGCAGGGAGCCCAGTTTCGAATAATTTCCATTTTTACACATAGCAGCATCAGTGATATTTGTTACATTTTAGTAATTACAAAACATTGCATCAGTGATCATTTTATACGAATCACAAAACATTCCACCTTGATCATTTTATACGAATTACAAAAAATTGCATCAGTGATCATTTTATACGTGTATATGTATATGACTATGTATATTACCATGTCTGTATATACATATATGTATATATATGTGTGTGTTTTTGTGTCAGTGTACATGTATATGCATATACACGTACAACAACGGGGCGCGTGGGTGCAGCAGCACGGTGGTCAGCAGCGCATTGTTCGTTGCTTGGCGTCGACTGAATGCAGCTGCCATCAGCTGCTTCTATGCTGTATTGAGCCGTTTTCATTTGCCGTCACCAGATGGCGAGCAACAGAACGAGATTGGCGCCATGTTGCACAGTATTTCTTTAGCGCTATTACACGACGATTGAAGTGTTGACCGTTCGTAGAGATTCGTCGTGATTTGCTGCCAGTTGCTTAAGCGATCGTATCAGAGGGAGTGGAGAGTCAGAACAGCCTATTCGACGCTGGTCATGGATATAATAGGTCCAATAGGACCTTAAAAGATGGTTACCTCAAAGTTTCTCATATCTTTGCTGAAACGATTTTCATCCCAAATGAAGGTGAATATGGTGTGATTTGGTGTCAGTTTCTCGCAGTTAGTTTGGTGTTATTTTTATAGTTTTTGGTGTTTTTCCTCGGTATCAGTTTGGTAGTCTGTATACGTGTTGCTTTTTAGAGTAATTCGGTGTCATTTTCTGACATTCATTTTGTTGTTGTTTTTTGCGTTCATTTTGGTGTTAATTGCTGAGAGTCATTTCGGTGTTGAATTTCATAGTCGTTTTCGGTGTCATTTTCTGACAGTGATTCTGGTGTTGTTTTTTAATGGTTTTGTGTTGGTTTTTAAAGGGCTTTTGTGGGTTTTTTTATAACTTTGATGTAATTTTCTCGCAGTCGTTTTAGTGTTTATACATTTAAATGTATTTTTGTTGCAGTTATTCAATTTCTTTATATAATTTGGTGCTTTATAGGCCTTTGATGCGATTTTCTGACAGTCATTGGGCATAATTTATAAATGTTTTTGGGTCACTTTCTTAGAGTCATTCCCCTCCATTTTCTTAGTCATTTACGCATCTTTGCAGCATTTGATGTCACTCTTTGAGTCTTTTTTGGCCACTTTCTAAGCGCCGTTAGGTAATGCATTTTTAGCAATTAACATAACGCCTTTTAAATGCCTCTCTCAAAAGCATTGATCAGTTGCCCCACCTAAATTCGGCAAATTGCAATTATAATATTGAGACGTTGTGTGGGCGTGAAATAAAGAAGAATTGAGCTACGATTTCGTGCTTATTGGAAAAATAAACAGGATTTGGAGAAGCTGCTTGATAACAAAGAAAACTAAGACAAGAATATTCGACGCATATCACATCTTTAGTAATGGATCTGAACGATAGACAATGAGAAAGAAAGACGAGAATAGAATCCTGACATAAAAATGAATCAACAGAAATGAATCAGTTACTGTATATACGCTGATGAAATCCATAGACTACAAAGAAACTGGAAACGAAATAGTAGATGATCCCTGGCTCTCGCTAGAACCGCACCGTCATTTTCTTCGCTTCCATTTTTTTTCGAATAAGATTATTGTCTTTTCCGCATTTATTATTATCTTTTCCGCATTTATTATTGTCTCTTCCGCATTTATTATTGTCTTTTCCGCATTTATTATTGTCTTTTCCGCATTTATTAAGTCCACTATCTCACGACTAAATGTCAGTCGATAGTGCTGATACACTGTGAGTGAAGGACTTGTTCAAGGTCCTCCTTACACAGTAACCGTCTCAGCGGAGACTCGAATCCGTACAAGGCGTGTGCTCTAACCAATCGGCTACCGTGTCCCACAAAACTCCAATTCTGTGCAATACAATCGCTCCGACATAACATATGAAAAAGAAATATTGATAGCATGATCCTAGGCAAAACACTGCAGTAAATATATTTGACTGGATTTAAAGCTCCACAGAACTCAGCGATGTTGCAAATCAAATGATAAGATAAATAATATTGAAGAACAGAGCAATATGCAAAGGTACACTACAGACTACATGCAATACTATACACTACAGTACAATACAATACAAAGAATACAATATATTTCAAAATTCAAATTTCAGAAGAATGCAATTCAGAATATACAGAACAATGCAAAAATATGGAATGCAATTCCAGTTAAATAATACAATGCAAAATATTAAAAACAACGCGGACAACACAATACAATGGAAGATATACACTACAGTGAAGTATACCAGATTACAGTTTAATCCAGTGCAATAAAATACACACATCTTAATAGAAAACAACACAAAACAATACAGAACAATACAAAACTATATAATGCAATAACAGGGCTCCATAATGCAACCGTGCAAAGATTGCTTATCTCTGCAACTATATCACTCGTCACAGCTGACAATTTTTCTTATTTAGAAACAGCACAACATCGTAACCCACCACCGGATATTCTTCTTCTTCTTCCGGTTGACATCGAACACCGGAAGTAGACGCAGGAAGGATAGGCCAACCATAATGCTGACTTCCGGCCGAGTAAAAACCAACTAATGATTCCCTGGGGCGCGTCAAGAATCAGGTCGAGAGACTAAAAAAGAGAAGACCTCTTCATCGAAGCCCAATTAAAAGATAGGAGCCGATCACTCATAGGTACATGGATTACTACGACCTATGGGTAACCACAGTTAATAAAGGACTTCCCTTTCGTCTGCTCTAGAGTTAAGAAGGATTGCAGTCATTACGACCCAACACTCGGACACTCGGATATCACCGACTGTGTTATTATAACCCACACTCAGTTCTAATGACACGACCGGAAATTAGTGTCGTCATGGCAACGCTGATAGGTCAATTGTCTGGAGACGAGCAGAGCAATTGTGGCCTACAAACGAGACAATTGTGCTTGTTGACAACGGTACGGGTACACGGTGTGCCCAATCATTGTACCCCTGCACATGAACAGATACGATCGTGATTTTGTGTTGAGTCGGAATAAATTAAGATTAACGTCACTTTAGCATTTGTATAGCGCCCTATTGGTAAATGAAAAGTTGCCAGAATAAACTTCAGATCAAGATCGAGAGCATATGCTTTATAAATAGAAAGATACATATGCACACATACTCACATGCATACAAACATACATAGACAATCAGATATACATGCATACATACACATATTCCTCCTCCTCCTCCTCCTCCTCCTTCTCCTCCTCCTCCTCCTCCTCCTCCTCATCGTTCAGTGCATTTTTGAAGCGCCGTTATCTAGTGACAAAGCATTAATCGATGGTTCAAGTTCCACAAGCAGAAACGGTCTAAGAAAAGGTTCGAACCTGTAATCTCCTCGTTACATGTTCTTAGCCTTTTATGTCTCGTTTTCATCCAACTTTGATGTCTTTTGCGAATTGCTCGAACTTCCTAGATTCTTCAACATTTACAGGAAATTAGAATTTCAGTCGTTCCGAGTTCCCTTCAAAGCTCATGGCACCTCTTCGTTGTCAAGGAAGACGATTGTTATGATATTGAAAGCAGCTCAAATGGTGACCTCTTAAAACTATTTCCGGTCATAGTGATGAGCTACTTCCGGTCAAGTGAGATGAAACGAAATTGCCAATTTTTTTCCAGTGAAGGGCTTGATCAAACGCCGACATTTTAATAGATCGAAGGAAGTTTGTAGCCACGAACAAATGTAAGATCGAATGAACAATAGAGAGCCTTAGATCAGAAGGCTGAAGCTTGATCCGTGGATCAAAAATGGATCGAAGAATCGATGCGCTATAGAAGGCTTATTTGTTGGACAGATGAACAGTCAAGCAGATGTGTAGATGGATGGATGGATGGATGGATGGATGGATGGATGGATGGATGGATGGATGGATGGATGGATGGATGGATGGATGGATGGATGGATGGATGGATGGATGGATGGATGGATGGATGGATGGATGGATGGATGGATGGATGGATGGATGGACTGACGGATAGGGTGGATGGATGTGTGGATGGATGGATGTTGTGGTATCATTGCAGTATCGACACTGCTCATTTTCTCACTGAATGTAGCCGGTGAAATCCTTTACCACCGCTGCGGCCCCCACTGGGATATAATGACAACGCAATTTTAGGTCCCACTATTGCCTTCGTTACGTCGGCGTCTTTGATTAAATTCCCCGACTGTCGCGGTTGATCATCAAAGATGCCGCTCTCTTTGAAGCTTCCGCCTCATGAATAGACATGACGCACGAAGCGCCTAACGAGAATTTAAAAACTATTCCAGACAGAATTGGACGAATAAGCGTGAGTCGATATTGCGGAGATTAGCGCATACAGAGAAAACGTCTTGAGGGGTCGGGTCGCACTCCAGAGGAGGAGAGCGAAAGGAGACTGTGAGAAATTTGACACCTCGCAATATGCCCGGCGCGGTTGATGGAGATTTATGTTGCCCTGTTTCATCGACACCGTCGTAAATACGAGTGTCATATAATTTCCCAAGTGTTTTCCCATCCCCCACCCCATCCTTCGACCCACCCATTGCTGTTTGCGTTATCTGTTTAAGTCTGTTAAACCCGTGGCTGAGCAATTTTGTGCTGTTATAGAAAAGTATCAAAAGCTGCCACGTCCCATAAACGGCGGAGCGCAGCAGAGTCGATCATTTCTGTCGCTTCGGTTCCTGAGCCGGCAATGGACGATTCCAAGATCCTGGAAACGAGTCCAGTGCATCGCAGACCTTGTCAGTTACTAACACCTGGGGTGCGCAATAACCTATAGTCAACCGAGAAAGCTGTTTCGAGATTTCGGCTCCACCTGCTGTTATGAGCACACTGACCGTATTATAGTGTCATTTCGAAAATGAGACGGCGACGGTGTGGACTGGCCACCCGCCCTCACACGCCGGGGCTAAGAAAATGAAGTCACTAACACTTCATACTCATGACTGCCTCTCAGGTTGACTTCAAGAATTGCTTTTTCTTCTTCTTCTTTTTCTTTTTCTTCTTCTTCTTCTTCGTCTTCTTCTTCCTTTTTTCTTCTTCTTCCTCTTCTTCCTCTTCCTCCTCTTCCTCCTAATGTTCCTCTTCCTCTTCTTTTTTCTTCTTCTCCCAATCGGTTGAGCAGTTTATAGCCAGCGCGTTGGCTAGTCGTCGTTTTTATGGAAATGATGGTATGGATCCATTGATCCATACCATCATTTCCATAAAAACGACGACTGTTTGAAGTGCTCAACTATCGATGCCACAGTTACAAGAGCTCTTGAGAAATCGACACGCATAAAACATTAGCAACCTCTTGAAGTCAAGGTCACCAGGCTCCATCCAACAATGGCGCCTGCTAATGATGTTGCACTTGGTAATTGTAATGGTAGTGGCAAATTTATATAGCGCCACTTCAAGAGCGACCCCTCAGAGGCGCTCACGACCTAACACAATGAAACCACGATCGAGGAGAATGGTTTTCAAGCTTTTGCGGAAAAGAGACAAAGAGAGGCTGATGAGTTCATGTCGTAGGTTATTAGGTCACTCAGATTGTTAGACAACTTAGGTTGTTAGGCAACTTAGGTTGTCAGGCAACTAGGTTGTAAGGTTATTGCTACTTGTTCTTGTACTCGAGTACCACTCTACTACAGTTTTTAAGTACCTATACCAGTACTTGTACTTGAGGCCAAAGTAATTGTACTCTTATTCCTATTTGAGACCCGAGTACTAAATTTGTACTTCTACCTGAAAATTAAGTGCTTGAAACATCTCTGACAGGACTAAAAGCATCGACAGAAGAGAGACTGCAGGAAAATGATTGCAGACACGATATGAAGCTGCATACAATATCTTGTAATCTTCCTGATGCGCGCGAGACTTCTAAAGGGCAACAGGGGACCGAGTATTGACAACCAACGAGAACAAGCACGACAAGAATAGAAGAAAGAAAGCCTACTAATTCAACACGGTATACGGTCGCTATGGGGATCGAAGACAGAAAGCGTCAGACTCAACTATATCGCAACGCCAGAAGATCTCGCCTTTTCTCGTCTCAGTGACCACGACAGCTGTTGGTAATACAGCCCTCGACAGGTCACATGCAGCAATATATCGGAAACTCTTAATTTCTAAAGCGCTACTGTACAGCTAGGCGCAGAGCACCAGCTTATTCACGAGCCTTGCTTCTGTCCAGAGATGTAAAGAGAAGAACCGATATACCTATATATAATATCAATATGCGCAAGGGGATATTGTGTTCTCTGCTACATGCGCAAGGGGATATTATTGCCTGGTTGCAATAAAGACTTTTTGATTTGCTTGATTTGATTTGAATATGTATATACTAGGGCTGTACCGAATATTCGCTTCGTATTCGCTTCGGCGCCGAATAGTGGGCCAAATAGCTATTCGGTATTCGGCCGAATAGTAGCGGTCGGATCGAATACGAATAGTGATCACGTGACATCTGTTTCGATCTGCATATACGGATGCTATAGCGAGTGGAGTGAACGTTAAGTAAGTGACAATTTCTAAGTTTAGTTAAATTAGTTCCGTTCCAGTCCTAGTTTACACAGACTGACAGAAGAATGTAAAAACTACATGTAGTTAACTGTTTACTTTTAGTTTATGTATTAAATTTACTGAATTGAAACTTTTGCTTACATTTGAAATTCTGAATGTTGTCGGTAGACATATTTTGTACACTATTCGTATTCGAATTCGTATTCGGCCGAATAGTTGGTCCAATTATTCGTATTCAGCCGAATAGTGATAATCACCTATTCGGTACAGCCCTAGTATATACATACATATATATATATGTATGTGTAATACTTGTGCATACATGTAGATACACATAAGGAGACAATGCATTCTTGGTGTGTAGTAAACAACCTGTTCCTGACGTGTGAGTAGGAGACCAGATGAAGTCTGAGGAAAATAGCTATCCCTGGCTGGTATGTCGTAATCAATGGAGGATGGTTTGAATCAGTTATAAGGTGAAAGTCCTAATATTAATGGTTTGAATCAGTTAAAGTGAAAGTCCCAGTGTTGGGATGGTTTGAATCAGTTACGGTAAAAGTCCCATTGGGGATGGTTTGAATCAGGTAAGGTGACAGTCCAAATGGGGGATGGTTTGCATGAGTCAAGATGAAAGTCCCATGCAGTGTGGGGATGGTTTTAATCAATTAAGGTGAAAGTCCCAGTGTGGGGAAGGTTTGAATCAGTTACGGTGAAAGTCCCAATTTTTCTCCGCTTACGTTAATCCACCCCTACAATGCATGCCTCCACTTGACTCACCTTACCTTATCTTACATTACCTTCCACCACATTAGGTTATCGTTCTTACGTTGACATGCACTACAATCCCTGAACCTGACTTAGCCGTACACCTCACATTACATGCTCCTATTATATCTCATCCAACAGCAAGACATTATCCCAAGTTTGACATTCCTTCACATTCCCATCATTCTGGAACCGGCTTCCACGCAATCAACGCATGATCTTCTTCTCCTTTCTATATCTCTATTTCGCAAGCGGTTTAAAACCATTCGTAATGACATTTGACATTTAAGCTAGCGTAGAGAGCGCCTCTGATTTGGTTTGACCTTTGAGCGGCTCATTATGAATGTCCAATTACATGGCATACAATTCGACCGTCCACTTGTATAGTCACCTCGTATGAGGTTCTCTTGAAGAGGCTAGCCCTTACAATTAAAACTGCATGACATTGATTACACTGTTTTTACACCTATGTCTCCCGATGTCCACAGGTACGAGAACAATCCTTCGACATGGCGCTTCCCTTAACCCCTCACTGACCGCCTGCAGACGACCGAGGATCAAGGGGCGATGAACGGCAAATACATTGCCTTCGTCCCTGTCGGCTACACGGGCGGCCCAAACGACACACCGATCCTCCCACCGTCTCACTCCAACCAGACCCGATCGCCGGCGGGGCATCAAGACCCGAACATCATCCTACTGCGGGACGTCATCGAGGTCTGGCTGTGCACGCCCATCACCGTCCTCGGCATACTCGGGAACCTCGTATCCCTGGTCGTTCTCTGCTACATGCGCAAGGGGAAACTCCGAGCGGTCGCGACGATGCTGCAGGCGCTGGCCGTCTCCGATACCCTCGTCCTCGTCGCCAATTTCTGGCTACGGACGATGAGATACCTGGCCGGAGAGACGTTCGTGTACTACCACGCCATCACGTTCCCAGTCTTGTTTTCCACCAACTACGTGCTTCGGCTTGCCAATACGTGGCTCACCGTACTGCTGACTTTTGACCGATATGTTGTTGTATGCCACCCACTGCATGCACAGAGTCTATGCACGACGAAAAGGACTTATATTCAGATCGTCTGCTGCGTCATTGCGTCCTTCGCTTTCTGCGTACCTCGGTACTTTGAGTCGAAAGTCGTGTAAGTGTGGCGCAACTACTTTATTTTCATCAACATATTGTATTGTGTATTGCGTTGCTTTGCGTTGTATTGTATTGTATGGTATTGTATTGTGTAATGTATTGCTTTGCGTCGAATTGCATTGTATTGTATTCAGGAGGTTTCGTATTGACGAAGGTATTGTATAACTGTGTTTGATATGGTATTGCGTTGTATTGATCTAATTATCGTATTTCGGTGTATAAAATGTTGGAAGAGATGATGGGGCACGGTTGTCGACTGGTTAGATCGCTCGGCCTGTTATGTGGAGAGTACGGGTTCGAGCCTCCATTTCAGTGGGCTCACTGTGTAAGGACCTTGAGCAAGTCCTTCACTCACGATTGCTCAGAGCCATCGATGTTCTGTCCTGTCGTGTGTTCAATTCTAAACTTTGGAAGGAGGTTGTACAGTTGTATTGTATTGATTAGTGTATTATATGGTAGTGTGTAATGTGCATTGTACTATTGTATATTGTACTATTGTGTATTGTACTATTGTGTAGTGCACTATTGTAAAAGTCCCAATGGAGTGTGATTTGAATCAGTTAAGGTGAAAGTCCCAATGGGGGATGGCTTGTGTATTGCACTATTGTGTGTTGTCCTATTGTGTATTGTAGTATTGTTTACTGCTGTGCAGGTACACACCGACTCCTCATTATAGGACGACGTGGCTGATGGACGATCCTCTGTACGCCGTTGTCTATCGCATCCTCCTCTTCCTCCTCGTCCAGTACATCCTCCCGATGGTCATCCTCATCGCCCTCAACGGTCGCGTCGTCTGGTCACTCCGCTTCTCCTCCGCCAATCAGCCGCGCTTCTCCCGCAACCGACCTCAGAACAACAAAGTCTCATCGCTCAAGACCACCCACAGTCTCCTCAAGGCGCTCGTCATCTCGACCTCCCACGACGCCAGGACGCTTGCGACCACACACGAAGTATCAGCAAGTACACCTGCGACCACACACGAAGTATCAGCAAGTACACCTGCGACCACACACGAAGTATCAGCAAGTACACCTGCGACCACGCACGAAGTATCAGCAAGTACACCTGCGACCACACACGAAGTATCAGCAAGTACACCTGCGACCACACACGAAGTATCAGCAAGTACACCTTCGACCACACACGAAGTATCAGCAAGTACACCTGCGACCACACAGGAAGTATCGGAGAGTACACCTGCGACAACACAAGATGATTCGGCGAATGCATATGCATTAACGGTCACACGGAAATCGTCGGCTAGCTCGGTGGCGACCACCCAGGACGCGTCGGCGAGTTCAACCACGACCTCCCAACACTCATCGGCCAGAACCTTGACTCGAATCGTGGTGGCCGTTGTACTGTTGTGTACCGTCTGCCACGTGGTGTCGATGGTGTCACACGTACTCCTGTCAGTCCAGACGGCTTTCCACCAGCTCCCAGGCATCGACCTCTGGCGCCGCTACTTCTCCAACATCTCCAACCTTCTGATCACCTTCAACTCGGCCGTCAATTTCCTCATCTACTGCGCGCTCAGTAGGAACTTTCGCGCCATTCTCGACCGGTGCCTAACAGGTGTCTTCCGCAGAGGGCGCCACCCTCTTCGCACCGGTCGCATTCTCTACCCCCTTCGTCGGTCGACCATGACGGCCAGCAGCCGAGCGAAACGAGGGGGAAGCAGCGCCGGTCAGTCCGTGTCCACTCCGATGTCGATGACCATGATGCCCGTCAACAAAAGTAAAACCTACCAAGGAATTCCGATAACGTCAGCGCCGCTCTGTGACACAACGCTCTGAAAGCCAGCGTTTGTTTTGAGTAAACATTAATTTGGTCCAAAGTCGTGGGAAGACTGCTTTGGTGCCAAAGCACGTTCACCGCAAGAAAATTATATACAAATAGAAGAAGAAGGAGAGCAGTCCCCGATGCTCAGTCATTGGTATGAAGTGTTAGCGGTTGCGCTTTCTAGGCCTTGGTGCATGTACATATGAGGGCTGGTAGAGACTCCTCTCCCTGACCGTCTCATCTTCCCACCGACAGTGAACGGTTAGTTTATTCAGCGCAGCCGAGTTGGCTATGGGACGGAAGTGGAGCAGGAATCTCGTAAGAAATTTTTGCTCTGGCGAGAATTTGAACCCCGACTTATTAATAACCCCGCATTTTGTCCTCCTTACAAAGCTCTGAAGTGCACGCACAACCATACGACAGAGCGTCGATGGTGCTGAGTATATGCGCGCGGTGACGTTGTCCAAGATCCCAACATAGGATTCTTGTCACCATAGGCCGCCCCTCTCTGTCTTTGCGGACTGATCTCCTGGATGTTGACCTGGTTTCGGTGTGGTTTTGGTGCGCCATCGAATGACACCTTGCGCATTAGACATCGGCGCAATAGAAGTTACTAGTTACAGTAGTAACCTTGTTGGTTGATTGTTACAATAGTCACTTGTATGTCTAGCTGCAATCCGCAGTCACTGTCTTTCGTTGCAGTTGTAGACAATACGATTCAATGATCTGGCTCTGTTGTGACTGTTGTGCTTCCATAATATGTTTTCTAAGGTAGTCGGCTGCTGGCGCTAAGGAATGCAGTTAAATGCGACACGATGATCTATTGGTAATACGCTTGGTGACGGATCATATGGTTACGGGTTCGATTCCGTATAACGACCTAGGGCAAGTTGTTTACTCATACGTGTGACTGTCACCAGGCAGGCAGTAGAAATTGTTGCTGGCATAAGCTGGGAAGTAAACGGCAAGTTCAGTTATGCACTAACCACGTGTCCAGGGCCTTAGGATTCGTCTAAGGAGATCAAGGCAGCTGATTGATTGAGCGATCGCCCTGTAACGCGGAGAGTACGGGTTCGAACCTTCCCAGAGACGGCTACTGATGTGGCGCTTAAATACTAATACTAATACTAATACTAATAATAATAATAATATAATAATAATAATAATAATAATAATAATAATAATAATAATAATAATAATAATAATAGGCTAATAATAATAATAATAATAATAATAATAATAATAATAATAATAATAATAATAATAATAATAATAATAATAATAATAATAATAATAATAATAATAATAATAATTCAACGCAGTTGCTTTCCGTAACATTTGCTCTGTACCAGAACCTGACGCATAGATGGTCGATCCAGCTGTTTCTCTCTCTACTAATTAGCATTCAAGTCCCCGAGGGATCAGATCTGCCTTGGGGCATTTTTAAAAATAATAATATTATTAAACTAATGAGCGACTCATCATGTTCCTCGTGAAATATTGTAGCTTTCGATTACTCTACTTGTACGTAGTGTCATTCCTAAACCAGTGCATGGTTCTCAGCAGATTGCAATTCCACACCAATCCAGCCACCCATTCGCCCACCTACTCATCCCCCTCCACCCGCCCAACCGGGAGAGAGACAATCCTCTCATTCGTCATGCATATGAAGCAAACGGAGTTCTTTCTATAGCGCAGCTGTTTGCCTACGGATTGAAAGCAAATTTACTTCGAAGTCAATTCTTGGCGTTTACATTCGCCAGGTCGAGAGCACAATGAGCAATGTGTATCTCCGAAATTTATGAGCACCAAACCAAAAGCTGCGTCAGCAAGATAAGCTTAAGCACCGACGCTATATCAATTCGTGTCCGCAAGAGCCTGGTTCTTTGGTCAGTTTTGGTGCCAGGTCAGAATCCGGGGAGGGGAAGCCCAGGAGACTGCATGGTGCTATACGGCGGAGATCGATTGTGGTAGAAGGATGGTCCAGGATCATTGCAGAATATGTTGTGTACATTCTATAGGCATTACTTTGTGACAATGTATGGTTAGGATGACGGTGTTGTCGAAGTAATTATATTAGAGTTTAGTTGTCTTTAAAAACAGCACCTGTTCGCAGCCCAGTATATATATTGGATACAGTGCAGATGTGTGAGATGATCATGGCAAGCGATTGTGATTAGAATATTTGTCTTTTAAGTCTTTGATATATGTATTATTTATTTATTTGTTATTTGTTTGTTTATTTACTTATGATATCACGAATTGTGGCCATCGTTCCTTTTTAATGTGACCATTTCTCCATTTTAATGGTCATATTCCTAAAGTATATTCCTCAGCTGTTGCTTCCCACAAAGAGAGCTTTTCAGTCTGGGTAAATCTGTCTTTGAGGTTTAGCTGTTTCTTATGTGTTGCGTGCTTGTCAAGGCGACAAGAGAGAGAGAGAGAGAGAGAGAGAGAGAGAGAGAGAGACAGACAGACAGACAGACAGACAGACAGACAGACAGACAGACAGACAGACAGACAGACAGACAGACACAGACAGACACAGACACAGACAGACACAGACACAGACAGACAGACAGACACAGACAGACACAGACAGACACAGACAGACACAGACAGACAGAAAGATAGAGAAAGAGAGAGACATGAAATAGTCCTTGTAAATAGTAAATGTACATACGAGATGTAAATACGACTTTGTCATATCTGACATGAAGACGTTGTTCAATAAATGATAACAGGTCTCCCGATTCCAACATTTGCCATTTTCCCTACTTCCAACATTTGCCATTTTCCCTACTTCCAACATTTGCCATTTTCCCTACTTCCAACATTTGCCATTTTCCCTTCTTCCAACATTTGTCATTTTCCCTACTTCTAACATTTGCCATTTTCCCTACTTCTCTTTCTATTTCAGTCGAATACATAGCACCATCTTCCGAGCGAAAAACCAGAATCCACACTTTTGTGACAGCCGTGTGATTGATCGGCGTAGAAGAAGCTGTTGAGAACAATTAAGTGTCTCAACAGCTTCGCAACCGTTGGCAGATGCAATCATCGTTCTTGACGGCCTCTCAGTATGCTCCATTTGCGTTTACAAGTGAGTGAAATTAATAACTTCTGTCGAAACTGTGTTTAACGCACAAGCCATCAACCGATTGGGAACCAAAAACCAAGCCGTAATCAGGTCAATCCGCAATCCCTGTGGTTGATAAGCAATACTTCAACGTGGCAAGTTTTAAGCCGATAACGAGGGAGTGGGGATAAATGAACGGTAGCACTCTTGCTCGCAGGGGTGGTGGTGGTGGTGGTGATGAGTTTTTTCTTCAAGCGGCGCTCTATAAATGTCAGATTACAATTAGCATCAGAGACTCTGTCTAGGTCGCTATAAAAAGAGTTGGAAGCAGCTATGAGTTATACTGGCTTACGTCACTACATCAGATTGCATGAGATTACACGCATTAAACCCAGTCTGCCTGATTAATTATGCAGGAAATAACTCCATTCATCCATCAATCAATCACCAACACCATGGTCATCGTCTCCTTCTTATTCTTCTCCTTTTCATCCTCCTCCTCCTCCATCTCTTCCACCACCACCACCTCCTCCTCCTTCTCCTCCTCCTCCTCCTCCTCCTCCTCCTCCTTTTTCTACTCCTGAAATGAAACCGCTACACTTCAAATGCAGCTCCTTTATCTATTTCTACTTCATCGTCACCACAATCGTAATCGTGACCATCACCATCATCATTTTCCTCGTCGTCATCATCATCATCATCATCATCATCATCGTCGTCATCATCATCATCAGATCTATCACCATGCACCACCATCACCACCAACACCCCTATCACCACCACCATCTTCTTCTTCTCCTTATTCTTCTCCTCCTCTTCCTCCTCGTTCTTCTTCCTCCCTCCTTCTCATCATCACCCCATCATCATCGTCGTCGTCGTCATCATCATCATCATCATCATCATCGTCATCATCATCATCATCATCATCATCATCATCATCATCATCATCATCATCTTCTTCTTCTTCTTCTATTTTTTTTCTTCTTCTTCATATCAGCTTCTTTATATCTTCTTCTCCCTTTCTCCTCTCCTACTCTTCCTCTTCCTCCTCCTCTTCCTTTTTCTTCATCATCATCTTCTTCTTTTCTCCACTTCCACCTCTTCCTCCTCCTCTTGCTCCTCCTCCTCTTCCTTCTCCTCGTCCTCTTCCTCGTCCTCTTCCTCCACTTCATCATCATGCATGTTCTTCTTTTTCAGCATTTCGTGAGCACTGTCACTTTTTACTTGCGACTTCTCTGAAGTCAGTCTCTTCCTCTTCCTCCTCCTCTTCCTTTTTCTTCATCATCATCTTCTTCTTTTCTCCACTTCCTCCTCTTCCTCCTCCTCTTCCTCTTCCTCCTCTTCCTTCTCCTCGACGGGTTGATGCCTTGTGCACAGTGTTATTTAAGTTTCAGTTAACTTTTCAGTTTCAGTTATAGTTATAGTTTTGTTAAAACTTTCCAGTTTAGTGATAGTTTTCAAATCTTTTCAGTTTTAGTTTTAGTTTCAATTTTCAAAACTTTCAAGTTTTAATTTAGTTTTGTGCGCATTTCACAGAAGCAACTGAATTTCATTTTTTATTAATGACATTCATTCATTTTGATTAGATTTCATGGTCAAATCAAATCAAAGTTTATTGCAAAAATGCCTATTGTCATAAATGCGGTAGGATTACACGGTTTATAAAAATAGCGTCAGCAATTTTAATTAACTTTGCTGTAAGGCCACTGAGCTGCATTTCGAAGCACTAAAAAAGGTCATCAAGTTTTTTGTAAGATGAATGGATGAAATAACCATGACGAAATTCTGAAATTTTTTCCGATCGCCCTTCGGACACTCGTTGGTCCCCCACGAAGTGCGAACTTGCCATGTACACTTATGTGCAACTGCATTGACTGCAACAATGCTTGAAATAGCTGGAGTCTATATCAATCAAGTCATGAAACACAAATATTGCATACGTTAATATATAAAATGGTTCAACTGCAATCACAAAATATAAGATATATATATATATTAGGGTGGTTCTGAAATCAGAAATTTTGAAATGTGATTATTTCCGCTTGTTATCTTGTTCTAGTACATAATAAAATAAATCTGGCCAAATATGAGCTGATTTGAGCAATATTTAGAGGTAGCTCAATGAGGTTGAAGTTGTCAGAGCTTGTCTAACATAGCCTAATTACTGTGCATCCAAAAGATAGAGTTTCAGTTTTACGATTACAGTTACGATTAGAAATTATTATTGTGTAAAGTTAAAGAAAAATGTTAACAGGAAAACTGAGCCTCAGCAAAAAAAATTAAACAGAATTTATTGATGCCTTAGATTATTTAGTTGACATTGCTCACTTGGATGCCTTAAACATAATCGAAATCTAAGAGGATAAAGAGTGTCTGCTTGACCAAAGAGAAAGAGGTCGCCGTTGTTGTATGGGGCCAGTTGATATGGTACTTACTTCAAAAGAAATGAGGGCAACTAAAAGGCAAAGATCAAGCATGGAGTGAAAGCAGAAAGAAGGTCAATATTTTGAAGCCATGAATGAGAGAATTATTCTTGAAACCTCTAGTAGTGATGATTCAACTGAAGAATGCGAAGATGGTGGCAGTCAAAATGTAAATTTAGTGAAAAGGAAAACTCCTTTAAAAAAGCCACTAACAACAAATATTGTGACACCAAGACTGGCAGCAGCTTTGGACAGGACAAAGTTAAGTGACAGGAAGGCAACATACGTGTTAGCAGCTGCAGCTCAGAGTCTACGCCACAATGTAGACGAGTTGAAAATCAGCCATTCTTCAATACACAGGGAACGAGAACAATATCGAGAAGAAACTGCTAAGAAATTAAAAGATATATTTAAAACAACTACGTCATCTACACTTGGATGATAATTCCTTCCGGATCTGACAAGCAAACACTTGGTTGACCGTCTACCTGTCATTTTATCTGATGTTGGGGAAAGCCAACTTCTTGAAGTTACCAAGCTACATTCTGGCACAGGAGTAGCACAGGCAGCCGCTATGCTAAATTGTTGCTGGAATGATTTATGCTTACTGAAAACTTTGGTTAGCTATCAACAAGAAAATCCTGCTCTCTCCAAAGTAGCCAGCAATAAATTTGCAGGTCATCTGTGGTACCTTAGTGAGGAGCTCGTGGCTTGGGCATTTTTGATTTGACATTGACAGCCAAGTCCAAACGAGCAATGGCGAAAGCTTTACATGAACGACCAGGCCAAGATGATCCTCCTAAGAGAATGTAGGTAAATGTTCAGAAATCTGTGGTCATGAACATACAATGAACATACAATAAACTCCATGCTATTTTTTGACTGGCAAAGAATCTCTAGTGATTTCCTGAAAAGCGATCCTGAAACATGGGAACTTCAAGATGATTATAAAGTTGTCTCAGAAATTATTCATCATCTACAAGTTGTAAATGACAATGGTGAAAGAGGAGTTGCTTTGATTGAAGAATACAATTCCATAATTACAAATAAAACCAGAAACAATATCTGTTTCAAGTAGTGCATGATCACAGAAGCAACTTTCCAGAATGCAAGAAAGAAATGCTTAAGTCAAAATAAACTTCAGCAAATGATTTGTGAGCCATATATTATTATTACATAATAACAGAAAGTCATACTAATTAATTGAAATTATTTAGAACTACCATTTTAACAGTTTGTTCACTTAATAATAACAACAATTAAACATTGTTGTTTCATTAGGTAAAGAAAATATTAAAAATAATGGTTAATGGAAAAATTTCTTTTAAAATACCTTTATGTCAAATTTAAATGTTATTGAGCTACCTCTAAATGACAAGATAATGTTCTATAACTTTGCACAAATTTCTTTTATATTCATTGGAACACAACTAAAAGCGGAAAGTCAAGAAAAAACAATTTTAATTTTTTCCCATGAAAATCAGAACCACCCTAATATATATATCTTATATTTTGTGATATATATATATATATATATATATATATCTTATATTTTGTGATTTTGTGATATATATATATATATATATATATATATATATATAAACGTAAATCCTAACCGAAGCAGCCGATATTTGTTCTGCGCGAATGTGCGGCGCGAGTAACGAGTTAATTGGATCAATCAGTAGCCGAGCGTTTTGTCCATTATTACAGACATCGATCTTTAGGCTCTGACAGAAGTTCATTGAAATCAGCCGCCGGGGCGTCTACGAACTGCCACCAGAAATATTACAAATTGCGTCCCACATGTGTCGCCATCAACTCCGCGATTGTGCCTTTCAACGTGTTTACTTTGTATGGCATCCATATATCCACAGGAATATATATTATATGTATATGTATATACACTTTATACAGGACATAGGTATGTTTGTGTATGTGTCTATGTATATGAATATATATTTATACGTGTAGGACTATATATAATGCGTAAACATGTTAGGATATGTATTTATATATATGGTGGAATATCTGGAATCTATAAGCGTTGGCAGGCACGAACTGATCTCCGTTCTGACCTGATAATAGATCTACTAACAACAAGAATTACGACGTCCTGACAATAATAATGATGATGATGTTGATGATTATGACGTTTTTTTAAACTAACTAAACCGTTCTTAGCCTCGGCAGATATATGAGTTTGTACGATGATTACGATCAGTGTAGGAGCCTACCGGTACCCATTTTATAACTGCGTTTTGTAGGGGCCTATAACGATAGAGGACGTATGAGGATCAGAAATTGCGAAATAGTTTTCTGGCGTAGCGGGTTTTCAATCCCCAACCTCTCGGTTGAAAGTCCACCATGAAAACCACTAGAAAATTAAAATGTGAATACAATGTCGCATTTGTCAGCCATTCCGTTATCAGTGTACTCCTCTTTGCCATATTACTGTGTTTCATAACTGGCTTCGTAATGCCAGGGCTGTGTCAAAAATAACGGTTTGTTGATACGTCTTAGCTAACGACATTTACCGTCGGTTGAAAGCGAAGCCTTAGAGTCCGACGGTGTGGCTATTACTGGTCTAAAGCAGGAAGTTCACAGACTGACTTCAGAGAAGTCGCAGGTAAAAAGTGACAGAGCTCACGAAATGCTGAAAAAGAAGAACATGCATGATGATGAAGTGGAGGAAGAGGACGAGGAAGAGGACGAGGAGAAGGAAGAGGAGGATGAAGAGGAGGAGGAAGAGGAGGAAGTGGAGAAAAGAAGAAGATGATGATGAAGAAAAAGGAAGAGGAGGAGGAAGAGGAAGAGTAGGAGAGGAGAAAGGGAGAAGAAGATATAAAGAAGCTGATATGAAGTAGAAGAAAAAAAATAGAAGAAGAAGAAGAAGATGATGATGATGATGATGATGATGATGATGACGATGATGATGATGATGATGATGATGATGATGATGATGATGATGATGATGATGATGATGATGATGATGATGATGACGACGACGATGATGATGGGGTGATGATGAGAAGGAGGGAGGAAGAAGAACGAGGAGGAAGAGGAGGAGAAGAATAAGGAGAAGAAGAAGATGGTGGTGGTGAGAGGGGTGTTGTGGTGATGGTGGTGATAGGGGTGGTGGTGGGGATGGTGATAGATCTGATGATGATGATGACGACGACGATGATGATGATGATGATGATGATGATGATGATGATGACGACGAGGATAATGATGATGGTGATGGTCACGATTACGATTGTGGTGACGATGAAGTAGAAATAGATAAAGGAGCTGCATTTGAAGTGTAGCGGTTTCATTTCAGGAGTAGAAAAAGGAGGAGGAGGAGGAGGAGGAGGAGGGGGAGGTGGTGGTGGAAGAGATGGAGGAGGAGGAGACTGACTTCAGAGAAGTCGCAAGTAAAAAGTGACAGTGCTCACGAAATGCTGAAAAGAAGAACATGCATGATGATGAAGTGGAGGAAGAGGACGAGGAAGAGGACGAGGAGCAGGGACGTAACTAGCGTTGGGCTTGGGGGGGCTTAAGCCCCCCCAAACGAAGTTGAAGCCCCCCCAAACAAGTCAAGCCGTTGTATGCTTACGGCTAAAATTCGTATGAACACTGTATAAATGTTGCCATGTTCAAGGTTTAAGCCCCCCCAAACGAAAAATCCTAGTTACGTGCCTGATCAACCGATGGCACACCAAAACCAAGTCGTAATCATGTCAATATGCAGAAGATTGGTAAGCAAGACTGGCCTTAGGTGCTGTTGTCGGATCATGCTAGCCTGAAATTTGATTCTCTTAAAGTAATATGCGACCCGGCAGTCTCACGCACAGAAGGGCATGGGACGTAAGCCTACGCTCTAACCAGTGTACGTGGCCGTCACGTGTATATATGCGAACAGTGTCGACGACACTTGGGAGAGAAGATTCTGGAAGGTGTGGTCAAGATGAATGGTCGACTAAATGAGGCAGGTTGAACGGAGTGAAAGGGAAAGACTGGACGAACTGAACCAGAGGCGTAACTTTGGTCTAAAAAGTGAGGGAGTACCAATTTCTTATCCACTCTCGCTTCCCGAAAGTAGATCGTTTTGGACATATTACCCTGTCAGTATACTCATCAATTTTTTATGGGCCCCATAAGGGGTCTGAAGGGAAGAGCACAGCGAAGAGAGGAATGGCGTCATTGGAATTTGAAAGCTGCCGAAGGGCAGAGAACTTAAAGAAGGAGAAGGGTCTCGTATAGAAATGTCGGTCCCACGTGGGTCCGATGTGGGTTCGTTCGAAGGGTAGGCTTACTTGAATTTGTAGTCTACGACTCTACATAGTTGTAGTCTACGCTTTGACCTACGTCTCCACATCCCGATATGACTAAGATGACAACCATAAAGCGGACAGTGAGGGTGATGTCAGATCTACCTAGGAAGAGTGTAGCGGTGGCAGGTTTGTGGCGCCTGCGGGCCGGTCAAGGCGGTCAGTCTGTCGGGTGACCTGTGTGGCTGAAAGTCTTCCTGTCGGACTGCATGTGGCTCGGTTCGTCTGGGTTTCGGTTTACCTATGTGCTTTCACACTTTTGTGGTACATACTCCTCACGCTGTCTACATACACGAAGCAAGGCAGAGACTGCGAACTCTGGGAAGGCAAAATAATAAAATATTGATTGGCATTGTTTAAAAAGTGGGGGTACCGTACCCCCAGTCTAAAAAGTGGAGATACGGGTACCCCTCGAACCCCCACAAATTACTCCTATGAACTGAACAGTGATGCAGAAAGTATGATCTTGTCAGAAGATAGGCGAATGAGGAGGGAGTTAGAAAAGACAATGACGATGAAGAAAATGTTGGTTTATTTAACTTGTACGCTTTCAGATTTCTAGTTTCGCGTACTTTCTGCGATGTAGAACCTCCACCGTGTGCTAATATATTCGTAATCGTATTCTCGATATTTCTATATACAGCAACAAAAAAGCGAAGTCGCAAGAACCAGCTTAATCGTTACTTTTGAAAGCAGAGAAACGTTATAAGGCCTACTCTGCTAATGCGGGATCTAGAGAATAGACCAGAGCCACTTCTGTATTTAGAAGAGACCAGTTGGACGGATAAGGATCGCATAGACTGGAGCGGTGAAGGCGGATTTTTACCCACCGAACTTGGGGTACACACAACCTGCTGGAGACAAGCTGAGTGCCGAGACGACTGGCAAAGGGACGTGGAAATGACAACGTTTCGGGAGGGACACGGCATCGATGATGATGGTGTGATAGGACTAAGAACGAAAAATATCACAGTCATTTTTCTGTTAATTTTTTAAAGAAATAGTTTTAACATAATTCAATAGAAATACATGAAATATCTAGGCCTACTATGCAACGTATTCTATATTTTTGTGGATTAAGTGAATAGGCCCTATGTAATTAAAACAATAGGCATCAATGATAGGCTTAGTTGAGCTAAAACTATCCAGTTCTATTATTCCGGCGCCATATCAATTGGCCCTAATTCGTGCGCGATAATTAGGCTCTGCATTTGTCAGGCCTCTTCACCTCGGCATGTGACGGTCGTTTTTGAACCGTTAATATCAGTTTTAATCTCCACACGATAATACGCAACGGATTTTACATTAATCTTAATCCATGTGGCTCCATGCATAGAAGTCCATGTGGCTCCATGCATAGAAGTCCATGTGGCTCCATGCACAGAGGTGAGATTCAAAGCACATCAGCTCGACACTGATATTCACTGTGCATCTGGATCTTTCTCTTCGTACGGTAATCTTAATCTTGAAATTTCTACAGCGCCCACAAAAGCGAAGTCGCGGGAACCAGCTTATTCACAGGCGCTCAGTGAAATCAGAATCGTTAGGCGGGGTGGGTGAAATCAGTTCCAGGTCAAGATCAGGCAGACAGTCAGACGGCTAAGGAGGGTGGTGCTTGGGGTCGAAACGGCGAGTGAGATAAGGGGAAGAGGATGAATCAGGATAAGACTTGTGAAAGAGCAATGTTTTCAGGTTTGAATGGAAGAACTGGGGAGAGATAGCAAGAGATGAGGTTTTGGTGAGTTCGTAGTATGGGTCTGATATTTCTCGTAGTACTGGTGGGAGTTTGTTCCAAAGAGGTGGGACAGCTATGGCTATGGAACGATTCGCAAATTTTAGCAGTCTTGTTGTCCTCGAGACCAAGGTCTTGGTCTCGAGTGCACTCGAGTTCGTTTTTAAAAGTCTTGGTCTTGGTCTTGGTCTTGAGGTTCAAGGTCTTGGTCTTGGTCTTGAGGCTCAAGGTCTTGGTCTTGGTCTTGGTCTTGAGGTTCAACGTCTTGGTCTTGGTCTCGCAAGACCAAGACCAAGACCGGCTGTTAATATGAACAGTCATTTAACAGAACTCAAGAATTCTGTATCAAGCCTGCTTGCATCATACGACCAATATCTATGGATGGATACAAGTCATGTTGGTCAGGAAAACCCATTGGCAGCAGCAACAGTTATTCTGTATCAGACGGTATGATAAACCATGGGAAGATTTCAAAAGGACTCACTATCTGTACATATAGCCTACATCCAGTGCTTGAAAAGCTACTCTGTGTGTGTCAGCGACTTCAGCACCTGTAGAACGTATTTTTTTACATGGCGGAATTTTTATGAGGCCCACCAGGCACGTCTTGGTCAGAAAATTCTGAGGGAATTGGTTTTTATAAAATACAAAAGGTATTTGGTATAAGAGTTTGCATGAAGGACTTTTGAATACAAATTCGGATTTCTCTGCAGTTTGCATTTAAAGTTAATTTGGTTGAATAAAATAAAAAAAACTCATGGTTTTATTAAAATAGCGAATATTCCGACTTGACAATTTTAGAAGTCCTGACCTGATTTCGATTTTTTAGGTCTAGGTCTTGGTCTTGGTCTTGGTCTTGGTCTTGGTCTTGAGGTTCAAGGTCTTGGTCTTGGTCTCGAGGTTCAAAGTCTTGGTCTTGGTCTTGGTCTCGAGGTTCAAGGTCTTGGTCTTGGTCTTGAGGTTCAAGGTCTTGGTCTTGGTCTTGGTCTTGAGGTTTAAGGTCTTGACAACAAGACTGAATTTTAGTGATGAGGTGACGGAAAGGCGGAGGAGTGTTAGGGCAGAAGAGGAGTGGGTTGAGCGGACCGTGAACAGCTGACGGAGATAGGACGGCTGGGAGGATTGGAGTGTGTTGTAGGCGAGTGATATAACTTTGTATTCAATTCGTTCTGGACCGCGCAGGTTTAAGTTACTTTCGCTTGTGTTTAACCTGGGATTAAGATTACTAAGGGATATGAAGCCGATGAATATAGGATCTTTTATCTAGACTATGTGTGTGGCTCACATCCGGGACCTTTTGTAACACCGGCTAGTCAAACATGGGTCGCTTATAGCTGGCTTAACTAAATAAAAACACTTTTATCAATAGCTGCAAGATTTTGGCATCCTGTCTCTTACTTAGTTTCAGACTATTTATTTATTTAGACTGTCCATAATTTACTTTAATCGCATAATTATGTCCTTAATAAATAAATCGCTACAAGAATCTAGAGCGATTGCGAGAGTGTTTACTTCTGCTCTGAACCAAGTCGCCTCTCTCTCTCTCTCTCTCTCTCTCTCTCTCTCTCTCTCTCTCGTAAGGACCCGGATGACGGCCACAAACATCGCCCTGCGATGAATCAGAAAAGACGAGCTCTGATTGGCTGACGCGTTGCCGCTTCATATCCCTTTTAGTAATCTTAATCCCAGGTTTAACGTGGCACTTTCGAAATTTAAGATGCCGCTTACGAAAGAAATTCCAGGGCTAAAACACGCACGAATTTAGTAATCGTTCTTACGTACTTTTATTTATCTGAAACTGTGAAGCAGAGATTTAAAATAGGTGAGTGAACTTAAGAATCTATATAGAGGAAAAACTTGTTTTTCTGGTTGCACACTTACCCACAGATGTCTCCTCAATTCAAATTTTACACCCGATCTTATGATGTATTTCTCAACAGGCAAGTTTTAATATAATAGCTAAAGAATAATAATTCGTCGATTTTATTCCTAAATATAATTAAATGAATGCATTTCTTACGTAAACACGACTCAAAATCTTTCTAGCCGCCAGAGGGCTGCGCTCAAAGTAGTCGTACGACATTAAAGTAAGGACTTTCCAGTCCTGTCTATTAAGAGTCCTTGCAGTGCTGTTGTTCGATCTTGTATTATCGCTCGCTATCAACATGTTTGCAAACACCGCTTTAAATTCTGTGCTTAAAAATGTAAATTTATGTTTACGTAATTACACTGCCAACTGTAGTGTTCGGGCTTATTCGACGAAAAGTACCAGAGGTATTTATTCGTTTTACTACATGCCTGCGTCAGTATGTCGATGTATCGATTCGAGGGATAACCTTCCTTGATATCGATCAGACATCAAGGAAGGTTAGCGAAGCGAATCCTCGAAACCCCAGTACCCTTAAGTGAATTTCTACCGAATCCCCGAAATCTATTTTCTAAATTAAAATAAAATTATTGAAAAAATTATTGACCTATCTCAAACCTCAATAACATTTAAAAGATTCTTGAATGTCTTCCTTACCAGTAGTTAGAGCTCTTAAATACAATTTACCGTTACCTTGATTGACTCGACTGTTCCACCGCATTACCGCGCTTAGTTAAGTCTGTACTTAAGATCATAGTTAAGTCTGTACTTAAGATCATAGTTAAGTTTACTTTTGTTATTATGAAGTTTTCAATTTATTTCGTTTTTTGAGTCTGTTTTGCTCGTGCAGTTTATACTGTGACCTCTCTCCTCTTGGTATCTTGTGTGGGTGCGGCCCGAATCCCCGAAACCCGAATCCCCGAAACGAATTTCGCCCGAATCCCCGAAATCGATTTTAGACTAAAATTACAAATAAACATGTGAATAGACAGTAAATCGAGATGCATCAAGGCCACGCTAGGTCTTTCTCGCGTATGAGTTTACAATTTAACTTTGAATAGTTTTCGGGAGTTCTGCCGCTTTCTATGAAACTGTTTTCGGGAAATCGGGCTTTTGTGTATTTTCAGCGTTTTCGGGGATTCGGGTTTCGGGGATGCGGGTTGACTCCTCTTGTCTCAACTCCTCATCTTTAATTTAGGGAATTTATCGTATTTAGGGTGTCCCTCCTAACGAGATTTCGATCCCTTTGGGCCTCCCATTTGTAATCAATGTTTCTTTTTCGTCAACTGCTTGTTTATTTTGTGTCAATCTGGTTGCAATAAAAAATACTTGACTTGACTTGATTAAGAAACACATCACTTCATCTCCTAACTTCAGTACCTACCATTCTGCTTACCATGAAGATTTCTCCACTGAAACTGCACAGTGCCTTTATGCTTTACAACATTTTCTCATCTGTTCATACCACCTTTCAGTATGCTTCATCTTTAGTGCTGCTCTTGACTCTGTTGACGGCCAGCTAGCTTCTTCTTTTGAGACTAATTGCATGCTTCAGTGTCTCTGGTACTGCCATAAACTGACTATCTTCTTCTGCGATCAGTACGTAAGTAATTTCTAACTTGCTCCAGAAGAATAGCCAATAGTTAAGAAAAAGATGGAAAGATATTCTGTCATAGAAAATGCAAAACAGGTCACATCAGTGGAGGTCTGGGGTCTTTGGTACCAGGGCTGTAGTCGAGGGTATACGTGGGTATACAGCGTGTACTCACCTCTAGAGACCGTATGCTCACCTCACAAAATACTTGTACTCACCTCTAATTTGTTTCGGAAAATTAACCGGTAGCGTTTAACCCCACTGTTTAAACTCTTTAATTGACTGTTGTCTGATTTATTTTCATTTGCAATTAATGTCTCTCTTGTTTAAAGACCGCGTATTGTGTAATCCTGTCGCGTTTGTGTCGACAGGAATTTTTGGAATAAACGAATATTGATTGATTGATTGTGTACTAATTTTACCACTTCAGCCCTGTTTGGTACCATTGAAAAATAATCTAGAAATGATTCCTTAATCAGGTAAGTGATCACACTGCAGAAATACTGGAAGGCAGTGTGCGACCGTAAATTCACTCTGCAGAGGTCAAAGCACTCTATTCTCTTCAAGTCTGGGACAGACATGTTGTTTATACGTGATCAGCTGCAAGTAACTCAAAGTTGAAAATTGCCTTTTGTGTTTTCTGTTTTGCAGACCTAAAAAAATTCTACAAACTAGCATCCATTTCAAAGACAGAAGGTAAGCAGCATGCCATATTAATAATATCCATATTTTCGAATATATTTATTAATAACTTGTCTAAGTAACTTAGAGGTTCTCATTACTCAGTGTGCTTTACAATTTTGCATTGTGAATTATTCAGCATCTGAGAAGCTAAGCCAATAGAACCAGCTAATTGACGGGCATCCATAGGGTTCCTATGGAACCTATGGGGTTCGTGAATTCATTTAAGATAAAAACCAAAGTATTCTTGATGTGAACTTTGCGTGTATGTCTAAGTCTAAGTGTGGAGCAAAGCGAAGGTAAGGTAAAGGACGGTAAGAGAACAAAGGTACTGAGGGTAAGGTGAGAAAAGGTAATGAAGGTAAGGTAAGGTAACAAAGATAAGGTGAGGTAATGAAGATAAGGTAAGGCGCCAAAGGTAAAGTCAGGTCAGTAACGAAGGTAAAGTCAGGTAAGGTAATGAATGTTTAATAATTTCAGATAACAAAGGTAAAGTACGGTGAGGTAATGAAGGTAAGGTAAAGTAATCATCATTATGATACAGTTGAACCTGTTCTTGTGTGATAACTCTGGCATTTATTTGGCTAGAATGGAGTGTTTCTGAGAGCTTTGCAATAGGTGCTAGAGACATGCCATGATACAAACACACATGTGTCTATCTGTAATCTTGATTGTCGATGTTTGACAGGTGGTTATGAGGTGAACTTGGACAAGTTCAAGTTGAAGACGCCAAAGGGTCAGCTGTTCAAAGTGCCGACCGAAGCACTGGCGCTAGGAGTGGCCACTGAATGGAATGCACAACAGTCTGTTATTAAACGACACACAATGATGCTGGTGATTATCACATCTATATATATATATATATATATTAGGGTTGTGGATTTTAATGACTAATTAATTGATTAATCGTAAAATATTTGAATCGATTAATTTCGGCTTGTTCGATTAATTTGCTTACTTATTTGATGTTGTCGAGCGGCCCATTTCCAGAGTAAACAAAATGGCGAGCAGTGATAATGTGAAACATTTGAGTGGAAAATTAAGCGACCGTACTGCATTTAAGGTAAATGCTGATGGAAAAGTCGAAGATGGCGAAAAAATTTACTGTCTTCATTGCAATAAACAGTTCGCTTGCCGTGTTTCAAACACATCGTTGACGTATCAACTTCAGCACGAACATATGTCGCTCAGTGATGATAGTTTTTAACAGTTTTCATGCTTTACATAGCAGATTCCAAACTAGCTTTCGAGTAGTGCCTCAAAAATGTGGAGCTTACGATTACAAACTCCACAGCCAACATCACTCAACCGGAGCGTGAGTGTATGTGTACTCGTACAATACAATTAATTTGATAATGCCCTCCTTACGAAGTTCACAAGTGTGTGTGTTTTAAATTCCAAGGTGAAACCTAGACACCGCCTGATGACTGTGTTAATCATTAGAACTGCTATCCGGCTAGCGGGTTGACTGAACTTTCTATAAATGCTCTTGTGTGCTTGGTAGCTGAATGGATGGAGCGCTTGACCTATGAGGTGAAGGGTGAGGGTTCGAGCATTGCCAGAGGCGGTCACATTGTAAGGACCTTGAGCAAGTCCTTAACTCACAATTGCTCAGTGCCATCGATGTTCGGTGACATGGTCATGTGTGCATTTCTGAGCTTTGGGAGAAGGTCAATATGAAATACAGTTGTATTGTATTGCATTGCATATTGTATTACATTGTATTGTATCTGAAATGTAAATAAGAAAAGAAGGAAGTTGTTGTTCGTAAACGGTATGTAATAATTATTGTGAGTCGTCAGAATTGTTCCTCTTTGTTTTGTTACTAAGAATGCGCTTTGCAACGCGGCCATAGACAATCCGACTTTTCGATCAAGGGAAACGGTCATTGGTGGCATTCTGGAGATGCTCGATACAGACACCATCTGGTGAGTTGGTTGGTCTTTAGAAATGCCACCTGGTGACTGAATTTTTCTCTTCAGAGCACCGTCTGGTGACTGAACTGGTTGTTATAATTGCCATCTGGCAAAGAACTATAATTTTGGTACCTGAACTTACCCTACCTTACCTTAGCTTATTTGACCTTGTTTCACTTTGATTTACCTTACCTTTGTTACCTTATCTAACTTTACCTTGTCTAACTTTACTTTACCTTTGTTACCTTATCATATTTTACCTTTATTACATTACCTTTCTCTACCTTTTTGTACCTGATCTTACTTTACCGTGCGTTACTTTACCTTCATTACCTGAACTTAATTTACCTTACCTAACCTTAAGTAGCTTACTTTACCTTTTGTTGCTTTAACTTAATTTACATTACCTTACCTTATGTTACCTTACCTTTGTAAGCTTACTTTACCTTTCCTTCATTACCTGTACTTACTTTACCATGCCTTACTTTTTCTTTTGCCTTGCTTTACCTTCGTGTACCTTGCCTGACTTCACCATACCTCACGTGGCATTGGTCAATGTCTTGGGCATTAAATTGATAATGCTGCTCTGTAAGTCATTAGGCTAAACCGTTAAACCTAGGATTAGCTCTGATATTAATACTTTCAGCTGATGAAACATAAAAACACTGCTACATGCACATGAGCAGTGGGTGCATGCATCCAGCTCTGGGTTTAGCTATAAAAAAACCAAAGCAAATCCCAAATAAATACTCGTGGTGATCCAGTTTTTGAGATTAGCTTTCGTTTTTCGAGAAATCGAGCAGCCAACTTGGACTATTTCAGAGACTCTGAACATCCATGGCATTCTGTCAACTGTCGATGTGATCCCTTAGGTTGGCTCTACATGTGTGAGTGAGCCAGCCACTGGTGACCTCTTCTAATTTACTGCGCATTGTTTTGCTAACTGATTGATATAATAGTCTAATTCTTAATGAATTTAACATCATATAGGTAAGCGCAGAAAGCACCTCTAATTTGTTTTGCTCTTTGAGCGGCGCTATATAAATGTCCAATTACAATTACAATTACTGGTTTTGATTACAGTTACAATCATTGATGTGTTCAAAATTTACACGCACAGTAACAAAAGACCCGTTTGCCGATGTGCATAAATCGTTAAAGGGTTTTTGCATTTATTTGTTTTATCTGAACAGCTATCGAATGGAAGAGCCGGAAGAGTTGGTGGAATTTCAGCAAAAGAACTGGGATCCTCTCCTGCACTGGTTCCATAAAAGGTAAACGAGATGTTCCATATGACGACTCGGAACCAGTATTCTAATACTAGCCCAATTAACTAACTCCATGTAAATGATGTAACTAACTACATGTAACTCTTTACGCATTGCCAATTATGCATACTTTTACAACACGGATCTAACTATTGTATACAGCTGTCAATCACATTTAAGATTTGCGAGAAGTTGCTTGTCCTCAGCCTCATCTGTGCGGCGTGGTAAGTTGGTAACTAGTTGGAGCACAACCCGATCTTGTACTCTATTCAATCTAGACACAATTTGGGGGGGGATTTGCCCCCCAGGATTGAAGTTCCCCCCAGAGGCCAGCAATATTATAATGTAGAGACCTTTTGGGGAGGGAAATTCCCCCCCCCAGGATAGATGCTTCTCACCCCCCAAGAAGGTGAGAAATAGACTTTTTGAGAGATGAATTCCTAAAATAAGGTCATCAACGTTTTTGAGAGAGTGATTCATATAGAAAAAGTCTTAAAAGTTGGAAGAATGTCTAAAAAAGGTCATCAACTTCTTTTGGATGATGAAATTTTAAAAAGTCTGAAACTTTTTTGAAGTTGGATGAAATTATCAAAAAGTCATGTGTAAATTCGTTGGTCCCCCCAGAAACCTTGTTTCCCCTCCCAGAAGAGGGGGACTAGATTAAACACTGCTATTCAATAACTAATGGGAAGTCAGTGGAGTTCATCATGCATATTTTCAGGTGTAATGTAATGTAGATGTGATGTCTCTGAAAATTTTCAGTCCTGGACAAAACTGACATAGATCTGGGAGACTGGCTTTTTCACCAGTGTTGATTTGTTTGCGCTTTCGCATATGAGTGATTAGGTGTGCATTCAGAGCGGACTGTAACTCTTTCAGGTGTGATTGGTGGTATGTAATTAGATTTTGTTAATTGATTACTGAGAGGAGTGCCACTTACCTGTAACGTTTGTCGTTAACAGGTATGGCGTTCGTCTGGAGGTAACAACTGGTCTTGGTGTCCCGGTAATTCCACTGAGCTCCAAGGAAGTCTTAAGGCAACATCTGAACTCGTACAACGATTGGGCGCTCGTAGGTCAGTTGATCGCAGAATCAGGAGGTCCAGGTTTCTGCTGGTTTTTATTGCACAGTCAAAAGCAGGAGGTCCAGGGTGTCTGCGGACTTTTGCAGTATAGTCAAAAGCGGGATGTAAGGATGTTTTGCTACTACGTATAGTTGCACATAGAGAAATACATACGCTTGTACACATGCATACACGCATAATACATGCCATACATACATGATGTATGCATACATACATACATATCATACATACATACATATCATACATACATACATATTATACATACAGTGGTTGGGTCGACCGTGGATGGGCTGGGAGTGCTCCTGAGTAGGCAATCTTGAAGTGGTGCTATGTAAACTGCTTTAATAATAGTAATACATACCTACCATACATACATACATACATGAATAGAGGTCCTGTGTCCCACAGTGGGCTTAGGGGAGTTGCTCATCTCGTTCCCTTCACCCTTTGAGCCGAATTCTACCACATGGTGACAGAGACTTGTGTACTGAGATGACTCCCCCCACCCCTGGATTGTTACAGGGAGTTGAATCTGGACCAAACTATCATCAACTAAGCATACATACTTAGAAGTAGAAGAAGAGCAGTCCCTTAAGCTAGCTCTGAGGAAGCCATGGGTATGAAGTGTTAGCGACTTCATTTTCTTAGCCTCGGCATATGAGGGCGGGTGTCCAGTCCTCTCCCTCACCGTCTCGTCTACCCAACGACAGTGTACAGTCAGTGTACTCATTGCAGCTGAGTTGGCTAGAGGCGCAGGTGGAGCAGAAATCTATCGAACCAAATTTTTGCCATGGCGGGGATCTGAACCCCGACCTCTCGATTGACAGTCCAGCATGCTAACCACTACACTATCGCACACTCCATACATACTTAATTGCTTACATAAATAGATATATACACATATGTATAACATTGTTTCATTGAGAAACAATGTATTAGACCAAGTACAGGTATGTTTAACATACATTCCTTGAGCAAAGATGTATTACACAATGTGCAGGTATGTATAACACACATTCATTGAGATACAATGTATTACACAATGTGCAGGTATGTATAAGATACATTCACTGAGAAACAATGTATTACACAATGTACAGGTGTGCATAAAATACACTCATTAAGAAATAATGTATTACACAATGTACAGGTATGTTTAACACACATTCATTGAGAAACAATGTATTACACAATGTACAGTTGACAGATGCGTGTTGCTGTTCTGCGCTGTAGGATACCAGCAGGCAGTCGCAGCTGTTAAGTCGTTTATAATTGCAACGGCTGTGATTGATCGATCGATTGACGTTGAAAGAGCCGTCGAGTTAGCACGGCTTGAAGTTGACTATCAGGTAATGCGTGTCCTTATGATTGTCATCAGCAATTCTCTAATTGACGACAATAGCTGCTCAAAATGACCACAAATTCTCTAAATGACTGCAAGTTCCCCAAATGATTGAGAAATCTCTAAATGACAGAAAAATCTGTAAATGACTGCACATTCTGTAAATGACCACAAGTTCTGTAAATGACGCTAAAGTCGCTAAATGACCATATAGACTCTAAATGACTGCAAATTCCCTAAATGACTGCAAATTCTCTAAATGACCGAAAATTCACTTACTGAATACTAATTCTCTAACTGAACACAATTTCTCTAGTCGAATATAGATTCTCTAATTGAACGCAATTTCAGCAGATGACCATAACTTTTCTAAATGACCACATATCTTCTAAGTTAAAAATTTTTGAATTTACAACAGATTTTGAATCGACCTCCAAGTCTTTTATTGATCAGAAATTCTCGTCTTTCCCTTTATTAACTTACTCTACCTTACCTTCATTACTTTACCTTACTTTACCTCGTTACTTTGCCTTACTTCACCTTCATTACCTGAACATACTTTATCTTACCTTACTTACTTTACCTTCGTATTTGAACTTACTTTACCTTACCTTACCTTACTTTACCTTCATTACCTGAACTTGCTTTACCTGACCTTAGTTTACCTTCATTGCGTCAACTTACTTTACGTTACCTTACTTTGCCTGTGTGTACAGGTATGTGTGTGTGTAGGTGTAGGTGTGTGTTCAATGATGTAAAGGGCCCATTAAATATCCTTACTACTGGTAGCATGTAGGTAGCACTTGAAAAGAGTAGGTATCTTAGAAAGGTGCTACATAAGTGGTCTGAATGAATGATTGGGTGAATGGATATATGAGTGAATAAATGAGTAAATGAATTAACCAATGACTGAATGGATTAATGAATGGGTGAGTGAATTAGTGAATGAATGAATGGATTAATGATTGAATGCACGGATGAATTTATAAGTGAATTAATTAATTAATGAGTAAATGAATGTATGAGTGAATGAATGAACGAGTGAATGAATGGGTAGCCAGTATGGGTGTGTGGACCATTCAGCTAATAGTTACTCATTTTGCTTCAAAGGGGTCATCCATAAAAGACGTCCGAAACGAGGGGGAGGGAGGGGTTATCGAAATGCGGACATGGGAGAGGGGTTATGACCAGTGCTGACGTCCGCATCTAAACTTTTAAATTTGGTATTTTTTAAACACCACCTCGTTTGAGCCTTCCCCGAAAGACGAAAATGTCAGTGAAGCGATTGTCTAAAACCCCATGCATGCTATAACCTTTACTGCAACCTTAAGAGGCTTTTATTACTGCACAACTTGCGATATATGAAACCCGAACTGTCACTTAAGCGTGCACAGGAACTGTGGCATATTTGTAAAAACAATGATGATAACCTTAAAAATTGGCTTAGGCATGCGGACGTCCGCATAGGGGGAGGGAGGGTAAGGTCCAATGCGGACAAGGAGGAGGAGGGGTCCAAGGTAGGTCATATTTTGCGGACGTCCTTTATGGACGACCCCAAAGCAGAAAACTGAGTCGTGCAAAAAATTTGGACAAGGACAATTAAAAAGCTAGACAAAAGGACAAAAATTGAAACCTACACATTGACGAGAGAGAGTGGGCAAAAAGTCTTTATTTAATTATTTATTACAAACTGTTTAAGGCGCGCAAAGTCGCATAGGAATGCGAATCTGAGGCAGTAGTCGTAATCGTAATCTCGAGATTTCTACAGCACCCAAAAAAGTAGTCACGGGAGCCAGATTATTCACAGGCGCTTTAGTCAAAACAAAATCGATATGCGGGGATGGGTAAAAATCGGTCACAGGTCAAGATCCGCAGAGGTCAGATAGGCTGACATTCAGACGATTAGGGGATGGTGTTTAGAATTGAAACGGCGAGGGAGGGAAGGGGAAGGGGAGGAATCGGGATCGGATTTGTGATCAACCCTGAGCGGCGTTGGAAATCGTTACGGCATGCGGTCTGAGACCCTATCGGACAAATAATCGTTAATATCATTCGGATAATTCATTAATAATTAACACCAACCACAGCCATAAATACCGAACGAGGCGAGAACCGATCAATAGTTAATCAGCAGCCTTGCTTCGGTATGTTTTGGCTACTTCGCCGACACGGGAAACCGTCGAAGTCCATGTTGCTGAATAACGTCCCTGGGATATACGGCCGACCGCGTTGAATTGCCGACACAACCTCTGCCTCTTGCCCTCCTCGCTGGCGTTGCCAACCGGCTTGCTCCCGGTCATTATCGCATTGCGAGGGGTCGCCCGGCCTCGCAGGTGTTGGCTACACGATATATACTCTTCCCTAATTGAATCTGCGTTGTTATGGTTACAGACTAGGCTGTGGGGCGACGTGGAGTGGCATCACGGGATTGATATACTCGATTCGAATGTTCGTCTCGCAGCTGCAACGCTTTTCGTTCACCTCAACTGCAACGATTTCACGACGGCCTTCAACAAAAGCGCAAGTGCTAAACCGATCTGACGGTGACCGCTCGAGAACGCCTGAGGCCGTTGAAGTTTGTCGCTTGCGCTCGACTCTTAAAAGCGTCGGAAAGCTCATCGGCGCTTGTACTTTCTGATAGAATTGTCGAGGCAATTTGTGCTTGAACATGACCTTTGTTAGCATATTCTTTTAAGGTGATAATGGAGTCAGAAAGGTCATTAGTGTTTGTGATTTTTTCGGATGGTCCCGGTACTTCTTTCTTGAACCTGGTGTATTAATTCTTAATAGCAACAGTGGAGGGAGAAAACTCTTCAGTTCTTTTACTTTCTGATAGTATTGTCCAGTCACTTTTTGAACCAGAATTGTATTAATCGTTAATAGCGCTGATGGAGAGTCAGAATGCATGTCCGACGTTTCTAATGTCCAGTCAATTTGTTGTGAAGTTTTCGTCTGTGTTAATGTATTCGTAAAGGGATGATATAGTCGGGATGGTCATCAATGCACATACTTTCTTTCGTGAGAGAATTTAGGCACCAAAGCTACAATATTGAGACTACTGATCTCTGTGAAGTCAATTGTGAAATGCTGTGCAGCGTTTGCATGATTGTTGGAAACAAGCTGGATGGTATTGTGTTATGTATATTGTAGTGGTTAGAGTGCTGGACTGTCACTCGAGAGGTCGGGGTTCAAATCCCCACCAGGGTAAAAATTACGAGATTATTATTATTAGGGTTCCTCGATAGTGTAGAGGTTAGCGTGCTGGGCCGTAAATCGAGAGGTCGAGCGTTCAAATCTCTGCTAGGTCACAAATTTTGTTGAAGATTTCTGCTCTGCCTACGTCCACTAGGCAACTCGGATATCGCGAGTACACTAACAGCATTGAAGCACACTGTCGGTGGAAAGATGGAATGGCAAGGGAGAGGACTGGCCATATGCCCTCATATGCCGAGGCTAATAATATGAAGTCGCTAACACCATGCCCATAGCTGCCTTGGGGCTTGCTTAAGGGATTGCTTTTCTTCTCAAAGTAGCATTTGATAGTACCAGATAAATGTAGGCTATCTAAGAATTGAGTTTTGTTGATAGGCATGCATCGACGTCTTTCCGTTGTGGTTTGATTTGCAATGTGTTGAAATGCAAATACTGTAGTTGGAAAAAGGTTTCATTTGACTGTAGTTTCATGCCAGTTCACTGGTCAAGGGTAATGGTTTGCACAAGGTGCAGTATATTATTTTATAATATACTGCTGTGTATGGACCTCGAGCAATTACTTCTTGACACACAGATGCTCTGCCTCAGCACCATCAATCAGGCTGTAATCTAGTCCCCCTCTTGTGGGGGGGGAAACAAGTTTCCTGGGGGGGGGATTTTCCACCCCAACACGTGTCTACATTACAATATTGCTGGATTCTGGGGGGGGAAACATCAATCCTGGGGGGGGGGAAAATTTACCCCCCCCCCCAAAGACGTCTAGATTATTCACTGACCATCAATATTCTGTGGTATGGTGTTTGTGTGCCCTTCTGAACTTTGGAAGGGGGCAGCAAAAAATACAGTTGCGTAGGCAAAATTTTGGGGGTGCGAGGGGTTCCCGTACCCACACTTTGTGGACTGGAGGGTACCGTACCCCACTTTTCATACCCGAAGAAACAATGCCCATTGTTCTTTTCTCAGAAGAAGACCTTCATTTGATCCCTCAAGACTCAAAACATTTACAGGGCATCATCATTGTGATCACCATTATTGTCATTGTTACTATTATTACTATTATTATAGTTATTATTATTATTAGGCACGGCGCGTAAACGGCCCCATTATAATTATGTAACAGTCGCGAAGGGGAAGGGATGCGAAATGTTTTGGTACCCTACCCACTATCTAGACCAAAGTTACGCCCCTGTAGAGTTGTATTAAGATGTACTTCATGCAGATGTGCGTCGGTCATTTGGGAGCTGTTGGAGAGACCGCTTCGGGTCGAGAGATAGAGAAGAAGAGAAGAGACCGATTGGTGAGCATGTGGCTGGTAATTGGGCGGAATTAATATGGATCTGTGCGATATGGACGTGCCATATCGTGTTAGAACGGGACTTCGCGGGAAAAAGAATCCGTCAGTAGCAGATGTTACCAACGCTTGCATCGTTAGCAACTAATAGCTGCATCGGTTGAAGCGTACGTTGCGGTGTCTCTCTGCGTGGGGTTGCCGGTTCGCATACCGATCGTGGCTCATTTGTGGGATTCTAATTTCGGGCTAAATGTAGACCTACACTGTTTTTATATTGCAACATTATGGCCTCACCTCTGTTAACTTTTCAGTGATTTGATCGGTTCGGAACTTCAGATCCTTCACCACCGCTGCCAGTTTGAATGGGAGCCACGCCATTTAAGGTCCCTGTGTACGGACCGTGCTAGCCCGAGAGTTAAATCTCTAAAATATGCCAACCTCTGGAGGCGATCTGCACGCACTATAGTGGCTCTCGCATAGAGGACGAAGGTCCTTCGCTTTAACCAATGTAGCTAACAGGGCTAGCAAGTGCCGAATTTAGACTTGGTGTAAAGCTTTGAGGCTTTGTTAAAACTTGCACAAGAAGGTCTCACAAAACTTGAAAACATATAATTATACTTTTAATTATTTAATAGCAAGGCCTCACCTCTGTTAACTTTTCAGTGATTTGATCGGTTCGGAAATTATTTTCAAATGAATGCATTTACTGAGACGAGATGGAATTTGCTACACAAGGCGTTTTAAAAGGTTCTACATAATTTATATACAGTACACATAAAATTTTAAGTCCACCGACATTTAAATATCTTTTAGTCCGCTGTGGATTTTGAGACCCTAAGCTGTAGCTATTTTAGCTTATGGTTAAATCTGGCACTGTTCGTACACGGGGACCTTATATGGCGAGAGTCAGCGGTGGTGAATGATCTCGCCCCATAAATTCGTTGAATAGGCCTAAAAGGGTCGGCGGCAATCTGTCGCTACGGAAAAGCATGTAGGTCTATATTTACATGTAGTAATCGTCCAATATATCATGCGGTTATTGTTGCGTGCGAGGCACTGAACACTTACAAAGATCCGCTCGAAGATTATCTCATCGGAAGAGCAATTATCGTAATTTGTTCCTCACAAACAATAACCATTCATTTATATTGGAACACGGTGTATACCCCATTCGTTATAAGAGCGCTCGCCTTGTTACGCGGGGAGTAGCCTACGGGTTCCAGCCTACGCCTCTGAAGCGGTTACTGTGTGGGGACCTTGAGCAAGGCTTTCACTCAAATCCTCAGCGCCATCGATTGATGCTTCTTCATTAGGTAATGGAGCTTAATAAATTCCTAGTAACAATAAATGATTCATTTGTAAATTTTTTATATATCTCTGAGGATATAATATCTATCCAGGCGCGCTCCCATCCCGTTGTTGAAAGGTTCATGTATCGTCCTTGGCCGAAAGTAGGCCTACTCCAATAATAACCACAGGAAGGCCATTCTAGTTGGGTGGCCCGTGCACTGAAGAGGCACGATAGATAGTTTTTAATTGCTCAATGAATTGATCGGGTTGGATCCTTCACCACCGCTGCCCCTTTGAATGGGTGCCACGCCATTTGAGGTCCCCGTGTGGGACCGTGTTAACCCGAGATTAAAATGTCTGAAATAAGCCACCATCGGGATGCGAACCGACATCCTGATGCGAACAGGTGCATGGGACGTGCGTTCTTGCCAATGCAGCTGATCCGGACAATTATTATTGCGTGGGCTGAAGAGCTGTTTGCCTCTTCTGAGAGAACGATAGGAGAGAACGAAGTGCCGTATCAAGTGTCATCTCATCTTCACGCACAAAACCACATACCTAAACACGCACGCATGCACACACAGTCACACAAAATCACGCACACAATCACACACACACAATAACACAAATCACACACGCAATCACACAAAATCACACTATCACACGCACTATCACACAATCACAAAATCACACGCGATCACACAAAAATCACACACAATCACAACATCACACACAATCACAAAATCACACACACACAAACACACACACAATCACACAGAATCACACACAAAATCACTCGCACACACATACACACACACACACACACACACACACACACACACACACACACACACACGAACAGATGCACGCTTCTAAATCGGTGGCATTTGGGACCGTAGGAATTCAAATCATTGGAGAATAGTCGACGCCATCAGCAATTCTGCATTCGGAAGCAGAAGCCTAAAGGCTACTTGTACAAATCCCTACATAATAATATATTCACTAGAGATATGCTACGCACCAACGTCGAATTTAGGCCTACGTATCGGTTTAAATAGATAGATATTGCTAATATATATAGACCGATCGTGGATGGTTATATATATATATATATATATATATATATATATATATATATATATTAGGGTGGTGCTCAAAAACGTTATTTTTTGGAAATAGATGGGACAGCCCCTAGTGATGTTCCTTTTGATGTACTAAGCTAGTGTGCAAAATATTATAAAAATATTCCATCATATAGGGGTGCCACATGAGATGACAAGTTTTCCAAATTTTAGACAAGGAATGTAAGCACAATGGTGATAATATAATCAATATTCTTTTGTATTTTGTGAAACCGAAAGTAAATTTTAAATTGCTAGGTTTAAAGTACAATACTTAAAGAGTACTTGTGAGCATAATTGAACTCTGTCAGTTTGATTGAAGAATAAAATATTTATTAGTCCATTTTTGTGACCGTTAACTTCTTGGGGTCCGGATACTTTTTCCAATGTTCGAACACCACATGGAGCAAAGCCTGCTTTTGACCTTCATCCTTGGTCAGTATTTGATTGTATTCTTGGATCAGTGCCAATCCCCTTTCTGCACTATCATTCACCACACTCAACCTTTCTGATGACGCTCCAAATAAATAATTATAATAATAATAACATGGACAATTTCTATAGCGCCGTAACGCGACCATGCCGCTACAAGATGCTGTCCTGTTTCCACGAAGTTGGATCTTACATATATATACAAAAACGCAGAGGATATTTTAGTGAAATTGGGATCATCAGCTGTGGGTACTATGTGAACGCGTGTGCTGCAGTCCTGCATTCAAATAATATGAATTGTTATATACTCGCTCGTGTGAGAGTTACGGATTCGAAGCGTGTCTTAGCTCGTGGCAATATGGATTCGAAACGTACCTAGGTCGTGGCAATGGGCAGTGAAAGCGTGCCTTGGATCGTGGCAATGCGAATGAATATTGCCCAGGAAGAGCGCAAAAATCGCTTCTCGTCGATCGTGGCAATCGTGCGGGCGATATTGCCAACAGCTGTAACATCACTCGGCGACCAGCGTGCAGATGGCGCTTCGCTCTCTGCGCTGGTTCCCTAGTGATCGATGGATCGCATCCGTCTGCTCAGCCGGAGATTTGGCGGGAAAGGGGTAACGACGGACGAGGGACGTGACGATGCGAGCCGTGGAGAGGCGGGGGGCAGAGGGGAAAGAGGAAAGAGCGAAGGTGGATGGGGTGACGCGTGAGTGTATTAGATCGATGCGGAAAATGAGAACTACCATGACAGCCAGATAGATGGACAGACAGACAGACAGACAGACAGACAGACAGACAGACAGACAGACAGACAGACATACAGACAGACAGACAGACAGATGGACAGACAAACAGATGGACAGACATACAGACAGACAGATGGACAGACAGACAGACTGATGGACAGGAAGACAGACAGACAGACAGATGGACAGACAGACATATGGACAGACAAACAGATTGACACACAGACAGACAGACAGATGGACATACAGACAGATGGACAGACAGATGAACGGAGAGACTCCACGCGGTTGTCAGAGGCATTTCCTCCTACTCTGTCATTCTTCTCCGTCTAATGTTGCCTACCACAATAGGCACAATGCATTCGGAAATGACTGATAACTCGGAGGAGGAGGAGGAGGAGGAGTAGTAGGAAGAGGAGGAGGTATAGACAGGAGGAGAAGGAGGAGGAAGAAGAGGAAGAGGAGGAGGATGATAAGGCGGAGGAGAAGGAGGAGAAGGAGGAGGTCTAGAGAGAAGGAAAAGGAGGAGGAGCAGGAGGAAGAAGAGGAGGAGCAGGAAGTCTAGAGAGGAGGAAAGGAAGAAGAAGAGGAGGAGGAAGAGGAGGAGGAAGATAAGGAGGAGGAGAAGGATGAGGTCTAGATATGGAAAAGGAAGAGGAAGAGGAGGAGGAGGAAGAAGAGGAGGAGGAGGAGGAGCAGGAAGTCTAGAGAGGAGAAAGAGGAGGAAGAAAAGGAAAAGGAGAGATGACGGTTAAAAGGACGAAGAGAAGGCGTAAAAGGGAAGAAAATAAGGAGGAAGAGAATTCAGAAGAGGAGGAGGATGTGGTGGTGGTGGCGGCGGCGGCGGCGACGGTGGTGGTGGTAGTGGTGGATGCAAAGCCGGAGGACAAAGAGGAGGAGGAGGAGGAGGAGATGGAAAGAGATGAAGAGGCTGCGGATGTGGAAGTGAGATGGAAGGCAATGGCTTCGTGACGTTGTTGGCGGATTTATATCTGTCGCCGGCCGGTGCTATTTTTAGCGCCTCGGACGACATCTGTGTGTGGTTACATGGAGTGCAACTGGGAAAACAAGTCCGCGAACTGCGGTCCCGATATATTTCGTGCTCATTATGCAGATAAATTCATGACGCCATGGCTATAAACTAGTCAGTTAATTAGTGACTGGAAACGCTAATCTACGCGTAATGCTAATTAGGCTTGTAATTGTTATTGATGTCGCTTTCCAGGTTAAGCATAATATACTCTCGAAGCTTCAGAAAAATATTGTGTCAGCTAAATTAATGCAAATAGATTCATGACGTCATTATCTACGTATTATCTACGTATTTTCTTCAGTGGTATGTATATTTACGCATGTATGTATGTATGTTGTATGTATCTACATGTACGTTTGTATGTATAATGTATGTGCGTATGTGCATTAGGCCTACGCATGCTTGTTGCATATTTGCATGGACTTATGCATGCATCTTTATGTACGTAAGTACTATGTATGCATGTATGTATGTATGTATGTATGCATGTATGTATGTATGCATGCATATATCTATGTATGAATGCATGCATTTATGTATGTATGTATGTGTGTATGTATGTATGTATGTATGTATGTATGTATGTATGTATGTATGTATGTAGGCCTATGTATGTATGCATGTATGTATTTATTTATGCATGTATTCATGTATGTATTATGTTTATGTATGTATGTATGTTTATGTATGTAGGCCTATGTATGCATGTATGTTAGTTTCTTAGATCATTATACAGCGTCCTTTGAGGACTTGTGAGAGGCGTTGACGAATCTCGTGATGCGCGAACGAAAGTTCTCAAGATGTTTACTCGACGCCGATATTTTTCATCAAGTCGGATGAAAGCAAAGTGGAGATGACCTGTCTATGTCTGTCTCTTCGTCTGCCTGTCTGTGTGGTTGTCTGTCTGTCTGTCTGTCTGTCTGTCTGTCTGTCTGTCTGTCTGTCTGTCTGTCTGTCTGTCTGTCTGTCTGTCTGTCTGTCTGTCTGTCTGTCTATCTCATGTCCAACTCGGTTACTCTCGACGCAACGCCAAGCGAAAGGTCAAACCTTATGTTATCTAACAGCCTCTCTGACGCCCTCTTTATATTACACGAAGCATTAGCAGTAGATGCCTTTTGTAGTGATATCCTTTGGAGAGGAGCAGTTCAGAAATCCACAGCTAATGGAAATTATAGAAGGCAGGCAACGATGGGTTCAAGCTGTTTAAGAGTTCCTACCCTGATCCATCCACTCCTCCGCTTTCTAATCCCCCTCGCCTTAAATGAGCCCCACTCCTCTGTCCATCTCTGCATAGGTCTTTCGCTCAAAACTGAAAGCACTCCTTTCCCACAATTCCTACCCTGATTCCTCCTCTTCAATTTACCCCGTCGCCGTTTCAATTCTAAACACCATCCACCATAGCCATCTCACTGTCTGCATGCCTGACCCTTTGAACCTTGACCTGGAACCAGATTTGACCCTACCTGCCAATCGATTTTGTTGTGACTGAGCGCCTGTGAATAAGCTGATTCCCGCGACTTCGCATTTTGGGAGCTCTAGAAATCTCGACATTACTTATACGATTAGCAGCTCCTCCTTTTCTCCCTGGTCTACTGCCACCGGACTTGGTTCTTTGCTTGTTATCTCTGGACAACTCCTCTAACTTGACGCAGCGCTCGTGAATAGCCGGTGCACTGCGCCTACGTCTAAAGTAGCTCTCAAGAAATTTTGAGTTTACGACTATGATTAGGCAAGCTGGAACAAGGTGCAGAATGTCGGGAGAGACAGAATCGTACTGCATCCAGTGCAGGGAAGTCTTATATTTCAACTCGGCATATCTGATTCACAAATCTATAGTCGAATACATTTGAATCGTAATGTGACCTTTAAGTTACCATTTCAATTCCAAGGATACGTAATTCATCTGATATGCGAACAAAGAGTAGGCCTGTTCTTGATCAAAGACCAAAGCCGCCAAACCTCGATGGGTTTTCCAGAAATTCAAAGATTTCTTCCCTGCCACAGTCACTGCCAATACGCGGCCACAATTCAACGCACGCCCGTAACAAGCCCTTCCAAATCTAATTAGGAATTATAATTAGGGTTAGGGTTACGGACTGATCTTACGTATTGATCTTCTGGATGTTGACCTGATTACGACTTGGTCTTGGTGTGCCTTATGCATTAGAGATTAGACACTGGGCGCAATAGAAGTTACTAATTAGAATAATACTTTAAATGAAGAGAGACAAGAAATATAAGCTCGGCAGAATATGACGCCAAACGTTCTGAATTCAACCACGGTGTTAAACTTGAACACTGCAGGGAAAAGCCTTTTTATAACTACAAATATTAATTATTATTAATTTTCACAAGTCTATTCCCGTTGTGTATGCGAGGCCTGGGCCAAATGGCCTCTAAGCCCCACTGATAGATCTTGATCTTAATAAATCAAGTTGTCCCTCCGGAAATCTAAACATTTGGTTTCACGTTCGTATATGCACAGAAAAGAGAAATCCCTTAGGCAAGTCGGAAAGGCAGCCACGAGTATGAAAGGGTTAGCGACTTCGTTTTCTTAACCTCGGCATTTGAGGTCGGGTGACCAGTTCTCTCCCTCGCTATCTGATCCTCTCACTGATAGTGTATACGGTTAGAGTTGGCGAGGGGCACAGACAGACCTGAAATTTCGAGACAAATTTCAGCCCTGGGCAGAATTTGAACCCCGACCTCTATATTGACACAGTCAAGCACTCTAACCACTAGACTAGCGCACTCACCGATGTTTGCATAAAACTAATTAGATATTGATAAAAAGAACTGCGGACGTTCTTAATTAAGATCATAAAAGCCGAGCAGTAAAACTGCTGTATACCATAATACCATCATCTAACAGGTACCGTTACAAAATTATAGATATCCGACTTCAAACTGCCGTTAAAACATCAGACCAGATAGACAGACAGACAGACAGACAGACAGACAGACAGACAGACAGACAGACAGACAGACAGACAGACACAGACAGACAGACCATGTAGGCACATCCAGACGGGCTGAGGGTTGAAGGAGCGCCCACAATAGAACGATAGGGCTAGTACCCTGGAAACTATTCATATATTCACAAATACATGTCATACATACATAAATACAAAACATACCTTAGTCCATAATTTATATACATTAATACATACATACAAAACGCGTTAATACACACACATACATACAATGTTATACATGCATACACACACCAATACATAAATACATATAAAATATACATACACACATATACAAAACATACATACACATACATACACACATACAAAACATACATACATACATGCATGCATACACACACACACACACACAAAACATACATACACATAGTGCTTTTTTCAGCCGGAACGGCGTTCCGGAACCTTTTTTCAGGTACTAAAAATAATTTATTTTTTTAAATAATAAAAACAATAATTTAGTTATTTTAATTTAATACCAGTATTTTGAACTGTTTTCAGTGTTTATTTAGACCCTTCCCAACCCTAATCTCGTTTTCCTTGGGATTTTAGCCTGCCCATAATTATTCCGTTCCGGAACCTATTGTTCCATTCCGGAACCTTTTTTCCAGAAAAAAGCACTGCATACACACATACACACACATACAAAACATATATGTATGTACATACAATACATACCTACAAACATGGATGCAAAACATAGATTCGTTCATACATGCATGAAATATTTCATACATACTGAAATAAATGGCTGGTATTCAGACAGTTAGGCAGACCGAAGCAGACGTTGGGTGGGGCACAAAGGAAGGGGTGGGTGGGTGGGTGGATGGGTGGGTGGGTGGGTGGGTGGGTGGGTGGGTGGGTGGGTCTTCTGATTTAGAACCTTTCCCGGAATCGTTTTTTGTTAGTGGACCTGGAATCGGTGATTGGCCTCAATATCCGTTCTACACAACACTGACATTTCACGTACACGTGCATCCATTCTTCCTCTGTGTGTGTTGTGTGTGTGTGTGTTGTGTGTGTTGTGTGTGTGTGTGTGTGTGTGTGTGTGTGTGTGTGTGTGTGTGTGTGTGTGTGTGTGTGTGTGTGTGTGTGTGTGTGTGTGTGTGTGTGTGTGTGTGTGTGTGTGTGTGTGTGTGTGTGTGTGTGTGTGTGTGTGTGTGTGTGTGTGTGTGTGTGTGTGTGTGTGTGTGTGTGTGTGTGTGTGTGTGTGTGTGTGTGTGTGTGTGTGTGTGTGTGTGTGTGTGTGTGTGTGTGTGTGTGTGTGTGTGTGTGTGTGTGTGTGTGTGTGTGTGTGTGTGTGTGTGTGTGTGTGTGTGTGTGTGTGTGTGTGTGTGTGTGTGTGTGTGTGTGTGTGTGTGTGTGTGTGTGTGTATGATGACATTTAAGCACTTTTAAAGCGTTGTTATGATTGCTTGCTCTATATATACTCTCAGTTTCCTTATCTGTCTCCGTACTTCTATCTGTATTGCTGCGTCTGTCTGACGCTTCGCTTTTCCTTTCTATCATACTGAAGAACTGCAGGCAGTGCCATCGATTGATGCTAAGTAATGCTACAGTGGCGTTTAGCAAACATAAGAAATGAAAGACGAAATGATAAGAGTTCTCCCGTCTGTAAGATCCAAGTTTATCTAACGCTAAACACAGAGCCGTTTTAAGGAGTTTGGGGGCCCTAGGCACAATCCGCACAAACCCTAGCTTAGGCCTACCTTAAACGTAACCCGATTTCAACCTCAATCTCTCAGTATCAGATATAGGGTATTGCATTAATGCATTGCATGTGCATAGGTGTCATTTTGTTAAATGTAGCCTATTAATATATAGTACTATTACTAAAATCATAGTTTTAACATACGTTATAGTTTCCATTGTTAATTTGTTATACAAATTGAAAGTGAGATTGTAATGAGTACATGCTTTAGGCCTACATGGATTGTGACTTTGTCACGACGTTTTTCTTACAAACATCACTGCCATGTTTTGCTTTGAACAGTCTCTTATAATATCATCGAAATTCAAAGACTTCAACACATCTGATTCAGTGGCGGCGCAGACATTTTTTGTAACCAGGGCATAGCCAGGGCAGTCATACAAACAACCAGCGCAGAGGGCGATTATGCCCTGAACAAATTCTGGGTAGGGCACACAATACACTACCCCGCTATGGTAGTGTATCCTCCTACATGCATCATACTCTTCATTGGCTTCCCATCCGGCAGCGTATCCTGTATCGGCTTTGCTCTCTCGCCTGGCAATGTGTTTTGGGCATGGCTCCTTCCTACCTATGCTCTGTTTTCACTCTCTCTTCTTCGCTTACGGGTCGCTCAGCCCTCCGTTCCTCTTCTCGGGGCGACTTTATAGTCCCGTATGCCCGCACTGCTACTATGCAGCGCCGAGCATTCTCTGTCGCTGGTCCAACTGCGTGGAATGACTTACCACCTCTCCTTCGCCTGTCTCCTCGTACTCACCCGTCTTCTTTTTACGCTCTATTGAAGACTTTTCTCTTTGATCAGGCCTGGCTCGGGAGTGCCTCTGAGTAGAGCCCTTGAAGAGGCGCTATATAAATTCCATGATAGATAGATAGATAGATTTGGCAGAGCATTTGGAATTTCGCTGCCACTGATCTGATTCTAAGGTCATGGCAGACAGGCAATTCAAGCTCGTTCTTGATTAAATTAAGGTTTGAGAAAGAACGTTTCAAGTAAGTAAGTAAGTAATCTTTTATCAGTACAAGACATTTGCAGTTTGTCACCATCATTGACAGGAACATTCTTTTAGCAATTTCAGCGTTTGGAAACGTTGATTCCAGATTGTCATTCTTTATCATGGCATAGCTTATTGACATAGAGATGGCACTGATGTTTTTGCAAAAATGACACCGACATATAGTATTTTAGGTGCTCACATTTAGGGATCAGTTAAGCAACGTCTCTGCAACTTATCTCCAGTTCCAGCACCACTCATGTAATTTCTACGCATTTTTGGTGGGTTGTCTTATAGTTCGCTTACTAGATCGTAGTTAGTGACAATTGGCCAAAATAAAATGGCAAATCGGTTAACCGTGAACGACGGTGATAACTGACAGTCACAATCTGAATCTGCGTAACAAAAAGGGTAGAAACTAGAAACAATCAAAATACCTGTACGTTATACATTGGAGGAAGTGGAAATGAAGTGACAAGAGCAGATTTAGATTTCGTTCAGTTAAATAAGTTTGCTTATAAGTTCACTACCGACGGCGACTCAGTAGCCTACCGAGTAGGCCTACCGACATCAATTCTATTAAACACTCATTTAACTGTGAGAAATTTGATTATGCTTTTTCACCTTTTTTATAATTTAAAGTTTAAAGCAATGTAGAAAATGACTAGATTATAGGACTGAGAGAGATTTAATATTAAAAATTAATATTAACTTACCAATAATTAAGACATAATATATTCCTTGAATAGCGTTGTAAAAAGCAGACGATGAAAACAAAATAATTATAGCAAGCTGTGCGCCATCACCGCCATGCGTTAACATTTCAGTCTAACTTCTTCGGCGCTCTGCTCTTATTACCAATAATTCTATTTACCTAAAAATGCAGATCGCAGCAGACGTTTGTTTTAAAATGTGTTATTGTTCTTACTGCAGAATTGTTACTTGTTGGAACAGAACTTATAATATTGTTATTTTTTGTTTCTTGGATCGCCGCGGGGCCCCCTGTTGCGCGGGGCCCTAGGCCCGGGCCTCGCGTGCCTAGGCCTTAAAACGGCACTGGCTAAACAGACAGTATATAGGCTCTTTATTTCACGCAAATCGAAATGCCGGCCCTAACGAGAAAATTTTACGCTTTCTGGTGTCACAGCTGGTAAAAATATATATATTTGTTCAAAGTCTACCCGAATATAATTGTCTCCGTGAATGCCTGCTTACGGCCCTGCGCCTTATCGTTCATCTGTGTCCGTTGAGACAAGACGTCACGCCAAGGCTGGGTATGTCTCTTGGGCATCGATACTCTTTGTTCGGCCTAGATTTTCTTTATTCGACAAGAAGATGACGCAGCCAGCGACGAGATAGGATCAGTCAAAGAGGTTCACTCGATGATGACGCATCTCGGCATGCGCTCCTTCAGGTACTGACAGACGTCAGTGTTGGCGACGCTCGGACAGTTGGTCAACTCCAATTCACGAAGATTGACGAGCTGGACAAGGCCGGTCAGCCCGCTCGGCGTAACCAGATTGCACCCTGAAAAAGGATATTTGTAGCCGTCAATTAAGTAAACCAAATTATGTGTGAAACAAGTAAAACAGGGTATACTGTTGCCCAAAATAGGTGACCATCAGAGGATATGACTAGATTCCAAAGGCATACGCAAAACTATACTCACCTTTCCTACTGCGCATAGGATGATGGGATGCGGCGGTTACATAACTTAAAATTAACGTGATCATGACAGAAGACATGGGCGTCCGCAGGAATTTTTCTATGGGGCGGCAAAAATTTCTAGGGGCAACATTTTCTAGGGGATGTTTAACAGCGTATACGAAGCGCCGTCTCTTCAGCTAACCTAAGAGCAGGCCCGGATTTAGGCATGTGCACTATGTGCCAGTGCACAGGGGCCCCCACCACATAGGGGCCTCCACCACAAAGGTGCAAGAAACTTTGTGACTTGTGTTTCATAACTAATTATAAAATATTTCAGTAATGTGCATTGTGCACAGACACAATTTAATACAAATATCTAAAACAAAGAAAGAGTTAAAAGGTCAGAAGATAGTTTGTCTCGGGCATGAAGTAATGTCAAATTAGCGAAACTTTGCGTGTTTTCTTCTTCGCAAATTCGGTCACCAGATCCTCAAAGTTGATCTCACGCAGAATGTCAACTTCTATGCTCATCACAGCCAGGTGGGACAACCGCTCATTCCCCATCGATGTGTGAAGTCTGTTCTTTTTTAGTTTCATTTTTGAGAATGAACGTTCCGCACTCCAGTATCTGACCATAAGCACCAGATACATGCGGAGTGCTATCTCCACATTAGGAAATGATCTCTGAACTTGTTTCTGGAGCATGAGCCGATATATGAAATTCTAAATTCTGGGCTTTAATTCTGGCATACTATACTAGTTCTAGATTCAATGGCATGGCTGCCAAAACGTGTTTAATCTTGATAACTACTGTCATGTTTCAATGTAATCTTACTGCGTATTTGTATTGGGCGTCCGCAGGAATTTTTCCAGAGGGGCAAAAAATTTTCTAGGGGGCAAAATTTTCTCGGGGTAAAATTTTTGTAGAGGGATAAAATTACGTTTTTTGCATAGAATAGCTGACTTACTTCAATAATTGTTTTTTTTTGTATCGAAAATCGTGTTGGGACTGTTCGAATAATCATAAAATTCAAGATTTTTTATTTTCAAAATCCAGGGGGAAATGCCCCTTTACCCCCTCCGGACGTCCATGGTCCTATGGGCCTCCACCACAGCGGTGCACTGGGGCCTCCACCCAGGTTAATACGGCCCTGCCTAAGAGGTAAACCATAGGTATGAAGTGTTAGCGACTTCATTTTCTTAGCCTCAGCATATGAGGGCGGATGGCCAGTTCTCTCCTTGACCGTCTCATCTTCCCACCGACAGCGTACAGCCAGCGTACTCATTATAGCTGAGTTGGCTAGAACCCTTCGGCAAATCTCTGAGCAATTTGAAGAGAAAGCCTTGCTCAAGGTCCCTAACCGTCTCAAAAGAGAAGGAGACTCGAATCCATAATCTCTGTGTTACAGGGCGATCGCTCTAACCAATAGGCAACTGTGTCCCACAATTCTGCTTCCGGTTTAGTTTGTTTACCGGTAGCCACGATCACCAGCAATAAACTGCGTCAATATTTTTGCACTCGGATCCACAATTGGTTTGTTTGATATAGACTGCTACTAGGAGAACATCCCATCCAATGAACCTTTAACTAGAGGGTTTCCCAGAATACACACTTTGCTTTTGATGATGACGATGATGATGATGATGAGAGTGATGGTGGTGGTGGTGATGATGATGGTAATGATATTGAGGAGGAGGAGGATGGTGATGGTGACAACGATGATGATGATGATGATGATGATGATGATGATGATGATGATGATGATGATGATGATGATGATGATGATGATGATGATGATGATGATGATGATGATGATGATGATGATGATGATGATGATGATGATGATGATGATGAAAATGATAATGGAGATGATGATGATTATGGTGATAATGATAATGATGATAACAATAATGATGGTGATGATGATGATGGTGATGATGATGATGGTGATGATGATGATGATGATGATGATAATGGTGATAATAATAATAGTAATTATGGCGCTCTCTTCATAGGTTTTTTAATGCGTTCTGTTAAATCCCAGGTACTCTGAAACACGACTCAGTCGACGAAGTTTTGGGCCCAATCAGCAAGGTCGTATTATCTTTCATCTTTCATTGTGTGTCACGGTGTCCGATTGGCTACAGCGCCCATTCTGTAACACGGAGAGTACGGGTTCGAGCCCTCACTGAAACTCTGCATTGTTTTGCATTTTATTCATCTGACCCTGCAGTTTAGGACACCATCCGCTATGAAGTACCAGTGTTAAACGACATCTTATGGCTACCATGCAGGGCCGTCGAAGTCTCCCTCCTCTTTTCTCCAGGCTTGGGACTGGCACTACTGTTGACACTACGGGTAGTAGCGGAATTCAAGTCCATCCGCTAGGTGGTGCGGCTCGTTGTTATACTTACACCGAAGACACGTTACTACACGTTTCCTTATAAAGACTAATTCTGATATAACGTCTTAGAAAAACAAGAAAAACAACGCGGTCTCGTTACAGCGCGGCCCTTATCGTGGCTCCCAAAGAAACTATTTTCTCGTGTACATTGTCTGCATTTATATAGCACCAATTTCGACGAAACTCCAATCGATGGCACTAATTAAGGAGGCAGTAAATGATTTGTTCAGAGTCGTAACGAAGGGACGGTCTGACACAGGGAGGGGTGAATAAGGGTCAGTCTCATCTATACCCCATGAACCAACCGGTGCATCACAAACAACGTACACTTCACAACAATGCACACACACCACACACACACCTACACATACACACACACATCTACACACACACACACACACACACACACACACACACATATATATAAATAAAAAAAATATATATATATATCAAGGAACATACATGCATATGCCATATGGACCAGTGTTGTTAATCATAAAAACATATGATGTGTTTATGACTAACAACACTATAAACATATAACTCCATCTTCATAAATAAAGTATGACGTCAGCAATATATATTATATATGCATGTACACACGCACATACATGGACACATTCATCACACATATACATATGTATATAAATAAATATATATACATAGAGACAGACAGACAGAGAGACAGAGAGAAAGACACAGAGAGAGACAGAGACAGAGACAGACAGACAGAGACAGACAGAGACAGACAGAGCAACGACTTGGCTACTTCCGAGAATTGTGAAGACCGCTGGCGACATCTGGTGGAAGACAATTTACTGGATCATCAGCACCCGTTACACCATCAACGACAACGCCTCCGCACGACGATCATAATAAACACGTATATATTATATACATATACAAATATAATACTATAAAATATAATATATATATATATATATATAAGCAGATCCATCGGCAAGACATAGACACACCTACACACTTACCTACACACACACACACACACACACACACACACACACACACACACACACACACACACACACACACACACACACACACACACACACACACACACACACACACACACACACACACACACACACACACACACACACACACACACACACACACACACACACACACACACACACACACACACACACACACACACACACACATGAGCTAGTGTTCTTATAATAATGTAGTTCGAGTATTATCAACCGCTGCCTATGTCTGTAATAGACTTTACAGCTTCCTTCTAATATGTTGTTGATCTGCTTCTGGCTTCCTGAAGGGTTTCTTCCAATCTCTGTTTATGACAGATGATGATATTTGTCGTTTTATGTGTGCGTCATAGGCAAGTAAATATTTATGCAAATATGAGGGATTATATATTGACAGCAGTACTTAATAATACAAAAAGCCTAAACGAGTATACAGGACAGACAGACAGGCAGAAAGACAAACAGGCAGGCAAACAGACAGACAGATAAACAGACAGACAAACAGAGAGATAAACACTCAGATAGGCAGAAAAACAGACAGGCAGACAGTTATGCAGTCAGGCAGACAGACAGCAAACATACAGACAGACAGACAAGCAGGCAAACGGATAGAGAGGCAAGCAGACAGACAGACAGGCAGGCAGGCAGACACGCAAGCAGACAGACAAACAGGTAGGCAGACAAACATGCAGTCAGGCAGACAGACAGACAGCATACATGCAGACAGACAAAACAGACAAGCAGGCAAACGGATAGACAGGCAAGCAGACAAGCTCGTCATTTTCTTGCAATGTACCCGAGGCAAAGGTGTAATCATTTTTCCCGGTGGCGAAGCGTTGTATATAAAATTGAGTCGGCTTCGTCATCAAAGGACTTATTGGGCGCCATATAAAGTAGAAAAGAGGACTCTGATGGCACGCATATACGCAGACACGCAACGTCTGTATTTACACAAACACACAGACACACACACACACACACACACACACAAGGGCAAAGGAAAGTACAGACAGATACCAAAGGATACAAAACAAGACACAAACACGTACAAACATTTATCAGTCCTTCCATTCGTCATTCTGTCCATCCTTCCACCCATCCTTTTACCCGTCCGTCCGTCCGTCCTTCCGTCCTTCCATCCGTCCTCCCATCTCTGCTTCCGCCCACGCGCACATTCACACTCGCACGAACCACGTTCCTCGTCACACGCGTCGCTTGCTTAAGCTCCTTGCTGGTTGCTATATAATATATATAGACGAAAGAATTGCTAAATCCCACTTGATGACACCTTTCCCATAAAGACCACACAATAATCCACACAGACAACACACACACACACACGCACGCACGCACGCACGCACGCACGCACATACACACGCACGCACATACACACACACACATAATATGCATTGCACACGTACATGTACATATGTATATAACACACACTTACAAACATATATGTATATATATATGTTTGCTATGAATGCTATAATGTATCGTATACTATATAACATACATGGATTGCATACTATTGTTTATAGTATGCAGTTTTTTTAAACAAAATTAATAATCTTGAAAGTAAAATTGCTAGATGTACTGCTAATTTAGTATGGAATGACCTGCTGCTCGATCCTGACTTCTCTGGCACTGCCTTTCACCTTGTCACCTTGTGCCGTCAGTTCGTGGAACTCTAGCGACCGTCATGACCAGCCTCCTCCATTCCTCCCTGTTCCGTACCGCGTCCCTTAGTTGTGCAAGGTTTCTTCAAGGCCAGGCGCGGATTTAGAGGGGGGCGGAGCCGGCGTACGCCCCCCCTAAACCTCCATAACATTTTCTATAAAAAGGATCATTATAGTTTTGCGTGATCTAATTTCATATATATATATATATATATATATATACATATATATATATATATATATATATATATATATATATATATATATATATATATATACGGGATTGGATTGGTAGTATTTACGCCCCCCTAACCAGAAATCCTGGATCCGCCTCTGAAGGCACTTCCTTTAATGACATATAATTATACCACATGTCACCTACTTTGAAGTCTGTGATCTTCTCAGGGGCATGGTTCCTAAATCATCGCCAATGGACTTCATACTTGCATCACTTATTGCTTCATGTTTTGATGTTTTCTCCCGCGTTATTGCACATTTGGTCAACCTGTCTTTTGCTGAAGGTTGTTTTCCGTCAAGCTTCAAATCTGCTTTACTCACACCTTTTCTAATAAACCTGACATACAGACACCAGCAACCTCTCTAACTTCAGACCTATCTCCAACCTCGATACCATTTCCAAGATCCTCGAACGTCTCTTTCTTATGCGTATGAAGAAACACGTTACTTCCTCTCCCAACTTCAGTCCTTATCAGTCAGTTTACCACGAAGGCTATTCCACTGAAACTGCTCTTGTCCCTTCAATGGATAACATATTCTCGTCTATTGACAACGGAAAACCCTGCTCTCACTATGCCTTGATCTCAGTGCAGCCTTGGACACCGTAGACCACCACCTACTCCTTTCCAGACTCACCAAAAGCTTTGGTGTCTTTGGGACTGCCTTAAACTAGTTAGCTTCTTACTTGTGTGATCGGAATCAGCAGGTTGGCACCGGTACCGCTCAGTCTGAGCCCAATGTTTGTTCTGCTTGGGTGCCACAGGGATCTGTCCTTGGCCCTTTATTATTTACAGTCTTTACTTCCACAATCCACAATCAATCAGTCGTATAGCTAATCACTTCGGAGTCCAATTACAACAGTATGCGGATGATACTCGGCTCCATATTGCTCTATCACACACTGATCAGTCTGGTAAACTAAAACTTGAGGAGTGCCTCTCATATTTGAATGCATGGTTCTGTTTAAATGGTTTGGCAATAAACCCAGACAAGTCTGAGGCAATTTTGTTCGGTTCACGCCAACGCCTGCCTTGTTCCCCTTCACGTTCTATCATCGACCTCGCAGGCGCTGCTGTGCTATTATGAGATACTGTCACAACACTTGGGGTAACCATAGACAGCAAGACAACACAGCTTACATTGCGACCACACATAACAAACCTGTGTAAATCTTGATTATATCACATCAGGGCAATACGACACATCAAGTCGGCTCTTACTAAGAATATGTCGCAAACCATAGCCTGTTCGCTTGTATCCTCTCTATTAGATTACGCTAACACTGTTTTTGTGGGTCTCTCAGACCTTGAACTCAACAGGCTGCAACGCATCCAAAACTCCTCAACTCGTGTATACTGCTGCGTGTTCCATTTCGAGCAAGCTCCTCAGTCCTACTCCATCAGCTGCATTGGCTTCCCGTTGTACTTAGTACTTAGTCCTTCCGGTGCAGGTCTGCACATCGGGCGACGCATCTCTTCCACTCTCTGTCCACCGCTAGCCTCTCCGCCTCCTCCCACGTCAGCTCGAGACATCTCAGGTCATCTCTAATTATAATTGTCTCCGGCCAGTTCTTTCTCGGCCTTCCTCTTTTCCTTTTCCCTCCAGCGTCCCAGTTCATCACTTGCTTTGCTCTCCTGCCGTCATCCATGCGGAGGACATGCCCCAACCATCTCAATCTTCTCATTCTGATGATGTTTTCCATGGTGTTTTGGAACGCTTCCCGTTGAGTTCAGAATAAAATTTACGTTGGTCTCTTTGACCTACAAAGCCCTCAGCACCAGCACACCTCCTTATCTTCAATCACTGATTACTCCTTACATCTCTCCTCGTCGCCTGCGATCGCCAAGTAGGGGTCCTTTAGCTGAGCCACGATGCAGAACAGTTGCGTGCATTCCATGTCTCTGCCCCCAGGAAATGGAATCGATTGCCACTCGCTCTTCATGGCTCAAATTCACGACCTACCTTAAAAAAGCGGCTGAAACTCATTATTTCTCGTTGGCTTTCAAGCACTTGGATATCTAACTGCATCTTCTCCTGACGACTGACTATCTGCGCCTCAGATTCACAATCCAGTGTGACCATGTGCGCGTTACAAATTTAACTAATCAATAATAATAATAATAATAATAATAATAATAATAATAATAATAATAATAATAATAATAATAATAATAATAATAATAATAAAAATAATAATAATAAACAAAAACAACAACAACAACAACAACAACAACAACAACAACAACAACAATAATAATAATAATAATAATAATAATAATAATAATAATAAATATAATCTGTGTGTTTTTCTGTGTCTTTCTGTGCATGTGTGGGTTTTTCTGTGTTTGATGCATGTCTTTGTGTCCTTGTGTGTCTTTGTGCTTCTTTGTGTTTTTGTGTGAGTCTGTGCATGTCTTGGTTTGTCTGTATGTGTCTGTGTTTTCGTGTTGAATGGTTTGATATCCGTCTGTTTCATCCTCTGTCCGTCTACCTGTCTGTGTGCGATATGCCTATTAGACGTTGCGTGTTGCCGTGTGCGTGTTGTCAAAGTCCTCTTCTCGGCTTTATATTGCGCCCACTAATGATGATGGAAGAAGGGAGGGTCAAAAGAAGGGAAGAAGGGAGGTACGGAGAGACAGACAGACAGACAGAGAGACGGAAGGACGAAGGGAGTGAAGGATGAACGGATAGAGGGAAGGCTATAAGGGCGGAAGGAGGAAAGAACAACAGAAGGGAGGAAAGGAGAGTAGACGAAGAAGGAAGGACGGAAGAAGGGACAGAGAACCATACGGACAGACAGCCAGACGGATAGACAGAGAGACCGGCACGCAGACAGACAGACAGACAGAAGGAGGAACGGAAGAAGACACGATGTGCAGATGATAAAGGCAAAATATTAGACAATTATTTATATATATGATTCATCTTTACTGTCACTCTGCGTCTGTCTGTCTGTCTGTCTGTCTATATATGTGTCTGTCGTTGGGTTCATCTATGTTAATTTACATCGACTTCTGTGGCAAAGTGTATGCATGCTTACGAGAAGAGTAAATAAGTCGACAGACAGTCAGACAAACAGGCAGACAGACAGACAGACAGGCAGATACACCCTAACACAGGCACAGAGACATAAAACACACACACATAGAAACATACGAGTAGAGAGACATACAGACCGACACACCGGTAGACACAGATTCTTGCAAATACACATAAGAACAGACACAGAGAGAGAGAGAGAGAGACACACACACACACACAGACAATATACAAAGACAGAGACTTAGCCAGACAGACAATACAGACAGAGACAAGCAGACAGACAGACAGACAGATAGAAAGGCAGGGAGACAAACATACAGACCATACCTGCAAGGGACAAAACCTTGAGGTTCTTCATCGTGTACATGTGCTGAAGACCAAAGTCTCGGACTTGCGTGCACCATCGCAGAAAGAGGCGGGTAAGTGACGTCATCGTTGACAGGTACCCGATGCCAATGTCCGTCACGTGGCAACACCTGTACAGGTAAGAAGTACGTCAATATGATCTAAGCAGCCGACGGCCTCAGGCGTCGATTCCTGCGGGGCAGTGGGGACACGTTCCGCCAATATTTAATTTACGTTTGGCGACAACCATGGTTATGTTTCCGGCAGTACAACAGGAACTCATTTAAATGCTGTGTCTTTGGAAGCCATGAAAAGAACCACTATATTATGGGACTATGTTGTAATAAGGCTAATTTGCATGGCTGAACTAATTTTGGAATTCATGTCCGGACCGTATTATAGAAGAATTCGTTCTTTAACGAAACATGTAATCAGAGGCGCCCGCAGGTGGACGCACTATAGACACACGTGCGTCCACCCACCAAATCATAACCACACAAGGTATAGGCATCGATATTATTGTTAAACGACAATACGGCATGTTAAAGCATTAGATGTTATCTAAACTGAATTTTTTATGAGCCACTCTAAGTCATTTTCAGTGTATGACTACGAGCGGCGGGCAGAGTACGGATGGGGAGAGGAAGGGACTGGAGGGGTGTGCGTCCAATTTTTTTTTGGGATGTGCATCCAATTTTTTAAGCCTGCGGGCGCCCCTGAGTGTAATAACGATTCGCCTGTGACTTTCCGAATTTTTGGAACGTTTTAGAAAAATAACTGTCCCAGTAAATGGAAACAATAACAACAAAAACAACAATATTGAAAGGTATTTCCACATAATTTTTACGTAATTTTGATGACTGTGTAGCGCAGGTGGATTCTATCAACTAATATGCCAGTCCTGCCTAAGGTAAGTTCAAAAGTGACAAGGCTTACCTGACCAAGGTGAGTTCAGCGAATTGATGGGTCATAAGTGTCACAAGGTTAGTTCTGACCGGGCAAGACATTCTTGACCAATATAAGTTTTAGAAATTGACAGATCATTGCTGTCTACCGCGAGTTCTGTAAAACTGACAACCCACACCTGTTGAATGCGAACCCCGTGAAATGACAAGGTGAGTTCTATCAAACGATGAACCATGCATATCGAGGGTGATTTCTATTATAACAGGACATACCTGTCCGAGGTAAGTTCTACTAAATGACCAGCCATGCCTTTCTAAGGTGATTTCTAAGAAATGCAAGCTAAACCTGAGTGAGAAGGTGAGTTCCATTAAATGATACGCCCCACCTATCTAAGACGAGTTCTGTTAAATGTCTAAGGCGAGTTCCATCAAATGATACATTACACCTGTCTAAGGTGAGCTCTGTGAAATGATGAGCCATACTTGTCTAAGGTAAGTTCTGAAGTAACAATAACCATACCTATCTAAGGTGTGTTCTGTGAAGTGTGTCTAAGATGAGTTCTATCAAACGGTAAGTCACACCTGTCTAAGATGAGTTTTACGAAATGATGAGCCTAAGCTGAGTTCTGAAGTAACAATAACCACACCTGTCTAAGGTAAGTCCCCACCAAACACACCTGTCTAGGGTAAGTTCCCACTAAACCACAAGAGCCATACATACCTGTCTAAGGTGAGTTCTCGCAGACTGGCCAAGTCGCAGGCGATATACTCGAGAGCAGCGTCCGTGATACGCGAGCACCAAGAGAGATCGAGTGATTCGAGGTGGCGCAGGTTCTCCGCGACGACCTCCACCCCATCGTCCGTGATCTTACTGCACCCGGACAGACTGAGAACGGTCAGCGACGGGAGGGACCGGATCACGTTGACGACCCCGTGATTCGTTATCTCCCAGCACGACTGCAGTCTCAGCACCCGCAGCGAGCATCCCTGCTTGGCGCTGAACAGCGACAGCGCCGAATCGGTGACATGATATGCTTGAAGGTTGAGCTCCCTCAGGGTAGGGAGCAGCTGGGCGACGGCCCCGACGCTGTCGTCTGCAACGTTGATGCAGTCGCTGATACTGAGGCAGAGCAGCCGACTCGGCAGGCACGCCCAGAGTCCCGCTTCGGTGACCTCGTTACACCCGGACAGTTCGAGACTGGTCACGGACGCGGCCAGGTCCATCAGAGCCTCGAGTCCCTTGTCGGTCAGGTTGGAGCAGCGGACGCTGAGGTGGACGACGCCTGTCCGACAGTAGTTGAAGTCATCGGCCAGGCTGGTCACGTCTTGGTCCACGGCGCCGACAAGGCACACGGAATCGAACCCGCGTAGTTCGATGCTACGGTAGAAGCTCCGTCTTGTCTCCTCGCTGTTGGGCAGCTCCTTGCAGTTGATGATAGGAGTCACCCCCGACCAAACCCCCTCCGTTGGTTCGTACAGGACATCTCTCCAGCGCCGACAGACCTGCGCCAGCACGCACAGCTCGCTGGCCGTGAAACAACGAAAGAACGCCGTCAGAAACTTCGGGTCCAGCCAGAGGTCCGTCGTCGACGGCTTGACCACGGATGGACATGTCAACTGACCGCCGCCGCTTACCACGGCGCCGTGTCCGTTGCGCTCGGCAGCCGGAAATGACCGAACGCGATTCGTCGCCGAACGGATGACACGTGATATGGTGTTCGTGACGCTGTCGGCCGTCACCGACGACAGGTACGTCACTTCCGGTTTGTCGGCAGCGGCGACAGAGGAACGCGCAGATGCGGAAGTGGAATCGGAACCGGAAGCGAAGTCTTTAGATTCGGTCGGCGATCGGCTAAACCGGAAACCCTTGATGCTCTTCGACAGCTCCATGCATGCCTTGCTTATCGACGACATATCTGTTGGCAACCGTCTCACACCGGAAGCGTGATCCAGCCGAGCCGCAAAGAAACCGGAAATAAAGGCCAATCAAAAGCGACCTATAGACGCGCACTTATATAGCCCAATATCTCGTGAAGCGTAAACAGATATGATAAGCGCCTCGAAGCATTCTACCAAAAAGTACCAACGGTAAGTACCAAGTACCAAATCTCGCAGAACTACCCTTACATCTCTACGTAACTGTCGCGAATGACGTCACTGCACCAAACGACCCCTCGCCGGTACATCACCAAACGAACGTATCTGAAAGTAGTACACGCGTACTGACCAACCGAATGTCCAAACCGGTCATTATTCGGTCAACGCTTCTTGTACCGCGTAACCCGTTAAAATATACATGAAGCTACTCTCTCTCAGTCCGCCTGTTGTCCACCTAACGCCGTAGAAAAGGCGGATCGGACTACATTGCCCTCTCGTCGAGCTACAGAAAACCGAAGCATTCGCTACACCCGGCACACCATCACGATCCCTAGAATACCTCTCGTCATTACCACAGTTTAACCGATTTCCAGTCGCGTATTTTAGTAGCTGAGGATCTGACGAGGAAGCGAACAGTCGGTTTAATCTCGACGCTCGTAAAAATCGTCGACCGTACACGATGATCGGACGCCGTTGTAATAAGCCAACGTATACGTAGTGTGTACACTGCTGTACGACTCCGACCGTATCACCGGGTACGCCTCCTCTGTCCCTGGCAGGCGGGCGAGCAGCATCAGGCGGGGACCAAGAAGGCGACTCGGCAACGATGCCTGCCTCCGAATGGCGCACGCCGCCTACCATACGCTCTTCGTGCTGCAGCTAACGACAGCCGGCTTGGTGAAAAATAAGTACCTAGACAAAATTTATTCCGGCTCTAAGACGAAAAGAGAGAAATATTCAGTGCTCTTTTCTGCCGGAACGCTCCGGAACGGCGTTCTGGCACCTTTTTTCAGCTATTGAAAAATAATTTACTTATTTTACTAAAAGAATAATTTAGTTATTTTAAGTTAATGTGACGTCAAAAATTTCTTTGGGAGGGTTTCACCGAGGCCTCTCCCCAAACCCTACCCCGTTTCTTCTCGGGTTTCGCCCTCAATTTAACCCTTCCGTGATTACTGTTCAGTTCCGGAACCTCTTTCTAGAGAAAAGCTCTGGAAATATTAGTTTGTGTGCAGCTGTGTTCCCGCTAACAAGATCACCTAATAGTTTGATTATAATTATGTATGACGCCGGTATCCAATGCACAAAGCAGCAATCGATGGCGCAACAAAATCAGCCCGTTTTCAGGTCAATATCCAGACCTGTTCTTTGAGAGAGCCTCTTGTGGACAGGCTATTTGAAAAATATAAGTCTTACACGGAGAACGAAATAATACAGGCGAACGGACAGATACAGAGAGAGTTACAGACAGATACAGAGCGAGTTACGGACAGATAAATAGAGTTATAGACAGATACAGATAGAGTTACGGACACATGTTCCAAAATCGAGGTCCAGCAACCGGGAAAGCATTATAGACTTCAATACGGAATTTCAAACGACTACACGTTTCGCCTTTGTAAGTGCAGTGTTACGTAAAATATTTTTAACAGAACGAAGCCCCAATGCAGCCTACAAGAAATCCTTTTATTACCAGTTATCATTTCACAATCATAACATTGTACACTCACTTTTTGACAGAGTACAATTCAACTGAAATTTGATGACATTCCCCGCACATAAAGTTCAGAATTGCTTACTGAAGCCTATAGCAACGGGAAAACTTTAAGAGCCGTAACCACAGATTGGAAGAGGAAAGGTTTCAGTTTAGAACGAAAGGCATGCAGTTTCGGAAGAGTTGTGAACACAAGGAAGTAGAGAGTTCCAGCTCGGTTCTGCGTTCTGGAACCATTATGGAATAACAGCTTAAAGTCTTTTACTTCTTCTTGATAGTAAAATTTTGTCGGAATCAATACTTTATTAAGTGAAATCTAGAAGCCACAGCAAGCTTCCTAATATGCAGTCGCAATTATAGAAGCTACAATTAATAATAATAAATCATAATAATATGACGAACGAAACGGTATCGAAGGAACAGTCCTAATTTTAGAAACAGATTGCTACAAGGTGATATATATATGTATATATGTATATATATATATATATATATATATATATATATATATATATATATATATATATTCAATTCAATAAATCTATATATATATATATATATTGTATATTATTCAAGAGTATGTCGTTAGAGTGTAAGTAAAATGTTTATTATGTAAAATGTACATATTAATTTCAGCCACGTTTTGATCACGTACCCACTATCAATGGAATTAGCTATCAACGGTTGACGCGTATGCCTTATTATAAGTCGCGTGTCAGCGTTTTTAAGGTGTCTACGCACCAGCCGATCATTGGTGTCAATATTGCTACGTGACAGTACTGTATACTCCCGGAACTCTTTTTGCACGTTGCTGAGTTTGCACCACACCTATCGTGCCATTGCTCGGAGCTCGCATGCCGAGAAGCACCAGCGATGATCGTAATTATTCTTCAACGTGCGGTGCCGCTGACGTCGTCTTGTAGGTGAGATCGATAGTGGCGCCGCCGTGTGACTGGAGTGACGGGTGGACGGAGGGACGGGCCAGTGTTGGCCGCGGGTGGCTGCTGCCCGTTGAACAGGCGGCTCGTCAGGCGGAGGCGATGAGGCGAAAGACGCCTGGACGCCTGTACATGTGGACGAGCCGTCGATCGCGGTCAGATAGGGTCGGCCAATGCAGAGGACTTAAAACCCTCAATCCGGCAATATCATGTCTAAGCTTACATGTGCCGCTATATTCGATTCGATCCCTCTACTCTATCCTTTCCTATTCGATTCGATCTTATCCGTTCCTATCCTATCTGAACCTATCTAATCCTAGTCTATCCTATGTCATCTCATTCTATTCAGTCCGATATTTTCCTCATTGATCTTGTCCGATCCAATCCTATGTTATACCTAAATCTTACCCTGTCGTGTATGCTATTCGGTCCTTCAGTCAGCCAGTCAGCCAGTCAGTCAGTCAGTCAGTCAGTCAGTCAGTCAGTCAGTCAGTCAGTCAGTCAGTCAGTCAGTCAGTCAGTCAGTCAGTCAGTCAGTCAGTCAGTCAGTCAGTCAGTCAGTCAGTCAGTCAGTCAGTCAGTCAGTCAGTCAGTCAGTCAGTCTGTCTCTGAGCTAATCAGTCAATCAATCAGTCAGTCAGTCAGTCAGTCAGTCAGTCAGTCAGTCAGTCAGTCAGTCAGTCAGTCAGTCAGTCAGTCAGTCAGTCAGTCAGTCAGTCTGTCTCTGAGCTAATCAGTCAATCAATCAGTCAGTCAGTCAGTCAGTCAGTCATTCAGTCAGTCAGTCAGTCAGTCAGTCAGTCAGTCAGTCAGTCAGTCAGTCAGTCAGTCAGTCAGTCAGTCAGTCAGTCAGTCAGTCAGATACAAGTATATTGTTTATAAAGTTTGTCCGCCTGTCTGCTTGCCTGTCTGTCTGTCTGTCTGTCTGCCTGCCTGCCTGCCTGCCTGCCTGCCTGCCTGCCTGCCTGCCTGCCTGCCTGCCTGCCTGCCTGCCTGCCTGCCTGCCTGTCCTATCATCTGATTCTGGGCATATACACGCGAAGTAATCAGAGCAGTTCAGCTACAGACCCTCTTAAGTCGGACGTTCATCAGTTACACGTCGTCTATTAATCTTAATTTCGACAATTTGCCTCTCATGAGAAAAAAGACACGCAGCTCACAGATGTCTCTCATCGTAACAACCGAAATCAGACGAGATTAATGGCGTCGTTCGCCTCAGGTAATAATGACAACAATTTCCCGCAAGATAGATCTTCGTCTGCCGCTGCGTATGACGTCATGTCAACGTCACGTGACTTCGAGTAACTAAGTGTCTTTTTCAGCCTTATCAGAAGGGAGATATATTATACAAATATATATTCTTGAAAGATATACATGATACATGAAAGATATAATTCGGGTGAATAACTTACTTACCTTATAATATATATACATCTTTCCCATATATATATATACCAATAGTTCATTTATATATATATATTTATATATAATATATATATATATAAATGAACTATTGGTAGTATATATATATATAAACGTGGGACGCGGTGGTGTAGTGGTATGTTCTGTGCCTTGTGACCTGAGGGTCGCATGTTCGAATCTACCTCAAGCCACTGCGTATACCGACCTTGGACGAGTTACTCACCCACAATTCCCGGGTGGCGTAAAGCCAATGAACCTGCCTTATGGCAGAAAACTCATCATCATCGTCATCATCATCATCATCATCGTCGTCGTCGTCGTCGTCGTCATCATCATATATATATACACAATATCTTAAATGGTTGTCATTAGTGTAGTGGCGAGCACCCTCTCTATCATGCAGGAGACTGGAGTTCAATTTCTCAAAGGGGTGTCAGAGATAGGCTATATAACGACAACAAAGGATAAGATAATGGTCGACATAACCGGCTTTGCCATCTATTTATATGACGCCAAACACCGGATAATGCAATGCTCTCCGAAGACACCTTAAAAACGCTGACAAGCGACTTATAATATATGGCACATGCGTCAAACGTTGATAGCTTATTATAGTTTACCCCATAATATCCCAACTGCGCAACTGTATTATGCGCCATGCGAACAGAGATAACTGTTAAAAATTTCTTCTTTACCATATAAGATGTCTCTAAATTCTGGATCTATTACAGTGAGAACTGCTACAACTAATTTATTTTTTACCATAAAATGTCGTTAAACTCTGGATCTATTACAGTTACACCATACAAACGGTGAACTATAATAATTATAATAATTTTATTCTTTATTATTTCAAACCGACAGACGCAGTAAGATTACATTGAAACATGAAAGTACAATCAAGATCTTAATTAACACACGGTTTGGCAGCCATGCAAGGCGCCACCTTAGAGGGGGGTTACGGGAGTCGATCCGCGTAGGCCTACCTTATGCTCTCCTGGCCATGAGTGTTGCCACTACTCTATACCCCTCCCTGTTCAAAATAACTTCTGTCGACATCAAGGAAGTTTATGTTACGTAACAATGTCATTGTTTTAACTTGTCGAAACCTAATCTAGTCGCTAAGTATATATCTCAGTCTCCTCGATTTAAAATTAGGAGTCTGCTGAGGTCGACGGTAGCGGTCCTTTCAACCGTAAGATGTCGCTAAACACTGGATTTAAAGATGTTTAATTGAAAGTCATGCTTAGACACCTTTAATACGTTTCACCTGAAGGTATATAGTTCTCAATTGCGACCAATCAGTAGATTCGAAAGGTAAATTGATGTAAAAAATAACGAACCGAAAGCTTAATTGATATCTATTTATGTTTTGCTCTTCCCTTGTTTTTGGCGACAAAACCTGACGACTTGGGTCATTTTGTTGATCTTTCGGTTATGCGTGTTAAGTGCCGGAGTTTGTATTACAAGGTGTCTTAAATTGGATTATTATTGTCAGTTGCACAGGTGGCAGTTCTGGCCGTCACCGAAATATGGCTGGATGACGATAGGACTCCATGGATATGTCTATCCCTGTTGAGGTCGACAATTTGTGTAATTTAGGGATAGGGCGGAATTGGGTTTTACGTTAAAGACAAACTACTCTTTAAAAATATTGACACCCAATGGTCGAAAGTAAAATTTGACACTTTTAAACATGATTATGTTAATAAGGCTAAGCAGGTTTTTTAAGAAAAAGGTTCCGGAACTGAACAATAGGATCCGGAACTGAACAATTATGGAAGGGCTAAAATCCCGAGGAAAACGGGATTGGAATTGGGCAGGACTGTAGTCGAGGGTATACGCGGTTATACATCGTGACCGTATACTCACCCGAGTCACCTCACAAAATATTTGTACTCACCTCTAATATGTTTCGGAAAACTAACCGGTAGCGTGTAGGCCTACTCAGATGTCGGCTACGATCGTCAGCAAAAAATCAATTAGGCCTACAAGTACCGCGGTCTTCTACGAGACTTGGCGACTCTTCCTTCTCTGTCACGGGACCCACTGCGTGGAACAATCTTCCTGACCACGTTAAGAATGCACCATCGCTGGAGTCATTCAAATCACAGCTGAAGACATATCTTTTTAAACTTTGATACGACTGCCAATGACTTTTGTAACTTATGTACGGCGCCCTTTTCTTCGGCCTCGGCTGTGCTACGGCGCTATATAAATCGTCTTATTATTATTATTATTATTATTATTATTATTATTATTATTATTATTATTATTATTATTATTATTATTATTATTATTATTATTATTATTATTATTATTATTATTATTATTATTATTATTATTATTATTACTCACCTTTAGTTTGTTTCGGAAAACTAACCGGTAGCGTGTACTCACCTCTAAATTTACCACTACAGCCTTGGGGTTGAGAGGGATCTCAATAACCACTTAAAACAGTTCACAACATTAAAATTAAATAAAAATAACTAAATTATTGTTTTTATTTTATTAAAATAAATAAATTGTTTTCTAGTAGCTGAAACAAGGTGCCGGAACACCGTTCCGGCTGAAAAAAGCAGAGGCTAAGGCTAAGTAAGGGCAAAGCTATTCTAATTTCGACCACCCGGACTCTCCGCGTTAATCGATCGCTCTAACGGTCTAACCAATTGGCCACCGTGTTCCACAATCGGCCACCGTGTCCTTAAGCCCTATAGATCTCTATGCCAATTCTTTGTTGGTTTTGCTCCCATAAGTTACTATTATATAACATGCTGGTGGCATTTCGGCTTAATGGCACACAAGCGAATCACCTGGAGCGCAGCTGTTTGCTTTTTATGACCCTTTATTGTCGAGATTTTGCATTGCTTTTAAAATTACACGGCTAATCGTTTGTAAGCTTCAGCGCGACGTGCATGCGGTCCGCTTCTAAAATCCGATCGATATATACGTTGTCTTTGCTATTTCCACGGCGCAATATTTAACCCGTCGAAAACGCGTTGGAAATGTTTTGCATTGCTTTGGTTTTTCTGAGCCTTTTGCGTCTGCCTCCTCCGTCGCCCCAGTCCTTGAGCCGACTTGCCTTGCGTAGCCGCGCTGGCGAGTCTTGGTCCATATGTTCGTCTGTCTATCTCGGCTGCCTACGAGTCCTTGTCCGTTTTGGGTCTAGGTCAAAGGTGATTGTGTATGGAACGCGCTTTCCGTCATAATGTTCTTCATCTGGCGACTGACTAGATTTGCATTTCTGTTTAATTACTAAGAAGCGGATTGTAATGCTATGGTGCATCATCTCCCACCGGGGCCACCGCTGAGGCCACAACACTATTCCACGAGGCCTAGACTGCACGATCGATTAATACCTAGAGCGGACAATTTAATGAGGAAAACATTTTTGACAAGAATGCTTTATTTTGTATAAACTGTATGTGAACCAAAGTGCGGTATAGGCAGATGGTATTAATAAAGAATATACTTAGCCTACTTGTTTAACATCTATGTTGCCATAGTAGACACTGTATACGGACTTTCATCGTTTGGTCACCTGTTAATCGTTATCGTAAACTCCAAGAGTCTAAAACGTCACTTTAAAGCTAAGCGAAAGGCACAAATTTATTAGAGCGCTAGACATTTAAGCTAACTTACATGTACCTTGCCTCAATGATCTTGCGATAGGCATAATCCTTTCAGGTCTAACTTAAACCTTTACGCTAATAGTGAACTCTTGAATTTGACATTTGTTTATGTTCAATTCCAAAGTCACGGTTCGAATATAATAAATTATTTGTTAAGCCACGTGAAATCAACTGACAAAGTTACGAATAGTGTCTAAGAAACATTATTGTCATATAGTCGCTAGATTACTGAAGCTTTTGCTCATCAACTCTAGGAACGCGTGTCCAAGACGAACAATTAACAAGAACATAGCGTTTATCTTAATTTGCCTTCCGAGGTGTCGCTAAAATTTCTTATCTCAGTGGCAGGCATTTGTGTGGCAGTCGCTTGCCATACGCGATTAAGCCCACGGCCGGTTAACAACCACAGCCGACCGTTCTGCAGTAGCGGCGTAGGGCAATAGAGTTTTGACATTGATCGCCGTCGATGGTGCTGTGGTCGTCACGTGACGCACTGTCTGGGCATGCGCACTGGGCCAAGCTGCGTTTGGGCATGCGCACTGGAGCAAACTATTCAAGATGGTGGCCGTTCCGAGTCTCGTACGAAGGCGAATAGCGTCGATCTGAAAATTTTTCGGACGAGAAAATGGCGTCTCCTTTTTGAAATCGAGTCCGTCCGGTCGTGGAACTTTTAGGATTCGTGTCTGGGCTGACACCAGACGGCGAATCCACCGACCGTAGCTGTGTTTAGAACTGGTTTTCAAAGCCGAAAATCAGCTTCGAATCTTCAGGTAGGCCATCTTGAAGAATGAAAGTGTCGCTTTTTGTAACTACAAAATCGAGCTTTAAAGTGTCGCACCTTATGCCCCACTGACGCTTGTCGACTATCGCGGATTGAGGAATGACTGTTTTTTTATGTTGTCTGCGTACATTTGTGCGTTTATGGTGATCGATGATGTGGTTTTCTGTAAAACAATATTCTTTGCGGAGATTTCTTTTTGGCTGTACTGATTTAAATATAGACCGTCGTACCGACAGCCTGGTAAAGAATACATCCGATCCGCGATATTTTTGTTTGTTACCGTTGTTTTTTCCTCGTGCATTTTTGTGCCGCGAGTTTAGAACAGTGGCACGCTTGTCTTGTGGAAGTGCTTCGATCAGTTCGCGATGATGGCTAAAACTGCCTCAGGTGATCTGCGGCTAGTGTTCCCCCGGGATGCAACCGTAACCACACAAGTAGCAGTCCCAAGATGGCGCTATGCCGTGTAGAATCTCTCATTGGACTACATCAGACATTTTCATTGCGAATAAAGTAATTTATTGAACATTTGCATCGCTTCCTGAAATTTCGGATGAAATGCTGTATGTAGGGCCAATCGATCTATTGCCATATGTATCGTCCAGTTGTGGAGATATGAATAGTTTAAATATGCAATCCCAGACTACTCCATGTTTTGTGTAGGGTAGAGGAATTCTTCCTTCAAAGACGCACTTTGACTGTTTCATGACGTTTGAAACATAATTTCTGAAATAGTTCAATGGTTTGATGAAGACAAGCACAGAATGTGCCAGGTTTCTCAATGTTTCAAGGCTAACAAATATGTCAAGCAGATTGTTACTCACAAAATATCATCGAAGCGATTTAAGAGCCAGGTTTTGTGTTGCAGGGGACAACAAGTAACAGCTGTGTTTTTAATCTTTGTGTTATTGTGCTTGTCATTGTTTTAGTAGTGTTTTTATTAGCTGTTGCTGGTTTTATTATTATTATTATTATTGTAATAAAACAAATGCAAATACATATGTATATATTTAGAAACATAAAATTTAATTTATTATTAATGTTATTATTATTATTAATATTATTGTTTTTGTTGTTGTTAAAATTTACACTTGAATGAATTAATCTTTTTATGGGCGTAGTATGAGACATGGAAGTGGTGAGTGATTTGAAAAGTTAACATACCAACCACAACTGATGTAGTGGAAATGGAAATGTGATATGCCAAGTAATTATAAAGTAGAATAACATTTTTATTGCTCATTTTCCAGTTGACACGGAAGGGTCACAAATGTAGTACCAGTGCAGCAGAGGCTGGGTTAAAAGCCACTGAAAGCTATCAGGTCGGCAAATATTGTTGACCTGGCACCTGTTTCTGATTAGCTGTAATCACTTATAATGATTATTGCCAACAATATATGTGTAATACGTGTATGTGGACATCTACTATATCACCTGTCAAGTGTTTCAAGAAAGCACTGCATATGTAGTATGCGTAATGCATATACATCATTATATGTACGATAATGTATTGTGTGATGTATTTTTCATTTATCTTCATGTATATACGGTTTGGAAACAGTGATAACAAAGGAATTTATAATACATTTATAATTCATAATAAAACAATACAATTTTGTACCAGTTGTGAAGAGTAATTAATTAGTGAAATGTGTAGTACTGGCAGGCATGGTAATACCTGCTCTGTCAAGGTGGTTCTGATGTGTGAAGTACCAGCTGATGTTACTGGATGTGTAAATTTAAAACTGGTGGCTGCCACTTGAGCTGTTGCGTGACACACCAGGTGAAGTGTGAATCACCTGCTGATGTGAAGTACCAGCCGAGTTCGGAGCTAACAGGGCATGGGAGCTTGCTTGCAACATTGATCTGATTTCCAAGTACCATCTGTACCGGTTGGCGTCTGATCTGAAGTGTGTTTTCTGAGATTATGTACAGAATATGTGAAGTGATCTGACATGTTATCTGAGATGATGTACAAAACGTGATCTGACATGTTAGCTGAGATTATGTACAAAATGTGGCAAGTGGTCTGGCATGTTATCTGAGATGATGCATAAAATGTGTTATGCGATTTGAGGTGTTATCTGAGATGATTTACAAAACGTGAAGTGATCTGACATGTTATCTGAGATGATACACAAAACATGTGATTTGATCTGTCATGTGTTATCTGAGATGCTGTACAAAATGTATGATCTGACTTGTTATCTGAGATGATGTACCAAACATGTGAAGTGACCTGACACGTGTTACTTTGAAATTATGTACGAAACATGTAAATTCACAGCTAGTCTCTCCCCTGAATGTGGATATTTGAGTTAACATAATTGTAATTATTATTATTATTGTAATCTGACATTTATTGTGTCACTTCAAGAATAAACTCATAAGTGGCGCGTCCGACCAAAGCCAGTGAAATTACTGTAGAATAAAACAGACTTCAGACGCTTGTGAAACTGTGGAAGGGACAAACTGAGGAGCTCGAGCCTCAGCTCTTGAGAAAGGCGAATCCAGCTGGTCGGTTAACGTAGGCAAAGCTTTTGGACTAAGCTGTATTGGTCTGTGGAGTAGCTTGTGATTGATTAGGTGTTTCTGGAACCATTCATAGAAAAACTGTTCAGTGAGTCTCTACCACAGACCTGGACCTGGGCTTAATACTTCTGCACAATCTCTTGGACATGGCACAGCGCTCGTGAATAAGTTGGTGCTATGTGCTTGGCTTTTTATTAGCGCTTTACATGTAGAAATTTCGGGATTACATTTGCGATTAGCATGTGCGTAAAGCATTTATGTGCATAAAAATAGGATTGAGTAGGAAAGGAAGCTCTAGCTGTTCAGCTTTTATTCCCTGTTTTTAGGTGCTGCCTGTTTAGGCCCTAAAAGTGCAGTAAAGTTGGCTGAACCGTGAATGCTTTTGTAGTGCATTGAAAATGTGATGCGGCTTTGGCCAATTGATTTTCTTTCATGTGCTGTGCCTTTTTCTATTGCTTGGTACACCTGAGCTTGGCCGAAGAAGTTGGGTTAGCCTTTAACAAGTGTTCATGCAGTTATATTTGACATCTTCTGGGTTATCACAATGGTGCTGTTTACGTTATTTATTATGTTCATGACGGATTAAATTTTTCCATAGTCTGTTTGATGTTATCCCTATGAATGTTGATCACTTGTGTATCTTTTGTAGAGGCTTTGCCAGTGTTAAGACTTCTACGTGTGGTCGTTGAGAGTGAAGTGTTCAGGAGAGGAGTGGGACTGTTCGAAACGCTGCCATCCATCCGTCTGTGATATCTAGTTGTTATTGATGTGGTTCACCAGGCAGAAACAGTAATTCGATGTTAATATCACTTCCGCTGAGTTGAGTAGTCATTATTACTTCAGAAGGCAAATCAAATGGACTCTGTTAGTAACTGGGGTAACAATCCTGCAGTCAAGTCGGAATTATGGGGCAACGTCAGTTCAGCCTTAGGCAGCAGCAACAACAACAACAACAACGGCAGTGCAGGGAGCTTTGCTCAGAACTCTGACAGAGCATCGTCAAGCTTGGGCAATCCGAGTTCAGCGTGGAACTCTACCGGTGCTAAAATATCACAGGTCACGGGCAGCAGCAGCAACATGTGGCCCAGCTCGGAGGTCTCGTCGAAGCAGGACGTGGGAAAGTGGGGAGTGGGTTTGTCAGGAGGAAGTGGAGGTACGGGAGGAGGCCAGTCGGGCCAGAACGACACCGAGTCGTGGAGACCTAGCGTGAGCAATAGCTGGACATCTAATGAGAAGAATGACATATCGGGATGGGGTTCGCCAAATCGCAGCCCAGTGCCAAATGCTGGAACCGAGAGCTGGGGATCCAAGTCGATCCCGCCGGAAGACCGACTGGCCAGCTGGCCTGCGGACAGCAGAACCAACAACGGATACCTCCAGCCGGATGCAAGACAGGCGTCAGGATCCTGGTCGCAGGATGCAGCTGGTGACAGATCAAAGCAGTCGCAGTGGGGCACGGCCGGCAGCAGCTCAGGGCCCGGTTCAGCGTCCGGAGCGTGGAGTCGTGGCAACCCTATAATGCAACCTAGCCAATCAGTGCCTACTATGGGTAATCCGCAGCCGCAACAGGGTGGACCGGGCAGCTGGGCGCAAGCAGTCACGAACAAGTCTGGTCAGGGTGCTGGTAGCGGGGGTGGCGCTGCTGGCGCGCCAGATGATTCCAAAGCGTCCAATCAACGACGATCTCAGGAGGACATGATCGCGCAGGCAATCAACAGCCACGACGGTTGGGGCAAGACCACCATACGTCAGGACACGGCCTGGGTTATTGAGGACACGGTTGTCGAGCAGAGGAAAGCACCGAGCGCTCCCGAGGCTTCGTCCGAGGAGGCGGCCGCTCAGCTTGCTCGTCAGGTGATGACGGGTACAGCAATCTGGGAATCCTCCAAAGCTGCTGCCGCTGCTGCAAGCCGGGCTGCCGAAAAGAGCAGCGAAGACCGGGGTGCATGGAGCGGAACTCCGGTGGAGAAGACTGTAGTTGTTGCTGCGAATCCGGCAAACGGACCCAATCCCACTCTGGCAGTTGGAAACAATCCGGCCTCTGCCTTTAGACCACCACTCGACAAACCACCGGGCAACTCGTGGCCGCCAGGACCTGCGGAGAAGCCGAGCGCCAGCTGGGGCGGCAGTTCTACCTCGAGCGAAGGCTCTTGGGAGGGTGCGAAGAAGGAAGACGACAGGATGTGGGACTTGGATAGTAACAAGGGCAGCAAGACTGAAACCGGGGTCTGGGACCGACCGCTTCGTCGAAGTTCTTCCTCTGGCAGCTGGACCGGTGACGAGGTTGAAAATGTCGGCTGGGGTGAGGACAAAACCGGACATCCCCCCGAAGTCGATGACGGCACGTCCGTGTGGGGCGATCCGAGCAGCCAGAACCGCCCGCAGAACTGGAAGCACGGCAGTAAGCAGTCTGCTGGTGGGTCGCAGTTCCTCGGCCAGAGGGTGCGACCGGATGAAAGAGGCGATGGGTTCTTTGGTATGCCACCTCCAGCTGGTATCGGGATGAAGCCGAGCGGTTTTGGCGACCAGATGGAAAACGCGGTGGGTCCGTGGAATCCTTCTGTGCCTCCGGTGAGAAACGATCAATTTTACAAGCACTTGCATGCGTTCATACAACTTCTCATTTTTCCGCTTGTGTATTATCTAGATCTATCAACGTAGGCATGTTCTTGTGAGTTTTGTAAGGGTGATTTATAGAAGATGGTATGCATCCAAGGTGTTCAATGCCAGGTAAAGTGTTGGAAGGATTTTTCAGATACTTTGTGCAAGTTGGCCTTTCCCATCCTCTGAAAAAAATATAGCAGAGTATCTGGTGTCATATGTATCATTCGTTTCTTTCATCCATTTTTTATCACTGGAATCCTTTGTATCAGTTCCCAGTAAGGTATCGTATGGTTACAAATCATTTATATACCTGGCTCCTCTAGAAATACTGCAAGACCATTATTGTGATGTTGATAAGCCAATTTTTCAAATTAATAGCTAGAGATCTGCCTGCAATCGTAATTTTGGCATTTCTGTAGGGATCCATTAATCTTATGACAAGTATGTTCTTTGGTGTCGTTGTTCTTCAAGTACTGGTATGTTCATTTGTTGGCGTGTGACTGCAGTATGAAAGATGGGCACTTTAGATCACAACATATCACAAGCATTTTAAACGCAAGTTTTAAACAGAGATTGTCTACTGCTGCGCTCCCAAACTTTTCAGTGTGGAAGACTTGCAGGAATTTTCCATTGCAACGGGACCGGTGCCCAATTTATTAATTATTTTTCTTTGTCGATCACTTTAAATATGTATTAATTATAAGATTTAAGAAACAAGAATTTTAAACAGATCTTGGAATTTGGTAAAATTATGTAGTTACATTGGAAGGACATTTACTTCCAGACCAAATCTTTTTAATTTATTTGGAAAATATGGTTTTGATTGCGAGACAGTCGTGTTTTTTAAGATAGTTCGAACGAGACCCAACTGAGAAAACGTGTATCGTCTTTTTGTCCATTTTTTTTACTTACTTTGTGGACCCACAACTGAGGGCTCATGGACCAGCACCGGTTCGCAGACCACTACTTTGGAAGCAGTGGTCTGTTGCATTTTACAGCGGAGCTATTGATAGGTTCACAGTCGGGTGCTATATAATTGTGCTGATACTTGTGCTCGGTTGCCAAGATTGGAACGGCTGATTTATACTCCACTTGCACTCCACAGCAACTTAAAACAAACTGGATGACTCAATATGTTGAGCTGGCAGATGCTGCTTGTAACTTAGTCATTCTACCATGTCTCTCACTGGCCATGTAAAACAGCATTTGTAAAGGTAAACAGCATTTGTAAAAGTCATCATATATATATTCATTCATGACATATGCAGAATTAGGCTTTATGTGCCCATGTCTGCAAGGAAATTTCTGGCAAATGGCCAAATGCATTGGTTTACAGTCACTTAGATTACTGTAACTCGCTCCTTACTGGTATCAACAAGGCAAACATCCTGAAGCTGCAGGGAGTGTAGAACTCTTTGGCTAGAGCCATAACTAATACATCCAAATATGAACACATAACCACTGTGCGTAAATCTTTGCATTGGCTTCCTGATCAGCGAAAAAAATTAGTTTCAAATTGGGCTCGTAGGTTATAAAACTTTGAACTCTGGCCAGTCACAATACCTAACATCAGTTCTTATTCCCCAGACTTATCATTATTCAGTGAAGTCATCTGACTATCTTTGGTCATACTTATATCAAGAACTGTTCTTGGTGAATGAACTTTTTCGGTGCTGGACCTACTTTTTTGAACTCTCCCTGTGTCCGTGCACTCTGCTCAGTCGCTTTTGTCATTTCATTCTCAAGTTAAAACTTACCTCTTTCCAATTGCGTATCCACCATAGGCTGCCTCTCTGTCTTACGCACTGATCTTCTGGATATTGACCTCATTACGGCTTGGTTTTGGTGTGCCAACGGTTGATGCCTTGTGGATTAGACAATGGCACAATAGAAGTTACTAATTACAATTACAATGCTGCACCATAGCCTCGGGTGAAGAACCGGTGGTGAACTACATTAGCTCAAAAGTGGACCAGTTCTTGTTAGTTTCCGGAAATGGTCTTGTGTATCTGGACCTTGAACTTGGTCGTACCAAAGTTTACAGTTCTTTAAACCCATTGTCCCAGTTCAATACATAATTTGCTTAGAATTTTGGGCATTGACTTGGTGCCTATTGATGATTGACGTCGATTGATCTGTTGATTGTTAATTGATTAGTTGATTATTAATTGATTATTTGCCAAATAATACTCTGTGACTTGGCCATAGTCTAAAACTGTTCAGTGAACTGCAGTTGTAGTTAACGAGCATTGACCCTGGATTGATACAGTTGTTTTTTTAAGCAAGGTATGCTAGTGTTGTTAAATCCATATTTGCTCAGCAGCGTTACCTGTAAAACGATTAACAGAGCCCAGTTAAATGAGAGATAATAAAAGTAAAATAAAATTCTGTACGTAACAAACCCAAAACACAGTACTTACATGCCATTGGATGTATGTGTATCGTGGAGCTAGACAACACATGTAATCTGATGCCCAGTAAAACGAGCCAGGGTACACAATGCTCTCGTTTGGAGACGCCGCCTCTTGTAGAGCGTCCCAAAATTTTTTAATGATCTGTTAATCGCATCCACTTTTCTCAGCACAGCAGACAGTTTGAATTTGGTTGTTCTGTAAACAAGGTATTCATAACAACATGGCATCTTAGGCTGGAACGTGGTAGCCGATTGGTTAGAGCACTCGCCTTGTAACGTGGAGAGTAGTGGTTCGAGCCTCCGGCCGTGACACGGGTACTGTGTAGGGACGTTAAGCATGTCCTTCATGCACGATTTCTCTACACCATCGACTTCGTCATTAGATAGCATAAATGCATAATATTAGTAATAGTTGAGTGTTTGACTCCCTTATTTGTGTTGAGTGAGGAACTTGTGTGTTTACAATTGGGATCTGATTTGGCTGTGTTTTACTACACACTACTCAGTTCTGTCAATGTACTGTTTCTGTTACAAAGAAATTAAGATAATTAATGTCAGTTAATTAATGCAGAGAAGTAAGCATCTATGTTGAGCAATTCCGTCTGAGTCACCAATATGTAGTAATTGGGAAGCCCTTGGCCTGAAACTGATATGCTTTGAACAGTGTTGTTGACTTTTTAATGTGCACCATATTGAACTGTTTGATGATGAGTGTGATCAAGAGTTAACAGCTTGCCAGGCAGTAGAGAGGTTGACATGGATTGATTAGCCGAGTGGAAGATGTGGCAGACTTGGGATTTATAATAACTCGAGTGGTACAGCCAAGTCAACATATCCGCCGTCTGTGCATATCGACTGGCAAGCAAAAAGTTGGAATGGTCTCATAATGCATTATGCAGCATTAACCTATTTCCATTTTTTATTCCAATCTGGGCTTTTGTGCGGAGCATTGTAGCTAGCAACATTTTTACACAGCAAAATTGTGTACTGTGACTTCGGCTCGCTAGTAGAGAATGATGTAATAGTTAAAAAGACTAAGTAGTTACATTGGGATGTGGCAAATTTGACCTTGGTAAGCAAGGTGAAATGACTTATCTATCCTGTTTCCTGCAGTGGTGTTTTGAGAGCTCTCTTGTTCTATGGCAGGCTGAAAATAAGCAGCTACTGTAATGTCTTGAGCATGCTATTACACCACCACCATACTGTATGGCCTAGTTGATGCGCTCCAGTTTTGCACGCCATTCTGCGTAATGCAAAGGGGTGGTATTTCCCCCAAAGCTGTTAACTTAACATGCCATTATGGTTAATGCACAGTGCAAGAGCACTGTGTAATGCTTGACTCAGCCAGCATTATCCGTTTTTACGCACTTTCTACTTTATGCGCTCTTTCGTGTCGCCCATAGGCTTCGCGTTAATGAGTCCGCACTATTCTGGGTTGTTTCATTGTGAAAATACACCAGACTTGGTGTTCCCTTGGAGTCTTGTGTTACACTTTGTTTAAAATAATAATAATAATAATTTATCCATTTATTAAATTCAAACTGACAAGTACGCAGTAAGATTACATGACATAGTAGTAACAGATGATAACACGTTTAACAGGAGTCGAATTTAACTGTATGGCAGCCTGTAAGGCGCCCATCTGTCTAACTGCTCATTTTACAGTCACCCCTTAGGTAGTGTAGGGAGTGAAAAGACTGAGTCAACCTTTTTGTTTCTGTAACTTGTCAACAGAGTTACCAACCAAAGAGCTTCTCAGTAAGCGACCATGAGCCATTGGCTGTATCATGAGACTCTGTTGAGCAGGGCATATTTTAACTCTATAACTAGTGGGACAAATGTCCCAGTAGTCTTAGGATTTGTCCCAGTAGTTGGGCTGATTTGCCCCAGGCAATGTATGTTTAAAGTATAATTAGTGCGACAAATGTTGCAAGAGTTTCAAGATTTGCCCCAGTAGTAAAATCAGAATTAGTAAAACGCATTGTCATGAAATTCCCAAAAAAGGTCATCAACTTTTTTGGGGAGGAATTTGTAAAAAAAAGGTAATAAATTTTCTAGACGAATTCCTAAGAAAAAGGTAATGACATTATTACATTATTGTTGAATCACATTATTGTTGGGAGACCCGAAAGAAGTTGTAAAAAGAAGGTAATGAAGATGAATTCGTAAAAAAGTCATAAAGTTTGTATGTTTGTGGAGATGAATTCCTAAAAAAAGGTCATCGACCAGATCATAGCCGACTTTGTCCCCCCCCCGCCTCTCAGACAAGATCGCCGCCACTGAAAGTTTTTCAGAGACGAGTTCCAAAAAAAGGTCATGAACTAGACCCATGGCTGATTTTGTCCCAGTAGTCTAAATTCCTTAAAATATGCACTGCTGTTGAGTCTCTCTTGAAGTGGCGCTATATAAATTTGCAGTTACAGAAATGATAAAAAAGTGTCTGTGCCAATTTCCCAAATCGTAATACTCTCTTGAACGAAAATCTGTGTGTGTCGTTGTGTAGTACTGTTGAGAACTTCAGCTGACAAAGCACACAATGCACTCGAAGTGTAACCGATGTTTGATTTGACATTGCAGCCCAAACCGGACGGTGGCTGGGGTGACGGGCATTGGCCGAACGTCAGCGGACAGCAACGCCCACCCAAGTCTTCTTCCTTAGGCGGTGCTTGGGATATCAACGACTGGATGTCAGGAAGTAGACGGGTATGTAAGGCGATTCTTAGCATTCGTCGCGTATTCGCCTATTTTGTGGTGTTTTTAAATCAGTTTATGTTAGAGATAATTTAGGAGGTGCACGATAGTCTAATGGTTAGCATGTGGGACTGTCGACCGATAGTTCAGGGGTTCAAACCAGCCAAGGCAGAAATTTTTTAAGGATTTCTGCTCCACCTGTGCCCAACTCTGCTATAATTAGTACACGGTCGGTGGGAAGATCAGAGAGAGAGGACTGGCCACCTGCCCTCATTTGCTGAAGTTAAGAAAACTGAAGATGCTAATACGTCATAACTACGGCTGCCTCTGAGGCTAGCTTCAAGGACTGCTCTTCTCTTCCTCAACTTACAATGCAAGCTGCTGATGCTTGTTCATTGTTCATGCATCTTGCTAAATCGGCCATATGCAGCATAGATTTCAATGGTTTTGACTTTTGAAATCACTTTAACATTAACTGGATGTTTCTTCACATGAATAAGTTAGGAAGCACACTCAGCCCAGACTGGTTGATTCTTCGATCCTTGCCAAGTTTTGTCGGCATTGCATCTATGGAGAGGCATGGCATACCAGGGACACCCTTATGAATGGTGTCGTAGTTCCCGGTAATGAATGTACCTAGGTGTACCTAATCAATGCGGCGATCTGTTCTTCCCAGGCCGAGCTCTTGTTCTCCCGCACGCGGACAGTCATTATGCAGCACCATTCTTTTTCGATTGCTGGCCCCGCAACCTGGAATGGCCTTCCTGTAGCACTCTGCCTGGTCCCTATGACTCACTCTACCTTGTTTCTTACAAACTTGAAAACTACTCTCTTTAGCCGTGGTTGGACTTGGAGCGCTCCTGAGTAGATCACCTTGAAAAGGCGCTATATAAAAGCTCAATAATAATAATAATAATAATAATAATAAGAATAATAATAATAATAATCACAATGAACTGTTAGATCCCCAGGTCATCACTGGGATGGTTAGTTTGTTCGCTTGAGCCTAGCTCTACTCTTCAGAAGTTTAGGCATGCTAAGGGCCCAATCAGTGATGGCAGTTTCCAGCACGGTGATTGGAAGTTGTCGTGGGAATAGAAGATGGATGATGCAGTTAACACAGCTCAATGTCAGGTCCAAAGGCTACAGTGGCAGACAGTATTTGACCCGTCAGTTGGCCCTTTATTGAGTATGTTGTGCCTACATATATGTGACCTTGGCCAAGAAAAGGGACCAATTGTCGCTTACTAGATTAGCCGGAAAATGCGTTTTTACGTTAGACCATGAATATTGATTTTTGCATCTAATTTATCTGCTGCTCCGGCTCACTGTACTACAACAAATCTTATGCTACTTGATGCGTTAAGGCCAAATTTAGGTATTAGTGGATTGGGTAAAGACACATTAAATATTTGTATGCAATTTCCTGGCAAATGATAGTTTATATTTTTGTGAAAAAGTGCATAAATTATGGGCCAAACATTCAGAAATTTTTTCCTGATTTTACTTACGGAGTAAGCTTGTGGAAAATGCTAATGAGTTCATTCCCGACAAGTGGTCCCTTTTCTTGGCCGAGATCACATGTATATGATTCAGTATGTTTTGATCTTGGGTACATGAATCAGTTATCATTCATTAATTATTGGGCCTTTTAAGTATCCCATAGAAGTGCTGCCAGTGCTAACCTGAATGATGGTAAAGCTCATTATCAATGTATTGATAAGGAAATGGTAAAAGTTTTCCGCAGTGCTAGTGTTTGGTATATTTGTATCGAGCGGTCCATGCAAATGTGTGTTTCAGAATGATTTTGTCATGACCGGGGTCGGCGGGTCCAAGGGCCCAACTCCTCAAAGAAGTGTCGTCCTTCAGCAGCTTCTCAACATGGGATTTCGAGTGAGTGCATCGGCCGTGTTTTCTTTCTGTCCTTGCTCGCTCAAGAAACGACACTTAGATCTTAGGTCTTAGATCTTAGGTCTTGAGCTCCAAATTGCTGTGGTGTATACACTTTGTGATCCGTTATTACAACCGAAGTGACAAGCCTTTAAAGATGTGTCATTGGCCATGCTCTTTGGAATGAGCTTCTCCTTCTGTTTGTTCCTCTATTCTCTCCAGATGGTAACTTTTTTCTTCCTTTGCCTTGATTAAAAAACTTGTTTTTCTCTCTCGTGGTCTCTTGCCCTGGGAGCGCTTGTGACTGGCTCTTCCGGTAGAAGTGCTATATAAGTGTAAGAATAATATATTATACAATTCAATTTTCCAGAGTTTGCAACACCCTAGTCACAATTCTCTCTTTTCAATGACAAACCTGTGATTTCTTACTTTGCTACATTATTCCACTTGTTTTGCCAAAGAAAGCAACATCGGTGAATCAAAATCTAGTATCGACGGGTGGAAAGTTAACGTAACAATAATTCCGATATCTGTGGTTGAACTGTTGAATAGAAATGTATTTTAACTTACCACATTGATGTTGTTCTGATGTTTGTGGTATACTCTATAATTGTCTGACTGAAGTTGGATGCACCATGATGTATTTATGGATACACAATGGTTCCCATTATGCTTCAAAATAGCTGTTGATAATCCACAATCAGTTTTTGTATATACAACATTATCTGGCGTGATGTCGCTGAAGGGTACATTGCTAACGTGTATGAAAATATTTTTTTTTCTGCAGAAAGAAGATGCCCAGAACGCTCTCATAAGCAATAACATGAACCTAGAGAGTGCTATCTGTAAGCCATTCATATGTTTCTATCCGTGATAAGATAGACAGACGGTTGTATTCGAATTTTAAGTTATTATTTAGATCATATTACTTCAATGATTTCTTGGAATACATGCAGTTAACGGAGATGATGATGATGTGGCCTTCCAGGAATTCCTCTGACTTAGAATGCAGTGTTAGGTGTAAACTAAGGAATTCCTAACATGCTCATGTGCACAATGTCGGCCCCATTTCCTGTATTTTGGACAGTGCCGGATTTAGACATGTTGAGGCCCTAAGCTAAATAAATCTTGGAGGCTCTTATTAAAAAATTACACCAGAAGGTCTTGCAAAACTTGAAAACATAATATTTATATGCCTTATAATTATTTAATAGCAAGGCATATAAAGTGAGATATTCATATTATTTTCAAAAGCACTTACATTTACTCAAGCGAGATGGAATTTACTACACAAGCCTTTAAAAAGTTTCTATATGATATACATATACAATACACATAACATTTTTAAAAGACCCCAAAATTGTGATTTTTTTTAGGCCATGTTAAGTGTGAGGCCTAAGGTGTAGCTTTCTTAGCATATGCCTAAATCCGCACTGATTTTGGACCATCCCCTGATTACAAACAACTCGCACGTCTTAGAGATCTGACAGCTGTAATTGTCTAGGAAAGTTTATAGCACTTTAAGAGTATGGATGTAATTGTAGTTTAAAGTTTATATAGCACCACGTCAATGGAAAACTAATCGAAGATGCTTTCTGCGCTAGCTTAAATGATGTTAAGTGTCACTAAAATGCTTTTTATGTGAGCTTAAATGATGTTAAGTGTCACTAAGATGTTTCTTATGCTAGCTTAAATGATGTGAAGTGTCACCAAGATGCTTCTTATGCTAGCTTAAATGATGTTAAGTGTCACTAAAATGCTTTTTATGCTAGCTTAAATGATGCTAAGTGTCACTAAGAGAAGAAATTCATTAAATAGTGCAGAGAAAAACTAGAAGAGTTGCCAGCTGTGGGTCTACGCACTCAAGCGAAGCGCAAATGACGGATTCCCATCCCAGCTAGGTCAAAGCGCCACCAGTGACTAACTCCAAAGATTGCAATTCATCCTCTTTCTTTGAGGTGAAAATTCCAGGTTGCTAGTTAACGTGTATACGTTGACCCCAGACCAGATGGACATATCTGATGTGAACCCTCTTGCTAATGAGTTTACTGATTTTGTTACCTTACATACCCCTGCTTGAGCATTTCAAGGCAAGCGAATGTAGTTTGCAAGGTCTTTTAGGAGACGCTGTGTGCTTTGTTTCAGCCGAACTGTTAGCCACTCGCCTTCGTGTTGACCCCGAGGTCGCTGATCTCCACAGAGGTCGTGGTCTGCTGCGACCCAACGACGAACTTACCTCTGACGCTTCGCTCGACGCAAACAGTATCCTGTTTGGCTTGCCATCTCTGGGACAGCTCAATAACAATCCATTTAACCTGGGCGGAGTGGGAGGAGGAGGCGCCAACCCCCAGCAAGCCCTGGCCAATCAGATGAGGCCGGTTGGACCTGCTAGTCTTCAGCCGTTCGGTTCTAGTCTCGGCAACCAACAAACGTCAATGCCAGACTTCAATTCTCTCTTGCAGGTACGCCGATTATTGTTTTTGTTATGCCTTTTTTTAGAAATTGGTGGGTAATTGACCTATTCTTTGGTGGCGAAATTTAATTATATTTTGATCAAGAAATTAGCCCTTTCCTTGATGGAGATATTAGACCGCCGCCATAATAGTCGTCTAAACGATTATTATAAAGAGCGTAACCCAAAGGCAAGAGCTGCATGTAAAAAATAATAATAAAAAATTAAATTTTTATCGTAGTACTATCGTAATTTGTAAAGTAGACTCATTCCCAAGGAGGTATTGCTAGTTTATTTGGGTTCATAATAATCGTTAGTACGATATTAAATAATTCTTTGGAGAAATGAAGCTATTCTTTGGTGGAGAAATTAACCTATTCTTTGGTGGAGAAATTAACCTATTCCTTGATGTGGTAATTCTCAAATTTGGTGACCAATTGTTTGTGAGAGAAATAAACTTATTCTTTAGCATGGATATTAACCAATTTGTTTCTGGAATACTGTTCTTTTTATTGGGATAATTAACCCATTCTGTGGTGGGAAAATTAACTCATTATTCTTATTCTATCCTTTTTTCCCCCTAATTTCCCTTAAATATATTGTGTTTACTGAAAAAACAAAGTTGGTATTGGGAACATGGTGTCTGCATAAAGGCAGCACTCCGAATCCAAATAGATCGAGATGCTGAGTGATTTAGTATAATTTGGACATTGCTGTGGAGCAAAATTAAACAGGAATATTGTTTAAAGTCTGACGTTTTTAATTGTTTACTTAAACTACAATTGCTAATTAATTGTTGAAACATTTGCCATTTTGCTTACATTTGGTATATCTGTGCTACTACTGTGGACTCGTTCAGTTCACAGCTAAGGTCTATCTTTTTGAAGTATCATATAACTGTCATTAAATTTTTAAATTCCTGGACAATGCCCTTTTCTTCAGCTGCGGCTTACTATGGTGCTATATAAATCGTCCAATTATTATTACCAACAGGTAGACCAGTGCTGGTCGCTTTCATTGATTTCTAATTAGACCTGCTATAGTAGTTCAATACCTTGATTAGAATTATTGTAATTGATTTGATGATAGTCGATACGGTTTGAAACAATGGCAGACTAAGACTGCACTGGATAGATAATATAAATGAGGATGTAACATCATTTGGACTAGCAGTAAGGGGCAGTGGACTTGACAAATGACCGGGGGACAGTGGAGATCATTTTATTCGTACCCACCGCCGTCAAATGAGCCTACGACGAATTGAGTTGATTGTCTGTTGCAGAGAACCAATCAGGTGATGAATAACTCCGTGTTCTCACCACCCCAGCAGCAACAGCAGCAGCAGCAACAGCAGTTGATGCAGCAGTTGGTCCAGAGCATCCAGAACGCCATTCACCTCGGTCTCCTGCCGAAACAGCTGATCAAGCCGCACATGCTCACCAATCACAACTTCGTCGTCAACATCCAGCGACTGCTCCAGCTGCACGAGATGCACCAGAAACTCACCGAACAGTGCCAGCTCATCCAGCGCCAGCACCAGGGCCCCGTCCTCTCCAACGCCGTTCAGCAGCACCTGCTCGACCTCACCGTCACCAACTTCGGGCTTCAGCAGCAGATCGACCAAGTCAAAGCACAGATCATGCAGCTGGCGTCCATGCCGGCGTCGGCATCCGGCGCCGTGCCGCCGGTCGACCAGCTGCTCAAGGGTCTCCAGATCAAGGATGACGGCACTCCGGCGTCGCGTCTCATGAGCCAGTGGAAGCTGGACAACGACGTCGATGCCACCAAGTCTGTCCAACATTCCGTCGGCGGTGGCGGCAGCGGGCTCGACATGCCGATCACTGACGCCACCTGGTTGCCTATGTCCTCATCTGCCTCGTCATGGTCTGGCGTGTCGCTCGCCACAGAAGACGTCTCCACCGTCGCGTCCGGCACTGCCAGCGCCTCGGCCACTGACACCAAGGTGCTGTCGACCGCCAGCGCCGCTCAAACATCTACTCTCTCGTCTACCACTGCCGCTTCGGAGAGTGCCACCGGCGCGGCCGCCAACTCGTCGGTCCCAGCTTCGGGGCTCGAGATCGAGGAGTTTGTGCCCGGGAAGCCGTGGCAGGGCCCAAGCACGAAGAACGTGGAGGACGACCCATACATTACTCCAGGCAGCGTCAGTCGCAACACTATCAGCACGATCAATGACATCCAGGTCATGAGCATCCTTGGCAAGAACAACGCCGGCGGCGGAGCCGACATGCGCAGCTCGAGTTCGCTCGGAAAGTCCGGCTCGAGCCAGAGCCTGCAGAGTCCAGCAACAGCTCTCTCAAATACTTGGTTGAACGAGCCTCCACCTTCGTTGTCCGTCGACCCCTGGAGCCGAAACCAGGCTCTGCCTCCTCCGGGTCTCAATATCCAAAACAAACCTCAATGGCACTACAATCGAAGCATCTCCTGGGCGCCGGGAGATCGCACAGAATATGCATCTAGTAAGTTTTTCTCAATTCAGATTTAAACCGATCTAATCTAATGGATGTTCTGTTGCACCGTTGTCATAATGGCAACGTTGTCATTAAGAACAGGCCGTCAATCATGGTTGCTTTGCACAAAACTGTTTTCACTTTTACTGTTAGACAAGGCCGGTCAAAACTGATACCTGTCTGAATGTCTAGAAAATTTGCGAGATTTGGCTATGTTCAAAATGTGCTTCTCTGGAATCCCTTCTATAAGTTGATATGGAAGTTACCATCAGTTTTTAAATCCAAATTATATCCAAGTTATAAAAGGCATACAATTAGTTTAAAATTTCAGCTACACTGACCTTTAACCTTAATTTCTTCTAGCATGTAGCTGTTTCGAACTTAACTGGTTTCATTTGAGTCGGCTGTCTGGCAGATGTCGCTGCTGTGTCTGATTTTCGGAACATCATGTGACTTTCGTAGTTATTTAAAAGATGACAAACTAGAATTACTGCGGTCTTAGAGTTTACAGTAATTGTGTGTGCAGAATGAAATTCACAGTTATTCAATTGACTTGAGATGGAGTTTTTTCTCTGCGTATAAGAAAGAGTAAGGAAGTTAATCCTGAAATTGTTCATTTGGGAGCGAGAAGTTCATTTTGCTGTTGGATTGACTCTTTATGGGGGTTGTTTTTTGTTCTTCAGTGATGAACAATTGGCCTGCTGGTGCTCCTTCGAATTGGCTGATGATAAGAAATCTTACACCTCAGGTAGGAACACATTAATGCATTGGGAAACGTGTGTACAGGTTTATGGTTGTGTGATTAAGTGCAGTTACTGTAAAACATTGAATGTAGGATTACACTGTGCAGGTATACTGGATGTCATGAAAAACGAATGTTAATTAAGGCTAGTAAATATTTTCAGAATCCTGGTTTTAATCAGTTTTGTTAATTGAGAAGGTCATTGGTTAGGTAAGTAAAAAGATGTAATTGGATCTAAACTTCCAGGCTTTGGGGAATTAAACCTGTTGAACCTAAGCTTCCAGGGCATTGGGTAATAAAACCTAAGCTTCCAGGGCATTGGGTAATAAAACCTAAGCTTCCAAGGCATTGTGGGATTATTGCCATTGAACCTAAGCCTCCAGGGCTTTGGGTAAATAATACCATTGAACCTAAGCTTTGAGGGTTTGGTTAATTAATCCTGTAGAACCTAAGCTTCAAGGTTTGGGGTTATTAATCCTGTTGAACCTAGGCTTCCAGGGCTTTTGGTAATTAATACCATTAAACCTAAGCTTCCGGGTTTGGGTAATTAATCCTGTTACCCAATGCCCTGGAAGCTTAGGTTTAAGTAATGTTGTGGAACCTAAGCTTCCAGGTTTGAGTTATTAATCCTGTTGAACCTAAGCTTCCAGGGTGTGGGTATGTAATCCTGTCGAACCAAAGTTTCCAGAGCTTTGGTTAATTGTCTTAGCATAACTTCTTTGGATCATGCATCATAATAACGAAATTCGGATAAGGAGTGGTTTAGATCATAAAGCAACGTTTTGTTTGGCATTAGAACTTGACGTGTTATAATGGTCAGTTGTTGTCCTAAAGCGATACTCGATACAGCTGCCAGAAGTATTGTAAGGAGTCTTCTAGACCATGGACTGTGCTAGATGTATGACTGACTAAAATAAATGACTGACCTAGATAATAAAATGTAGAGATATTTCTGCCTTCTAAGATAAATGACTGACCTAGATAAATGACTGACCTAGATAAATGACTGACCTAGGTAAACGGCTGACCTAGATAAACGGCTGACCTAGATAATTGCCTGACCTAGGTAAATGACTGCTGAAGGTGTGCCTGTGCAATCTTACCAACAGGTTGAGAACGGCACTCTGCAGGCGCTCTGTCTGCAGCACGGTCCGGTCGTCAAGTTCTTCGCGAACGTCATCCGAGGTGGCGCCATCGTAGGCTACAGCAAGGTGGAGGATGCTGCCAAGGCCCAGCGCAGTCTGCATTCCTGTAAGCTCGGCAACACTCAGCTCATCGTCGACTTCATCTCCGAATCCGATGTCGCCCAGCTGCTCGATCCCAACGGGCGCGGGGCAGCGCCACAACCCAGCGCTTTCGCTCGTCCGCCCCTGCCGTCTCTGGGCGGCGCCTACTCGGGCCTGCATCCGGGCCAGCTCAACAGACCGGATATGGTCGCAGCCGGCCAGTGGGGTTCGACGGTAGGAGGCGCCGGTCTCGGCACCAACTCGTGGAACGCCGTTGGCAGCTTAGGCGCCGGAAGCTCGTGGCCGCTCGGTCTTGAAGATCACGGTGCTGCTTACCTTCCAGGCGATCTTCTTGGCGGCCAGTAGCGACACGGAAGGAGGTTGCTGACTGGCGTCGTCTTTCACCAGCTGTTCCGTTCACGTTCAGTACTGAGTTGCAAAGATGTTTGCAGCCGAGCGCTACGAAAGCAGATACCCTTGTTCGTCTAAACCCGCCTCGAACGAAATTCCTCTCAGTTTTTTGGCTCCCAGAACCGTCCGCCGTGGGGCAGACGCACGTGTGGGCCATTGGTATTGATCTCTAGTTTCGCTCTCTTGTCACTGGGGATTTGTTACGAGACCCGATTCGAAGAAACGCAAAAAAAATATTTATCACACGAAGGTTATCTGCAACGACACTCAAGACGGACGCTGCGGGAGTTTTTATCTGTAATGCGAGCGACACGCTGTCCTACGTCCTTTGACGCTGTGCTTCATTCCAGATAGTAATGAAACGATGGATTGAAATTGTATTTTAAATTTTTATGTTGACTTAATGTGAATAATAAATATCATTCTGCAAACAATGTGGTCGTTTCTGCAGAGCTGGTGGGTGAGGTCGGAAAAGGTGATTTGAGCGGAGCGCAGCAAATCCATTACAGCGACTAAGTCCGTGGTGCCCTGCCCCGGTTTCGGAAGGCACTGTTGAATTCCATGTTTCCTGTCCAAGAAGAGCAGAAGGTTAAACCGAACCAAAGATCCCCATTGGGTTCCCGTGTCTTCAGCTGCTTTGCAGTAGCCTAGCTTTCCAGAACAATCTAGTTTTGAAACGTTCGAAACAATCTAGTTTTGACTAAACTGCGTGACAGCGAGCAACAATTGAACGTTTTTAAGAGCAGCGAAAATAACAAACGTCGGAAATCTTGAACAATGATTTTACTATTTTTTGTCTCTGAAATTAACTGCTTTGCCATGATGCTGAATTTTGTCTGTGCATGTTTGTGCATGCGTCTTATAACTGTGCATATGTCAATGAGCTTATAATTATGGTTTTTATTTAAATGCGTTTATGATAATAAAAGGTCATGTCATGTCCACTGTTGTTCCTACACTGTAGTGCCTAAATTTTGGGATCTAATTTGGTGTGCAGAATGTTGTACGTTGTCTAACGCCAGGGCAACACCTCTGAATAATTGTAACCTGTCAGACATGCAGGTATAGCAGTTAATTTATAGTACCGTAGGGCTCATCCGTATAGGACGTCCGCAATGACGGCGAGGGAAAGCTCATTCAAATGCGGACGATGGGGTTATGACCAGTGCAGACGTCCGCATATAAATTTTTAAATTTGAATGTTTTGAAACACGTTTCAACAGTGCTCGAAATGGACCGGAACGCACCGGAACGCCGTTCCGGTTCGTCAGCGTTCCGTTCCGGTTCGTCAAATGAATTATTGTGGAAAATACTATGAAATTAACGTGAATGCTCCCATATCTTTGACTAGCGTTCCGTTTCGTAAAATTTTCCATTTCGAGCACTGCGTTTCAACCTTCCCCGAAAGACGAAAAGGTCAGCGAGGAGAATGCCTAAAATTTCATACCGTGTTTAAGACGAGCTTGAAAACCAATAGGAATAACATGGTCGTTGAAATATCGAGTTTCTTCTGGAGATTGGTACGTTAGTCGTTAGACGTTAGTCACAATGTTGGCCTTGTCTTTCATTGGCTTTGGCGTGCGGACATCCGCAAGGGGCTATGTCAAATTCGGACAAGGGGAGAGAGGGGTCCAAAGCACGTCATATTTTGCTGAAGTCTTTTATGAACGACCTCTTACCCCACATCAATTTATACCATACCCAGTCCCCACCCAGTCACTCAACCTATACCTTGCCCACCCAGTTGCAGACTTGTCTCTTGGTCTTGAGACGTAAAGTCTTGGTCTTGAGGTGGAGTCTTCTTGGTCTTGGTCTGGAGGTTCAGTCTTGATCTTGGTCTCGCAAGACCAAGACAAAGACCGGCTGTCAATATGAACGGTCATTTAACAAAACTCAAGAATTTTAAAATTTATCAAGCCTGTTTGCATCATAGCCTATGACTAATACCTAGGAAGTTAGGAACGGATGAAAGTCTTGTTGGTCAGAAAACCCATCGGCAGCAGCAGCTAAGTTATATGCAGTGTCTGGAAGCCCTGCAGAGACTTTTCTGAAGCCAGACGGTCTGATAAACTAGGAGGATTTCAAAAAGACTCCCGATTTGTACATTTTAATCCAGTGCTTGAAAAGCTACTGTGTGTGCCAGCGACTTCAGCATCTATAGAACGTATTTTTTCGCATGGCGGAATTTTTACGATGCCCCACCAAGCACGTCTTCGTCAGAAAATTCTGAGCGAATTGGTTTTTATAAAATACAAAAGGCATTTGGAAGAACATTTTGCATTAAGGACTTTTGTAAATATGAAATTCGGAATTCTTAGCAGTCTGCATTTAAAGTTAATTTGCCTGAAATAAAGCTCACGTTTTCATTAGGAAAAGAAGTCTGGCTGAATGCGATTTTTTGCGTCTTGGTCTCGGTCTCGGGTCTCAAGGTTCAAAGTCTTGGTCTCGAGGTTCAAGGTCTGGACAAAAAGACGGGACCAGTTGATGCTTGCCCGCCCAGTCCATCATCTTCTAACTCGTCCACCCAGTCCAATAAATTCTGCCTTGGAAGACCCAGTCCACCAACGTCTACCTTGCCCACCCAGTCCATCAACTTCTACCTTGCCCACCCAGTCCATCAACTTCTACCTTGCCCACCCAGTCCAGTAAATTCTACCTTGAAGACCCAGTCCATCAAAGTCTACCTTGCCCACCCAGTCCATCAACTTCTACCTTGCCCACCCAGTCCAGTAAATTCTACCTTGAAGACCCAGTCCATAAACTTCTACCTTGAAGACCCAGTCCAGTAAATTCTACCTTGAAGACCCAGTCCATAATCGTCTACCTTGTCCACCCAGTCCATCAACTTCTACCTTGAAGACCCAGTCCAGTAAATTCTACCTTGAAGACCCAGTCCATAATCGTCTACCTTGCCCACCCAGTCCATCAACTTCTACCTTGAAGACCCAGTCCAGTAAATTCTACCTTGAAGACCCAGTCCATAATCGTCTACCTTGCCCACCCAGTCCATCAACTTCTACCTTGAAGACCCAGTCCAGTAAATTCTACCTTGAAGACCCAGTCCATAATCGTCTACCTTGCCCACCCAGTCCATCAACTTCTACCTTGAAGACCCAGTCCAGTAAATTCTACCTTGAAGACCCAGTCCATAATCGTCTACCTTGCCCACCCAGTCCATCAACTTCTAAATTGAAGACCCAGTCCAGTAAATTCTACCTTGAAGACCCAGTCCATAATCGTCTACCTTGCCCACCCAGTCCATCAACTTCTACCTTGAAGACCCAGTCCAGTAAATTCTACCTTGAAGACCCAGTCCATAATCGTCTACCTTGCCCACCCAGTCCATCAACTTCTACCTTGAAGACCCAGTCCATCAACTTCTACCTTGCCCACCCAGTCCATCAACTTCTACCTTGAAGACCCAGTCCAGTAAATTCTACCTTGAAGACCCAGTCCATAATCGTCTACCTTGCCCACCCAGTCCATCAACTTCTACCTTGAAGACCCAGTCCATAATAGTCTACCTTGCCCACCCAGTCCATCAACTTCTACCTTGAAGACCCAGTCCAGTAAATTCTACCTTGAAGACCCAGTCCATAATCGTCTACCTTGCCCACCCAGTCCATCAACTTCTACCTTGAAGACCCAGTCCATAATCGTCTACCTTGCCCACCCAGTCCAACTTATACCTTACACCACCTATCAATTTATAATGTACCCAACCATCAATTTACGTAAACAGTACAAATCTGTAAAACAGTGGTTTTGAGGAACAGCGACGTTTAATTTTTTAACTCCGGTATTAATTGTGCATTTACTCAATCACTAGTTTATCGAGCAACAGATAGCAGTTCACTTCACAACATCTCAAACATGTAACGTAAACAAAAGCAGGCATCTTGCTAAAAAAAGTGGCACATTGTCACAAATCAAAGATCAACAGTTCTTGCAAACAGAAAAAATACAATCAAAGATCAACAAAAAATTGTTTTCGACACCCAGAGATTCCCTGTTGAATTGAAACAGACAGAGCCTGGCTACAATCATCATCAGATCGCGACTTCAAACATCATCTGCATAAACTGAAACAAAATGACATCAACGAAGGTTACTCTAAAGTCCAGACTACAGCAGAAACAAATGTAGCGAGATTAGGGTTTTGGAAGGACAGGAGGGGTTATAGAAAGACAGAAGGGGTTTTGGAAATACAGGAGGGTTTTAGAAAGAGGGATTTTGGAAAGACAAGAGGGGTAATAGAAAGACAGGAGGGGTTTTCGAAAGACAGGAGGGCGTTTAGAAAAACAGGAGTGCTTGTGGAAAGACAACCCAAACAGTCATCAAGTCATTGTTATTTAACGACAGTCGGGAAGGAAATAAAAATCGTTTCTGAAACGGCTACACTGTTCGAAATTCCTGTCCAAGAACTCTGGCATTCTCTTGTAAACTACTTAACAAAACAAATTAAAATCGAAACTGCATTTCTTCAAAGAACCCCTGCGATCTTGGCAAGCACATGAAAGCCTCACCTTCTGTCGGAATTAAGACACACAAGCCCACCAACATCTTTGAAATCAAACTTACCAAGCTTTGCTTCCGTTCATAACAAGAATACAGAATAGCCTTACCTTTTAATATAAACACTCGTAAACATTACCTCCGTTCAAAAATGAACACAAAATTCTCACATCCTTTAAAAAGGAACACATCAAAGCCTTGCAACGTTTTAATGACAAAGACTGAGGACTTGCCTCCTCGTAGTTAATCGTTACCGATCCTGCCTGTCTCACGTCCTTTGCGCGAAACTTCTCGGACAGCGACTTCACCAGGATGGAGCAGTGGATGAAATTGTCAAAGTTAATGGCCCTCTTTAAAGGCTTGTCGAAGAGTCTGATGCACAGCTGCGCAAAGTCCAAGGACCTGTCAAGACACGAATAAAACATCCAGGTCATCATCATGATGCAGCATTTTATTATTAGTAGGGGTCCTCGATAGTGTAGTGGTTAGCGTTCTGGGCAGCCCATCGAGAGGTCAGACGTTCAAAATCCTGCCAGGGCACAAATTTGGTTCGCGATTTCTGCTCCACCTGTGCCTCCAGCCAACTCGGTTATAACGAGTACACCGAGTGCTCTTCTCTTTCACCACAACCACATTATTTTTTTATAATGACTAAGAATATATCTGGGCTTTGTTAAGCACATTTGAACCACCTCACAAATCACGCTGTGAATATTGCCATGTAACACAGACCTGAAATTATATACAGGTCTTAACAGAAGGTAACTTGGGCAGAGTTAAAGAAATAATTCATACGGACGCAGGAAGACCGTTCCAAACAGAGGGGCATACCTGTACGCCAATGTATCGAAGCGAGGGGCGTGACCATCCACTGGGGCAGCTTTTCCAAGAAATCTCGAATCAACTTTCTGCCCTGGCGGGGATTTGAATCCCTGACCTCTTCATCGACAGTCCAGAACGCTAACCACTACACTATCGAAGAAATGTATGAAGACAGGTAAGCTGTAAACGTTTCAGTTCGAACTGTATGAACTACTTACAAGCTGTATCCAAATGTTCGGAGGCCATTCTGAAGCTCGTTCGCATCAATGTTTCCAGATCGATTCGCATCAAACCTGCATCAGATCCATTAGCGTTAGTCACATCAGACAGTAGACAGACAGACAGGCAAAGAGACGTACAAGTTGGTCTAAGTAGTTTCAAGACACAGATTCATGACAAGGACTTTTTGCCCTTTGTATCCACAATCAACAACAGTAATAGCGACATTAGATTAAAAGACAAGAGCTGAAAACATTCGTCTTTTGCAGGGACAGGCGACAATGCTGAGCAGATAGTGTCGGACTATACAATCTGAATTAATGAATTAATAAATTAATGCATGAATTAATTATTTCATGAAAACAACATATTTATGCCTGCCATTGTAACCAACTGCTCTCCAAGCAAACTCATTAGCACTTGCAAATTGAGCACAGTCACATAACATTTGGAAAATATATGCACCATCGCACACTTAGAAACATATTAACACTTGGAGACCATCACAAAGACACTTAAATTGCCCACAAGACCATTAGAACCTTGCCCACAAGACCTTTGGCACATTCCCACAAGTCCTTTAGCACATTGCCCACAAGACCTTTAGAACAAATGTTGCCCACGTGACCTTTACAACATTGCCCATACGACATTTAGAACATTGCCCACAAGACCTTATCACGTTGACCTCCACACCTCAAACACATTGCCTCACCTGTCGAAACACGCTTTCCAGTCCTGGATGTACTTCCACAGTGCTCCAAACTCTTTGAAATCTATTGTTCCATTTCTAGCAAAGCAGTAACGAAAGAAAGTCACAGCACTTAGGAAAATATTTTCATCTTTGAGAACTAACAGACATGTATGCATACAAAAGGGGATATCTTCATAATCCTCATCTCGAAACTTCTAAAGCGCCACTCGAAGGCCAAGAGCAGGGCACCAGCTTATTCCTTACATCTAGAAGCCTTATAGTCGAGCAATTTCGGTTAAAATCGTCACAGAATACTCTAGTAGCCGTCATATTAGACCGGATCACAGATTCGAGAACTTTCTGGAGTATTTTCAATATCGATATTATTAGACATTTATTAAACGCCACTATCTAATGACGAAGCACAAATCGATGTCGCAGAGCAACTGTGCGTGAAGGACTTGCTCAAGGTCCCTAGAAGGTTTCCGTATCGGGGGAAGAGGATTGAACCCATGCGGTTTTGTGTTTCAATGTCGAGTGCTCTAACCGATCTAATACCATGTCACCAGTTTAATCTGAACCGACTTCTACCGGCCTTTCTCAGTCTCTTCTCTGCAAGTGCTTGAAAACCACGGTGTTCAAACATTGTCTTGAGAACCTTACTACTCAATCATGGACGCTCCCTCCCCTTGTCCGCATTTGACCTTACCCTCCCTCCCTCCCTCCCCTTGCGGACGTCCGCACCCCCAAGCCATTTTTTAATGTCATCATTATTTTTACAATTATTTCACAGTTCCTGTGCACGTTTAAGCGACAGTTCTGGTTTCATATTGCAGGATGTGCAGTAATAAAAGCCTCTTTAAAGTCGCAGTAAAGGTTATACCATGCACGAGGTTTTAGGCAATCACTTCGCCGACCTTTTCGTCTTTCAGTGAAGGTTGAAACAAGGTGGTGTTGAAAAAACTATCAAATTTAAAATTTTAGATGCGGACGTCCGCACAGGTCACAACCCTCCCTCCCCTTGTCCGCATTTGTCCGCATTTCGATGACCCCTCCCTCCCCCTCATTGCGGACGTCCTTTATGGACGACCCCATACTTCACCCGGCCTTTCCCAGTCTCTTCTCTGCAAGTGCTTGAAACCATTGTGTTCAAACATTGTCTTGAGAACCATACTACTCAATCATGGTCTTTGAACCATTCTGCTCAATCATGGTCTTTGAACCATTCTGCTCAATCATGGTCTTTGAACCATCATTCTGCTCAATCATGGTCTTTGAACCATTCTGCTCAATCATCGTCTCGAGAACCATTCTGCTCAACCACGATCATGAGAATATTCAGCTCAATCATGGTCTCAAGAATCATTCTGCTCAATCACGGTTTCGAGAACCATTCAGTTCCATCATGGTCTTGTAAACCATTCACTTCAACAACGGTTTTGAACTATTCTGCTCAATCATGGTCTTTGAACCATCATTCTGCTCAGTCATGGTCTTTGAACCAAGACCGTGGTCTTGTACGGTCTTTGGGTCGGAAAGACTATGGAGTTTCTCATGATTACGACAAGAATTATGTTAATGTTGCCTAACCTGTCCATGTCGAACATTCGGACCAGCAATTTACAAGTATCCGTGTTGAGCTGCGAAAAATTGCCCTTGATCAATGCCTTGTGAAGTTCGAAGGAAGTTATACGTCCATTGTGATTAGCATCGACAGCCTTCAAGAAGAAGAAGAAGAAGAACTTAAAGCAACCCCGAGAGGCACAAATGGGTATGAAGTGTTAGCGACTTCATTTGCCTAGGCTCGGCAGAGGATGGCGGGTTGGCGGTCCGCTCCCTCGCCGTCCAATCTTCCCAGCGACAGCGTACGGTCAGTGTACTCATCATAGCTGGGTAGGCTCGGGGCAAAAATGGACCCGAAATGTTTTAAATAAATTTCTACCCTGGCAGGGATTTGATCCTCCGACCTCTTGGCAGACAGTCCAGCACGCTAACCACTTGGCCAAGGTGAATCTCTGATTCACACGCAAAGCAAGCAATCACGTGTTCTTCGCGAGGTTTTTAAAATAAGTTTATATATTCACTATGGAATAATTTAAACATCTATAAAGAGGAATAAAATCTAAACATAGCTTAATGATCGTTCTACTGTGGGATCACCAACAACTTCAGTTGCATTAACCAAACAATTCCAGATTTAATAAAGCCAGTTCACAGTGTCCTAATACCGACTTTCCTAGTATCAACTATTCTAGTACATAGTTTTCTAGTCAGAAGTTACTCATTACCTTATACTTTATATGTAGTTCTTCATTGCTTCCTTCCTTCCTTGGGATCCAGTTCCTTCGTACTCCGTCTCCAAGCACTTGGCTTCTGAATACATATTCTCCATTGATTAGCACTTGCCTCTTCGGAGCAAAGTACACAGTACTTCCCTCCTTGGGGCAAGGTTCCTTCGTACTTGATTTTAAGGGATTCTACGTGTACATGTACAGTTGGTTTATTGTTTTTGTTACGGATGTACCTAGTTTGCATTTCCAATGTTAATCAATTTCTAGATAGCGTCAACATCTCACCTGAAAATAGCCCCAGATGTCTTGGCCTTGGTTCGGTCCGGCAATTCCCATCGGAGGTGCTCCACCAGTGGGAGGGTATGGCGCAGCACCGGCGCCGTATGAAGGTGGATGAGCACCAAATGCAGACGGTTGAGAAGCAGGTGGCACCACAAGACCAGGTGGCGGTGGCATGCATGGTTGAGGCATGGATGGTTGAGGCATGGATGGCTGAGGCATGGATGGTTGAGGCATGGATGGCTGAGGCATGGGTGCTCCATAGGGTGGGACTGTCGAACCAGGAGCAAAACCTCCAGGTGCTCCACCGTAGCCACCCTAAAAACAGCAAGCAATCTATTCTCTAAGTAATTCACAGCCCAACGATATATGTAGAGTAAAAATTAAACTCGCATGTTCCATACTCGGAACATTGGACAGTAGAAACTCTCTGTTCGTATGTTTATGTGGCGCATGGGACCCAATTATAGAGCCGTCTGCTTTATAAATTTCTATTAAGAACAATTGCAATCACCACTGTATGGTGCCAATGCTACCATTGTGGAGTAGTAATCTTCCGTTCATAGCACATTTACTGCATCTTAAAGAATACAGGTGCAGTGCAGATGAACAGGCTGCAAGCACCTCGGAGTAGCTCTTTAGCAGGTCCACTATATAAATGCCCTGAAAGAATGAACGTAGGAACTAACGGACGAATGAAAGAACGAACGAATTAACGAACAAATTAACGAACAAATTAACGAACAAATTAACGAACAAATTAACGAACAAATTAACGAACAAATTAACGAACAAATTAACGAACAAATTAACGATCAAATTAACGAGAGAATTAACGAGAGAATTAACGAGAGAATTAACGAGAGAATTAACGAGAGAATTAACGAGAGAATTAACGAGAGAATTAACGAGAGAATTAACGAAAGAATGAACGAAAGAATGAACGAAAGAATGAACGAAAGAATGAACAAAGGACTAACGAAAGAATGAACAGAGGGATGAACAAAGGAATGAACGGAGGAATGAACTAAAAACGAACTAAAGAATAAACGAAAGGAAGAACGAAGGAATGAACGAAAGAGTAAAAGAAAGAATTAACGAAATAAATAACGGAGGAATAAACGGAGGAATGAACGGAGGAATGAACGAATGAATGAACAAAGAAATGAACTAAGAAATGAACAAAGACATGAACAAAGAAATGACCTAAAGAATAAACGAAGGAATGAACAAGGAATAAACAAAGGAATGAACAAATGAATTAACCAAGGAATGAAGAAAGGAATGAACAAAAATATGAAGAAAGGAATGAACAAAGGAACGAAAGAATGAAGAAACGAAGGAATGAACGAAGGAATGAACGGAGGAATTAACGAAATAATGAACGAAATAATAAACGGAAACTCGTCACGCGTTCAGCTTAAGTATTCCTGTGGGAGAGGCTTAAGCTGTCCTACAAAGTCGAAGACTGCTTTATAAAGCTTTTCGGCTTATTATGCAAGCCAGTATTACCCACGTTACGGGTACACCCATTCCAAGCTACAGACGCAATATGCAAAATGGATTAACTGAATGAATGAATGAAGGAAGGAAAGAAGGTAGGGACAGGGATGGGCAAATTACACAGTAAACTGTAATTGAATTGTAAATTACAGATTACTTGTGGAAATGTAATTGAATTACAAATTACAAATTACTTTAGAATTTTTCTCAAATATACAAATTACAAATTACGGTGACTAAACACGTTTAGATAAAAGTAGTACTTAATATTTACAAGAACTTACGAAACTTGGGTTGAAGGCCATTGTTGAAATAATTCGCGACGGAGTAGCTGTAGACGAAGGCAAGCTGAGTTTAGAAGACGTGTCGAAGCTGAACTGTTACACCTGGAACATCAGACGATCGACTGCACCCTGCTCGAAATTACGCGGCTTTAACCCACGACTTTCTATATATAGTGGTGGGCCCTATAGTTGACACCAGGATAATAAGAAGACGAGGTTGTGCTCTAGCTGGGTGCGCTGCTACCGTATTGAACTTTCCAAGTTCAACGACCAATTTGTTTCGCATCTCTGTTTCTGAAACATATCCTGTAGCGCAATTGCAAAGTGGTTAGATTTCCAAACTATTATTTATTTTATTTATTTATTCCGGATATTTCAATAGCGCCTCTCGAAGTCTACAACTACTCAGAGGCGCTCCCGAATACAGCATTAAAATACTGTGCCGGTATTTTCACGCCGAAGCGCTACGAGCAATTGCGAGTGAAGGACTTGCCCAAGGTCCGTACGCAGCGGCTAGAGTGGGATTCGAACCTGCAACCCTCCGGTCACAAGACGCCGAACTTACCACTGAGCCACCACGCCCCACATCTACCTTATCTACTTTCTTCGTCTCGCAGTTTGTACTTTCCGTGTCTTTTTCTTTCAAACGTTCTTACTTACATCCCAATGCCCTACGGCACAACCTGATTTTCCACGCACCTTTCAGATAAATTCAATTACTCGATCAAGCATGACATGTAAACGGCAATGTACACGTGTTCTGTAGCGGTCGTACACAACAGATATACATGTAGCGTAGGCCTACAGCTTTAAACACTCCTCATTTTTCAATGAAGTTATCGGGTGAAATCTTTCGCCCTTAACTTACGCTGAACCAGTTTCTTGGAACGAACTCCCTTCCAAAGGGTCTCCGCCCTTTCGCCCATCCTTCTCTCTCGTCTGTCCATCCCATCTCGCACCATTTGTCCCTCCCCAGCAGCTTTCCACACACGACTGAAAACCGTACTCTTGGAGCTACCCTTTCCTGATTGTACTCCTGCGCCATCCTAATACCACCACCATCAACGATATCCACCATATTAATCTGTCGCCTGGGCTTGACCTCCCCGGATTCTGACCTGGCACCGAGACGGATCAAACGACCTGGCTATTGAGGACTTGATTTATATAGCTCCTGATGACTTTTGTGTGACCGTAGTCGTAATCGTAATCTCCTAATTTCTAAAGCGCCACTCGCAGACCAAGTGCAGGGCGCCAGCCTATTCATTTCGGGCTCGAGCCAGAGCCTGCAGAGTCCAGCAACAGCTCTCTCAAATACTTGGTTGAACGAGCCTCCACCTTCGTTGTCCGTCGACCCCTGGAGCAGAAACCCGGTTCTAACTCCTCCGGGTCTCAATATCCGAAAGAAACCTCAATGGCACTACAATCGAAGCATCTCATGGGCGCCAGAAGAGAATATGCGTCTAGCAAGTTTTCTTAATTCGGATTTAAATAGCTCTTATCTAATATGGGGGTGAGGAGGGCGATACCGGAGGGGCGGTCGAGGGCAAGACCTCTCACCTTTAAGAGTGGGGGGACACACCATACATTTGTGCCCCCCCCCACCGCATTTTGAAGAAACACCGAAAAAGGTCACCAGTTTTTTTTACCTCTTTAATGTGGAGATGAGTTGAAAACTCTTTTGACAAGATCAATTTTAATTTGTTCCCCCCCCCCACCTGTCAAACATAATATCGCCGCCAGTGTATCCAATGGATATTCTGTTGCACAGTTGTCATAATGGCACCGTTGCATTAAGCACAGGCCGTCGATCACGGCTGCTTCGCGGAAAACCCTTTTCCAAGACAGTCTGTTAGACAAGGCCGGTCAAAACTAATAAATTGAAAACCTCAATGATCGCAAAAAATACGCTTCTAGAAAATTTGTGAAATTTGGCTATATTGAAAATGTACCTCTATGGACTCACTTCTATAAGTTGATATCGAAGTTACCGTCAGTTTTTAAATCCACATTAATCCAAGTTATTAAAGGCATGCAATTAGTTTCAAATTTCGGCTACACTGACCTTTACGTTACCTTAATTTCTTCCAGCATGTAGCTGTTTCGAACTTCACTTGTTTCATTTGAGTCGGCTGTCTGGCAGATGTCGATGCTGTGTCTGATTTTCGGAACATTACGTGACTGCCGTAGTTATTTAAAATGCTGATTAACACACAAGAATTACTGCAGTCTTAGAATTTACAGTGATTGTTGTGTGTGCAGAATGAAATTCAGTTATTCGATTGACTTTAGATGGAGCTTTTTCTCTGCATAAAAGTAAAAGGAAGTTAATCTTGAAATTGTTCATTTGGGAGAATGAAGTTCATTTTGCTATTGGATTGACTCTGAATGGGGTTGTTTTTCTTTATCTTCACGGATCAGCAATTGGTCTGGTGCTCCTTCGAATTGGCTGATGATAAATCTTACAACTCAGGTAGGAACACATTGATGCATCTGCAAACATTTGTACAGGTCTATTGTTGCGTGACGAAGTGTGGTTACTGTAAAACATTGAATGTAGGTTTACACTGTTCAGGTATGAACTGTACCTGATCACACTCATCCCCACGTTATGTGATGAAAAACGAATGTAAGACCTAAGGCTAGAAGATATTTTCAGAATCCTGGTTTTGATCAGTTTTATCAATTGAGAAGGTCTTTGGAAAAGGTGTGTAGAAAGAGCACATCGACAAAAGAGCGTCAGACAAAAGATCGCCGACAAAAGAACGCTGACAAAAGAGCGCTGACAAAAGTGCGCTGACAGAAGAGCGCCGACAAGATGATGCTGAATTTTGTCTGTGCATGTTTGTGCATGCGTCTCAACTGTGCATATGTCAATGAGCTTATAATTATGCTTTTTATTTCAATGCGTTTATGATAATAAGAGGGTCATGTCATGTCCGCTGTTGTTCCTACACTGTAGGCCTAGTGCCTAGATTTTGGGACCTAATCGTGTGTGCAGAGTGTTGCACGTTGTCTAATGGCAGGGCCACGCGTCTGAATACTTGTAACCTGAGAGACAAGTAAATTAGCAATTTAGATTTATATCTTGCCCAACCGATCAATTTATAGTACCTTATGGGTCATCTATAAAGGACGTCCGCATGGAGGGCGAGGGAGAGCTCATTCAAATGCGGACAACGGAGAGGGGTTATGACCATGGCAGACGTCCGCATCTAAATTTCTAAATTTGGTGTTTAACACCTTGTTTTAGTCTTCCCAGAAAGATGAAAAGGTCAGCGTGGCGATTGCCTAAAAATGCATGCCTTGTACTAGAAGTTTATGACACTGGGGCTTTAAAACCAATAGGAACGACATGGTCGTTGAAATATTGAGTTTCCTCTCGACTGCCCGAAAGACTGGTAGCTTATTAATGACGTTAGTCACCATGTTGGCCTTTTCGTTTATTGGCTTTCGCGTGCGGATGTCCTCAAATGGGCTAGGTCAAATATCTTACCCACTCCATCAACTTATACCTTGCCCACCCAGTCCATCCATCAAGTTATTCCTTGCCCACCCAGTCCATCAAGTTATACCTTGCCCACCCAGTAAAGTTATACCTTAGTACAAATCTGTAGAACACAGTGGTTTTGAAGAATAGTGTCGTATAATTTCTTAACACGGGTATTAATTAAAGTGGCACATTGTCACAAATCAAAGATCAACAGTTCTTGCAAATAGAAAATGCAATACAATCAACGATCAACGGTTCTTGCAAATAGAAAAGACAGTACAATCAACGATCAACAGTTCTTGCAAACAGACAAGCCTAGCACGATATTCAGTGTTCACAAGATCACAAACTGCCCAGTGGTAATTCAAAAATGATTTCAGATTTACAAAGTATACATTCACAAGATGCTTCTACGATTACATTCTTCTGCAAGGCTGCTGCAGTAGGATTTCAGCTGTAGAAGCAAGATGAAATGTACCGAACCGACGGAAAACAGTTACTTGGCCTCATGCAGAAGTATTCGATCCGTGAAGAATTGATATAGGATTCCATAAAGCTACAGTCTGTATCTCAAGACTAAAGCAACCAAATATCCACAAAACAGTTTGAAAAATTAATAATTATACAAAAAGTGAAAGTGGCGTGCCTAGCCAGAGGCCTCGCACGGTCTTTCCAAAAGATGGGGAGATGCTGGAGTTAATTATACTTCAAGGAAGCTTCACTTTAACACGAACAGATCTAGCACGTATGAAGAGGATATTGCTATGCCAATTTTAGATTAGATTGTTAATCTGTTTTACTTCCATTCTCAAAAGCCCACCAGCAACTTCTCGCAAGGCATGACCAAAGTTACTCCTTTACAAATATCTTCTACTTTCTGTAGAATATATTTGGTCACTTTTTCATCGGTATAAGCTACAGCAGTAATTGAAGCACAATGCAATTTAAGCACCATTTATTCAATGTATACCAGTGTTTTCTTAAAAATAGTTGAACTGAAAATTTTAAGTGGCAACAGCCCTCCAGTGCAAAAATTATGCATTCTTCAAAAGAACATTCAAAGCAGAGTAATGTTTCGATGTTCCATTATGCAAATCGTCTCTCAAGCAACTCTCGGCAGAAACAATGCAAGAAAACCAAACACACTGCTGTTTAAACAAAAATTGCTTTCAACACCCAGAGATTCGCCTGTTGAGTTGAAACCAACAGAGCCTGGCTTCAAACATCATCAGATCACGACTTCATACATCATCACAGGACGCTGTCCAACGCCATCTGCAGAAACTGAAAAAATTTACATCAACGAAGGTTACTCAAACAGCAGAAACAAGTGTAGTGATAGATTGGCTTTTAGAAATGCAGGAGGTTTTCTTTAGAAAGACAGCAGGGGTTTTAGAAAGACAGGAGGGGTTTTGAAAAGCCAGGAGGGAGTTTTAGAAAGACAGAAAGGGTTTCAGAAAGACAATCCCTAAAGAGCCATCAAATGATTGTTATTTAATGACAAAGTTGGGTAAGAAATAAATATCGTTTCTCAAACAGTTACACTGTTCAAAATTCCTGTAACAGAACTCGAGCATTTTCTAGCAAACTACAAATTTTTGTTAGCTTTGGCTTTGGCAAAACTCCGAGAGTACTCTTAAAAGCGAACACCAAAAACCCTTACCAACTTGGCAAAACACTTCTGTCAGAAATGAAGATAAGATATGCAAGCCAACTAACTTCCTTTAGAATCAAACTTACCAAGCCTTGCCTCCTTTCATAATTAAAACACAGAATAGCCTTACCTTTAAAATTAAAAACAGCACAAAACATTGTTTCAGTTCACAAATTGAACACACACTGCTCTTGCCACAGTTAAAAATGAACACACAATATTCTTATCTCCTTTAAAAACGAACACACAAAATCCTTGCCACGGTCAAAAATGAACAAGTAAAATTCTTGCAATAGTTAAATGAACCTACAAAATTCTTTCTTTAAACATCAAATGAACACACAAAATTCTTACCTTCTGTAAAAATGAACACATCAAAGCCTTGCAACGTTTTAATGACAAAGACGGAGGACTCACCTCCTCGTAGTGGACCGTTACCGATCCGGTCTGTTTTACGTCCTTCGCGCGAAACTTATCGGACACCGACTTCACCATGATGGAACACTGGAAGAAATCGTCAAAGGTAATGGCCCTCTTTAAACGCTTGTCGAAGAGTCTGATGCACAGCTGCGCAAAGTCCAATGACCTGTCAGAGATACAAATAAAACATCCAGGTCAAGTTTATGTTCAATTATCCACACTCAGGAAGTATTATTATTACCGTATTATTAGGGGTCTTGGGTAGTTTAATTAGTGGTTAGGGTGCTGGACTGTCAATCGAGAGGTCGTTGAAATCCCCAACAGGACACAACTTTGGTTGAAGATTTCTACTCCACCTGTGCCCCTTGGCCAACTCGGTTATATCGAGTACGCCGACTGTACCCTGTCGGTGGGAAGATGAAAAGGCGAGGGAAAGAGGACTGCCCACCCACCCTCATATGCCGGGGCCAAGAAAATGAAGTCACGAACACTGCATACCCATCTTTGCCAAGGAGTGCTCTCCCCTTCAATTAGCATTTTTATCTTCATCATCATAATTATTATCATCATTACTGTTTCTTATTTATAATTACAATTTTCATCACGTTTTTATGTACGTAGCTATATATCCAAGAATATATCTGGGCTTTGTATAGCACATGTTAACAACAAAACAAAAGCACGCTGTGAATATTGCCATATAACACAGACTTGAAATAATAATGTCTTAACAAACGAAGAGAGTGTAACTTGGGCAGAGCTAAAGGAACAATTCATATGCACACAGGAAGACTGTTCCTAACAGAGGGACATAGGCCTACCTGTACGCCAATGTATCGAAGCGAGGGCGCGACCATCTATTGGGGCAGCTTAAAAACTAATCTCGAACCAACCTTCTGCCCCGGCGGGGATTTGAACCTCTGACCTCTTAACCGAGAGTCCAGCATGCTAACCGCTACACTATCGAAGAAATAAATGTATGAAGATATCAAAAAGGTAAGCTGTAAACGTTTTCGTTTGAACTGTAGGAACTACTTACAAGCTGTATCCAAATGTTCTGAGGGCATTCTGAAGCTCGTTGGCATCAATGTTTCCAGATCGATCTTCATCAAACCTGCACCAGATTCATTAGCGTTAGTCACATCAAACACGGACTTGTCGGACAGCAGATAGACAGACAGGCAAACAAACAGACAAACTCTTCTAGTACAAGTAGTTCCAAGAACACAGATTCACAAGGACGTTTGCCCTTTGTATCCACGATCAACAATAAACAGTAGGCTAATCATAATTAAAAATAACGATAGTAGATTACAAAACAAGAGCTGAAAACATTCGTCTTTTGCAGGGAAAGAGGACAACTCTGAGCAGATAGTGTCAGACTTTACAAATCTGAATTGATGAATTAATAAATTAATGCATGAAATAATTATTTCATGAAAACAATAAATGCCATTATAACTAACTGCTCTCCAAGCAAACTCATTAGCACTTGCAAATTGAGCACCGTCGCATTAACACTTGGAAACTATGAACATCACCTTAACACTTGGAAAAATATGAACACCAAGATAATAGACACCATCACAATAACACTTAAAGAGGCCATGCACAATCAGTTTCCTATTCTCTTAATACTTCTGCAATGGATCATTTCAGCCTTACAAGCATTTACATGCAAGTATTTCTTTTGGGTACACATAACAGAAGATATCAAAATCCTGTCATTTTATTGCCCGCACGACCTTTATCACATTCCCATTAGACCTATAAAACATGGCCCACAAGACCTTTAGCACACTGCCCACAAAACCTGTAGAACATTGCCCACAAGACCTTTAGAACATTGCCCACAAGACCTTTAGAAAAGTGCCTTCAAAACCTTTAGAACATTGCCCACAAGACCTCAAGCACATTGCCTCACCTTTCGAAACAGCCTCTCCAGTCCTGAATGTACTTCCACAGTGCTCTAAACTCTTCGAAATCGATTTTTCCGTTCCTAGCAAAGCAGCACAAAAAGAATGTCAGAGCACTTAGGAAAATATCTTCATCAGTGTAACAACGTAAATGTTAAGAAACAGACATGTATGCATACGAAAGGAGAAGTCTTCGTTGTCGTCATCTCTAAACTTCTAAAGCGCCACTCGAAGGCAAAGAGCAGGGCACCAGCTTATTCGTTACATCTTGAAGCCTTAAAGTCGAGCAATTTCGGGCACAATCGCCACAGAAGACTCTAGTAGCCAGCATATTGCACCGGTATTAAGATCCAAGATCTTTCTGTAGTATTTTCGCGATTGTTATTGCTATTATTAGACATTTATTAAGCGCCACTTTCTATTGACCAAGCATAAGTTGATCTCACAGAGCAATTGTGCGTTAAGGACTTGCTCAAGGTCCCTACACGGTAACCGTCTCAGAGGAGGAGGATTGAACCCGTGCCGTTTTGTGTTACAAGGTCGAGTGCTCTAACCCATCTAATACCATGTCACCAGTTCCCTCTGAACCTATTTCTCCCGGTGTTTCTCAGTCTCTTCTCTGCAAGTGCTTAAAAAACACAGTGTGCAATCATGGTCTTGTAAACCATTCACTTCAACCACGGTCTTGAGAACTTTCGTACTCAATCACGGTCTTGTATGTTTGGGTCAGAAACGCTCTATAGTGTTTCTCGTGAAATGCTGCTACACAAATTTATGTTTACGACAAGAATTACGTCAATGTTGCCTAACCTGGCCACATCAAACACTCCGACCATCAGTTTAGAAGTGTCCGCCGCATTCAACTGCGACAAATTGCCCTTGATTAGCGCGCTCTGAAGTTCAAAGGCAGTTATACGTCCATCGTGATCAGCATCGACACTCTTCAAATAAAAAAAGAAGAAGCCCTTTAAGCTTCCCTGAGAGGCACCAGTGGGTACGAGATCTTAGCGACTTCATTTACTAAGGCCCGGCATAAGAGGGCGGGTGGCCGGTCCGATCCCTCGCCGTCTCATCTTCCCAGCCACAGCGTACGGTCAGTGTACTCATTATGGCTGGGTTGGCTTAGGGCACAAGTGGATCCAGAATGTTTAAAAAAAGTCTACCCTGGCAGGGATTTTATTTCCTCAGACCTCTTGACAGACAGTCCAGCACGCTAACCACTATGCTAAAGCGAATCTCTGATTCACACGCAAAGCAAGCGATGACGTGTACCTCGCGAAACTTTGAACTAAATATAAATATTCACTGTGGATAAATTTAAACATATATTCAGAGGAATAAAATCTAAATATACAATGTTACATGTAGTATAATGATCGTTTTACTGTGGATCGCCAAAAACTTCAGTTGGATTAACCAAACAAATCCAGATTTAGATTTAATAAAGCCATTTCCAAGTTTCCTAGTACCGACTTTCCTAATATATCGACAATTCTAGTAAATAGTTTCATAGTCATGAGCTACTCAGTACCTTATACTTTATACATAGTTCTTCATTACTTCCTTCCTCGGGATTAAGTTCCTTGGTACTCCGTCTCTAAGCACTTCGCTTCTGAATGAATATACTCCACTGCTCATCACTTGCCTCCTCGAAGCAAAGTACTCGCCTTTTAGGGCAAAGTATTAGCCTTCCTGGGGCTAAGTACCTGCATCCTTGGGGCGAAGTACTTGTCTCCTTGGGGGTGAAGTACTCGCTCTCTTGGGGCGAAGTACTTGCCTCCTTGGGGCAAAGTTCCATAGTACTTGGTTTTTATGGGATTCTACAGCTGGCTTATTGTTTTTGTCATGGATGAACCTATTTTACATTTCCTATGTTAATGAATATCTAGACAGCGTCAACATCTCACCTGAAAACAGTCCCAGATTTCATGGCCGACACCTTGGTTCGGTCCAGTAATTCCAATCGGAGGTGCCGGCGCCTGCCACTGACCCGAGGCTCCTCCCGACGCTCCAGCAGCTGGAAGGTAGGACGCAGGACCGGCGCCGTATGAAGGTGGTTGAGAACCAAATGCAGGCGGTTGAGAAGCAGCCGGCATGCATGGTTGAGCCATGGATGGTTGAAGCATGGATGGCGGAGGCATGGATGGCGGAGGCATGGATGGCTGAGACATGGATGATTGAGGCATGGATAGTTGAGTCATGGATGGCTGAGGCACGCATGGCTGAGGCATGCATGGTTGAGGCATGGATGGTGGAGGCATGGATGGCTGAGGCATGGATGACTGAGGCATGGATGGCTGAGGCATGGATGGCTGAGGCATGGATGGTGGAGGCATGGATGGTTGAGGTATGGATGGCTGAGGCATGGATGGCTGAGGCATGGATGGCTGAGGCATGGATGGCTGAGGCATGGATGGTTGAGGCATAGATGGCGGAGGCATGGATGGCTGAGGCATGGATGGCTGAGGCATGTATGGCTGAGGCATAGATGGCTGAGGCACGGATGGCTGAGGCATGGATGGCTGAGGCATGGATGGTTGAGGTAGTTGCGGCTGAAACATGGATGGTTGAGACATGGATGGCTGAGGTATGGATGGCTGAGGCATGGATGGCTGAGGCATGCATTGTTGAGGCATGGATGGCCGAGGCACGGATGGCTGAGGCACGGATGGCTGAAGCATGGATGGCTGAGGCATGGATGGTTGAGGCATGTATGGCTGAGACATTGATGGCTGAGGCATGGATGGTTGAGGCATGGATGATTGAGGCATGGATGGCGGAGTATTGAATGGCTGAGGCATGGATGGTTGAGGCATAGACGGCGGAGGCATGGATGGCTGAGGCATGGATGGCTGAGGTATGAATGGCTGAGGCATGGATGGATGAGGTATGGATGGCTGAGACACGGATGGCTGAGGCATGGATGGTTGAGGCATGGATGGTGGAAGCATGGATGGCTGAGGTATGGATGGCTGAGGCATGGATGGTTGAGGCATAGATGGCGGAGGCATGGATGGCCGAGGCATGGATGGTTGAGGCATAGATGGCGGAGGCATGGATGGCTGAGACATGGATGGCTGAGGCATGGATGGTTGAGGTACTTGTGGCCGAGACATGGATGGTTGAGATATGGATGGTTGAGACATGGATGGCGAAGGCATGGATGGCTGAGGCATGGATTGTTGAGGCATGGATGGCTGAGGCATGGATGGCTGAGGCATGGATCGTTGAGGTACTTGTGGCTGAGACACGGATGGTTGAGACATGTATGGCTGAGGCATAGATGGCTGAGGCATGGATGGCTGAAGTACTTGTGGCTGAGACATGGATGGTTGAGACATGGATGGTTGAGACATGGATGGCGGAGGCAAGGATGACGGAGGCATGGATTGTTGAGGCATGGATGGCTGAGGCATGGATGGTTGAGGTACTTGTGGCTGAGACATGGATGGTTGAGACATGTATGGCTGAGGCATGGATGGCTGAAGCATCGATGGTTGAGGTACTTGTGGCTGAGACATGGATGGTTGAGACATGGATGGTTGAGACATGGATGGCTGAGGCATGGATGGCTGAGGCATGGATGGCTGAGGCATGGATGGTTGAGGTACTTGTGGCTGAGACATGGATGGTTGAGACATGGGTGGTTGAGACATGGATGGCGGAGGCATGGATGGCTGAGGCATGGATGGTTGAGGTACTTGTGGCTGAGACATGGATGGTTGAGACATGGATGGCTGAGGCATGGATGGCTGAGGCATGGATGGCTGAGGCATGGATGGTTGAGGTACTTGTGGCTGAGACATGGATGGTTGAGACATGGGTGGTTGAGACATGGATGGCGGAGGCATGGATGGCTGAGGCATGGATGGCTGAGGCATGGATGGTTGATGCATGGATGGTTGAGGCATGGATGGCTGAGGCATGGATGGCTGAGGCATGGATGGCTGAGGCATGGATGGTTGAGGTACTTGTGGCTGAGACATGGGTGGTTGAGACATGGATGGTTGAGACATGGATGGCGGAGGCATGGATGGCTGAGGCATGGATTGTTGAGGGATGTGTGGCTGAGGCATGGATGGCTGAGGCATGGATGGCTGAGGCATGTATGGCTGAGGCATGTACGGGCGAGGCATGTATGGCTGAGGCATGGATGGCTGAGGCATGGATGGTTGAAGCATGGATGGCCGAGGCATGGATGGCTGAGTCATGGATGGTTGAGGCATGGATGGTTGAGGCATGGATGTTTGAGGCAAGGATGGCTGAGGCATGGATTGTTGAGGGATGTGTGGCTGAGGCATGGATGGTTGAGGCATGGATGGTTGATGCATGGATGTTTGAGGCATGGATGGCAGAGGCATGGATGGTTGAGGCATGTGTGGCCGAGGCATGAATTGTTGAGGCATGGATGCTTGAGGCATCTGTGGCTGAGACATGTGTGGGTGAGGCATGTGTGGCTGAGGCATGTGTGGCTGAGGCATGTGTGGCTGAGGCATGGATGACTGAGGCATGAATGGCTGGAACATGGAAGGATGAAGCTTGGATGGCTGATGCATGGATGGTAGAGGTGTGAGTGCTGGCTGCGGCATGGGCGCTTGCTGAGGCATGGGTTCTCCATAAGGTGGGGCTTTCGAACCAGGGGCAAAACCTCCATGTGCTCCACCGTAGCCACCCTAAAAACAGCAAACAATCCATTCTCTAAGTAATTCAGAGCTCGATGATACATGTAGAGTAAGAATGAAACTGGCATGTTCCGTAGTCGGAACACTGGAACCTAGAAACTCGCTGTTCATTTGTTTGTGTGGGGCACTGGAGCCGATCATAGAGCCCTCAGCCTCTGATTAGGTTTCGTGAAATGGGGCTATATAAATTTCTAATAGCACTACAATTACCACTGTATGGTGCGAATTTTCCCATTGTTAAGTAGTAATCCTAAGTTCATTTATATAGCACATGTACTGCATCTTAAAGAATAGAGGGCAGTGCAGATGAACAGGCTGCAAGCGCCTCAGAGTAGCTATCTTGGAGGGGCGCTAAACAAATGCCCTGAAAGAATGAATGAACGAAAAATGAGCGAAAAAACGAACGAAGGAATGAACGGAGGAATGAACCAAAGAATGAACCAAAGAATGAACGAAAGAATGAACGAAGGAATGAACGGAGGAATGAACAAAGGAATGAACGAATAAATGAACGAAAAAATGAACAAAAAAGCGAGTGAAAGAATGAAGCACTAGTTATCCTCAACACTAGCTAGCTACACGTAATAGAGAACAGTGTCAAGAGCTATGAGAATGAGCCATCAGTTTTTCTTTCGGTAAAACATTCAGGTTAAAAATCTTGGGAAACTTTTTGGTAAAAATCGCGACAAAACCCTATGGTTAAACAGCAAAACTTGTTCACAAGGAGTCAATACAACGAGAACTTACGTCAGTTGGAAAATGTTTTTGTTGCAAAACTGCCAACAAAAGCACTAAAACTTTGTGCGTTTCATATACGATATTCAAACAGGGTCCATACAAATATTCTATCTCTGAAACTCGCTACTCTTTCTCTTCAACAACGAGGTATGAAATTTGGAAAACCTGCAAAGGTACTTCGTTCAAGTTCCAGCACATTTTCAATACAAAAGCACTTTGTATAAGCACATGTAGGCCTACTCCCTCAAATCTCTAGATACAACTTGCTTGGAGAAGCAGTTCATAAAGTATTGGAATGACTCGATACACATCACGCGTTCAGCTAAAGTAGGCCTGTGGGAGAGGCTTAAGCTGTCCTACAAAGTCGCAGACTGCTTTATGAAGCCTTTTCGGCTCATTAATATACAAACCAGTATTACCCACGTCACAGGTACACCCATTCCAAACTACAGACGCAGTATGCAATATGGATTACCTGAATGAATGAATGAATAAAGGAAGTTAGGGACAGGGATGGGAAAATTATACAGTAAAATGTAATTGAATTGCAAATTACAGTTTACGTTTGGAAATGTAATTGAATTACAAATTACTGCAGAATTTTCTGAAAAATACAAATTACAAATTACGGGGAAGAGGCCTGTATGAGACCAAACACGTTCAGTGAAAAGTAGTAGTTCCTCTGTACGTAGGATGGGAGGAGGGCTTAAACATTTGAATATTTACAAGAACTTACGAAACTTGGGTTGAAGGCCATTGTTGAAATAATTCACGACGGAGTAGCTGAAACCGAAGGCAAGCCGAGTTTAGAAGACGTGTCGAAGCTGAACTGTTACACCTGGAACATCAGACGGTCGACTGCACCCTGCTCGAAATTATGCGGCTTTATCCCGCGACTTTCTATATATAGCGATGGGTGCTATGGTTGACACCAGGATAATTAGAAGACGTGGTTGTGCTCCATCTGGGTGCGCTGCTAGCGTATTGAACTTCCATGTTCAACGACCACTTTCTTTCGCATCACTGGTTCTGAAACATATCTTGTGGCGCGATCGCAAAGCGTTTAGATTTCAAGTGACTGCTTCCAAACCCAATAAAATCCAAACTATTATATACCTTTTTCCTTTTGCAGTTTGTAGGCGTCTACGTTCCGTTTTTCCTTTCAAACGTTCTTACTTACATTCCAATGATTTCACTCTTAGTCGCCCCATAGCTCATTCAACATATAACCTTCTCCAGAATACTTTGTGGTGCTACTTTGGAGAGCATTTACTTTGTGATTCCGAACTCGTTGTCATCTTAAATAGAAAATCTAGTTTCACAATTGACACGATGATTTTCGTGGTTTATGCGTTTGAAATTATGTTTAATTTTCTTAGTTTGCGCTTTTGAAATTATGTTAAATTTTCGGTTTGTGCGTTTTAAATTATGTTTGATTTTCGTATTCCTTCTGCCTCCGGGCGTAATAAAGTGCACATACTGATGGCATACTGATACTGATTTTCCACGCACCTTCCAATTAAATTCAATTGTTCGATCAAGCATGACATGTCAATGCACACTTTTTCTGTGGGGACGTACACCGCAGATATAGCGTACGTCTAGACACTCCTCATTTTTCAATGAGGAAATCGCGGGTGAAATCTCTCGAGTTCCTTGGAACGAACTCCCAAAGGTCTTCGCACCTTTACCCATCCTTCTCTCTCGTCTGTCCATTCCACCTCGCTTCCACTTGCCCTTCCCCCAGCAGCTTTCCGCTCACGACTGAAAACCGTACTCTTGGAGCTACCCTATCCTGATTCTACTCCTGCGCCATCCTAATACCATCACCACCAACGATTTCCACCATACTGTCGTCTCGGCTTGACTTCCCCGGATTCTGACCTGGCATTGAGACCGATCAACGACCTGGCTATCGAGGACTTGATTTAAATAGCTCCTGGTGGCTTTTGTGTGACCGTAATCGTAATCTCCAAACGTCTATAGCGCCACTCGAAGACCAAGTGCAGGGCGCCAGCCTATTCATTTCGGGCTCGAACCAGAGCCTGTAGAGTCCAGCAACAGCTCTCTCAAATACTTGGTTGAACGAACCTCCACCTTCGTTGTCCGTCGACCCCTGGAGCCGAAACCCGGTTCTACCTCCTCCGGGTCTCAATATCCGAAACAAACCTCAATGGCACTACAATCGAAGCATCTCCTGGGCGCCGGGAGATCTTATCTAATGGGTATTCTGTTGCACAAATGTCATAATGGCACAGTTGTCGTTAGGCACAGGCTATCAATCACGGTTGCGTCGTGCAAAACCATTTTTGCAAAACAGTCTGTTAGACAAGGCCGGTCAAAATTGACAAATTGAAAGTATCTGTTCGCAAAGAATAAGCTTCTGCAAAATTTGTGAAATTTGGCTATATTGAAAAGGTGCTTCTCTGGAATCGCTTCTATAAGTTGATATGGAAGTTACCATCAGTTTTTAAATCCACATTATATTAAAGTTATAAAAGGCATGCAATTAGTTTCAAATTTCAGCTACACTGACCTTTAACCTTAATTTCTTCCAGCATGTACATGTAGCTGTTTCTAACTATGAAACAAGTGGTTTCATTTGAGTCGGCCGTCTGTCAGATGTCGCTGCCGTGTCTTAGTTCCGGAACATCAAGGGACTGTCGTAGTTATTTAAAATTATGACTAACACACAGGAATTACTGCGGTCTGAGAAATTACAGCAATTGTCGTTTGTGTTCAGTTATTTGATCGACTCGAGACGAGTTTTTTCTCTGCATATCAGATAGAGTAAGGAAGTTAATCCTGAAGTTGTTCAGTTGCGAGAATCAGGTAGGAACACCTTAATGAATCTGCAAACATTTGTACAGGTTTATGGTTGCGTGACAAAGTGCAGTTACTGCAAAACATTGAATGTAGGCTTACACTATGCAGGTATGAACTGTCCCAGATCACATTCATCCCCACGTGAAGTCTTGAAAAACGAATGTTGGACCCAAGGCCCACAAAGTAAATCAGCTTCTCCCTTGCCCACCCAGTCCACCAACTTCTACCTTGCCCAAACAGCTTCTACCTTGCCCAAGCAGTCCACCAGCTTCTACCTTGCCCACCCAGGCCACCAGCTTCTACCTTGCCCACCAACTCCCAGTCCATCAACTTCTAGCTCCTACCTTGCCCACCCAGTCCACCAACTTCTACCTCAGTCCATCAACTTCTAGCTGTGTCATTCTACCTTAGCCACCCAGTCCATCAACTTCTACCTTAGCCCACCTGTCTATTTACTGAAATAGTACAAATCTCTACAACACAGCGGTTTTGAGGAACAGTGTCGTATATTTTCTTAATAGATGAACAGACAACGGTTCACTTAACAATTCAAACATGTGCTGTAAACAAAAAGAACAAGCTGGGCAACAAAAAGTGGCACATCGTCACAAATCAAAGATCAAAAGTTCTTGCAAACAGAAAATAATATACAATCGAAGATCAGCAGTTCTTGCAAAAAGAAAAGCCTAGAACAAGATTCGATGTTGACAAGATCACAAACTGCCCAACGGCAATTCAAAAAGGATTTCAGATTTACAAAGCATACATTCACAAAGTGCTTCCATGATCATTCTTCTGCAATAGTCTACAGCAATAGTCTAATGCATTACGATTTCAGTTGACAAAATTACTTAAAATTACTTAAATACAGATTTGTAGGGCCTATACTTTGATGATGGAACAGTTACTTGGCCTCAAGCACAAGTATTCAAACATAAAATATATTCCGCACTTTCGTCGGTATAACCTACAGCAGCAATTGAAGCACCATGTAACTGAAGCACCATGTAATTGAAGCACCGCGTTAATAAGCACCATGTAATTTAAACATCATTTATTCAACGTTGGACCGGTGCATTCTTGAAAGTAATTGAACTGAAAATTTGAAGTGGCAACAGCCCTCCAGTGCAAAAATTATGCATACTTCAAAAGAACATTTAAAGCAGAGTAATGTTTCGATGTTCCATTATGGAGCAGCCAAAGTGCATTGTTTCGCTGTAAACTCTCGGCAGAATATGTGCAAGAAACCAAACATAATGCGGTTTAAACAAAAATTGTTGTCGACATCCAGAGATTCGCCGGTTAAATTGAAACAGACAGAGCCTGGCTTTAAACAGATCAGATCGCGACATCATACATCAGGAGAGGACACTGTCCAACGTCATCTGCAGGAACTGAAAACAATTTACATCAACGTAGGTTACTCAAAAGTCCAAACTTCAGCAGAAACAAATCTAGTGACAAGAGGGTTTTTTGGAAACACAGGAGGGGTTTGAAAAGAGAGGAAGGATTTTGTAAAGACAGGAGGGGTTATGGAAAGACAAACCCAAAAGAGTTATCAAATTAAACGATATTTATTTCCTGCCCAGCTTAAACAATTGATACACAGGCCGAGAAACTCCCTTTAGAATCTAACTTACCAAAGTCTTGCCTCCTTCCTTACTTTTTAAAATTAACACTACAAAACATTGCGTCAGTTCACAAATTGAACACACAAAAAACTTGCCACAATTCAAAAATTAACACACAAATTTCTTATCTCTTTTCCAAACGAACGCACAAAATTCTTGCCACGGGTGAAAAATGAACAAGCAAAATTCTTGCCATAGTTAAATGAACATACAAAATTCTTACCTCCTTTGAACATGAAATGAACACACAAAATTCTTACCTTCTTTGAAAATGAACACAGCAAAGCATTGCAACGTTTTAATTGCAAAGACGGAGGGCTCACCTCCTCGTAGTGGACCGTTACTGATCCTGCCTGTTTCACGTCCTTCGCGCGAAACTTCTCGGACAGAGACTTCAGCGTCATGCAGCATTGGATGAAATCGTCAAAGGTAATGGTCCGCTTTAAACGCTTGTCGAAGAGTCTGATGCACAGCTGCGCAAAGTCTAATGACCTGTCAAGACACGAATGAAACATCCAGCTCAAGTTTATTTTCAACTATCCACACTCGGGAAGTATTAAAAGTGTGTGCTTATATAGGGTGCTGTAGCGTCAATCGAGAGGTCGGGCGTTCAAATAGAGTACAAATTTGGTTCAAAATTTCTGCTCCACCGGTGCCCCCTAATCATCTCGGCTATAGAGTACACCGGCTATACCCTGTCGTTGGGAAAATGAAAAGGCCAAGGAGAGAGGACTGGCCACCCACCGCTATATGCCGAGGCAGAGAAACTGAAGTCACGAACACTGCATACCCATTTTTGCCAGAGGGCTAGCTAAAAAAACTGCTCAGCTCTTCTACTAGCACCATTATTATCTTCATCATCATTATTATAATTAGTATCATTGTTATCATTAATATTATTTCATTAATTTTTTTATTATATAATTACATTTATCAGGCGGTTATGCATGTATATATCCAAGAATACACAACAAAACACATTTGAACCACCTCACAAATCACGCCGTTAACATTGCCATGTAACACAGACTTTCGAATGATAAACATGTCTTTTGAGAATGTAACATGGGCAGAGTTAAAGAATAATTCATAGGGACACAGGAAGACCGTTCCAAACAGAGGGGCAGACCTGTACGCCAATGTATCGAAGCGAGGGGCGTGAGCATCAACTGGGGCAGCTTATCCAAGAAATCGCGAACCAACCTTCTGCCCTGTCGGGGATTTGATCGACAGTCCGGCTGGCCAACCACTACACTATCGAAGAAATCCACGAGGACATCAAAAAGGTAAGCTGTAAACGTTTCAGTTCGAACTGTAGGAACTACTTACAAGCTGTATCCAAATATTCGGAGGCCATTCTGAAGCTCGTTGGCATCAATGTTTCCGGATCGATTTGCATCAAACCTGCACCAGATCCATTAGCGTTAGTCAAATCTAACACGGACTGGTCAGACAGCATACAGACTGGCAAACAGACAGATCAACTCATGCTATGCACCATCACCTTAACACTTGCCATCACAACAACACTTGCACCATCACCTTCAGACTCTCTCAACAATTCTGCAATGGATCATTTAAGAATTACAAGCATTTACAGTCAAGTATTTCTTTTAGTTACATTCTTAACTGAAGGTATCAAAATCCCGTCATTTACTGCCCACAAGATCTTTGCACATTACCAGAAGACCTTTAGCACATTGCTCACAAGACCTTTAGCACACTGCCCACAAAACCTTTAGCACATTGCCTATAAGACCTTTGGCACATTCCCACGAGACCTTAGAACATTGCCCGCAAGACTTTTACCACATTGCGCACAAGACCTTTGGCACATCCCAGAAGACCTTAGCACATTGCCCACCAGACCTTTAGCACATTGCCCACAAAACCTTTGGCACATTTTCCACAAAACCTTTGGCACATTGCCACAAGTTAGAACAGTGCCCACTAGACCTTTAGCACTTTCCAACAAGACCTTTAGAACATTGCCCACAAGACCTTCTGCACATTTCCCACAAGGATTTAGCTCATGGCCCATATGACCTTTAGAACATTGCCCACAAGACCTTTAGCACTTTGACCTCCAGACCTCGAGCACATTGCCTCACCTGTCGAAACACGCTTTCCATTCCTGAATGTACTTCCACAGTGCTTCAAACTCTTTGAAATCGATTGTTCCATTCCTAGCAAAGCAGTACAAAAAGAAAGTCAGAGCACTTAGGAAAATATCTTCATCTTGGCGAACTTCTATGTTCCCAATGTAACAACGTAAATGTTAAAAAAAAACAGACATGTATTCATACAAAAGAGGAATTCTTCGTAATCGTTAGCCCAAACTTCTAAAGCGCCACTCGAAGGCCAAGAGCATACCTTTCCCTTACATCCCGAAGCCTTATAGTCGAGTGATTCCGAACACAATCGTCACAGAACACTAGTAGCCGGCAGAGTAGACCGGATCAAAGATGAAAGATCTTTTGAAGAAGTGTTTAGCGCCACTACGTAGTGACCACGCATAAATTGACGCCACAGAGCAACTGTGCGTGAAGGACTTGCTCAAGGTCCCTACACGGTAACCGTCTCAGAGGAAGAGGATTGAACACGTACTGTATATGTGACAAGGTGCTCTTACCAATCTAGTTCCAGGTCACCAGCTCCCACTGAACCTACTTCTGGCGTCTTTACTCTGCAAGTGCGTGTAAACGATGGTGCTCGATAGTGATCTTGAAAACCATTCTGTTCAACCACGGTTTAAAAACTATTCTGTTCAATCATGGTCTTGAAAACCATTCTACCCAATCATGGTCTTTAGAACGGTTCTGTTGAATCATGGTCTTCGAGCTATTCTACTCAATCATGGTCTCGAGAACCATTCTGTTGAATCGTGGTCTTGATAACCATTCTGCTCAATTATAATCTTGAGAACCAATCTGTTCAATCACAGTCTTGAGAACCATTCTGTTCAATCATGGTCTTGAGAACCATCGTGCGCAATCACGGTTTTGTATGTTTGGGCCGGAAACACTATAGCGTTTCTCGTGAATTGATGCTACACAAATTCAGGTTTACGGTAAGAATTGCATTAAAGTTCCTAACCTGTCCACATCAAACATCCCGATCATCATTTTACAAGTCTCCGGCTTGAGCTGCGACAGATTGCCCTTGATCAGCGCCTTGTGAAGTTCAACGGAAGTTATACGTCCACTGTGATCAGCATCGACAGCCTTCAAGAAGAAGAAGCCCTTTAAACTACCCTGCGAGGCACCAATGGGTATGAAGTGTTAGCAACTTCATTTGCTTAGGCTCGGCATTGGAGGGCGGGTGGCCAATCCGCTCCCTCGCCGTCTAATCATCCCACAGACAGCGTACGGTCAGTGTACTCATTATAGCTGGATTGGCTCGGGGCACAAGTGGACCTGAAAGGTTTTAAACAAATTTCTACCCTGGCAGATTTTTAATCGGACAGTCCAGCACGCTAATCACAAGGCTAAACTGAATCTCTTGATTCACACGCAAAGCAAGCAATCACGTGTTCTTCGCGAGACTTTGAAAACTAGTGGCGGTGCCACCTACGTTTGTGGCAAGTCTTTTACCGTACCACTTTTTAAGGTGGTACGGCAACATAGTTTTGCCGTACCACCTTACGCGTGTTGAAAGCTTCCGTCCTTCAGACCCGCCAATTTGCCGTACCACTTTACAAATCGTGGCGCCATATGTAAACATATATTCAGATGAATAAAATCTAAACATAGCTTAATGATCGTTCTACTGTGGGATCGCCAACAACTTCAGTTGCATTAACCAAACAATTCCAGATTTAATAAAGCCAGTACCAAGTTTCACTCATACCGACTTTCCTAGTATTAACTATTCTAGTACATAGTTTCCTAGTCAGAAGTTACTCGGTACCTTATACTTTATATCTAATTCTTCATTACATCCTTCCTTGAGATCCAGTTCCTTAGTACTCCGTCTCTAGGCACTTAATCAATGGAGCACTTGCCTCTTCGGAGCAAGTACACAGGACTTGCCTCCTTGGGGCAAGGTTCCTTAGCACTTTGTTTTCAAGGGATTCTACATATACGATTGGCTTATTGTTTTAGTCATGGATGTACCTAGTTTTCATTTCCAATGTTAATGAATTTCTAGATAGCGTAAACATCTCACCTGAAAATAGCTCCAGATCTCTTGGCCTTGGTTCGGTCCGGCAATTCCCATCGGAGGTGCTCCACCAGTTGGAGGGTATGGCGCAGCACCGGTGCCGTATGAAGATGGATGAGCACAAAATGCAGACGGTTGAGAAGCAGGTGGCACCACAAGACCAGGTGGCGGTGGCATGCATGGTTGAGGCATGGATGGTTGAGGCATGGATGGTTGAGGCATGGATGGCTGAGGCATGGGTGCTCCATAGGGTGGGACTGTCGAACCAGGGGCATAACCTCCAGGTGCTCCACCGTAACCACCCTAAAAACCGCAAACAATCCATTTTTATGTAATTCACAACCCGACGATATATGTAGAGTAAAAATTAAACTCGCATGTTCCATATTCGGCACATTGGACCCTAGACACTCACTGTTCATATGTTTATGTGGGGCATGGGAGCCAATTTTAGAGCTCTCGGCCCCTTATCAAGTTTCGTGAAGTGGGGCTATAAAAATTTCTAATAAGAACAATTACAATCACCACTGTATGGTGCTAATGCTACCATTGTGGAGTAGTAATCTTCCGTTCATAGCACATTTACTGCATCTTAAAGAATAGCCTACAGGTGCAGTGCAGATGAACAGGCTGCAAGCACCTCTGAGTAGCTCTTTTGCAGGTGCTCTATATAAAAGCCCGGAGTAGCTC
>OY744609.1:64496990-64604490 GCA_963556255.1 Allolobophora icterica | reverse complement strand
TGCCCAAATGTATGTATGTATGTACGTATGTATGTATGTATATAGTTATGTATCATGTATATATGTATGTATGTATGTATGTATGTATATAGTTATGTATCATGTATATATGTATGTATGTATGTATATATTTATGTATCATGTATGTATGTATGTGTGTATGTATGTACGTATGTACGTATGTATATACTTATGTATTATGTATGTATGTATGTATGTATGTATGTATGTGTGTGTATGCATTTATGTATGTGTGTATGTTTGTTCCTACTCTCCGCGTTATAAGGCGAGCCTCTAACCAATCGGTTACCGTGTCCCACACATCCTCATGCAGGATAGATTTTCACGCAGGGCATCAACTGTCGTCACACCGTCCACACATAATGTCACAAGAGGAAGACTAACGGGCTTGGCTCCAGTTCTTCCATCGGCGGATCTACGTCACGGACATGCGCAGTAGTGCCATCGCCCAGGCGACCGACCAACGCAGCCTCTGCAGCCCGGATGGCTTAGAGCCAACGACGACGACGATGATGACGACGGCGATGTGGCTTCATTCGATGGCTATGAGCCATCGAGTATCGCGATAGAGCCACGGCGGTGCCGCGCCAATAACAGGTGGTTGCAAACAAGTGTCAGTTGCAGTTATTCCCGCCAGAGAGGAAGAGAAAGGAAGAGAGAGACAGACAGACACACAGACAGACTAACTGATTGACAGACAGAGGCAAAGACAGAGAGACGGAAACAGAGAAAGAGAGTAAGAATCAAGAAAAATAAGAAAGAGACAGAGAGAGAGAGAGGGAGAGCAAGGAAGAGTCAGAGAGACAGACAGAGGCAGAGGCAGAGGCAGGGACAGAAACAGAAACAGAGACAGAGACAGAGAGACAGAAACAGAGACAGACCAAGAAAAAAAACAGAGAGAGACAGCGACTGTGAAAGACAGAGGCATCGACTGGGACTGAGACAGACAGTGACGCAGAGGTACACAGACAGATACAGAGAGACACAGAGACAGAGACAAAGAGAGTGAGGAAGTGGGAAGGAGAGGCTTCGACTGGCGCGGCCGGCTTGCTGGTTCTCGCCGGTCCGCAGTCTCTTCTCGCCACAAGAAATATCGACGTTAAGGAGCATAGAGCCAGTTAACGACGACGGCGCTAGATAAAGAACAGGGAACCAGCGCAGCGTTAGATAATTAGCAGAGAACCAGCGTGTACGAGAACAAACGTCACTAACAAGGTGAGTGACACTGTTATCATTTAATATTATATTAACAGATTAATATTATTATGAAGAGTTGAAATGTTTGCGGAGCTTGTTTATAGGAACATTTGTGGTTTAAAAACGTCCTGGATTTTTTGAAGTACTTCATCGAGCTATGCAGAGAAAATTAGTTCGTTCATTCACTCATTCATTCATCCATTTCTCCGTTCATTCATTCATTCAGTCTTTCGTTCGTTCATTCATTTATCCATTCGTTCATTCATTCATTCGTTCATTCATTCGTTCATACATTCATTCGTTCGTTCGTTCATCCATTCGTTCGTTCATCCATTCGTTCGTTCATTCATTCGTCCAATCGTTCATTCATTCATTCATTCGTTCGTTCAGTCATCCATTCGTTCGTTCCTTCGCTCGTTCGTCTATTCATTCATTCAGTCATTCATTCATAAAATTCACAGGGCGCCGTTGGGAAATATTTTGTTGTTGTTGTTGGTATTGTTGTCATTGTTGATGCTGACGATGACGACGATAATGAGTGATGATGATGCCGATAAGAAATGTTTGCTATTAGCAACGAGGTGCAATATTGACTCCCATGAGCATAGAAAGCCAGTTTATTCCGCTGAAGCCAGTTTAGCACACCTAAACCTGTTTAGTACAGTGAAGCCAGTTTAGCACACTGAAACTAGTATAGTCCGCTTAAGCCAATTTTGTTCGCAGAAACTATTTTAGTCAAACGAAACAAATTTGATATATTACACAACCAATTTCATCAGCTTAGGCAAGTTTAGTCCACTGAAGCAAGTTTAGGCCAATGAAGCCAGTTTAGTCTCCCAGAAGTTATGTAGAGTGTGGCATGGCCAGTGTTTCCGCCTCTCGGTGGACGCCTCCCTGGATTGGCTCTTGTCTAAATCGACCCTTGCCTGGATCGACCCTTGCCAGGATTAGCCCTTGTCTGGATTGGCCCTTGTCTTGATCGGCCCTTGTCTAGATCGGCCCTTTCCTGGATTGGCTCACGCCTGGATCGGCCCTTGCCTGGATCGGCCCTTGCCTGGATTTGCCCTTGTCTGGATCGGCTGCTTCCTGGATTGGCCCACGCCTGGATCGGCCCTTGTCTGGATCGGCCCTTGTCTGGATCGACCCTTGCCTGGATCGGTCCTTGCCTAGGTTGGCCCTGGTCTGGATCGGCTGCTTCCTGGATCGATCCTTGTCTGGATTCATCCTTTCGTCATCATTAACTGGCGAATGTCGACGACTTAATTACTACGTACGGTCATAGGTCGTCTGGTGGACGATGACAGTTAATGGCGCTCGGTCGGCGCCAGAGGTCTCTTCATCGTCTGGCAGTTGATGGTGCCTCATTCGGTGAACTATGACCTTCTACATCCAGGGTCGTTAACCCCATGGGTAAGGGAGAACATGTATACCACACCCCCACTGATTAGAATAAGGGAGACGCCTTGAATACCTCTGTTAACCCATGGATTATAAGATTCAAATCCTATCTTAATGAGCAGCCTAGTGCAGCTTATTTGAGGCACGGAGAAAGTCAGGGTTACAGTTACATTGTCTTACAGTTACATTGTATTACATTTACGTTGTCTTACAGTTACATTGCCTTACAGTTATGCTGTACTACAGTTACATTGTATTACAGTTACGCTGTATTATATTTACAGTAGATTACAGTCACATTTTATTACAGTTATAGTGCTACAGTTACATTGTATTTGTATTACAGTTACATTGTATTACAGTTACATTGTATTATAGTTACATTGCAATACGTCTACATTGTATATTTTATTACAGTTACATTGTATTACAGTTACATTGTATTGCAGTTATATTGTTTTACAGTTACATTGTTTTACAGTTACATTGTATTAAATTTACATTGTACTACATTCACATTATGTTTCAGTGACATTGTATTACATTTACATTGTATTACATTTACATTGTATTACAGTTACATTGCATTGCATCTACATTGTATTACATTTACATTGTGTTACAGGACTTACATTGTATTACAGTGACATTGTATTAAAGTGACATTGTATTACAGTTACATTGTATTACACTTACACTGTATTACAGTTACCTTGTATCACATTTACGTCGTTTAAAATTTACATGTATTACAGTTACATTGTATTACACTTACACTGTATTACAGTTACCTTGTATTACATTTACGTCGTTTAAAATTTATATGTATTACAGTTACATTGTATTACAGTACATTATATTGCAGCTACATTGTTCTACAGTTACATTGTATTGCATTTACATTGTATTACATTTACATTTTTTATTACAGTTACATTATATTGCAGTTACATTGCATTGCATTTACATTGTATTACAGTTGCATTGTTTTACATTTGCACGTTAGCCGATTGATTTGAACGGTCGTCTTGTAACGCGGAGAGTATGGGTTCGAACCTCCATTCAGTAACTGTTTAAAAGACCACGAGCAAGTCCTGAACTCCGCCACTGACCGTACTCTAGAAGTGCCAGTCCCAAGCCTGCAGGAAAGAGGAGGGAGACGCAAATCATCTTTGTTATGACACAGTGTCGTTAAACAGCAACTAACCTTTACGCACAGTTGCCCATCGCCATCGATTTTCTGTCTTTTGTTGATTTGAATGGAAGAAAATATCAAAATACAGTTGTATTGTATTGTATTGTATTGTATTGTATTGTATTGTATTGTATTGTATTGTATTGTATTGTATTGTATTGTATTGTATTGTATTGTATTGTATTGTATTGTATTGTATTGTATTGTATTGTATTGTATTGTATTAGATTCAGTGCGTAAAAATAGTAAAGGATTCGCATGAAAGGAATTTGAGGCGATGATGATATCCTCTGCGAATGCTTCAGATGGTCCGATCAACATCATCGCACGGACGTGCCCCGCCCCTGTTTCGCACATAAGCGGTTGTCATGGCAACGCTCTTGTGTGGTCCTCGGCCGACGACCTGATTCGCATAACCAATGAGCTTTTAGTGGGCCACAGATTGACGCCCGACAGATGACGGAAACAGCCGAATTAGACCGAAACAGTTGACGTGGATTAGACGATGGTGATATATTACAAGGCATGCTGTACACCTTCGCAGAGAGGCCTACATCGGTACCAGAAATACTGAGGGCGCATATAATGATTACTACTGCTATTACTACTACTACTACTACTACTACTACTACTACTACTACTACTACTACTACTACTACTACTACTACTACTACTACTACTACTACTACTACTACTACTACTACTACTACTACTACTACTACTACTCCTACTGCTACTGCTACTGCTACTGCTACTACTACTACTACTACTACTACTACTACTACTACTACTACTACTACTACTAATAATAATAATAATAATAATAATAATAATAATAATAATAATAATAATAATAATAATAATAATAATAATAATAATAATAATAATAATAATAATAATAATAATAATAATAATAACAGTAAGAGCAGTGACAGTTACTCTTCGGAATTGTTCCTAGGAGCCTGAGGGATTCTCCCTACCACGGACAAAAAATAAAATAATAACCGTAATAATAATAATAATAATAATAATAATAATAATAATAATAATAATAATAATAATAATAATAATAATAATAATAATAATAATAGCAACAATAATGGTAATAATAGTACTGTAAAAAGACTTCGTGTTTATATTTCGCTTTCGAATGACACTTAGAAAAACGACTCAGTCGAAGGCAATGTCCTCGAAACTCCTAAAAGACTTGCATTCAAAATTAATAAATATTAAATTCTTAATCAATTCTGGAAAACAAATTTAGTTATTATTATCTTTCACGCGTTAAGCTATGGTTGTTAGTTTGTGCTCCAAATGTCCTTCGGCTTCGATGCTTGCAGTAAGGCGCGCTCGCCAGCATGTATGATTCTCGGACCCTCCATCATCATTGCTTCCACGCTCGTCCTATCATTTGTTGTTTCTCGATTGGACTACTGCAGTGCCATATATGACCGACTCCAGGCCTGCCGGAACGAGCCCCTGAATAGAATCCTGCGTTCTGCTGCCCGCCTTGTAGGCCGCATCCCCAGGTTTGGCAGAATGTCTGCTTATATGAGGGATGTCCTCCACTGGCACACTTACCCACAGCGCATCACTTGCCGAATCTCTCAGTGCGTCATTTAGGGTGTTGAAAACATAAAATAAAAACTAAACAACAGTAAGAATTAAAGATAAAAATAAAATAAAATAAAATAAAATAAAATAAAACTGGCAGTCAGGACAACGACAACTGATTGCGATTTATTTTGGAGCGACCATCGACTGCTGTCTTGGACATCATGAAAACGGCGCTATAGAAGTCATTAGATTAGATTAGATTAGGTACTAAATACCGATGAGTCTCTCTTACAGTGGCGCTATATAAATTTGCAATTACCATTGCGTATTCGTGTAAATGTTTCAGATTCGGTGGAAGAAGCAGACGACGATCGTTTGGCGCCGACTGAAGTCGACTTCCGTCGGCGCATGCGCACTGAAATATGGCTCCAGCGCCCTCTGTCGACAACGTCAAGGTTTGTATCGGCGTCAAAGCCATTATTATTATTATTATTATTATTATTATTATTATTATTATTATTATTATTATTATTATTATTATTATTATTATTATTATTAAAGCAGTTTTATATAGCGCCCCTTCAAGATTGCCTACTCAGGAGCACTCCCAGCCCAACCACGGTCGAACAACGCAGTTTTGAGAACAGTAAGAAACAGGGTGAAATGGCTAATCGGTATTAGACGGAGCTTGGTAGGGACTACTAGGGAGCCCATTCAAGGTCATGGGGGCAGCCACAGAGAAGGCACGGCGCTGCCGTATGGCTGTCCGCGCGCGGGGAACAATAAGTTCAGCTTGCGCAGCTGAGCGAAGCGAGCAACGACGATGCGAGCATGAGGTGGGATAGCAGAGCTCCCGCAGGCATGGAGGGGCCAAGCCTTCAAAGCACCGCCGGACCAAGGCAGAGGTCCGGAAAGTGATGTGCTGTCGGTAAGGAAGCCAGTGGAGGACATCCCTCATAAACGCAGACATTCTGCCAAACTTGGGGATGCGGCCTACAAGGCGGGCAGCAGAACGCAGGATTCTATTCAGGGGCTCAACTCGGCAGGCCGGTAGTCCGTCAAATATGGCACTGCAGTAGTCCAAACGAGAAACAACAAATGCATGGACAAGCCTGGAAGCAATGATGAAGAAGGGACGAGAATCATACATGCTGGCGAGCGCGCCTTACAGCCAGCATCGAAGCCGAAGGACATTTGGAGCATAAACTAATAACCATAGCTTAACGCGTGAAATATAATAAAGAAATTTGTTTTCCAAAATTGATTAAAAATTTAAAATTTATTAATTTTGAGCGCAAGTCTTTCAGGAGTTTCGAGGACGTTGCCTTCGACTGAGTCGCACCACGTTTTTCTAAGTGTCAACAAAGGCGCAATATAAACACGCTGCAGAGTCTTTTTCAGTATATTAAGGACTGCACGGCCATAATTCTTGGCGACGGAATCGAGACAGACGAAACCAATAAAAACATTTCTGGTAAAAGTTTAATAAATGCCCAGACATTGAACGCCTTTTTCTCCGTCACCTAAGAACAGCTTTATGAGAAAACACATTAGCCAAACATATGTGCCTAATGCCTCGGCATTTTATATATGTGTACTATATATACGTATATTATAGACACACAGATGTATGGATATATATATATATATAATTATATATATATATATATATATAACATGCATGGATATTAATGCATGGATATATGTATGTATATACTGACTGAGGTTGCTAGTCATCTGTATGTTTAGAGGTGATCTTATGTAAAGCTGATTTGTTAACACGTGAAAATATATGGGTGAAAATAAGCATGCGCCTATATATACATACATTATATATATACATACTTATATATACATGTACATAAACACGACTCACTTCTAATCGCGGGATTGTATATATATATATATATATATATATATATATATATATATATATATATATATATATATATATATATATATATACATATATGGTATATTTAAACATATTTGGAATATAAATACATATATTATATATATAGATATTGATGAGAGAGAGCGTTGATGTTGGCTGCTGATGGTGGTAGTGCTGGTGCTGGATGCGGGTGATGGCGTTGGCTGCTGAGCTTGGCTGGCGACGTGTTTGGAATCCGTAAACATGTATTGTCCATCTGACGGTCGGTCAACGCTGAGCAAAATAAGACAGAGACAGAGAGAGACAGAGAAAGTGACATGTGAGAAACGGAGTTGCAGAGACAGAAAGACAGACAGACAGAGGGGAGACAGAGAGACTCAGAGACAGAGTGGCAAAGAGCGCAGTTCATGCTGCTTGCAATGCCTAGTGATATTCTCGGCCTAGTCTTTCCTATTATTCCCCCTCCTCCTCCTCCTCCTCCTCCTCCTCCTCCTCCTCCTCCTCCTCCTCCTCCTCTTCCTCATCCTCCTCCTCCTCCGCTCCTCCTCCTCTTTTTCTTCCTCCTCCTCTTCCCAATTATTCCCAGATATTCTTGCCATAGTCTTCTCCTCCTCCTCTTCGTCTTCTTCGTCCTGCTCTTCCTCCACCTCTTCCTCCTTCTCCTCCTGCTCCTCTTCCTCTTCCTTTTCTCCTCTTCCTCCTCTTCCCAAATTCTTCCTTCGCTTTCTTTCCCTTTCCTACTCTTTTTCATCCTCGATCTCTCTCTTCCGTTCGTCATTCTGCTACACCTCCTCTCACCCCTCTGTTACCCGTACTACTCCTCTGCCTTCTACTTCCTGTCGTTCTCCTTCCCTCTATCTTGGTTCTTCATATCTTGTTATTCTTCTTCCATCCTTTAATTTCCTCCTCGTCTTAGTTTCTCTCTGCCTCCTCCTCTTCCTTCCATACCTTTTATTCCTCTTCTTTCTCTCATTTCTCATCAAATTTCTTCTCTCCCTTCCTCTTCCTCCGCTTCCTTATCATCTTCTTCTTCTCTCCTCGCTTCTTGAGCATCGTCTGCTATTGCTCTTTATTCCTCAATCATATCTCTCCGCCAGCCGTTCTCTTTAACGGTTTTCTCCTACTCTTCCTCCCGCTACTTTACTCATCCACCTCTTCCTTGGTCTCCTCTTCCCTGTTCTCCCATTCCTTCCCCTTCTGTTACTCTTCTCCCTCTGACTATTCAACCTTTGTTCCTCTTTCTGTTCTGGTCGTCCCATTTTTTCTTGTTTTTCCTTCTCCTTGTCCCTGGAAGCAGCCTCCTGCTTTTCTCTCTTCTCTCTGTCTATCTGCTCGTAACTGGTTGTCTCATTATTTTCTTCACTTTTTATCCATGTCCCTCTCCTTATGTGGTCTTACTCTTTTTCCCTCTTCTTATAAACTTGTGCTTCTCATTGTCCTTTGTGGTCTCATTCTTTTTCTCTCTTCCTGGCCTTGTCCTTCTCATTGCCCTAATTGGTCTCATTATTTTTCTCTCTTCTTCAACTTGTCCTTCTCCTCATCTCTGATAGTCTCCTGTTTCCTCTCTCTTCTTAGCCTTGTTTTTTCTCATATTCTCTCTCTTTTTCTTAATCTTTAGCCACGTCACCTAATCTTCTTCCTCCTTTGATCCATCAGGCTCATTCTTTGCAACACCCTTTCTGACCACATCCTCTTGTTTGGGGTATTTATATATGCCACATTCTCGTTCTTCACATGTCTCTTCTTCCTCAAAAACATTTCTCTTCATGCTGTTACATTCTGGTGTTAGGAACTTCTAACTGACCTATGAAAGTCTGTATAGGGCGCTAAGTGATACTTGCAAACATATATACATCTTTGAGGTGTCTTGGCGAAGTGCCATGTGAATGCACCGAATGAATGAATGAATGAATGAATGAATGAACACTTCATCCTCTTATTTCGCATCTTCGTCTTCCGCCTCATTTTCATCCTCCACATCCTTCTTTTCCAACGCTTCCTCTTCTTTCATATCCTCCTGTTCAATCTCATCCTCTTTCCCTGTATCTTCCTTTTCCACCTAATCCTCTTCCTTCATATCCTCCCATTCCATCTCCTCCTCTTCTTTCATATCCGCCTCTTCCATCTCTTCCTCTTCTTTCATATCCTCCACTTCCACTTAACCCCTCTACCTCGCGTCCGTCTCTTGCCTGATCCTCTGCTCTCGACACCTTTCTGGCCCTTAATGCTGGCGCTGCCATTATAAGGCTATATTTGGTCTGCTGCTAGTGCAGTAATTAAGCGAATTAAGGGAAGAGCTTCTCGATATATATATAGTCTTCCGATATATCTCCCTACTCTTCTTCTAACAATACTAATAACGCTGATATATATATGATATATATTATTATATATATATACTGTATGGCACACTATAATACTACATGTATTTTGCTTAAATATCCAAGTATGATGTATATATATATATATATGTTGCTGTGAATTATATTCTGATTTAAATACATGCACTGTGTTTATGTACACTATGTAACCGCTAGAGAGAGAGACAGACAGACAGACAGACAGACAGACAGACAGACAGACACAGACACACAGACAGACAGACAGACAGACAGACAGAGACAGAGACAGACACACAGACAGACACACAGACAGAGAAACAGACACACAGACAGACAGAGACAGAGACAGAGACAGAGAACAATGATAATGGAAAAAAATAATAATAATAATAACAATTATTATTATAATTATAATTATTATTATTATTATTATTATTATTATTATTATTATTATTATTATTATTATTATTATTATTATTATTATTATTATTAGGCAGTTTTATAGCACCACTATATATTGACAAGGATCAAGCAATAGTGCTAAACAACTGAAGGACTTGTGCGCCTCACTCGTGTGTGCTCCTGTTGCTGTCGACGGGTCTGGTGCCTGGTCAGAGGAGAGGCTGTATTGGGAATGCGAAGAGGAGTTGCAAAATTAATACGGGCAAAACACCCTGCTCCTCCTGCAGTCAGTTTACAGCCATGACCATTAGTGAAGTTATCATTTTCAGCAATTTGGTTCGAGGTTTCTGCTCCACCTGCGCCCGTAGCCAACTCATCTAAAATGAGTACACTTTCGGTGAGAAGATGAGACGACGAGGGAGAAGACCGGCCACCCGCACTCGTATGCCGAGGCTAAGAAATGAAGTCGCTAGCGCTTCATACCCATGGCTTCCCTAGAGCTGGCTTAAGGAACAGATCTTCTATAAGTAATTGATACATACACACATTTTTCCAGTTTGCTAGGGGCACATGGAGCAGAAATCTCGAACCAAATTTCTGCCCTGGTGGGGATTTGAACCTCCGACCTCTTGATTCACAGTCCAGCACGCTAACCACAACTCTATCTATCATCCCAAGCAATTACTTAAGCGCCGCTAAATTACCTCCTAAAAGCGCCGCCTGTCAGGGCCGAATTGACCACTTTCTTAGCCTCGGCATATAATTGCAGGAATGCAAGTCATTCAGTACTGAGCTCGCTACATTTTGAACTACTACAGTACGTTGTCGCTACTGTGATTTCAGCCAGCAAGTTCCATGGAGAAGGTTCTCGAGTTCCTGTGCTGCCCGAGCGGACTCTGCCAGTACGTCTACGACTGTTTCCAAGGCCTCTTCACCACCAAGGATGGCGGGTCCGCTCCGGCCCGGACTCCCTCTGGCAAGATCCGGAAAGAGGACATCGAGTACCTGATCGACCGTCAGCCGGTCTCTCGCTTCGACTCGGTCGCCAGTCACGTGAGCGTCAGCAGCGGAAGTTGCTCGGCCCAGAATTCGCCGCGGTCTCCGCGCAGCTCCAGTTTCCGGGAGCGCGTCGACTCCGACCGCAGCCAGGAGAGCTACGGTAAGGCGTCCTCTTCGTCAGGGTCCGAGTATCGCCGAGTCGTGGGGACGCCGAAGCCCATCATCGACATGCGTCCGATAGAGTTCTGGACGGCCAACAGGGAGCCAGTCCAGCCACGGTCTCAACGGCGTCGTCTGCCCAGTGAAAGCGAGATCAGCCTGGAAGACCTTCGTCCTGACCTCTACGCGTCCGAGAGCGCCGAGAAGGCCGACGAGGAGTGTCTGACGGATGAGGAAAAGCTGAACCGGTTCCAGCTCGGGCAGGTCCACTTCAGTCTCCAGTACGAGATCGGCGCCAAATGCCTGATGGTTCGGCTGATCGAGGCTCGGGAGTTGCCGCTCCCGTTCTCGCAGGACTCCAACCGGCAGGACATGGCGCACTCGAACCCCTACGCCCGCATCTGTCTCCTGCCGGACCGGAAGGACTCGCAGCAGACGACCGTCCAGCGCAAGACGCAGGACCCGAGGTGGGAAGAGTCGTTCCGCTTCGAGATGGCGCTGAAGGAGGTGCACGAGAGGACGCTCGAGATCACCGTCAAGGACTTCGACAAGTACTCGCGCCACTGCGTCATCGGGCAGGTTCATCTGGCGCTCGATTCCGTCAACCTCATCAAGGGTGGACACATGTGGAAGCCGCTGATGCCCTGTTCGTCCAGGGTAAGTACGGGGACAGGTTGAAAGCGTCGCTTTAGGGAGGGGCAAGTACGGGTCAGGTTGAAACTGTCGCTTCGGTTAGGGGTTGGTAAAAGCTAAAATGATGGTCGGCCGAAAAGGTTGCTGATTAGTATTTCAGGGGAAACACGAGCACACGGGGTTGTTCCGAAAGAGAAACTTCCTGGCCGGGTTGTTTACTGGCCGCTGGGTTGACTTGCTGGCTGACTTGGTGGTGTTGACTGGCCGTTGGGTTGACTTGCTAGTTGACTTGGTTGGTGTTGACTGGCCGTTGATTGACTTGCTGGTTGATTTGGTGGGTGTTGACTGGCCGTTGGGTTGACTTGCTAGTTGACTTGGTGGGTGTTGACTGGCCGTTGATTGACTTGCTGGTTGATTTGGTGGGTGTTGGCGGGCCGTTGGGTTGACTTGCTAGTTGACTTGCTGGGTGTTGACGGGCCGTTGAGTTGACTTACTCGTTGACTTGCTGGGTACCTGGGTGAGAGTCCGCCTGCAAGGCTTTATTTAAATTTCCAGATTTTAGACAAGTTTTTAGTCATCAGCAGGTTTAATTTCCTTTATCAGTTATCAGAATTTTCGACGACTTTCAAGTTTCCTCATTCTTTCCTAGAGCCTAGAGTCTGCTGATCTTCTTGGGATCCAGTTTCACCATCACCGTTTCGGGTGCGCAGGATTCCAGTGGTTAGCGTGCTGGCCTGTTAGCCGAGAGATCATGGGTTCGAATCCCCGCCTGAGTAAAAAGTTGTTTCTCGCTTCCGGCTATACTTGCGCTCTCAGCCATAATGAATACACTAACCGTACATTGTCTTCGGGAAGATCGGGTTGCGAGGGAGATGACGGGGCGCCAGCCCTCGTATGCCGAGGCTAAGCAAAATTAAGTCGCTAGCTCTCCTTACCGATGGCTGCTTCTTCAGGCTACTTTGATGAACTGTTCATCCTCTTCTTACTTTACAAGTTTCTTGGGAAAACTCAACCATCCCCCCTCCTGAAAAAATCAAAGGCCACCTTACCCTCAGTTCCTCGGAACCGCCCCAGTCTTTGTCATCATTCAGCCTCTCCGTTTGCTTCTCTATGTTCGTCTGTCCTGCTCCGTGTCTCTCCTTCTTCTCGTTCCCCGATTCGTCCATTCTGTTTACGCTCCTGCATCGTCCAATCAACGCGACCGCCGCGGTCACCATAGCAACGCCCCGGTTCTAAAATTAGCTCTCGGCTCGCCGGCGCAATGCGCCGCTACCGTTGTCCTCTCAAGTCGCCGGCGCAGCCACCGCCCGGATTGACGGCCATATGCGCCGTATTAAGGATGGCGTCGACGAATTCTAAGCGGGATTCAGTTGACTACGGTCGAGAGACACACATACATTCAGACGGACAGACGGAAAGATACACAGACAGACGGACGGATGGACGTGGCTTTGTTATTCTTCAGTTGCAGTTCCGTGTCAAATGAACGGATTTTCGGCGAAATCGGGCGAACGTCATTGCGTGTAAAAAGACTCCGAGAAAATAGTCGACGACCAAGTCCGTCCTTTTGTCCTTCCTTCTTTCCTTCCTTCTGTCCGTCCTTCTGTCCTTCCGTCCTTCTGTCCTTTCGTCCTTCTGTTCGTCTATTTGTTGGACACGGTGGCCGATTGGTTGAGCGCTCGCCTTGTAACCTGAAGACTACGGGTTCGATCCTCCTCCCCTGAGACGGTTACTGCGTAGAGACCTTGAACAAGTCCTTCACTCACAGTTACTCAGCGCCATCGACTGATGCCTGGTCAGTAGATGGTGGTGCTTGGTAAGTGCATAATAACAATAGTGTCGTAAACAGGCTAAAGGTTGCTTTAAAATGAACATGTAGGCAAGGAGAGTAATTGTTACAGAAACAATTGGTCTAATTGCGCTGTTATTATCGGTTCCTTGCATCGGTGCTTTGATTATTAAGGAGGACGTTTTTTGTCGAATTGCGAATGTTTTTCCGAGAAACGAACATCACGTGTCTCTTGCAAATTGTTTTATGCAAATTGCTCTTCCGTTTCCATGACGACCATCGGTTCTCTGAGCAGCAGAGGCACAGCTTCAAGTTTCTTAATTGGTCGACATTGACAAAAAAATACCCTACATAGATCTGTGGACTGAATTCTATTCCGATTTAGGTTAATTAATGTTGGGCTTGAGTTGGTCTAGATAGAATGCCCGTTTAGCGAGATGACGCACCAGCCCTTGGAATAAAAAAACACTGGGATAAGTTTAAATATAGGCTTAAAGGATCTAGTCCTATACTTTGGCACTGCATAGTCGTATTCCTCTGAGCACAATGTTGACCTACTTCTCACTGACGTCTGACATTGTAAAGCAGCCTAGCTGTATGTAGCTCACCATGCAAACTGTAGTAATAACTACAACGCACTTACATCACATTTCACTTTTTTACATGATATACAGGAAAATTAGTTTTAAGGATTTCTGATTCAATTGAAATTTTTTATGGTTTTGCGATCATAATCTGCCAGATGTTATTTGTTTAAAGTAGTTACTTTTTGAAAGTACTTTTGGATAGTAAGTACTTTTTGAGAGTAAGCATTTTCGGAAAGTAGCTACTTTTGGAAAATAAATAACTGTGGAAAGTAAGTGCTTTTATAATAATAAGTACTTTTGGAAAATAAATACTTTTGCAAAGCAAGTACTTTTGGAAAGTAACTGCCTAGCCAGGCCAATGTCATAATCGTAATTGCCTTACTGTAGGTTACATAGCATTACATTGCATAGCATTGCCTTACTTAACTTTAGGTTACATAACAATGCCTTACTGTAGGTTACATAACACTGTATCATATATCATTACACTGCAGTTGCGTTATAGTGACTTTACGTTACAATGACGCTAGGTGAACCCGGACCTCGGAGAGATCCTCTTGTCCCTCAACTACCTTCCGACGGCAGGGAGACTCAACATCGATGTCATCAAGGCACACCAAGTCCTCCAAACTGACCTGATCGGTGGAGCTGGTATGTCCTCCTCTGAATCATCCTCCATTGTCGCCCGGCTAAAAATGGATGATGATGATGATGATGATGATGATGATGATGATGATGATGATGATGATGATGATGATGATGATGATGATGATGATGATGATGATGATGATGATGATGATGATGATAATAATAATAATGATAATAATAATAATAATAGTAATAATAATAATAGTAATAATAATAATAATAATAATAATAATAATAATAATAATAATAATAATAATAATAATAGGGCCATTCCGGACACTTCTTTTCTACATTAGTTAATATTTAAGTCCCTGAGGGATCCTGTATACCTCGGGGCATAAAACAAATAATAATAGGGTCTAAGCACAGTTATAATAATAATAATAGATATAATAATGATAATAGAAAATATAATGACAAAATTGGCAATAATAATTACAATAATTGCAATAAAATAATATCCTTAATTTTGCAATCCATAGGAATCATTTATACATCAGGTAAAAAATGACAATAATAGAAAAATAATAATGATCATTATTATCATCATTATCATCATTATTATTACTATCTCAGAAATTCCGAGAAGATATCGAAACTTGAATTGAATTAAACAAATGTATCTAAACTTGATAAATTTGAATTACGATGAATAAATTACAACTAATTTGAATAAATTTGAATGAGGTTTTAGAGCAATTGCACGGCCTGCGTTTCAGATCCAATTTTTGTGAATAAAATATTTGAACAAATTCAGTGAATTCGGATAAATTTGAATAAACTTTGATAGATATCGTAATCGCAAGCACGGAATTTCCAAAGAGCCATTTAAAAACAACGAGCAGTCGCCAGCTTATTCACAAGCGCTGCGTCACGTCAAAGGGGTTGTACAGAGATTCCAAGTGGAGGTCCAAGTCTGGTTCAAGAAAACCAGAGAGAGAAAGGAACAGAGACTATAAGACAGACTTTGTCTGGGACGAGAAAGATTGGAAGGTCGAGGATCAGATGAGTCAGGGTAGGAATTCTTGCAGAGGTAAGACTTGAACTAATTTGAATAAATTTGAATCGATACGAATAAATTTGAATAAATTTAAATAGAACTTTGAATAAGTTTCTTCTAGTAGAAGCGTGGCCTGCGTTGTTGTAGATCCCTTCGTTAAGGTGGCATTGGTGATTGACCATAAGGTCGTCAAGGTGAAAAAGACTTCGATCCAGAGGAACACCATCGACCCAGTCTTCAACGAATCCCTCAGCTTCAACGTCGTCCAGGACCAGCTCGGGTCCTGCTCGCTGGTAGTGACCGTCTGGGACCACAACTCCAAGACCAAGGACGAGTTCATCGGGCGCATCGTCATGGGCAAACAGTCGACGAGTCACTTCGAGGCAGCTCACTGGAACAAGATGATTCACTGCCAGAGGTCCCCCATCGCCCAATGGCACACGTTGCTGTCGCGAGACGAGTGCGACCGGAAGTGCGACATCTCGTCCATGGTCTCGTAGACGCTGGCGAGATCTCGTTGTGATCGTAAACGGAAGGCATTTGTCGGTTCTGATCCGGAAATTATGATTTGGGATTGGATTCTAGAGGACAGTTTCGAGGTCATTGGTTTCTGTGGTTGTAGCGACAGAGATTGATTAGGGGTTGAGTGTTAGGATTAGGGTTTGATTATGGGTTGAGTTTTAGAATTAGGGTTTGATTAGGGCTTGAGTTTTAGGATTAGGGTTTGCTACTAGGGGTGGAGTTTTAGGATTAGGGTTTGATTAGCACCAGTAGCAGCAGCAGCAGCAGCAGTAGTAGTAGTAGTAGTAATAGTAGTGGTACTGGTAGTACTAGTATTAGTAATGATATTGGTAGTAGTAGTGGAAGTGGTAGCAGTTGTATTAGTGGTAGTGATGGTAGCGATGGTACTAATAGTAGTAGCAGCAGCAGTGGAGTTATGTAAGTACGCTATAATTGTTATTGTTGAGGGTTTGTTTGTTCTGGGGGTGGGGGCGTAGAACAGGACCTGGTCTCCTTTTCATTTAGCATGCAGTTCTTACCATACTCTGGAAGGGGGTTGTAGGCCTACCTCTATCGCAGAACTCACAACGGTCACTCGAGTGCGTCGTCTGAACAAAAAACTGCAGAGTGGATTGTTTACGTCGTTGCCTAGGTTACGGGCTGATTATCCAACGAAATATTCAAAATGACGTCATCGTTGTTTTTCGTCGTCGTGCATTGTGACGTCACATTACTGTTGTTCGGTCGTACGTTTAACTCTAGGCTGAAAAACGTGAAGCTGTTCGTTTTAGGGGCTAGGTGTCGCTAACGGTGTTGTATCATTAGGACGACATCTCGCGTTGAATAATTGTCGTCGAAGGCAACTTGAACTGTGACCCCTGAAAGCGGCCGTTGACTGGATCCACGGTGATGTAAATAACCTCTAGTGCAGCAACCTAATTGATATAACGCGTGTCTATCTATCACTTGTGTTTTGCCGTCTGCGTTCAACCGTCCGTTCTCTGGCCTAGTTCTTAGAACCATTTCCGGTTCCGGGACAACATCACGTGACCTCTGAGATTTCTTTGGTAAATGAGCCTGCGTAGTGTGTTTTCGACTCGAATGTTCGATTCGGTTGATGAGCGCCTAGCAATGATGTCATTTATCCTGCGTTGAATGTTTTTGGTTTGTGCGAGCGTCTGTTCATTTCGATGTTTTTCTCGTAATATTTAGGGTAATTCTGTGTGATTTAATGATGCATAATTTGCTCTGAGTGGTTTGTGTGTTGGATGGTGCGAATATCTAACTGCAGAGGAATATAAGTATGAATATCCTGTTATGTAGGGCTAAGTGCTATGGACGGTTGACAGTTTGTGCGGTTGGCAATTTTTGTAGGTAACAAGGAACGTGATTGACAGTTTGTTGTGTTGGACAGTGTCCGGTATTTTATAGTTTTTGTGACAATTTTGTGCTTGACAGCGTCGTTGATTGACAACTTTTTTGATTGACAGCGTCCACTGTTGACAAGATTTTTTTGATTGACAGTGTCCGTGGTTGACAGGATTCGTGATTCACAATGTAATTGACAGGATTCGTGATTGACAGTGTCAGTGGTTTACAGGATTCGTGATTTACAGTGTCAGTGGTTTACAGGATTCGTGATTGACAGTGTCATTGGCTGCAGGATTTATTATTGACAGAGTCAGTTGTTAACACAAATACGTCACTGACAGTGTCAGCGGTCGCACGTCTTTACTGTTGAAGACGTTCGCACATTGCTGACAGTGTTTTGGTGTTAACATTTTCGGTGTCAAAAGTTCTTTCTTGCATCGTTGACCTACTACGGTCTACGGAGAAACAGTTGTCTGTATGGAGCGACGATCAAAGTAGTGCTAGAAAATGTAACCATAATGCTTTGCGAGTGACTTTGTTTTTGTAAAGTGAAACAAATTATTTTGGATTTTTCTGAGCTTGTTATTGACAGAAATATTTTGCTAATTGTATATTTACGTAAGCTTTAACGCAGTGTGTTATTTCGACGTCCGTACTTGTGTTTGAAACTACATCGCTTGTAGTTAAGCCGATAATCGTGTACACGTTTGAGATTGTTTTCCAAAGACCGTAAAATGAGCAAGGATATAAACTAACGTCGTATTCTATACATAAATAGCACTAGGTAAATATAGTTTTGAATTCTTGGTAACCGAAAAACAGGATCTATCTCGAACCTCTACTGTACAAATCACAGCTGTTTATAGACAATTTGCTTTCGGTTTCATGTTCCACTCTTGCTATACGACACAACAGAGAAAGAGGAAAGAGAAAGTATTAGGAATACACAGAGACAGACATAAAAAGAGAGAAAGACATACAGAGAGAGACAGAGACAGAGAGAGAGAGAGAGAGAGAGAGAGAGAGAGAGAGAGAGAGAGAGAGAGAGAGAGAGAGAGAGAGAGAGAGAGAGAGAGAGAGTTTTGTGATCATTAAATTGATGATGGTGTAGCCCTATGCACCAAAAGACCCCTTAACCTAAACGAAAACAACATTAGATAAAAAACTAAAAACTCTTATATATAAAACCTAAAAAAACAAAGCATTTCTACATGTCGATAAACCGGCTAAACGACAGTGTATTTGAAGTCGCATATCCAAGTATATATCGTATGTCGGTTGCGCTATTTTTGAATACTGTTGACGTGTATAGCGATATTTCCGATATGACTGATTGTTTTGTATGTTCACAATGAGTGATATATCCGCCGCTTCTTGTTGATAGCTTGTGTCGACTGCTTATAATTGTGATTTCGATGTAAACAAGGATGTCAGCTTCTATTTAAGAATTTTTCAGATGTGTTAAATTTAGTCTCGATTTTTTAAACGGTTGCTTTGGCAGATTGTAATAAACTTTAATAAAGAATTGTAATTAGCAGATTGTAATCAAGAATTGCATTAGCACCGCATTTTTGCATCGTTTTATTAGTTGTTTTTCTAACACGAGAGTTTCCGGGCGTTTGATAGAAATTTGATTTTGTTAGCGTTAAAACACAGCTGAATTTCTGTTATTGTGATAGACGAAATCGAGGACTTAATTAAGAAGAAATTAGTTAATTGAAAATTGCCAGAAACTAATAACTTCTTGCGTGATAACGTTGAAGTAAAATCTATTCTAAGCCTTGTGTCTAATTGAAACAATACGTCTTCTATAATTATAGGCTTATTTATCTGTCCTTGCTTCAGTTGTAAATATTTTCACGATGTCCAGGAAAGAGAACGGAGAAATCAGTTACAGTGGTGGACGTACAGCTTTGATACGTATATATAGGCTACGAGTAGTTTCCGTTATATCGGCAAGAGTTACTGGTTCAAAACTCTCCTGCTTAGCTGACATTCTTATCCTTCGAGCAGAGGGTCCAATGTTTCAGTTGTCATGTACGGGTTATGGGGTTCGCACTCTAGCTCCTCTCCTAATTCCCCCAGATAAGTAACTGAAAATATTTGGGGTCAGGAAACTAAAATCTCATGAGTCGTCAGTTGTTTTGTGTGCAACAGATAAACAACATTATGTTTTGATCTGCGTTCTTTTTACTTTAGTAATGTGTAGAATTTTTCCCCCAAACTCTTTTCAGAACTAAAACACCGGTGGGGTCGCGTAGATTTTAACTGATCCCGTCCAAAAAGTGTTTGCATAGGCGCCGATTTTTGCTTTTGTCTCTGGGTGCATGGGAACTCCATCCCTTCCCCTACCTCTTTTCCCTCTCCCTTCCTTCCCCTTCCCCTCACCTAAGGTAGGTGAGTTTTAGCGGATTTTCGGAGAAAGACAATTGTTTTTCTTGTCAAGGGTTACGACGTTAGAAAAAGTATTGGAAATCGGTGACATTCGAACGTTCCAGTGTTATTACCTATTTATTATTTTAAATAATAAGTAATTAAATAAATAATTTATATACTGGCTGTGACTGTGAGATCATGCAATGTTGGGTATTTGTGTTGCAGTTGTACTTCTCGAGTTGTGAGATTACTTAGGAATTAAAATTTTGAATTTAAGGTCCGAATTCTTCTGGGTGCCACGCACCCACTGAACTTAATCTCAGGGTGCATTCGCAGTTTCGCACCCAAGAATCCATAGGAGTCGGTGCCTATGAGTGTTTTGGATTTCGAAATGTGGTCTTGCTTAGAGAAGACCTTCCATCGATGCCTCGTAAAGTGCGAGAACAGCGATGGTCGTACCAGTTTCCAGATGAGATTGGTATTTCTCGTAAACCCTACATTTCTAGGGCGCTGCTCGAAAGCTAGGAGCACCGGTTGTTAACGAGCGCTGCGTCATATCAGAGGAGTTGTCCAGAGATGTCGAGTGGAGGTACAAGTCCGTTTGCCAGAGAGACCAGAGAGAGGTGGCAGAAGAGCCGAGAAGTCGGGTTTCGTTGAGGACGAGAAAGCTGGGAAGGCGGAGGATTAGAAATCTTGAAGGGGTCAGACTTTAATTTAGAGCGGATAGCCTGTGTGGTGATAAGTAGAGCAGCCCAAGGCAGAGAATTATGGTTGAACTGCGATGTTGGTGGGGGACATCTATCCGAGGTTTAAATCTTTGTCTGCTGGGCTCCACACCGCCCACAGAATCGAGGTCGTCATTTGCGACGGCGCAGAAAATCGACCGGTTATGGCTTGCGAATTCCACACACGGCTGAAGCGCGGGCGTCATTTTATGACAAGACGGCTTTCCATAGCGACCTTTATGTGTATGTGACCTTCCATACTGACGACGTACTAAGGCGGAATTAACGCCGAAACGTCTTCAGCCAACGACTTCTGACGTCTTGTAACTCTGCTAGTAACGGAATGTAAAGTAACTGTTACACATAAGTTTTATGTGTATGAAAAACACGAGGTACAGGTTCATACTTACATGCGCACATAGTTACATACATGCATAATTGTACACATACATTATTACATACAGGAACATATAGATACTCACATACATTCATAAAAATGCGTACATAAATACATTCATGGATGCGTACATGCGTGCACAGATGCATAGTAAGTCGTCTATTACGAGTTCCGAGTCCATCCAAGCGGCAGATACGTCTATCCGTGATGAAATAGCCCCAGGAGACATTTCGACGACGGAGCGCTATTTTATGCCACACCGCGCTAAACATTTCCATATCGAGTTCTTCAGCGTCCGTTGTCAAAGGTTCAGTTGTACCTGGTGCAGTAGGTTCAGCGTTCCAAGCGATCTGAAGGATGCGGTTATCGTTTGTCGAAGAGGAGTGAATGATTATGCGAAGAGTGAATAAGAATTAGAATTATAATTAGAAGAAGAAGAAAATGATGACGATGATGATGAAGCTGATGATGAATAAAAAGAAGAAGGTGATGACGATGATGATGATGATGATGATGATGATGATGATGATGATGATGATGATGATGATGATGATGAAGATGCTGCTGCTGATTGTGATGATGAAGATGTAGAAGAAGAAGATGGTGATGGTGATGGTGATGGTGATGGTGATGGTGATGATGATGATGATGATGATGATGATGATGATGATGATGATGATGATGATGATGATGATGATGATGATGATGATGATGATGATGATGAAGCAGAAGATGCTGCTGCTGATGAAGAAGAAAAAGAAAAGGAGGAAGAAGAAGAAGAAGAAGAAGAAGAAGAAGAAGAAGAAGAAGAAGAAGAAGAAGAAAGAAAGAACAAGAAGAAGAAGAAGAAGAAGAAGAAGAAGAAGATGCTGCTGCTGATGAAGAAGAAAAAGAAGAAGAGGTAAAAAAGTGTTAATGTACTATTACACACTGTACAGTACTTCTTTTTCTTCTTACCTCATCCGATGAGGTTTTCTTTATCCTTATGCGTTCGAGGGATGTACAGCTGCACCTACAATGTATTTACGGACTTGCGTTAACGCTAGAGGTCGTCGTCCTTTCTATAGCGCTGTCAAAAAGTCTGATGGCATGACACAGCGATTTTATGCTTAGCTTCCTGCAAGCGCCACCCACGATCTCATTGAATGTGTGTCGCTACGCGTGACGTCAGGCTAATAAACGGGTTCTGCTCATTAAGACGTCAGCAAATGACGTCATTCATTTTTTTTACCAGACAGCGCCCTGCAGAAGAACCCTTGGCTAAGGATTATAGGTGATAGAGGTAAAAATTGGACCATTTACAGTAATAAAGGATTGGAAACCATGGCGACCAATTGTTAAAGCCATTTACGTTGATGCTAAATTTAGCGGGAAACCATAGCAACGAATTGTAATTCCCACGCGTCATTGTTTCAAAGGTAGAGATTGAAAAGCATAGCAACCAACTGTTATCACGATGCACCATTGTCTCAGAAGTAGGACTCGAAACCATAGCAACTAATTGTCATCCCGAGAAACCATTACCTCAAAAGAAGGACTGGAATCCATAGCACTGGTAGCAGCCAATAATTGTCATCCCGATAACCTATTATCTCTAAGAAGGATTGGGAGCCATAACAACCAATTATTCTACCGATGCACTATTGTCTCGAAAGTAGGACTCAAAACCATAGTATTATTACCCCATTGCATTTTGGTCAAAAAGTATGAATGGTAACCAATGGCACGAATGATAACCAATGGTAACCAATGAATTGTAACCAATGGTAACCAATTAATGGTAACCAATGACACGATGCTTACTGGTCTCAAAGTTGGACTGATAAACCATAGCAACCAATTATTATTCATACGCATGATCGTCCAAACTGGGACTGGACGCTATAGCAACCAATTGTTGGCTCGTTGCATACTAGTTCCAAATTACGAATGGTAACCAATAGCAACCAAGTGTAAACACGATTTTTGTTTGTCCCAAAGTGGGACTTAAAACCATAGCAACGAATTGTTATTTTATACAACCTTTTCGAAATCAACCGCGTGATGCATATGAGCACAACCTCAGTTTCGTGAACTATTCCTTCGCCAGAGGCGCTCTCGGCGTGCTTTACTTTCAGCTGCAGATTGAAATATTCACAACAAAATTCTCTCTCAATTCTCGTGATCGTTTTGCGTCCGCAGTTCCCTAACGTCTGAAAAAATAGCATTTCTACACATAGTAGCAATCACTACTGGCCTTCTTCAGTTTATCGAATGAGATACAACGTTTAGTCTACTGGCTATTGTGCTGGAGGGTCAAACCAGGGGTCAGGGATTGAATCCCCAATAGGACAGCTTTCTGTTACCCCCAGAAAACACGGCTAGGAACTCAGCACTTTGACTGTACCCTGTCGATGAGAAGAAGCGACGGCGAGGGGGAAGACTGGCCATCTGCCCTGTTATGCCGGGGTTAAGAAACATAAGTCGCTAACACTTAATATCAAGACTGCCCCTCGGTATTACCTTGAGGATTTCATCCAGTGGCTAATTTACTTAATAGAAACAAACGCGGTCATAACCTATGGGGCGCATTCCAGAGGGTGGCAAAGCTTAAAATAAAAAAATAAAAAAACTGAACATTAAATTCAATTTAAAACTGAGAGCGAGACGACAATAGATAAATCTAATAACAATGATATTCGTTCGAATTATGGAACATAAATATTACAGGAGACAAAAAACTTATGGGGCGGCGCATTGTTCTATTCGCCACTGATTCTACAGAGCCTGCGTCTGAGACACAAGGCATTAGACAGAGGCGCGATATAAGATACTATAATTACTAATTAATTAGCTCTTCTTTTACTTCTTCTTCATTCTTCTTTATCGTGTTCATTTTGTCACATTCTTCTTCACCTCATTCTTCTTCTTCTTCGCATTCCTCTTCGCATTTTTCTTCGCATTATTCTTCATCGCAATCTTCATCGCATTCTATTTTCTGATCTAACAGAGAAATTTTAAACTGGATCATTTACTCAATGACCACCGAGCGCACCGAATGCAATACGCTAGCGTAATCGTAAACTCCAAATTTTCCTAAGCGCTAATCGAAAGCTAAGCACAGGGCACCAGCTTATTCACGAGTGCTGCTTCAAGTCAGAGGGTTTGTCCAAATATGTCAAATGACGTTCCGGATCTGGTTGCCATAGAGACCAGAGGAAGGAAAGAACAATAGTGGAATGCAACATGGCTTAAACCTCTGCCATTGTTCCTGAACTGCGCAATTTCATTTCAGTAGGACGAGTTTTATCTGGGAACTCATCAACATACTGACGCATATCTCTTGAAGTGGGGCTATATAAAATTATAGTAAACATTACCATCATAATTAATAGCATGCACAATGTATTGTATGTACAATTGCGGTGCATGTATTGTACAATGCAATGCAGGATACGAATGAGCCTGAAACACGGTATAGTCGAGAGTTGCTAATAACTGCTGCCTTTGTGCTCCGAAATCACTCATGCAGTTAAAAGGCTGTGCATAATGTATTGTATGTACAAATGCGGTGCACATACAATGCAAAATGCACAAACTATTCGTGCATTTGGTCGTGTATGTATCTACTGTATATATTATATATATTATATTATGTATGCATATTATATATATATATATATATATATATATATATATATATATATATATGTATAATATGCATGCATAATATAATATGCGTACATTAGATGCAACTGTGTAGAACCTGAGGCGTCCTGCAGTCAATAATCCAAGACAAAGCTTCCTGCCCGATTCGCATTGTCTTTCTCGAGCGCTTTGTGATTCTGTCACACATACTAATGATTTCGAACGCTTGCGGACGTCACAGGGGACCGAATGAAAGAGCGAATCGATCTGCAAGCCCCGCATTGTCTCAGGAAGGCGACAGGGTGAAACGGGACTGAAGCAGTGGGTTGCCAATGACAACACCTGTAAACAAGCGGTGCGATTGGTTTTTGGCGGGAATCGGCGTCAGGTGCGTCGGCAACTGGTGAGGCAATCCAGTCGACGGAGGCTGAGTTGTGGCGCGCATAGCACCGTGACGAAGAATCCGACGCGCCATTGTGTTTCATTGCTTCATACCAGTTTTATAAAAGTTTACTATGACTAACAGAAGATGATCCACGCGACGAAGATGAGTCTCTTGTGGTCTCTGACCATTGCAGCGGTGGTAAGTTGACAAAGGCGACGGTTAGTTGGCAAAGGCGACGGTAAGTTGACAAAGGCGACGGTAAGTTGACAAAGGCGACGGTAAGCTGACGACGGTGACGGTAAGTTGACAAAGGCGACGGTGAGTTGACAAAGGCGACGATAAGTTGACAAAGGTGACGGTAAGTTGACAAACCGACGTCAAGTTGACAAAGGCGATGAAATTTATTTTGAAATTTCTTTAGACATTTCTAGCTCTTCTACGACCTTGAAATGCTCACATATATGTAGGCGCTCTAAATTTGTCTGAAACGCTTGTTGGATATCTTTCCAATCAGCGTGCTGTTCTCAGTGTTTAACAGGCTTTAATGTGCACTTCTGAACTTTGTATGGAGAGCAGTAGGAACTTACGGCTGCTTTGTTTTGCATTGTATTAACAAAATATTCGTTACAAAGATTGTATTTGCACGCCAGTTCCAAATAAAAGAACAACCACTAAATGTCGGCACTTAACAAAAGTAACATCCGGTTTCTTTGCATTTACTTCCTGTTTTATTTCACGGTCTCATCTTCTCGATATTGACTTGATGACCATCTGGTTTTGGTGCGCCATCAGTGGATGCCTTATTAATTACTTCTAGAGCAAATCTTCCTCAAAGCAGCGCCCGATGTCACGAAGTTAATTCTCGTCGGCAAAACGTTGTACGCGGAATAGGTGAATGAATCATATGACCTTGAACTATATGACCTTGGACTATATGACCTTGAACTAGTTTGCGGCTCCTTTTCATTATCCTGAATTGCTTTTTACCCTTTATGTTGCAGTTCTTGGTGAAGAACGCGCTCAGTCAAGGTAAGAACTAACTTTCGATATCAAATGAAACCAATCAATCAACCAATCAATCAATCGAAATTTGTATAACGCCCCTTCAAGATCTCTACACAGAGGCGCTCAACGTAAATTATACAGACATATATAGATTAAACATATATATGTATATATATATATGCATATATATGTACATGCATATATACATACTATTGTATTGTATTGTATTCGGACATTTATAAAGCGCTTCTAAAATTTGACAGATTACCTGAAATGAAAATGACGAACATAATTGAGTTTATTATGCACACAAACCTAATATTCAACGGATTAACATTTGTACATGGTATGACCATATATTTTAAGTTCAGTTCTCGAAAGTTACAGCAGTTTTTCTGTTTTCACACGATATAGGCCCTACTAGAATGACATCGACTGTTACACTTGACTTATTAATTATTAATTGACAGATTAATTTTTCAAAGGGAAAGTGAAGTTGTCTAGCCCGATTAAAAAAATTTCACTGGAAAGTGATAATTAATAAGTCAAGTGCAACAGTCGATGACAATCCGGCTCGACAACTTCACTTTCCCTTTGAAAAATTTGCACTTATTTGTCTTGCAGCGCCCAGCGAACGTTGAAGTTGCTGGATAATTGAAGTTGTTGATACCTCAGAAATTAAATAACAATACCGCTCGACAACTTCACCTACCCTTTGTAAAATTTGCACCTATTTGTCTTGCAGCGCCCAGTGAACTTTGATTGTCTATTTCCTTATAATTCTTTGATGTGCCGTCACAGCAATTAGAAGTTGACCGAAATATCTACTGATTCGCTGAGATTAATTGTGGTCAGAAGAGTGCCCTTAATATAAATTAAAACCCAGCAAGCACTATTTCATTTCTGGTTTTACTTTGGTTAGGTCAGTTCTAAAACTAATCTGTCAATTAATAATTAATAAGTCAAGTGCAAATGTCGATGCCATTCGAGTATGTCGTGTGAAAACAGAAAACTGCTGTAGCTTTCGCGAACTGAACTTAAAATAAAACACCATCGAAAAATGTGAATCCTTTGAAAACAGGGCTTGTTTGAATAATAAACTTTCAGACATTTTTACAAAATCCATGGTTTTACAACTTGAGAACTGAAATTTAAATAAAATACCATCTGAAAATGATAAAGCTTTGAAAATAGGGCCTGTTTGCATAATAAACTTCGATGATGTTGGTCATTTTCCTTTCAGGCAATCTGTCAAATTTTCATCGTCTGATGTCAGGGATTTTACAAAATCCCTGGTTTTTCAGAGATTTTGTAAAATGCCTGAGTGAATCAGGGATTTTACAAATTGCCTAAAACAAATTTCAGGCATTTTACAAAATCCCTGGTTTTACGAATTGCCTGTAACATACACACGGGCACCGTGTTTAATCTAGTCCCCCTCTTCTGGGAGGGGAAACTAGGTTTCTGGGGGACCAACGAATTTACACAAGATTTTTGTCTGTAATTTCATCCATCTTGAAAAAGTTTCAGACTTTTTGTAATTTCATCCATCTTTAAAAAGTTTCAGACTTTTCCTAATTTCATCTTCAAAAAAAGTTGACCTTTTTCTTAGTCCTTCGTCCGATTTCTTTAACGTTTTCTACAGCAATTACTCTCTCAAAAAAGTTGATGACCTTGTTTTTAGGAAATCATCTCTCTGGGGTGTGGGGGTAAACCATGTATCCACATGTATCCTGGGGGGGAATTTTCCTCCCATAAAGGTCTCTACATTGTAATATTCCTGGCCTCTGGGGAGAAACATCAATCCTGGGGGGACATTCCCCCCCCAAAGACGTCTAGATTAAACACTGCACACGATGAGTCGGTGACTGCATCTGAGCCGAGCGCTCAAATCAGTCAGCTACTACCCTCTCTCCAAAGTTGTTCAGACGTACACAAACGACCATACGACAGAACATCGATGACGCTGAGCAACTGTGAGTGCAGAACGTGCTCAAGGACCCTATACGATAACCGCCTCCATGGAGACTCGAACCCGTACTCTAAGCGCTCAAGTCAATCGGCTACACCGCGTCCCACCATTGCCTAATATATATGATTGCAAACGGTGGATGACTGTTAAACCTCGACAATTGCCCAGCCAGGTAGAAGCCATCTCATAGATTAGCGACATATATACAAAGACATGTTGATCCAGGCGCTGTTGACAGCCGGACATTTGTTAATGCAATCGCATGACAAAGAACAGCTCGATAACAAAGCCAGTAGGAAGAGAATAGCCTCAGGATTATTTCCAGCCACACTCATTGTCGTTTCACGTGTTCGCATGAGCTTTCATAAGCAAGCCGAGAGATAATATGATGGCCAACTTTAAATATATTTAATGGAATTGGTCCACTCTTTGTATCCTGGAAACTTGGAAGTATACGGCCAAACCACTGTGACATATTTTCAGAGTGGAATTGACTGAACAGCGTATAGAGATGAATGTCAATGTACATTAGTACATTGTTCGATGTTCCTCTTGCTGTTCCTAGTATACGGTTTTCTATATAGCCACCCTGTTGGCCTCGACCCTGCTAATTTTTCAATGAATTGACTGGGTGAGATCCTTCACCACCGTTGCCTGTTTGAATGGGCACCACAACATTTAAGGTTCCCGTGTAGGGACCGTGCTAGCCCGATATTCAAATCTCTTAAATAAGCCACCATCGGGAAACAAACCATAAACCGCGCGCACAGAGGAGCATGGGACATACGCTCTAATCGACGCAGCTGAGTTGCCCGATCGAGAGAGACGGTTGAAGTTTCTTGTGAGCCTCTGATTCAGTTTTAGGCCTATACTTACCTTTCACACATAAATATGCTATGAATAGTCAAGTCAAATAAAATGAATTCCAGCCACGATGATTAGACTAATTTAGGTCTGCGGTTGATAAGACCAGGGCTTTTTTTCAGCCGGAACGCGCCGGTACGGCGTTCCGGCACCTTTTTCAGCTCCTAAAAAATAATTTATTTATTTTAATAATTAAAACAATAATTTAGTTCTTTTAATTTAATTTAAGTGTTTTTCAACTGTTTTCAGTGTTTATTGAGACCCCTCCCAACCCCAATCCCGTTTTTCTCGTGATCTTAGCCCGCCCATAATTATTGCGTTCCGGCACCTATTGCTCCGTTCCGGAACCTTTTTTTCTAGAAAAAAAGCACTGGATAAGACAATAATTATCAGAGAAAGGGTGACATTAAGAACGGCTCCAGAGACTGTGGTTTCACCTGTGGTTTCGAGCTTAAAAGTTTTCGAATACAGTAAAGAATCTAGCTCGATTAATGGATTAATTCAAGAGATATTATTAAACTAGAAGAAGAAGAAGAGCAGTCCCCAAAACTAACCCTGAGGCAGCCATGGTTAGGAAGTGTTAGCGACTTCATTTTCTTAACCTCTGCATATGAGAGCGGGTGGCCAGTACTCTCCGTCACCCTCTCATTCCCACCGACAGTGTACAGTCAGTGTACTCATTAGAGCTGAGTTGGCTGGGGGTGCAGGTGGAGTAGAATCTCGAAACCAAATTTCTGTTCTGGCGGGGATTTGAACCCCCGACCTCTCGATTGATCGGTCCAGCACACTAACCATTAAAGTATTATTAAAATAGAACAAACACTTAATTACGCCATGAAACGGTCAGGAAATAAAATGGAACAATTGTTCAATTATATTGCACAAATCAGATAAATGGTGCACCGAGTAGGCCTAATTATGTACACTATATAAATATATGTACTGTACACTATATATATGCATTATAGACTATTAGGCCTATATTTAGACTTAATGCATTAAACATATATGCATATTCGAATGTTATTAAGGTGACAAGTACTTCTTCATCAGAATCACTAAACTACCAAAATACATTACAAGGCGTTCACCGTTATCCAACGATGGCGCAATATAAATTCATAGATGCAGATTTATATAGCTCTTCGCCATGTAACTCCAGATCATAAAATCGGCCAATCAGAATATTATGCAGGCATTAAACGCAATCCATTGATCAGAGCACAACAAAGGTGAAACCGTTCCTTGCTTTGTAAGCCCCACCGTAAAGCAGTCTATGGAAAGAAGCCCAAAGCCTCTCTACTCGTTCCGCCCAAACAAACAAGCCCAATATTTGTTGACGCGTCGTCATGGCCACAACATGCGGGTAAACCGTCAATCACAATGCTTTCTACTTCCACTGATCGATACCATACCACCCCCCCTTCGTACCACCGTCACGCATCGAAGCACACTGCATCCTCAGCCGACATTAAACGCTACCTATTGTTCGGCAGTGCTTGGTCAATAGTGCTTTGTCTTGGCATCGTTCCTTTGTCTTGCAAAGGCGGAGGAAAACTTCGTTTCTCGTTTAAAAGACATGCTTGACCGGCCGTCGATATTACATCGTAGCAACAATGGACAGAAAAGAACAGATTAACGTCATACCTGTGACGCACTTCTGTCTTGGACGCTCTGGTCTTCCAGTTCCAAATAAGCTGACAAATCCGCTTATTTTGGCAGAACAATTAAACGGGGAAATGGACCTCTTAACTTGTAAAACTTTACAAAATGCAACCATGTAGATCCCACTTCTATCCTGGATCTTCCAGTTCCAGGCAGATCTCTTGTGCTCACCACTCCGTTTGTTTGGCAGAACAATGAGATAAGCCTAGTCAGAGCCGTAGCAACAAAGAACGTGGCCCCCTCCGAACATACGTCCGGTCCGGGGGCCCCTTACAATGCGGAAACTGGAATGCGGCAAAATACAATATACAGGGTTCATAATTATTATGTAACGGTCATTTTTTGCCACTTTTAGGGGCCCCCTTCCAGGAAGGGGCTCCTCCGGTCGGAGGGTACGGAGGGCGGTCGTTACGCCTCTGGGCCTTGTAGACTGAAAACAAAAAAAGAATGCTCTTCTCGTAGCAAATACTCCGCCATTTAAAATAAGCTTGATAGAACGCCTTAATATAACTGGGAATTTAAATAGAGCCTTCACCTGAGCTTTCCGCCAACCTTAACGATGTATGAGTGCGCTGAAGACGACAAGTTAATTCGCAGGCAAGACAGTAGGAAAAGTCTCCAAACGCAAGCTCTCACACACGTGTAGAACCCGGCGAACAGAATCCCCTTCAGCAGGACGGCTGAGGTTTCGTGACCTCAGCGGACTAAAATGGATCAACTAATTGTCTGAAACTGTAAAAGTAACATCCGACGCTGGTGTGATTACTTGACACAAACACCAAGATTCGAACTTTCTGGTGATTCTAGTGAAAGAAAAGATATTCCTTTTCTCAACTGGGGTCACATAGTCGGATTTCATGGCCCTCGTTTCATTGTCATGGTTTCTGCGAGGAAGACAAAAATGAATGGGTGTTGGGAATGCTGGAGTAGAAAGGATTCGCTCGAATTGATCAGACAATGGAAGCTTCCATATTTCGGGCATGGGCTCCGGAGGAGTGGAGATTGCCTGGAGAAGGAGATTATCCAAGGCACAGTTCCAGGATCGAGAACATACTTCACGTGGGAGATGCAAAGGCTTTTTTAAGAAAACCTGGTCTACTGTCAGATTTGCCGGTTGGGCTGTACGTGTGTGCGAATGCCCATCAGTGGTGACTTTGCCAGAGCTTTGCTTGCATAGCGACAAACGTGCTGCTTTTGGTGAACTTACACGGCTTGTAAGGTATCCTACACGGCGTTATATTAAGTGTCAATAGGAACATACATACACGCATGTATAAATTCATACACACATTATATACATAGATTACACGCATACATAGTATATACATACAATCAAATGTAAGCACATATAAATATACAGACACTTACAATCCAAGTTATGGAAACTAATTCTCAAATCTCGCTAGCACATACATTTCTTTGTCATAGCACTAGAAATAATATTATATACTTTATTATCATTATTACCATTATCGATTTAGACTGTTGTAAGCTGTGATGCGATGTTTCATCCTTCGTTAATTTATAATAAACCAATACATATATACTTTTGTACCTACTGTGGTTTTCCATTCATTTATATCATTTCTAAGATGTGTCATTCTTGTCTTGACTTGGAATAATAAAACGATGACGATGACGACGACGACTACGATGATAACGACGACGACAAGGATGATGACAATGTTCATGATGACGATGGCGATGACGATAACAATAATGATGATGATGATGATGATGATGATGATGATGATGATGATGATGATGATGATGATGATGACGATAACAACGATGATGATCATGATAGTGATGATGATGATGATGATGATGATGATGATGATGATGATGATGATGATGATGATGATGACGATAACAATGATGATGATCATGATAGTGATGATGATGATGATGATGATGATGATGATGATGATGATGATGATGATGATGATGATGATGATGATGATGATGATGATGATGATGATATTGATGATAGTGATGATGATGACGACGACGACGACAGTGACAATGAAACACTGAAACAATTATACAAAATATCTTTTCCCGTATAGGATCATACATCGGATGTTTCAAGGAAAACCTGGGGGCTCGTATGTTCACCATCTCAGCCGGTACATACGATCCAAACCAACTCGACCCAACCGCCTGCATGGCCGCCTGCAAGAAGTGGATGTACCGCTACGCCGGGATGACCGAAGGCCGCTTCTGCTTCTGCTCCAACCTTCCCCCGACCCAACCAGCTTCTCCAGACGGTCTCTGCGATGAGACTTGTTCCCTACCACCAGCCAAGTGCGGGGGCGTCAGCTACCTCAGTGCCTACGAGGCTGACGTCACAATGTCTGGCCTGGATCTGAGCGTCTTCGGCCTGCCAAGTCCCGTCGTTAAGGTTGAGACCAGCGTCTACTTTAATCTCACTCGATTCGATGGTCCGTCTAACATCGCCTATGGTATGGACTTTGGGGACGGGTCGGGACTGACCCCGTACAACGATACACTGATGCTGCAGAGGAGTTTCGCGACTCCTGGGGAATACATTGTCACGGCTCAGGCAAACGACACAGCGACAACGGTAATCCAATCTACTCCAATTCAATTCATTTAATCGGTAACCTTCTAAAAGCATAATAGATAGGTTTAATAGTGCTAGTTGACATGTATCAGGTTACTCAGGAGACCCAGAAGGGGCCGTGGACCCCGCTAGGTAGGGCCACCTGTGTTTGAATCCTCCAACATACGAATAAGCCAGTATTAGGCCCTACATTACACTCTGAATAGCCTGGAAAGCTAAATGAGGCATATAAGTAAAATTGCAGAAAGAAACTCACCAAGTTGAGACTTATTGAAGAACTTCACCAAAGACTCAACATGACTAAAAAAATTAAGCATTATGGCCGTGATGCTACATATACTGATGAATAGGATTTTCGAAGACGCAGGAATAATTAGAATATTAGATTTTGTCAATTAGAAAGGAACTTTGCCGACGTTTGAAAAGCCACGAATTGTGTCACTGGCGAATGAAAAGGGGCAGTTCGTTCCATATATTATGAGCTCCTGGATATCTAATCGAAAATCAAATCCAATTTCATCAAATTCAATGTAATCTGAAATTTAAATTGTAATCTGATCTAATTACTTTTGTAGAGCGGTTGTTGTAGTGTGCGATAAATGCATACAGACGTACATGCACACATACATACATACATACATACATACATACATACATACATACATACATGCATACAGACATACATACATACATACATACATACATACATACATACATACATACATACATACATACATACATACATACATACACACATACATACATACATACATACATACATACATACATGCATACATGCATACATGCATACATACATACATACATACATACATACATACATACATACATACATACATACATACATACATACATACATACATACATACATACATACATACATACATACATACATACATACATAGGCACAGCAATATATCTTAGCGTTACCACGCCTGAAATAACAATAGAGAAGTTAATCCACCTACAGCTGTGACCTGTGAATTGTAACCGGCCAGATATCTCCTTTTGTCGTTTAGAAAGCAAGCGTTGCAGTTACCGTGCAGGCTCCCGTTAATTACCTCCAGTTCTACTGTCCACCGGAAGCAGCCTACATGGAAGAGATTAGGTGCAACGCCACGGTCCTCGCTGGAACTTACTTGAGCCTCACGATCGATTACGGAGACGGAGTGATAGAAACATTCGCTGTTGCAGGTAAAAATGCTACTGAAAAGTTTAAGATGCGTTAAAATACAACTATGATGCGAAATCTAAAATAAATAAATGTAATTATAATTAAGACAATTTTTATAGCATCGTCAATATCAAGCTACTTCCAGGATGTTTTCTATGATCAACTATCGACGTAATTGCTAAGAGTTAAATAGTTAGATAATTAGATAAATAAATAAATTTAATATTATAATTGGAGAGTCAAATAATAATAATAAAATAATGTAAATTGTAGAGCCAGAATTAATGTGCAACTCGCTTATCGGCTTTATTTTTATTATTATTATTATTTTTAATATTTTTAGCATTTTTATTATTTACTTAGTTTCAGTTTTCTCTGTCTGGCTGAATAATCGTTTTCAGTTTCAAATTTTCTTATAAATAGCTGTGGCCACGTGAAAGTGCAATAGATAAATAAACAAAATTAATTAATTAATTAGTTAATTAAATGGACAATTGGACTAATGCGGCATCAGCTTAAGAACTATGGGAAAATAGGTAGGCGGACACATGAGAGAAAAACATGTTGCGAAACTGTAACTGGCGTAGATTTGTAAATTCTGTTGATGACAAGAAAACGGTTGATTCCGACAACGATTTTTGCCAACATGTCATTTTCCTTTTGTCTGCGATGGTTCTAGATCCTTACTATTTTACCGCTGGGCCCGGAATACCTCACTGGAGTGTTACTTCTGCAACAACCCCAACACCCGGTGCAATGTTCCTTATGCCGAGTTCAGAGTTCAGCAACGATGGGATAGTTCTGTCGTTTGAGTTCTACGCATTCGGAACCGTACCTGCCGCGATCAACTTCCTGGTAACTCAAAGTCATTTCACAGTCACAAATCGACAACAGAGACGACACACAATACAGTAAAAAAAACAATGCAATACGATATGTATACATTAACGATTGAATACATACACGGTATTAAATGCATGGGACATGGTATAGCTGATTGGTTGAGCACTCGCCTTATAACGCGGAGAGTACGGGTTCACCTCCTCTGAGACAGTTACTGTGTAGGGACCTTAGGCAAGTACTTCAATCACAATTGCTCAGCGCCATCGATTGATGCTTGCTCATTAGATAGTTGACTTTAAATCAGAAACCTATCTATCTGTCTGTCTGTCTATCTGTCTGTCTGTCTATCTATCTATCTATCTATCTATCTATCTATCTATCTATCTATCTATCTATCTATCTATCTATCTATCTATCTATCTATCTATCTATCTATCTATCTATCTATCTATCTATCTATCTATCTATCTATCTATCTATCTATCTATCTATCTATCTATCTATCTATCTATCTATCTATCTATCTATCTATCTATCTATCTATCTATCTATCTATCTATCTATCTATCTATCTATCTATCTATCTATCTATCTATCTATCTATCTATCTATCTATCTATCTATCTATCTATCTATCTATCATCTATCTATCATTTTCAGATACTAAGACCCTGCAGTGGATCGTATTGCTATAATACGAATCAGTGTGGACCGGCGTGTATAGCTGGTCAGGCCAGTTGCACCGGTGCCACTAACTACTTCTGTCCTCGAAGCCAGGCCTGCGTGACAGCGTCCAGTGTCTCAACGACACTCACCTGTCCGACGGCGACCAATAGATACTCGGGAACACGGAGCTACCAGGTCGTACGGGAAATAACCTACACAATCCCTTTAACCGGATGGCAGGTCTACCACCTCGATCCGACCGTCAATCCGGTGATGGTCAGTAAGGGTGACATCATCGGGTACACAGCCACGGCGGGGCAGATTGCCACTCGGGCGCTTTGGCCGAACGAGACGCCCGACCAACAGACCACTGCCTGCTCACCAGCACCCTGCACTCCTCCTGCTGGTACTCCTATTGGAATCCGCCATCTGCTCCGCGCCACGGCATCGAAACCAACGTCTGTGCTTTTCTTTCATACTTTCACCAACACCGAAAGGTAGGATTAGTTTGAAGTTTGAGGTGACAAACTCTGTTTAGTAAATTTGATTTCAAATAGAGGATGCGTAGCGAATAGATGCATGCAAACGTACATGCACAAATGCTTACATAAATACACAGATAAATGGACATATGCACACTATACGCACATACATACATACATACATACATACATACATACATACATACATACATACATACATACATACATACATACATACATACATACATACATACATACATACATACATACATACATACATACATACATACATACATACATACATACATATACGCATACACATTTATGCGTACACATACGTACATCCGAATTCATTCATACATACCCGTAAACTCATACATGCATAAATACATATAGGCTACATACATACATACATACATACATACATACATACATGCATGCACATAACTGCACAGATGCATCCATACAAACATTTATGCTAGATCAGCGTTTTCACATTTTGACAGCCACATTTGCAATCTTCATACTACTTGCGCCACTGTATAAGTTTAGTCAACGCGTCTTCGAAGAGACTCATCTTTCTTGTCATCTTTCTCGTCATCTTTCTTGTCCGTCAGATTCCTCGTCCTGTTGGAAGTGAAGAACGATCTGTTGCCAACTGCTCCACACGCCTACGCCAACCAATCTGTCCTCGTTGCCATCGGAATCAACGTCAGTATCGTCATCGCTCCAGAGTTTGCAGCCACGAATGACATCGTTCAGATCCTACTCGCACCGCACACAGGTACGCATGTTACACGGTTACGCACGTAACACGGGTACGCATGTAACACAGGTACGCACGTAACACAGGTACGCACGTAACACGGGTACGCACGTAACACGGGTACGCATGTAACACGGGTACGCATGTAACACAGGTACGCATGTAACACAGTTACGCACGTAACGTATACGCATGTAACGCACGTACGCATGAAGAACATCCAATAATGAAACAGTCAGGTAATAATTCTAATATTTGACTTGGAGAACTGGAGAAGTAACTGTTTATAAAGTAATATAACATAACAAAGTATTTATGCAGGCACATCTCTGGAAAACACGTCTGACTTGACGCAGCGCTATTGAACACTGATCAGGATGATTCACTGAATTTAGATTCAAGTATCGGCCCAAGATAGAATAAATAAACTTACCTATTTAACACCTAGGGGAAAGGCTTGTATTATGGGCCACCGTGTAATATGGGCCTCGGCTGTTTTTCCCACCTATCATGTCTGCGAAGAGCTCTTACCGTGCGAAACGATCCGTCTACTTATTTCAACTTCATGTTGTGAATTTGAGCTGTTGGCAATAACTTCTGCACGAATGGTAACAATTTTAAGTTTTGGTACATATTGCTTATAAAATTGGTTCAACTTCAACAGCTGTTGTGTAGCTTAGGATTTCAGCCATGCTATGCCGTGTGGTTTCAGAAGGTAGCAATTTCTTAATCAAATAAAAAAACTAGCTTTGTTGGGTTTATAAAACATTCGACGGTCACGCTATAACTGATACCCCGAAGCATACCATGTTTGTAATATGGGCCTGCGATGGAATGTGTATTACGGGCCAGCCCATATTACACATTCCATCACAGGCCCATGTATTATGGCCTGTGTAATATGGGCCAGCCCATATTACACGAGCCATAATACATGGTAATTGTAGATAATTTCACAAGTGCAATTTGTTTCATTTTATTTTCGTTTTACACACTCTTTACGGGCAGTTTCAATATGGAAGTTGTGACAAAGACTAGAGCCACCAAAACAATCGTATCTAAATCGACCTTGCTAAAGAAATGGATCAAAATAAAATCAAAATCAAAATAAAGTACAAGTTTAAAGGAGACATCGAAAACGACCAGAGCATCCCTGATCTCACAATTTGTAGTGTGTGGGGGGAGTCATACGAAGAGAACTGGGTGCAGTGCACAACATGCCAACGCTGGTCGCATGAAGACTGTGCAAATTTAAACCATCCTAAGTTTTACTTTTGTGACAATTGCCAGTCTTTGCCTAGAAACTTCTGACATATATTTAATACCAGTAAACAGCTCGGAAACGTTGCAAATTGCATGAACTGAGAATATCAAGCTCTGAAATATGATAATTGCTTTAAAACTTTAATCATTTTCATCTTCTGTTGCAAAATCAGGCAGTTGTCTAACACGTGTAACAGTATTGTTTTATCTCTGCAATGGTGGCCCATATTACACACGTGGTTGTGTAATATGGCCATTTTTGGTATTTTAAAAATAATTATTTAAAAATTTATTTACATCGATTAAGCAATCATTCCTTTACATTTGGTCATAACTAATGCCAAGTAATGCATGGAATAAACAGAACTATACATCCAATTGCTCCTGTACTAAATAATCGAACAATTTGTTAGGTGGCCCATAATACAAGCCCTTCCCCTACCTCTGTATTACAGTCAGCCTACTTACTTTGAATATCTACCTACGTACTTTACCTATCAGCCTGCTTGTCTACCTCTCTATAAAACACACTTTCTTATTCGATCAGTGAGTAAGTTAGCAGTCATTCAGCCAGTCACTCAGTCAGTCACTCCTTCACTCAGTAACTCACTTAATCACTCATTCACTCACTCACTCACTCATTCACTTACTTACTCACTCACTCACTCACTCACACTCACTCACTCGCTCACCCTCTCACTCACTATTCATAGGTAGCAACGTAACTTACCTGTGGTCGACGGGAGACGGAGGCGAACTGAACACAACGACCCCTTACCTGAACTACACATACACGAGACGCGGATGTTACTGGATCAACAACACAGCCTACAACGCCATCTCACGCAAATCGTCCAACGCAACAATGATCTGCATCGAAGACCTCCTGAAGAACCTCACGGTCGCCAACAACATCTCCGACGCCAGCCAAACCACGATCTTCTTCTTTTCAATGCTAACTGGATCCGACTACCTCTGCTATTGGACGCTCGGAGACGGAGCAACTGACCGGTAACCGCAGAAAATTAATTTATTATTCGAGTACTTACATGCTTACTTGATACGCTAGTTTAAATGAAGTGGAAGTATATTAACAGCGTAACGTTATTTAATGAGTAACCAGTCTGCGATGATCGCTTTTATCCATTTTAAATAGTCGCATCAGGATCGGTCATTCTGTTTGACAGCCACAGTTGCAATCTTCTAGTTGAGATATCCTATTTTTCATCCTGAACTATGCGAGCTGATGAATCACAACCTGAACTTGTCAAGTTAATGAACAGGTTCTTCGTTAGAAATAGGTCCCGTCCCAAACTTGCGCATTCAGTAAGCTTCATGAATGAGCTGGTGCTTTGCGCTTAGCTTTAGAGTAGTGCCTTAGAAATTTGGTATTTACGAGTACGATTCATTGCAAAAAGATAAACAACCTTTAAATAATCCCATACTAAATGCGTTTTCTGCGGAGAATAACCAAACATTTGAAGAAGTTTAATAAATCACTAATAGGAAATATATGTATACCTGCGCTACCCAACAAAAGTCGGTTTTTTTCGACATCACTTCAAAAACCTTACTGAAATTTATTATCATCTTTAATTTAAAACATCCCCACACCTCATTCTCATTTGTCTAGTTTGCAATGTTTAGTGAGGATTTGCAGAAAGGGCATTGAAACTGGTCTCAAGTGACTGTCGTTAACCTCATTCGTACCAATCTTGTGTCGTATGTTTAGAACTGATATGATTCTAACTCCGATTACCGGATCCATTTGGAGTCACAGCTACGCCAGTGACGGAGCCTATCCAGTGAACGTCACCTGTTTCAACAACATCAGCACGCAGACGACCGTCTTCATCCAGTATGTTGAATGGCCCATCACCAACCTCCGGCTTCTTAAGAACGGTACTTTAGCTGACATCCCTTTTACCGTCACTTACCTGATCGACAAGGGTACGTCTCCTACTTTCAACTTCTCCCTTGCCAGAACACCCTACTCTGCCCCATACACGAATGCAACCAAAAGTGGCACTACGGTTCAGCTAGGTGCGCTCACTGTGGGCATTTACGAAGTCGTGGTTCAAGGCTGGAATCACATCTCGTTCGTGACGCTTGTCGTTAACTTCACAGCCCAGTTGAGGATCGTGAATCCTCAGTCATCCTGTAATCTTCTGGAGACGGTCGCTGATGCCCCGGTCACCTACACGGCTTCCGTTGACGGCGGAAGTAACGTGAACATCAGCTGGAACTTTGTCGATGGAACAGCCGTTCTCGACTACGTTCAACCTTGGGGACAGTCCGCTGCTCCAAAGATTACCCAATCGAGAATTCATGGCTTTCCCCGCGGAGGACAGTTCGTAGTGCAGGTAAGTCTTCATGTTAAAGAAACATTTGAAAACCTACTTACTATGTAACTCTTAGCATCTGTACTGACAGCGGACATCGTAAAGCACTCTAGAAGGAGCATCCTACTTACGGTGCTATATAAATTATCGTAATTACAACTACAAAGATAATCAGTTTCAATTGAAAATTAAAAGCAGTTTGATTATCATCGTATCTAAGATATTCGGGCCTTATCTGCAGTAAAACTTATAGCAAAACTGCGATGTTCTAAGTTGGGCTTCGGTGACAAATCAAACTTAAGAGCTGCAAAGTAGCATAAACTTATGCTTACTCTTTTTGTGATAATCGTAAATGAGTACAAGGTGTGTTTAATTAAGATATTGATTGTACTTTCATGTTTCAATGTAAGCTTACTGCGTCTGTCGGTTTGAAATCATAAAGAATACAATTACTAGTATTATTATTAACACGAATTGAAGATTACAACTTCCGTAAAACTCTTAAATATTTGCAAATATGTAACGCACGACCTGTCAGCATCCTAGCTGAGCTAACGACATCAATGTTTCCTTCAATTTTGGAACAGGTGGTCATTTGCAACGACATCGACACCTACACCTTCAACCACTCGATAATCGTCTACGGAAAGATCGAGAACGTGACGCTTGTGAATTCCGGTCCGGTGGCCTTCCTCAATGGTAAGGGTGACGTCAACTTCACCTTCGAGTCCCTGACTCCTCCGGCAAACGTCATGGTTGTCTTTGACTACGGCAACGGAGTGAAAAGCTCCAGTTACCCGTTCGACATGAGCACGGTATTTATATATGAAAATTGTATTCATCTCTTATGTATGTAGGCTACATATGTAAGCATTTATGTATGTATGTATGTATGTATGTATGTATGTATGTATGTATGTATGTATGTATGTATGTATGTATGTATGTATGTATGTATGTATGTATGTATGTATGTATGTATGTATGTATGTATGTATGTATGTATGCATGTATGTATGTTTGTATGCATGTATGTATGTATGTATGTATGTATGTATGTATGTATGTATGTTAGTATAATATATATTATGTATGTTTGTATGTTTGCACGTGCTTATGAATGTATGTAGGTATGTATGCATGTGTGTACGTATGTATTTATGTATGCATATAATTTTATGTATGTATGCATACATGTATGAATTTGTGTTAATATGTATGCATGCGTAAGTATGTTTGTATATAAGCATGTACGTAATACTACTACTACGTATATATGTATATACATACTTCCTGTGATGGTCCTACGTGTATGCGAAACCCCGCCACCGTTGACTATTCCAGTTCATTGAGACTACATATATACGCATCGGGACACTTATATCTGGTATTAAAGCTGAACTCACTGTTCGCAACGAACTCTAACGTTGTTTATGATAACGCAGACCACCTTCCGGTGGCACTTGTGATAGGGCGCTACTTAAATATTCACTTACATTACATTGCCTGATTACTTTCCAGTTCTACCCGTACACGTACTTGACCGAGGGTACCTACCAAGTCGTCGCCAACATCTCTCACCGTATGGCATGGGGTATGGTCGCCACGACAGTGATAGTCGCCGTTCCCGTTAAAGACATGATGCTCGTTATTGAACCCGGGAAACCACACGCCTCCCTCAACATTCCATTTTTCATGGGAGTGGCGATGGAGCTGGGCTCCGGGGTAAACCTGGAATGGGACTTCGGAGACGGCAGTCCTACCATCACAAAGCCAAGAGTCTGTAAGTGTTGATGTTATATCAATTAGTGATAGCCATCGCCCATCGCCATGCTGTTTAGTAGACTGTCTGCCGTGAGATGGCAGCTCAAACCGAGGATTTTGATCAACTTTGAATAGCTGATTTTAATTCAATAGTCTTCTCTTGTTTCAAACCGTCCTCGATCCGAGGATTGGCCGCATCGCCGACAATTTACTCGACCCATTTCTGTCTCTTGTCACCCTCAAAAACCTGTCAAATGATGATATTGCCCACGACTTTATGTTATCAATGCATGCCATTTTGGTCTTCCATACATACATACATACATACATACATACATACATACATACATACATACATACATACATACATACATACATACATACATACATACATACATACATACATACATACATACATACATACATACATACATACATACATACATACATACATACATACATACATACATACATACATACATACATACATACATACATACATACATACATACATACATGCATACATGCATTCAAGAACTGTGATTTGGATATTGCCCATTCAATAGCTCCACCGGCGTTTGACGATGCATTGTGACCGTCAGCACCGTTGACATCGGAACAGCCTTACCTCGCGAAGCTTCTAGGTTGCCTCTACAGATGAAGGGGAAGGAGGGGAGAGGAATTCTAGCTGTGACTGGGGTTGTGTGTTTTCAGCTCGGACTCTCTACCAAACAGACAATGAAACACACACATACACGAAGGAGGGAACGTACACGATCAGCGTGACCGCCCAGAACGCCATAGGAAACACGACGATGACCTACCTGGTCGTCGTTCAACGCCCCGTTCTGCCATTCTTCACCCTCACCTCCAACTCACCAGTCACCTTCCCCACTGGTAAGCTCAGGAAACAGACGTCATTCAACTATAATTAGAAATTTATATAGCGCCGGACGCTTGAAACTAGTCAGAGGCGCTCTATGTAAAGTTAACTGATGACGAGTAGATTACAAATAATCAAGAAAATGTTCTCAGCTCACCTTCGTTCAGCTGTTACAGGTGGTTGAGTTTCAGGTTCAAAAATGCGCTATATAAATGTTTGATACATGCACAGCGTAACAAATATCTTTAGCGTAATGTAGTGTAGAATAAACGAACATTTATATAGCGTCACTTCAAGAAAAACTCAGGTTCCGCGAATCTTCACGCAGGTGCTAATCCGTCCTGGTTAGTTCTTGAGTCTGGTGGGATGTGGTGTAATGTTATGAGGTGTGATGTAGTGCGATGTGTTGCGGTGTGAGGTAATGTGATGTGAGGTGAGGTCATGTAAACGGAGATTGACGGAGACGCAGTTAAGGTGAGACGGTCAAAGAACTGGGTTGAGTAGTATTATACCTTAGGAAACAGACTTGGGTGAAGATAGAGAGGGCTTAAAACATGACTGATAAACAGTTGGTTCGAGTTAAAGAGTCATTGAAGCTCATGGGAAACTAGAACACTGCTTCTTGTTCTTGTTCTTGTACTTGTTCTCCTTCTTCTTCTCAGTCTTTGCCCTCGTTGTTGTCATCATTATTACCTTCTTCTTCTTCTTCTTCTTCTTCTTCTTCTTCTTCTTCTTCTTCTTCTTTCTTCTTTTCTTCTTCTTCTACTACTTATACTTCTTCGTATTCTTCTTCTACTGTTTCCCTATGTAATCATCTTCTTCGTCTTTATCACGCTCTTCTTTTCTTCACTGTCTCCTTCTTCTTCGCATTACAAGTTTTTCCGTAGTATATCTCCTTGAACGAAACATTGATACCGAAAAGCGACTCATCCATTCTTACCCTGTGCTAACGAATAAGATAGCTTTACACGCTTTGCGAGTCTTACAGAGTTTGTAAAATAAGAATCTAGGGTGGAACCACATTTACCAATGGAACTAATTGTTGATCCAGGGTTGGTGCAGTACACCCTGACCTACCCAAGCAACGAAACACTGCCAGCCGACGCCAGTATGCAGTTCTTCTGGGGAGATGGAAACTACTCGGGCTTGATGACCCTGAACTTCACAACCCCTCCCTATGTCTTCACCATCCCCTACACGTACGGCTCATCTGGAAACTTCATTGCTTCGGTCGTTATATCGAATCTCGCGTCTAATTTGACTTTCCAAGTGCAGGTGGGTAATTGTTGCTTGTTGCATGATGTCATTTGTCATGTCATGAGGTCATTTTCTGATGCATAACGCCATTTCTTGGTGAATAAAATGTCATTTACTGATGCACAATGTCATTTTTCGTGCATGATGTCATTTACTGGTGCATAATGTCCTGCATGATTTGAGCGCGTCTGAAAAGAATTCTTCAAGAGACGCTTTACGACCGTTCTGATCGAATTAATTGATTGATTAATTAATTAATTAGTGTCCGCTTAAGCTTATCATCGTATGCTGCGGAATATATTTTAGAATCCTGAGAGTGCTGGCGCCTTTGACGTGATCGCAGGTCTGTCCATGACTGCAATGTATCAGCCTGAGTCGCCCTACGGAAGTCCGCTGCAGCCTGGCTTCGGTGACACCGCACTGACCTTCCCGCTCGATCAAGACATCGTCTTCAGCGCAGCCGTTACAGGTGGGCATGCTACTTAAGGTCGGTCTACCTTACACGATAGCCGACTGGTTAGAGCGATCGCCCTGTAAGGCGGAGAGTACGGGTTAGAGACTCCGCTGAGACGGTTGCTGTGTAGGATGGATGGACGGATCGATGGATGAATGGATGGATGGATGGGTGGATGGATGGATGGATGGATGGATGGATGGATGGATGGATGGATGGATGGATGGATGGATGGATGGATGGATGGATGGATGGATGGATGGATGGATGGATGGATGGATGGATGGATGGATGGATGGATGGATGGATGGATGGATGGATGGATGGATGGATGGATGGATGGATGGGTGGGTAGATGGATGGATGGATGGATGGATGGATGGATGGATGGATGGATGGATGGATGGATGGATGGATGGATGGATGGAGATGGATGGATGGATGGATGGATGGATTTGATGAACCGACGGGTATATGGATGCGTGGTTTAGTGGGTGGGCTTAGGTGGGTTGGCTTTGATAGGCAGGTTATTTGATGGATAGTTGGATAGATAGATGCAATTTATTTAATTATTTGCCTGAAGGATTGATAGATAGGTAAAAACAGATATATATAAATTACACAGACATATCGTTTCCGGTCTTTGATCTTGCTGTGCTCTTGTTTAATGTGCGCAGGTTTTGTCAGCATGTACCAAGTGCTGGTTACAGATATGAACGGTAACGTCATCGCGGCAGTTAACGAGACAACAAATCCGTTCAGCCTGTCATGTCTTCGTAATATGACAGCGGTATTAGACATTTACTTCTTAAATACCTCTTCTTAGATTCACCACGGTTGGATTTCTTATGCATTTACCTCTTTTAATACTCTTCTTGGATTCACTGCTTCTATTGCCGATTTTTTTAAATAAGGCTTCTTATTTGTGTCCGACAATTTTGACGTTCTGGCCTTTCGTTGTGTTGTAGGTTGTAGTGACAGTAATGGTTGTAGTTATAGTTGTGGTTGTGGTGGCGACTTTGGTGGTGGTGGTGGTGATCTTGATGGTGGTGGTGGCGTTTGTGGTGGTGGTTTTGCGGGTGGTGGATAACGGTGGTGGAGTTGGTGATGGTGGTAATTGTGGTTGCAGTGGTAGTTGCGGCGATCACATCGGATGAGATAAGATTTCAATGTACGTTTTCAGAACGGTCAGTATAAAGTTCAGATCGTCGCCTGGAATCCTCTCAGCAACAAGACCTACGAATTCATCATCAACGTCAACCGAACCATTTCCGGTGGCTCACTGGTCGTTAACCCCACTTCCGGTTCCTCGAGTACCCCTTTCAACTTCAACGCATCTTTCGCCGACGTCGGAGCAGACACCTGCGTCGTTCTGGACTTCGGCGACGGTACCAAAGCAGCCTACGGAAACAACCCGGCCTTTTGTGCTAAGGTGACCTCGGTCGCAGTAGCCGGACCACTGGTCAACCCCTTGGTAGTCTCCCACAAGTACGCCACCTCCAAGACCTTCACGGCCACCATGTCCGCATACGACCCCATGGCCAACAAGACGATCGTGCTCAACGTGGTCGTTTCTGGACTGGACTGCACCCTTCCGGTAATGGATATCTACAACCGGAAGCCGAGTTTCAGCGATCCACTCCTATGGAACCGCGCCGACCAGCTGGACGTTATCGGGTTGACGAACATCTACTGTCCGCAGTCCCTCGCCAACAACAAGTCCTGGTCCGTCGACCTGATCAGCGAAACATCCGGGGAGCCAATCACTCGCCTGACCAACATCTCAACGCTGGTGTCATCCTACAGCGCTGTCATATCGGTCCCCGGACGGTTCCTCGCCTACGGCGTCTATCGTTTCACCTACAGGGTCGCAGTCAACGCCACGGGATTCGTGTCCCAGGTGGATACCTACGTACAGATCAGACCGACGCCAATCGTGGCTCTGCTGGCCGCCAACGGGATGTCCTACATCACGAGGGGATTCGGAGGGAACGTTACGATCTCCCCGCAGGTCTACTCCTACGATCCGGATCTTGGGATGAGCCTGAACCAGGTCGGAATCCATCCATCCATCTACCTGTCTATCAATCTATCGATCTATCTATCCATCTATCTATCCATCGATCGATCGATCCATCCATCCATCCATCCATTCATCCATCCATCCATCCATCCATCCATCCATCCATCCATCCATCCATCCATCCATCCATCCATCCATCCATCCATCCATCCATCAATCCATCCATCCATCCATCCATCCATCCATCCATCCATCCATCCATCCATCCATCCATCCATCCATCCATCCATCCATCTACCTATCTAGCAATCTATTTCACTTATCTATCTATCTATCTATCTATCTATCTATCTATCTATCTATCTATCTATCTATCTATCTATCTATCTATCTATCTATCTATCTATCTATCTATCTATCTATCTATCTATCTATCTATCTATCTATCTATCTATCTATCTATCATCTCCTTCTCCTTTTCAGCCTCCTGCTCTTCTTCCTCTCCTACTATTAATACTTCTTCCTCTTCTTCCTCCTTCGCTTCTTTTTCCTACTCCTCTTCCTCTTCTACTGCTACTACTTCATCTTCTTCTTCCTCCTTTTCCTCCTCCTTAGTTTTCTCTTCTTCTTCCTCCTCCTCCTTCTCCTCGTCCTCCTCCTCTTCTATTCTCCTTCATCTTCTGTATATTAAAACTCAATTTCTACATGAAAAAAGACAATAGTTGCTTAGCATCGCCATTCTGTTCTCAGACCTTTGACAAGTTCACCTGGTACTGTCGCCAAATGGACGAGGCCTTCCCAGCGTACCCGAACGGCACGCTCCTGCCGAGCAACCCATCGGTGGTCTACACGGAAGCCCAGCTGGCCTCGCTGACCGGTCCCTCGAAGGGTGGCTGCTTCCGCCAAGGTCCCGGGATCGTCGCCTTCAGCGGGGGTTCACTGACCTTCAGCACGAGGAACATGAGGGCCAACGACACCTACGTATTTCGAGTCACCGTCGTCAAGGACAACAGAACGTCAACCGGTGAACTGAAGGTGGATCTGGTAGATGGCACACCACCAGCGGTTGAGATCGGGTCAGTGCTCTTCCGTTTAGCTCAGCCGAGCAGTTAGAGCAGAAATGGTCTTCGTGGTTGCTAGGCAACGGTTTCCCGCTTCCTGGAAGAAGTTGCCTAGCAACGTGCGACATGAGCTCCTTCGTCTTTCTTTTGCCTGTATTCCGTAAGAGCTTGAAACCGGGATGTGGTTTTGTGTTGTCAGCGCCCTGGGGAGTTTCTCCTGGAGTGGTGCATATTGAAGTTACAATCCCAGTTGGAATTGTGGGTGCGGAAGAACCTATGGGGTGAAGATCTGGTCCTGTGTCATGGGCGCTGAAGAATTTGTACTAGCTGGGGTAAATTGGTCTTATGTAGTCAGAATTGGATCTGTAGTTTAAGAATTGGTCCTATAGGTATTGAAATATGCATTTGTGCAGAATTGGTCCTCCGAGTTCAAAATTGGTCCTATAGGTTTAGAATTGTAAATTGGCCCGGAATTGGTCACGTGATAAACACGAGAGCCTAAGTATAACTATAGTGGTATGTAGCAGATTAACAGGAGCGCCTTGTAACGTGAAGAATACGGGTTCGAGCCTTCTCCCTGAGACGGTTCCTGTGTAGGGACCTTGAGCAAGGCCTTCACTTACAATTGCTCAGCGCCATCGATTGGTGCTTAGCCATCAGATAGTGGCGCTTAATAAATGCATAATAATAATAATAATAATAATAATAATAATAATAATAATAATAATAATAATAATAATTGTTATTATTATTATTATTATTATTATTATTATTATTATTATTATTATTATTATTATTTTAGCAACAACAACAATGATGAAAATAATAACATTTTGATAATAATATTAATATTAGTAATTATGAAAGACGTTGAAAGATGGCGCTACGAGATGTTGGTAAGTAAGTGAGTCTTGTCTGTGCTTCAGCTGTCTGGATCACTTACTGTGCACACCGTTGACGAAGAACGTGAGGATCAATCCAACAAACCGAGTTTCTCTCTATGCAAACTGCACGGAATTCTGCCAGGATCCAATGACCTACACGTGGACGATCTACCGTCTCGGACTCAACGGGGCCTGGCTTCCACTAGATAACTTCGAACAATACGTCTCAGGTACACGACGTCCATCTTCTTGCTCTTCTTCTCCTCCTCGTTTATCTTCTTCTTCATCTTCATCTTCATCTTTTACTTCTTCATCGTCGTCTTCTTCATCAGTTAAATTACATTACAGTGCATTGAATTACATTACAGTTAAATCACGTTATAGTGAGTTAAATAGCAATGCAGTCAAATCACGTTTACACTGCAGTCAAATCACATTACAGTGAATTAAATTACATTGCACTACATTGAATTACATCACAGTCAGATTACACTGCAGTTTAATCACATTATACTGCAGTTAAATCACATTACAGTGAATTAAATAACATTACAGTACATAGAATTACATCACAGTCAAATTACATTACAGTGAATTAAGTTACAATGCAGTTAAATCACATTAGAGTGAATTAAATTACAATACAGTTAAATTACATCACAGTCAAATTACATTACAGTGAATTAAATTACAATGCAGTTAAATCACATTAGAGTGAATTAAATTACAATACAGTTAAATTACATTATAGATAAATTACATTGCAGTTAAATTACATTACAGCTAATTTACATTGCAGTTAATTAGGTTACTGTTAAATTACACTATTGTTACATTACAGTCCAGTACCGTGCATAAAAATTACGTTACAGTTAAATTACATTGCATCACATTGAAGTGGCAGGTGGATTGTGCCTCTTCTAAATAACATGTGTTGTTCTCGTTTGTTTCTGACACACGCGCGTCACGATGTCTCGCACTCGTGTTAACAACAACCACCTGTTCACTGTTGGACTAATGACACCTATTATGCGCGCTGCCTTTCACGTTGATCATCAGGCGTCAATGGTAAGATAGCTGCCAACGAGAAAGCGTGTCGGTGTCATGCTAAAAATGAGTGCATGACACCGACTGATTAATACTGCATGACGCCATGTCACTGCTAGAGGCTGACGTTAACTGTGCTACTGCCAAAACATTGACTGCTACTGCAAAATACACGACACTGGCGGTGTCACGTTAAAAGAATAAGCTGATGGTGTCAAGGCCAAAAACCTGACACTGATAGCGACATATGTGGAAAGCATGGCACTGTGTCATGCCATAAAAGCATGACGTCGAAAAGTTTCATGGCGAAAAGCATGACACTCATGAGTGTTATGGCCCACAGAATGACTCTGGCTGCAACTGCTAAAAGCATGACACTGTATCGTTAAAAGACGGTGCCAATGTAAAAAGCACCGTCATGGTCACCAAGTTGCCATTTACACAGCACAATTAAATGACAAAGCATCGAAGGATGGCGCTCAGAAGTTTGACTCAAATTGCTGCTTAAAGGTCCCCACAGTACGATACGCAAAACTTGTCTATCTGACCACTGCTTGCCTATAAATTAACTCTCCGTTCTTAACAACATTTAACATCGTATAGGCAAGCGTAGAGGGCGACACTGGTTAATTCCTCTGAAGCGGCGCTAAATAAATTTCTTATAACAATTACAAAAATCCCTTATTATCTAGCGCTGTTATAAATATAATCAGCACATTATCCTTTTGCGTGCAGGGACCGCCTCACAGCAAATAGCCATCAGTGATAGTCTATTCACTGACGGCTTCGTCCTCTACAAGAACCTTCTCGACTACCGGATCGGGGTGACAGTGACGACCCCGGGCGGTGGCTCCGTCCCTGGGTCTTCGTACATGGAGCTACATCTAAATACTGCCCCACATGGGGGCTCGTGCGTGGCAGCCCCCATCACTGGGATGGCAGCCGTGGATATGTACACCATCACTTGCCAGGGATGGGTGGACGACGATTTGATCGATATATACCAGTTCTATGGTAGGATTATCCAATCTAATCTAATCTAATCTCATCTAATATAATCTCATCTAATCATATCTAATCTAATCTCATCTAATATAATCTCATCTAATATAATCTCATCTCATCTAATATAATCTCATCTAATCATATCTAATCTAATCTCATCTAATATAATCTCATCTAATATAATCAATAATAATCTCATCTAATATAAATCTCATCTCATCTAATCATATCTAATCTAATCTCATTTCATCCAATATAATCAATTCTAATCTCATCTAATCTAATCTCATCTCATCTAACATAATCTCATCTATTCATATCTAATCTCATCTCATGTAATCAATTGTAATCTGATCTAATATAATCTCATCTAATCATGTCCAATCTAATCTCATCTAATCTAGCCTAATCTCATCTCATCTAACATATTCAAATCTAATCTCATCTAATCTCATCTAATCTAATCTCATCTCATCTCATCTAATATAATCATATCTAATCTCATTTAATATTATCTGATCTAATCATATCTAATATCATCTCATCTCATCTAATATAATCTCATCTCAGTATGATCTAATCAAATCTCCTCTTTTCTCATCTTGTGTTGGCTAATCTATCCTAACCTAATCATTGATTGGTTGATTGATCGTGTACACAGTGATTGACAATTGGTGACAGGTGTCTGGCCGGACGATTCAACCACCGCAGCTGAGCTGGGATTCAGTTTCGACGGTCTGCTGGGTCCGATTCGTCTGCCTCAAGGATCGCCGACCAACGGCTCCAACCTTCTTCTCTACATTCGCATCTTCGACAAGCTGGGCGCCGTCACCGAATACAACATCTCCGTTGTACAGGTACATCCTACCCGTGTGGACACGGTAGCCGATTCGTTTAAGCTCTCTTTTAAGATACTTGATAGTGTATCAGCCAATGACATTTAGCAGTTGTACCCTAAGGACTTACTCAAGTAGATGAATGGTAATATTCTTTGATGAAGAACATAAGATCTTGAAATACGCGGTTCGATACCCACAAGCCCCATATAGGTCGACTAAGCCTTACACTCCCTAGAGGCAGCAGTAAAATGAACGGACGCCAAACAGGCTGCAAAGACTTGTGTTCAATAATTTCTTGTGTTGATGTTTCAATGTAACTTACTGCGGTTTGTCAGTGAGCTTGTGAATAAACACGAAAATACTATTTTTGTTATTATTATTATTATTATTATTATTATTATTATTATTATTATTATTATTATTATCATCATCATCATCATCATCATCATCATCATCATCATCATCATCATCATCATCATCATCATCATCATCATCATCATCATCATCACCACCACCACCACCACCACCACCACCACCACCATCATCATCATCATCATCATTATTATTATTATTATTATTATTATTATTATTATTATTATTATTATTATTATTATTATTATTATTATTACTATTATTATTAGGTTAAAATGGACGGAATGTTGGACTTTTGGTTCTGTAGTTCCCAGCAGTTCTTTGTAAAGGAACGTAACAATCCAGTCTGATGAATTCCATAGCATAAGGCATTATGATGTCCAAGACTGTATAATCTTTACGTTTCTACCTTTGACCCTCAAGGTGCTTCCAATAGACGAGAAGGCGGCAAGCGTTCTTGTTAGTCAGCTGCTGGCCAACAAAACAACCGCTAACATCCTAGATGCAGTCATTGCCGGCGGAAACCTGGCCAATATGGGTCCCATGTTCCTCGCCCTCGCAGACGCGCTGAACGTAGCAACTGTATTCGACAACCAAGGTATTACTATTACTGTGTTTTGTTATTGTTTTATTTTGGTATACTGTCATGTCCAGTGTCGGTACACGAAGTCCCCTAAGCAGGTTAGAACTCGCCATCGTTGGATGACAGACCCAACGCGCTACACCATATCAGTAATGATTATGACATAGGACATAGATATCAGGGACTGATCTGGATACTGAACTGATTACGGTTTGGTTTTGGTGTGCCATCGGTTGATGCCTTGTGCATTAAACACGACGTTGGACAAATCTTAATGCGCGTTGATACATTAATTAATTATCAGTGTTGCGATATATCCATGGTAGTTATTCGATATCTTTTGAAACCTTATCCTTAAACTGATTCATTGCGTTTTCTTCCAGAGTATGGAAACGGTAGCTTGACTTATCCGAATCCGCTGCTCATTGCCAACGTAAGTTTCTTAAATATTAAATAAAATACCATGCAGTACAATACAGAGCAACACAGTATAGCATTATACAACACACTGCAAGCAATGCAATACAATACGATTCAATGCATCACAACGCAACAGAATGGAATGTACTACAAAACAATATGCATTACAATACAATACAATGCAACGTAAAAACAATGCAATACAATACAATACCACGCAATACACTACAATAAAACATCGTAAGTTATCCACTCACACATATAGTGACCAAGAACGCATTGTGTATACCTGGAACTTTATTAAAAGTGATATATCAATATACCATGTGGGGCGTGGTGGCTCAGTGGTAAGTTCGGCGCCTTGTGACCGGAGGGTTGCAGGTTCGAATCCCACTCTAGCAGCTGCGTACGGACCTTGGGCAAGTCCTTCACTCGCAATTGCTCGTGGCGCTTCGGCGTGAAAATTCCGGCACAGTATCAAATGCTGTAGTCGGGAGCGCCTCTGAGTAGTAGTAGACTTCGAGAGGCGCTATAGAAATATCCGGAATAAATAAATAAATAAATAAATAAATAAATACTTAGGACTAAAAGTTAATTGAAAACGATGCTAAACTGTTCAAGCGACGTAGTTACAACCCTAGCTACAAATGTGTTAGACTTTTAACGCAGTCCGTTCTGTCCGCTTATAGGAACAGTATCAGACCACGAGGAACGATCTGGCGTCCCTAAGGGGTGACATGATCTATGCCCTTGGCAACGTCACCCTAACAAGCATTGCATCCATCCAAATGGTCTCCAGCACCCTCAGCAAAGTGACACAGGAAACGTCGCAGATCAACCGAGTCAACCAGGTACATGGACCAATTACCACAAAGGTATATGGTAAGGTGGGGTAAGGTAAGGACGAATAAGGTAATGTGAGGTAGGTAGAGAAGGGGATGCTGTAGTCAAGTGAGGTCAGTAAAGAAAGTAAAGTATGGAAAATAACAGGTATGGTAAAGTATGGAAAATAACGGGTAGGGTAAAGTATGAAAAATAACAGGTAAGGTAAAGTATGGAAAATAACGGGTAGGGTAAAGTATGAAAAATAACAGGTAAGGTAAAGTATGGAAAAAAACGGGTAAGGTAATTAGAAAATAACAGGTGGGGAAAAGTATGGAAAATAACAGGCATAGTCAAGTATGGAAAATAACAGGTAAGGTTATAGTATAAGAAAATAACAGGGAAGGTAACGTATGGAAAATAAAGGTAAGGTAATGGAAAGCAAGATAATGTGTGGTAAAGTTGGTGAGGTAGGGTAAACGAGTAAGGTAATAAACAGTAGGTCTGGAAATGTAAGCTATGATGAGGCTAGCCTAACAGGGCAAGGTAAATATTATGTGAAGTAAGGTGACGTATGGTTTAAAGGTGGGATAGGTGAATAGGTTAATACCGTTAATTGCTAATTGCGTTGTACATGGACTTCGAGTTCGTCTAAAAACCATGGCACTGTATAATTGTCCGATTACTGTATTGCAACGTGATGATGATGATATTCGTTTTATTGATTCAAAAAAGAAAATGAAAAAAAGCATTTATATAGCGCCCTTCCTATTCGTTTGCATTGTATCGCATTCTTTGCCTTACAACAGGTAACGGCTGTCGAAACGATCGGTAACATGGTCGACAAAATGAACGAGATAAACGACGCAACACCTTTGGAGGAATTCGTTCTGGCGACCAGATCGATTGCAACAACCATAGGAAACCTATTCCAGGTTATTATTATTATTATTATTATTATTATTATTATTATTATGTGAAAATTATTCTCTGGAGTGACCATCTTCACCGAGACCCGGAAGTGCAAAAGTGTTGCGGAAGGCGGCTGCGTTGAAGCGCTGGATTGTCACAGCTAAGCGTTGGAAGAGGAAGCTAGCTTCTCTTGGGTCTCCTGAGACCTGGCTCAGAAGACGTCCAAGGTCCTTGACAAATGCTAGTCCAGCAGCGTTGATTGGGCCGAATGTCTCAAAGGCCAGTGGAACGAAGCAATAGCACTGCGACAGTTGCTTGTATTTTGTTGTCTTTCTGGCATCCGCCAATTCGGCTGCGCCTCCGGCCTGAATTGATGTGGTGGGCAGGTAAGATGGGGCCACCGTGTCTATCACTGTGGCATCCCAAATCAAGCATCGACCTGAGCGCCATGGTGTCAAGGTGAGGCCGTCAGGTCTTTTGCCGTCTGCTCTTGACAGACCCGAGGGCTCTTTAACTGATGGAAAGCCTGCCTGACTGAGGCTTCTGCATATCAGGTCATTTAAGATCGCATGGCGGGATGTTCGACCGGGCCCCAGACGGCAGGAGAGTCCATGTGAGCCCTCTGCTGTTACCCGCGAGCCACATGGGCAATCGTGTGGTTGGCAGACCTCCGCGCCAAGGCGGAAGCCGACCGCGATTCTAATCGCTTCGTCGTCTAGTCTTAGGCCACAAGCGCTGATGGGGAGTGCGAATAGCCAGTCACCCGCGTGTGGTGCCGTGACTGCTTTCCAGCGTGCCTGATGGTATTATTATTATTATTATTATTATTATTATTATTATTATTATTATTATTATTATTATTATTTACCCAAAGGATGTAATTCAGAGGGTGTGGAAAAATACTTCACATAATATTTTTATTATTATAATTATGATTATGATGATGATGATTATTATTATTATTATTAATATTTTATTGTTATTATCATTTATAAGCGCTACTATCAATTGACCAAGTATTAATATATGGCGTTGGGCAATAGTGTTAAAGACTTGCTCAATGTCCCTACACAGTAACCGTCTCTGGTAAGGCTCGAACCCGTATTATCCGCGTAATAAGTCCAGCGCTCTAACCAATCAGCTATCGTATTCCATAATTGCAGAGGTTATCGTAGTCGTAATCGTAACCATCGTAATTGCAAGCTGGCATTTATGTAGAGCCTCTTCAAAGAAACTCCTCAGATGTGCTCCCGATCTGAAAACATAGTGGTCGAAATGGAGGCACGTATAGAGTAAGTAGCTTATATTGCATTCTTAAGCCTATGATGCTGTTGACAAAATTCATCGTAAATCTTGGATGGCCTTAGAGAGGTACCCGTTGCGTGTTTTCTAGGTCCCCCAACCGGCAACAGATGAACCTAACATCTAGACTTTTTTACACATGCACTTGTAAGCAAAAGACGCCGCAAGTCTTGCTGTCATATGCTTTCTTGGAACTTCAAAAATGCTAATAGGCAAGAAACACTTTGGTTTTTGGTGTCAAACGCTTCCCTGCCATGGAAGCCAAATATGCCAATACGCAAAAGTGCGTAGACAGTCCATGCTGTCAAACGCTTCCTTGTAATCACCAAACAATGCTTAACTTGACCGATTCGCTTGTTATAAGTAAAGGTATATTTAGCCTATATTAAGATGTCATATCCCATAACGGAGTGTATCCAAGGCTGCATCAGAGCGCTTCGGAAAATTGTGTAGACTATTAATCGATTTGCGTATGAATTTACCTATTACCTTACCGTACGATACACGTAGTCGAAGTCGAAGCCACGCTGAAATATGCCTTCTTTTTTTTATCAGAGCATAAACAACGCACTAGAGGACGGTACCCTTGCGGATATCGAGCAGGCAAAGACCACCAAGTTCTACTTCTACGACGCTGACTGGGAAAGTCCGAGAAAGGGTAAGTTTGACTTGTTCCTAGCTGACTGGGAAAGTCCGAGAAAGGGTAAGTTTGACTTGTTCCTAGCTGACTGGGAAAGTCCGAGAAAGGGTAAGTTTGACTTGTTCCTAGCTGACTGGGAGAGTCCGAGAAAGGGTACGGTAAGTTTGACTTGTTCCTAGCTGACTGGGAAAGTCCGAGAAAGGGTAAGTTTGACTTGTTCCTAGCTGACTGAGAAAGTTCGGGAAGGGTAAGTTTTGGCATGTTCCTAGCTGACTAGGAAGGTTCGAGAAAGGGTAAGTTTGACTTGTTCCTAGCTGACTGGGAAAGTTCGGGAAGGGTAAGTTTTGGCATGTTCCTAGGCTCCTAGCTGACTAGGAAGGTTCGAGAAGGCCTAGCTGACTAGGAAGGTTCGAGAAAGGGTATGTTTGGCATGTTCTTAACTGGACTGGGGCCAATCCGATGGTTTCATGCATAGCAGAACGGGTTTTGCATATGGTCTCAAAGCCACAGCAACAGCGGTACATACCTGACTCAGAAACCAGTGAGAACGGCGATTTTACTGATTTTAATATTGCTGAATATAATACGCTTAGTATACGCTCAGCCTTTAACGATTGTAGGTTTCATGGGACAGCCTGCAAGCGAAATCGAGAAAGGATTTCTGGGTGAAACAAACAACTTGGCTCAGAAGGATTCGGTAAGTAGGAAATCAAGTTATCAGTATAGTTCTAAGTAAATGATCTATCGTATATACAATAGCATATAATCGTTTGAACAGAAGGCTTCATAAATGTACAGACCTCTATTTATCAGCTTCTTAATCGTAATCGTAATCGTAATCTTCAAACTTCTAAAGCGCCACTCGAAGGCCAAGCGCAGGACACCAGCCTATTCACGAGCGCTACGTCAGATCAGAGGGGGTTTCCAGAGAGTAGTCCAAAAGAGGTCCAAGTCCAATTTCCAGGAGGCCAAACCAAAATCAAAGGGGGTTTCCAGAGAGTAGTCCAAAAGAGGTCCAAGTCCGATTTCCAGGGTACCAGATCAGTTTTCAGAGAGTGGTCTAAAAGAGGTCCAAGTCCAATTTCCAGGAGGCCAAACCAAATCAAAGGGTATTTCCAGAGAGTAGTCCGAAAGATGTCCAAGTCCGATTTCCAGGGTACCAGATCAGGGAGTTTCCAGAGAGTGGTCCAAAAGAGGTCCAAGTCCGATTTCCAGGAGGCCAAACCAAATCAAAGGGGGTTTCCAGAAAGTTGTCCAAAAGAGGTCCAAGTCCGATTTCCAGGGTACCAGATCAGGAGAGACAGAGCAGCTGTCAAGGCGGGTGTCGTTTACGGCGAGAAGAATTGGAAGGCGGAGGATCAGATGAGTCAGGGTAGGAGTACTTGAAAAGGTGAGACTTCAGTTTTGAGTGGAAAGCCCGGGGGCTGATAGATAGAGGAACATGAGGATGAGGATGAAGGACAGGTTGCAATGATGATGGAGGCACTGAGAAACTGCGGAATTCAGGGGGGAGATCATTCCAGAGGCGTGGTGCTGTGTTGGATATATTAGCTGACCCAACAAGGGAATCCAGTTCTTCAAAATTTCATGTCCTTTTCTCCCTAAGTATCCTCGTTTATTTCACTGGCATTTTACACCGAAATATTTAATAGATGCGTTTATTTATTAATTCGTCTATTCTTTTGCTAATAAATTAAAATTAATTGCTCCTTTCTTCCTTCCATCTTTCATTTTGTCATTCGAGATGTCAAACTATTGACCCTCGCACTTTTGAATCGCCCGTTCGGTAACGTAGAGCAACTCAGACAATTCCTTTGGTTTAGTTATCATTAAAGTGATTGATCCAATGGTACAGCCTTCAAGTTACTGACTTACACGCGAAGTTAACAAACACCTTGCTAACTCGCACCCAGCTACTGTGCTCTCAGCACCTCTCTGCTCTTTTTCGCCTCCAATTACCGACTGCTCCCAACGTTCTCGCGTATGCGCGACACCCTCCAGAAACACATTGACCCGTCACCTGTACGTAAAGCCAGTCCACCCAAGTTCATAGATTTCTTCGATCATCCATTCATCCATTCATCCATCCATCTATCCATCCATCCATTCATCTGCCTGTTATTTCTATTCGCTTCTGAAGGCGACAGGTACAGTGGGACGTCTATCGGCTACTCTGGACAAACTCGGAGACCTGCTCCTTAAGAAGCTTGTTCCTGGAGAGACTCCACTGAACATCTCCACTCCTCTGCTCGACATTTTCCTACAGAAGAACGAACCATCCAAGGTCGCTGGACGACCAATCACCCTAGGCGGCGCCACAGTCAATCTCCCTGATTGGTGCGAAATGGCTCCGCCCAACGTCAACTGCTCCGATCGAGCACCAATCTCCATCAAGGTCTGTTAAAACGACATCAAACTCTCTTGTCTTTGCATGACATTCTTCTTTTGTTTCTAAATGCTTATTTCTTCTTACCCTGTTTTAATTTATTCATCATTACTTAGCGCACATTACCAGAGGCGTAGCGGCCGCCCTCCGTACCCTCCGACCGGAGGGGGCCCCGCAAGGAAGGGGGCCCCTAAAAGTGGCAAAAAATAACTGTGAACGGCGTGAAGTCATTATGATACTGTTTTGATACATCACATAATGCTATGTTCGGAGGGGGCCACGTTCTTTCGGAAGGGGCCACGTTCTTTGTTGCTACGGCTCTGCACATTACCTTACCTTACTTTAATCTCTCTTCAACGTACTTTAACTGCTCTTACCCTACTTCAACGTAGCTGATTTTAACGAGCCACACCTCAAAGTAAGCCTTACCGTAACTCATCATGCCTTACTGCAATTAAGATGCCGTATCTCAGTGTACCATACATGACCTCAATCTACCTTTCCTTACCTCAACGTACCATACTTGACCTCAACGACCCTTACCTTACCTCAGCGTACCATACATGATCTCAACGTACCTAACCTTACCTCAGCGTATTCCATGTATGATCTCGTCGATGATCGTACCATACATGACCTCAGCGTACCTTACCTCATCTCGTTGTATATATACTCTACCTTGATGTCTTTACGGACACTACTTGCAGATGACAGTTACCCCAGAGAACATCTTCAGCTACTTCAAGGACGCCAAGGTCTCTCCCTACTCATCGACTGTGACGATTGACACCAACGATGCCACAGGCAACGAAATGAGGATCAGCGGAGCTCGCGAACCCATTGCGATCGAAATCCCGCGGAATGGCATGCCCGAACCGAAGCGGATAGTCGAGGCATCCTACATGTCGACGAAGGATTCGGACGCAAGTCTCTTCTATTACAAGTTCAACGTTACGACGAAAGGGGCATCTCTACACGTCCTCATCAATCCGGAAGTACTCGGAGTGCAGTTCCTCGTCTTCGCTCGGTTCAAGCAGTTCCCGAAGCTCAACGGAACGGAACGAGGATGGGACTTCATGCAGAATCTGCCGATGAGCATGGCAAACATAAGTGAGTCTCAATGCTGAGCTGAATTTTAGTTGTTATCTGGTTTTTCGATGCACGCATCTTCAAATGGATTTTTTTATTGAATTGTATTGTTTTCATTGTATTGTACTGTATTGGGTTGTATTGTATTGCATTTTAATTTTATTCAGTTGTATTGTATTGCATTCTATTGTATTGTATCGCATTGTTTTTTTTCGTACAGACATCTCTTTTGTCTGATTATGTTTAAGCTCATGAGAGATTGTTAGTAAGGCATGTTGCAGTTAATCATAATAATCACACACTTTTTATGTTGCGCCTTTACTCTTTCTGAAGATGTTGTGGTTCTATATAAAAGAAGTCCACTAAGGCAGACAGGCAGACTATAATGCATAGGTGTAGTTTTCGGGGGGGGGGGGGTACGAGTGGTTCTCGACTTCTCGTACCCCACACTTTTTGGACTGGAGGGTTCCGTATCCACACTTTTCCTACCCAGAAGAAACAATGCTCGTTATTATATTGTCGGAGGATGGCCTTCAGTTGAGCCCTCAAGACTCAAAACCACATTACTGAGCATTGTCACCTTCATTGTTGCTAGTACACTATTGTTATTATTATTATTGCTATTACTGTTATTATTATTGTTATTATTATTGCTGTTGCAACTATTATTGTTGTTATTATTACGCCCTATTATTATTAGGCATGGCGTATTAACAGCGCAGTTATAAATCTTATAATTAGATAAAATCGAGAAGGGGAAACGATGTTAAATTTGGCACCAACCCCACTTTTTAGACCAAAGTTACGCCAATTTCATGATGAAATTCTTTTGATCTAGGTGAGTACAATCAACGCGACCTGGATCCCTACGTTGTGTTCCTAGACAACAATGTCATCCAGGACCGTCTTGGCGTCTGGTACATCGGGCTCAGGCAGCTGGAACCACAGGAGTACGACCTGTACAGTGACAGCAACACCCCAGCACCACCCACACCAATGACTGGCAGATTCACAACAAACTACACCCTGCTCATCTACACTTCGGGGTGCTACTACAGTAGACGGGGAGACGAGGCCTGGTCTAGCGATGGCTGCGTGGTAATAATAATAATAATAATAATAATAATAATAATAATAATAATAACAATAATAATGCCTAATAATAAAAGGCCTAATAATAATAGGCCAAATAATAGGCCTAATAATAGTATATATAATAATAATAATCATAATTGTTATTATTATTATTATTATTATTATTATTATTATTATTATTATTATTATTATTAGTAGTAGTAGTAGTAGTAGTAGTAGTAGTAGTAGTAGTAGTAGTAGTAGTAGTAGTAGTAGTAGTAGTAGTAGTAGTAGTAGTAGTAGTAGTAGTATAGTAGTATTTTTATTATTATTACTATAACTATTATTATTATTATTATCAATGTTATTATTATCATTATTATATCATTATCAGTAATAATAATGATTATAATTGTATCGATAATAAAAGTAAGAGCAGATTCATCTTTTTACAGAAAGCTCTCCATCGACACCTTTTTTAACGTATTCTCCAGACTTTATATACAGACTGCGTTCAATTGATGTCTTAGGTTGAACAAAATATTATGGTAGTGATGTTACGGGACCCACTGCGTGGAACAATCTTCCTGACCACGTTAGGAATGCACCATCGCTGGAGTCATTTAAATCACAGCTGAAGACATATCTTTTTAAACTTTCATACGACTGCCAACTTTTGTAACTTATGTACAGCGCCCTTTTCTTCGGCCTCGGCTGTGCTACGGCGCTATATAAATCGTCTTATTATTATTATTATTATTATTATTATTATTAATGATGACGATGACGATGATGACGACGACGATGATGGTGGTGGTGGTGGTGGTGGTGGTGGTGGTGGTGGTGGTGGTGGTGGTGGTGGTGGTGGCGGCGGCGCTGTGGTGGTGGTGGAGGTGGCAATTCCAACAATACGTTGACAGCATGGTAATCGCAGGCATTGGTGCCTGCGAAGTTACGGTTCAGTGGCTCACGTCACTTACTGTTTGGAACCAACAGGTGAGTCCGCGAACGACCATTAGGAAGACGGTCTGCCTCTGCAACCATCTGACGAGCTTCGGAGGAGGATTTGCCATCCAGCCGAACGTCATCGACTTCGACTTTGTACTCAGTCACTCTGACTTCCTGAGCAATCCGACCATCTACGTCACGATGATCATCATAGCAGTGGCCTACATCCTTCTCTTCATCTGGGCACGCTGGCAGGATAAGAAGGACCTCGTCAAGGTTGGTCTCATTACTGGTAGGATCACTGGATCAGGTTACCTTGAGTAATTGCAGTAATTGCAGGATCGGGTTGGTTTAGAGTACTTGCACGGTTGGTTTTAGTACTTTCAGGTTCGTTCTAGTACTTTGTACTCAGTCTAATGCCTAATACGCTTATATTCAAGTAGATTACGTCGTGTGCTATGTATCATATCAGCGGTTCTTGTCTCTGGCAGCAATAGTTTTATCTCTTTGGCATTCTGAATTTTTTTATTTTCGGTCCCTTTTGTATTATTACCGTCCTTATACAATTACGAATGCTTGCCAACGCCTCTAGTGAAGTCACAAGCCGCCATATTGCCGATCTTTTAGCTTGGCGTAACTCCACTTCCGGACAATGACCCACGTGACCGCTACCTCTACGAGATCACCGTTTCGACAGGTCTGAGAAAAAATGCCGGAACTGAATCAAAGGTATCTATTCCATTACATATTTGCATTTGAGAGGTTTCTGGGAGGCACAATGAAAACCTCAGATACATGCATGCCTGCTGACATACATGCATACATATATACATACATACATACATACATATATACATACACACATACATACATACATACATACACACATACATACATACATACATACTAAACATACATACATACATACATACATACATACATACACACATAATTATATACATGCATACATACATACATACATACATACATACATACATACATACATACATACATACATACATACATACATACATACATACATACATACATACATACATACATACATACATACATCCATCCATACATACATACATACATACATACATACATACATACATACATACATACATACATACATACATACATACATACATACATACATACATACATACATACATACATACATACATACATACATACATACATACATACATACATACATACATACATACATGTATTATATAGAGCCTTTCGTTAAATCTCAAAATCCCTCAAACACGGCTATCTTGAACTATAGACAAGATGCCTCGAGTAAAAAACCTGAAGTTTCTTGACTTCATATGAGCTGCAAATTGTTTTCTTTGCCTCTTCTGGCGAAAACTGGATCTTGTAAAGTGTGCATCATAGCCAATAATTCGATTAGGGTTCTTCAACGGATGGTTTAACTTGAAGCGATGGTCAACCAATACCCGGGCATTTTAACGGCGCTATACAATTCATTGGACTAGTTGAAGGCATGGTTTACGGGTAGAAAGAAGGTTCTAGTACTGTTATCTGCTGAACTTGCGCCCCTTTGCGAACCCGAGACTTATAATTACAGCGGCAACTAGGCCTACAATAACTGAAACGCGTTTGGTTCATCGTTTATTTATTGAGCAAGTGGCGTGCGTAAAAGAGGTGTCTATTGCACTCCTCATTTTCATCTTACTGTGGATGGAATCTGAAAGTTTAGCGACATCTTGTGGCATCGAAGGCCGTTGACATCGATGGCAAAATTTTCTCTACTTTTCACTGTAACAAGCTAAACTTATTGAGGAAACAAAAAGCAACATTAAGGCAGAAATTCTTTAGTACACGATTTGCAGACTTATGCAGGTTAATAAGCTAAAGTCTGTGTTTAAGCTCCAAGTGTGTAGCGACATCTCGTGGCTGCTATTGAAGTTTACCTTACCGTATTTTCATGGATATTTTAAGCAAGCGTTAGTTGGTTGCTGTTTAACGACGTTGTGTCGTTACAAAAACGATTAGCGTCGCCCTCCTCCTTTATCCAGACTTGAGAATAGCACCACCCGGAAACGGCATTGGCAGTCTGGTTGCTGCCCCATCGCCTACTGCCACAATGCAACTTTGAAGCTTTGCATTAATCGGTACCTCATTCTGGAACTGGCTTCCATGCAGAAATCTGCGATATGAGGTTCTTCTACTCTCCATGCCTCTATTTCGTAACAGCGGTTGGATACCATTCTGAAATTTCGGTTCGATCATGGTCTTGTATAATCAGGTCGGGAGCACCTCTGATAAGGTTTCTTAAGGGGCGCTATATAAAAAAGCGCTTATAATTACAATTTTGTTGTGACAACAAAGGCCACAGACTTCGGCACAAGTTATTATTAGAAGTTTTCACCTTTTGTATTGATCGAGTACGCAGCAAAATAATTTTCGTTTGATTTTAATATAACAAATGGTTAACTTAAAAGAGGTGTTTTATGAACTGTTTTTTTTAAATAGGTTCACATTATCCTTTCTGGCGACTTCGACGAGACTGATGCTAGAACTCTTGAGGATGACGAGAGGAAGGTTCTAAAACGAGGATCAACCGATACATTCCTCATGGCTGTTCCAAGGTAACTTATTATTCGTTTTCTCTTTCCATTTCCTTTATTCTTAAAGCAGTTCGGATTTATAAGAAACAGACAAATAAAGGAGACGCTTTTACGGGTTAGCCGCTTTGTAATAAGTGTCTTAATACTAACTAAGCTCCTTTGGTTGGCGATGTCAACTGGGTCTCGCACCAAAATACCTGATGGATCTCTTCCGGCCTGTGTCTGCTTCTCAGACTGCTCGAGTCCTCCGCTCGGTGGGAAGGGGGATGCTATCCGTCCCGTTTGCCCGTACTGCTATCATGCAGACCCGCGCTTTCTCGGTGGTTGGCCCGACCATATGGAATGGCCTTCCCTCTGAGCTGCGCCTACATCCTAGGTCTTCCTCTGGTACCTTCTATGACCACCTGAAAACTGCTCTTTTTCGCCGTGCTGGAGTCGGGAGCGCCTCTGAGTAGTTCCCTTGAAGTGGCGCTATATAAATTTACGAATGAATGAAACTAATTAGCTTAATAAGACTTAATTTTTATAACAGGAGACAGTGAGAAGCTATCATTATGTGGCTCGTCAAATTAAAATATACTCGCATAAGATATAAACTACAATTAATACCGACATTAAAACAAGCTATTGTATTCGTAACAAATTCAGAAATTCCTTGTTATATTTTGGGGCTGAATAATGAATAGCGTACTGTAATTTACCAGTAAGTTTTAACAACTAGTTCGGTATCGAATCCATTGCTACTGTCTAACCACTAATTAGTCGTCACACTGAACTTGTTCTATAGATGTAAACTACAGCGTTCTGCCTGTTGTATTTGAAATAAACGAATATGCACACATCAACTGACGTCAATTAGACACCTTTTAGTTTGAGATTCACGATGCTATATATGAGGTATTTATAAGTTCGAACAGTTGCGTAGTTGTTTTGAGTGACGACAGACTATAAAGCAGGTGTTTACAAATTTATAAGTAAGTGTATTATACTTTCCACTGGGTGCACTCAGTGCTCGACTTGAGGAGGGTTGAAAACAAGACAAGGTTCACAGATCGAACCTGGCCTTAACAGAATTGTGAATCCATGATTGTGCCACCGTGTTGGAGTAAAGGGTCAGTTACTACACGAAGGTTAAAAAGCCAGATGTGGAACAGAGCCACCGAAAGAGACTTAAAGGCCACTGAAAAGAATCAGTAATGTTCAAGTTATACACTTATAATGACAATAATGTATATATTTTACTTTAAAATGGGATGAAATTGAATTGAAATTAAGAAGATCAAAGAGACGTTGACGCCTTAGCTACCTGCTGAATAACAAAATTTCTTTCGAATGATTTTTGTCTCTGCGAACATCATGAACCAAGAAGCCTTTCAAATATACGCATGCTTATCTCTTACACCATGATGCAAACCATGGACGACCAGGAACGAATGATCTGCAATCAATAAAATGACCTGGCATAGGCTACAATTAATTTTTTAAGACGTCAAAGGCCTTTCTTGCCATATATATAAAAGATGTCGTTAAACTCTGGATCAATAAATCACACAAAGGTTGTTTAATAGGCTTATTATGCCGCACGAACGGTGAGAACTGTTCAGAACAATATCTGTTGACGTCAACGGCCTTTGATGCCATTAAATGTCGTTAACCACTGAATAAACTGTAGAATAGCGAATGCTGTTGTTAGACACCTTTAAAACGGGATCACATAACGATATATAGTTTTCGACTACGCTATGTCCTTATATATACGCTATTGTAGATAGCTCGTGGCCTTAAAGAAGCCGTTCTCAAACGATGGTACCAATAGTGGTACGCTAAAAAATTCAAAAAATAACATTGTTAGAATTATATATTAATTTTGAAATTTGTATACCTACGGTCCTACACTAATTGCAAGGGAACTTAGCGCTCGTCTGTTGTTTTTGATCTGACCTTTGCTTGTGGTACGTCAACATTCAATTTTTACCTGGTGGTACAATAAAATAAAGTTTGAAAGCCGCTGCTTTAAGGCGCCCCTGTAGCGGTATGGCCGCGTTACGGCGCAATATAAATTGTCGTTAGTATTGTTATCCTTAAATACATTAATATCCATTCAAACTGAAGCGCTGACTCTAAGACTCTGCTGTGGAGCTGCCAAAGGAACTGCGGCTGTGGCAATCCAAAACGAATGTGATGAACCTCCCTTACATTTTAGAAGCTTGCAGAATTCCGTTAAGCTAGAAACAAAAGCTATTTGAAACTTTAATCTTCCAATGACGTCTTTCTTTTAACCCCACTGGACCAGTGGGTTTAAAACTAGAGTTAACTGGACACCTTTGTCTAATATCTGTCTACATATCAATGCCTATTCGACTTCTTTTCAACCTTTGACATCCCTAAGGTTCCTTCAGATCCGCTTTGGCACAATAAAGACATTTATTTGGCAATAGTCTCCATAAATCCGTAAGAAAAAAGGATGACAATCCTTAATTTCTGAAGCTCCTAACTTTAGATTCTAGAACACATAAATAAGTATAATTCTTATAGTCATATATACACAAATGGTTTTGAAAAGTTCTTGCCGTTCGTAGGGCATACAACTGAATAATAATCATCGTAGTATTAGAATTTTCCAGTGTTTGACTTAAACACTGGAAAATTCTAGTGTTTAACTATATCTTGGGGGCCGTAGAGTAATGGGGTGCCCGTAGAGTAATGGATAACACACTGGCGTGAAGAGCAGTAGGTACCGAGATCGATTCCCGTAGACCCCGTTAGGTTTATTCAGCCTTCCACTCGCTAGGTGGCGGCGGTGGTAAAGTGAATAGTAGGCCGTGACTGACGCCCTTGTGGCTGCCGTATAAAACAGTTGTATTCGACTCCTGTAAAACTGTTATCGTGTGCTTCTACTGTATACATGTATGTAAGGCGCCCTGCGTGGCTGCCGTTTCTGCTATATGTATGTTCACTGTACAGCGCAGTGCGGTTAGCAGGCGCTTAAATAAAGAAAAGATTACTGTTATTTTTATTATTATCGCTACCAAGGGCGTTAACGTTGCCCTCCTCCTCTTTTCTACAGTGTTTGGACTGGCACCACCTGGCAATCTTGGCAGAGGCTAGCAGTGGCGCAGTTGGAACGCAATAATTTAAATTAGTCAGTAACTTATTGTCACAACCATATTGGTCAGTGAATTGGTAAACTTTAATTTTTGGACCGATGATTTGATAAGATTAAGGCATTTTGAGTTAATTCGGTTCTTAAAGTCGCAGAGTTCAGTAAGAAAAGGTTTCTTAAAACACATTAAACAAGTGTATAACATTGACTCTACGTTGCCCAATGTACCCCGTCATAGCTATTCTTTTTCTAATCTTGGTAGTATTGTTTTAACGCTAACTGCCAGCGTTGTTATCTCTGTCTGAACTCCAGACCCCTCGGTTTGCTGAACTACGCCCGCATCTGGCATGACAACACGGGCAAGGGCAAGTACGCTTCGTGGTACCTCAACTGGATGATTGTTCGAGACATTCAGACGAAGCAGAAATTCCACTTCATTGCCAACCAATGGTTCGCTGTCGAAGAAGATGACGGTCAGGTAAGCGCTGGATAGGCGCTGCATAAATGCTGAGATACGTAATGAGGGTGGGTAAGCCGAGGGTAAGGATTGAATTCTGACCCTTCTGCGGAGCGTTCCTTGAAGAAAAGTGGAAATTCTGTTAAAAATCGTAAACGTGTGACTATAGGAAAGATTAGAAGAAGATGAAGATGAAGATGAAGATGATGATGATGATGATGAAGATGTAGAAGAAGAAGAAGAAGAAGAAGAAGAAGAAGAAGAAGAAGAAGAAGAAGAAGAAGAAGAAGAAGAAGAAGAAGAAGAAGAAGAAGAAGAAGAAGAGGAAGAGGAAGAGGAAGAGGAAGAGGAAGAGGAAGAGGAAGAGGAAGAGGAAGAGGAAGAGGAAGAGGAAGAGGAAGAGGAAGAGGAAGAGGAAGAGGAAGAGGAAGGGGAAGGGGAAGGGGAAGGGGAAGCGGAAGCGGAAGGGGAAGGGAAAGGGGAAGGGGAAGGGGGAGGGGGAGGGGAGGGGGAGGGGAGAGGGGAAGGGGGAGGGGAGGGGGAGAAGAAGAAGAAGAAGAAGAAGAAGAAGAAGAAGAAGAAGAAGAAGAAGAAGAAGAAGAAGAAGAAGAAGAAGAAGAGCAGTTCCTTAAACTAGCCTGAGAGTCAGCCATAGGTATGAAGTGTTAACGATTTCGTTTTCTTAGCCTTGGCAGGGCGGTGGCCAGTTCTCTCCCTCGTCGTCTCATCTTCCCACAAACAGTGTACGGTCAGTGTACGCATTATAGCTGAGTTTGCTAGGGGTGCAGATGGAGAATAAATCTCGAAACGAATTTTCTGCTTGACGGGATTTGAACTCCCGACCATTCGGTTGAGACAGTCCAGCACGCTAAGGTGAAGCCAGGGGCGCCGCCAGGCTTTAAAAAATTGGACGCACACCCCTCCTGTCTCCTCCCATCCACAACCGTCCCCTGTCTGCCACTCGTAGTCATGCACTGAAAATGACCCAGAGAGACTTAAACTAGGCCCCCTATATATAGTTTAACACATGCATATGATATCATATGATATTATTTATACATAGTGTATGGTAGGCCAAAATTACACATTGAAATTGTCAAAAATATCAATGCGATGCCTAATCCTTACGTGGATTTGATTTGATGGGTGGGCGCACGTGCGTCCAGTGCGTCACGCTGCCGGCGCCCCTGGGTGAAGCAGTTGATAATAACAGTTTTAATAGACTAATATAATCGCATAATTTTAACGATAATGATAATAATTTCAGTGATCATAAATGCTAATAATAGTTATTGTTGTTATAATGATAATAATGATAATTGTTATACAATATTACAATATTTTAAAATAATAATAATAACAGTAATTGCAATAATTACAGCCTTCAACACCTTCTTTCTGGTGAGCTCAAACGCTATAAATAAACCAACTGGAGCGGTGGTATTTGGATCACCATGGTATGACAGGATCTCAAAAGTAGAGATTGAAGACGTTAGGGAAACAATACAATATTATCGTATCGCCTCTCGCAGAATAACTATTCAGAGGCGCTCTCAGCACCGAAGCCCCAGGGAAACATAAATTGCTTTAGGGAACGTGAGACCAATGAGGGAAAGCCAGTCATTAGTTTGACCCTAAGCATGCAGGGGGGGGTCGTTCCAGATCGTGGGGCCCACAACAGTAAACGCCCGGTGCTGGGCCAATGCAGTTTTAGTCCTGAGAGCAAAGATCAAGCCGATTCGCTGAGCGCAACGAGCGAGAAGAAGATGCAGATTGCGGCTTTTGCAGATAGAGAGATATTTGGAGACAAGGAGGTTTGTCTTAAAACGGTTTTGGGGAGGCAGGTAGATAACCCTCAGAAAGCGGACCTATTAAATATATGCACTAGAATGGAGTTAAATCGTCTAAAAGTTCACCAAAACAAATGTGGAAAGAGGGTCCATTTCGCATATTAATTATCGGTATAATCAATCAGTCATTTAGTCATGTAGTCAGTCAGTCAGTCAGTCATTTAGTCATTTAGTCATTTAGTCAGTCAGTCAGTCATTTAGTCATTTAGTCAGTCAGTCAGTCAGTCAGTCATTTAGTCATTTAGTCATTTAGTCAGTCAGTCAGTCAGTCAGTCAGTCAGTCAGTCAGACAATCAGTAAGTCAGTCAGCCAGTCAGACAATTAGTCAGTCAGTCAAAACCAGTCAGTCAGTCAGTCAGTCAGTCAGTCAGTCAGTCAGTCAGTCAGTCAGTCAGTCAGTCAGTCAGTCAGTCAGTCAGTCAGTCAGTCAGTCAGTCAGTCAGTCAGACAATCAGTAAGTCAGTCAGCCAGTCAGACAATTAGTCAGTCAGTCAAAACCAGTCAGTCAGTCAGTCAGTCAGTCAGTCAGTCAGTCAGTCAGTCAGTCAGTCAGTCAGTCAGTCAGTCAGTCAGTCAGTCAGTCAGTCAGTCAGTCAGTCAGTCAGTAATTCAGACAATCAGTAAGTCAGTCAGCCAGTCAGACAATTAGTCAGTCAGTCAAAACCAGTCAGTCAGTCAGTCAGTCAGTCAGTCAGTCAGTCAGTCAGTCAGTCAGTCAGTCAATCATCATTTTCTGGTGATCAGCAACGAAATAAAAAGATGACGAATATGAAATGCCACAATGTCGTTTACGGCTCAAATTATTAAATTACACGAAAACTAGACTTGTTCCTTAATCGCCGTTATTTGGTAAATTCATCGATCTCTTACGCTTCCAAGTATCAGACACGGTTCAAATAGCTTTGGTTATTAAGCTGCTTGGCGCTGAGAAATTACGGCGAGTCACATTTGCCTTAACATTTAACTTGGCATTTACATTTGCATTTACTTTTACATTTGCATTTACTTTTACATTTACATTTGCATTCGCACTTAAATTTACATTTACGTTTTACATTTGCATTTAGGCCTACATTTGTATTTACATTTGCATTTTCATTTATATTTACATTTGCACTAAAATTTGCATTTTCGTTTTACATTCAAATTTAAATTTGTATTTACATTTACATTTGCACTTAAATTTAAATTTACACCTATATTTACATTTGTATTTACATTTGCATTTACATTTACATTTACATTTACATTTGCACTTAAATTTACATTTACATTTACAGTTACATTTACATTTGTATTTATATTTATATTTACATTTGCACTTAAATTTAAATTTACACTTATATTTACTTTTACATTTGTATTTACATTTGCATTTACATTTACATTTGCACTTAAATTTACATTTACATTTACAGTTACAGTTATATTTACATTTGCACTTACATTTACACTTACACTTACATTTGTATTTACATCTACATTACATTACAATTCTTCTGCTGCATATTTAGATCAGTCGACTGGTTCCAGTCTGCGGACGTGAGCAGATGGTCGACACTGGTCACCTGTTCAGCCGGAAGACGAACAAGGGTCTCGGAGATGACCACATCTGGTTTTCCGTTGTTGCCCGTCCAGTCACGAGTCGCTTCACCCGCATCCAACGTCTGTCCTGCTGCCTCTGTCTCCTCTTCACGGCCATGCTTGCCAATGCCATGTTCTATGGCATCGTCGGCAGCAGCACCCAGGGAGGATTCACCATTGGACCATTCACCATCACACCTGAACAGGTAATACGCATATTCAGTAGCACACCTGAACAGGTAAAACATATTCAGTAGCATACCTGAACATGTAATACATATTCAGTAGAATACCTGAACAGGTAATACATATTCAGTAGCATACCTGAACATGTAATACATATTCAGTAGCATACCTGAACAGGTAATACATATTCAGTAGCATACCTGAACAGGTAATCATTCAACATCACACCTGAACATTTAATACATTCAGCATCATGCCCGAACAACTAATATTTTTGCGATCAAGCCTGAACAGTCAATCTTTCCAGTTGCAACTACAACACCTGTACAGGTGTAATCCATGCAGCATCACAGATGAATAGCCATCAAACACCTGTACAGGTAATCCATCCAGCATCACAGAGTAATAGGTAACCTATCTAATTATACCATCAAACACCTGTACAGGTAATCCATCCAGCGTCACAGAGGAACAGGTACCTACCTAATTATACCATCAAACACCTGAACAGAGGAATAGGTAACCTGTCTATTTACCATCAAACACCTGTACAGTTCATCCGTTCATTACATTGCGTTACCTGACACAGATCTACGTGGGCATTATCAGCAACCTGATCGTCTTCCCGGTCAACTTCGTCATCGCTTTCCTCTTCAAGAAGTCCCGTCCCCGTCGCAAGCGTCCTTCGAGGATCGGTGAGGCCCTGCGGAAGATGGTCGCCCGGCAGAAGACGGAGGATGCAGACGCCTATGTCCGCCGCAGGGAGGCTGCCCTGCCATCCCTGCCTCAGGTAAGGATGGTCCGTCACAGACCAGGCTGCATGGATTATATGGGAAAGTAAACGGTCCATACACGGACCTTGGTTCAGTCTGATGTTTTGCGGTGGTTGTGTCAAGGGTCGACAGTGACAAACGTCTTGGAAAAGTTGGAATGATTTACTTTAAATGAAAAAATTTACCAGCCTAGTAGTAATCACCATTCTCTCTTTCCATTTTTCTCTGTCTCTTCTCTTTGTTTCTGACACTCTGTCTGTCTGTCTCTCTCAGTATGTCTCTTTGTCTCTCTCTCTGTCTGTCTGTCTGTCTGTCTCTGCCTGTCTGTCTTTCTGTCTGTCTCTCTCGCTCGCTCGCTCGCTCTTCTCTCGCATTCTCTCTCTCGCATACTCTCACTCTCTCTCTCTCTCTCTCTCTCTCTCTCTCTCTCTCTCTCTCTCTCTCTCTCTCTCTCTCTCTCTCTCTCTCTCTCTCTCTCTCTCTCTCTCTCTCTCTCTCTCTCTCTCTCTCTCTCTCTCTCTGTCTGTCTGTCTGTCTGTCTGTCTGTCTGTCTGTCTGTCTGTCTGTCTGTCTGTCTCTCTCGCATTGCATAACACTGCCTTTCATTGTATTTCAATCGCATTGCCCTGCCTTTCCATGACAGAGCGCCTTTCAAGCGAAGCCCTACAACGACCAGGAGAAGCGAGACAACCGTGACTGGCAGGACCGTCCGCAGACCGCGAGGAGCGTCGACCTAGAGGAGGCGACGGTCAGCCAAACGGCGCGGCTGACGGAGCCACCGCCGAAGAAGAAGAGGTTCTCGCTGCCCTGGTGGTGCGTCATCATCGGCTGGGTCCTGCTGTGGGTCACGGTCGGTCTCTGTACGGCCTTCATCATCTTCTACGCCATCATGTTCCAGGACGAGAAGTGCCGGAAGTGGATCACGTCCATGCTCGTCTCGTTCGTCACTTCCGTTTTCCTGACGCAGCCGATCAAGGTCATCCTGATGGCTCTCCTGTTCTCGATCATCTTCAAAAAACCGGAGAACGAGGAAGATGATATCGAGGATGAGGAAGAGGTGGCGTTGGAGAATGACGAGCTCTGGCTGCACCAATACAATGCAGGTGAGAAAGAGTGATACAGGCGACACAGGTGGGAATGGTGTAGGTTGATAAAACTGAGTAGTACAGGTGACACTGGTCAGAATTGTTAATACAGGTATGAAAAACGAGTAGTACAGGTGAGAGCGAGTAATACAGGTGACACAGGTCAGAATTGTTAATACAGGTGAGAAAAACGAGTAGTAGAGGTGAGAGCGAGTAATACAGGTGACACAGGTCAGAATTGTTAATACAGGTGAGAAAAACGAGTAGTACAGGTGAGAGCGAGTAATACAGGTGACATAGGTGGGAATTGTTAATACAGGTGAGAGCGAGTAATACAGATGACACAGGTGGGAATTGAGAAAAACGAGTAGTACATGTGAGAGCGAGTACTACAGGTGACACAGATGGCAATTGTTAATACAAATGGGAAAAACGAGAAGCACAGGTGAGAGCTAGTAATACAGGTGACACAGGTGGGAATTAGGCTGCGGTGTTTAACAGATGCATAATAATAATAATAATAATAATAATAATAATAATAATAATAATAATAATAATAATAATAATAATAATAATAATAATAATAATAGATAAATAAACAAACAAATAATAATAATATAATATAATAAAGGTATGAAAATAATAATAATAATAATTATAATAATAATAATAATAATAATTATTATTATTATTATTATTATTATTATTATTGAAATAATATAAATAATCCACAGGTTGTCCTTCATCATCTTCTCTTGAACCTTCCTCCAATTACCTGAGCTTCCCTGACGTCTTTGTGGTGTTTGCTTAGGTCCTCGACGTCAGAGGCAGATCCAATACGAACCTCCAGATCCTCTGATGTTGGAAAGGGCGCGTGAGAAGCGACTGAAGGAACTGCAGATGTACTCCATCCTGCGGGAGGTCATCATCTACATCTTCTTCCTCTGGATCGTCATCGTCATCAGCTACGACTTCCGGGACCCTCGTGCCCAGCAGGTCAAGGCCAACCTCCAGATGATGTTCGTCGACGGCGGAAGAGGTGCCAACGCTACAGCGAACACCAGCCTTGACCTTGTAAGAACCTCGCCATCTGTATCGTCAAGGACAGTGTCAACTTAGCACTTAGCAGAAGCCAGATGGGTCACAGTCCAAACTGAACCTTTACCCCTCGGGCCCTCCCCTCCCCATCCACCCAATGTACTCTGCTCCTCAAAATTATGGTCCAGTTCTTAACATTTCTTAACATTGATAAAGCATTACACAGCGCCATCGAACGATGATTGGTCGTTAGATAGTGGCGCTTGATAAATGCATAATAATAATAATAATAATAACTAACTAACTAACTAGGGGGCGCTTCTGTGTACTGTGCGGCACTATACCTGCTTGGTTCGAGCGCTCTCCTTGCGACGCGTAGATCACCGGTTCGAAACTGTGCGGCAATCATTTAGTGTATTCAAGCTGCGTTCTTGACAGCTGGTCTTAGTAATATGATTGATTGATTGATTGATTGATTGATTGATTGATTGATTGATTGATTGATTGATTGATTGATTGATTGATTGATTGATTGATTGATTGATTGATTGATTGATTGATTGATTGATTGATTGATTGATTGATTGATTGATTGATTGATTGATTGATTGATTGATTGATTGATTGATTGATTGATTGATTGATTGATTGATTGATTGATTGATTGATTGATTGATTGATTGATTGATTGATTGATTGATTGATTGATTGATTGATTGATTGATTGATTGATTGATTGTGTTGTAACCGTGAGCCAGTCCTTCAATCGGCGCCATCGACTGATCCTTGGTCATTAGATATAGTGGCCGTTAATAAAAACATAACAATAACACTGCAATATAATAATTACAATAAGACCGTAATAGACATCGTAACGTTGCAGATCCAATCGATGGATGATTTCTGGGGTTGGATGGAGAATACGTTCATCACCGGACAGAGAGCAGATATCTGGTACAACGGGAAACAACCGACTGGACTGCGAGGATACCTCAACGATTACGTGTCGAGAATTATGGGATATGCAACGATGAGACAATTGAGGGTCAAACGAGGTCAAGCACCCCAGTCTAATAATAATAATAATAATAATAATATTTATTCTTTAATTAAGCGCCTGCAAACGCACTGCGCTGTACATGTACATGTTATGCGATAAATCTTAACTACTAACAGAACAGACAGCCTGAAATACACGGCGCAAATTGCAGCCTACAATGCATGTCCGCCTATGGGACTCGATCTCTGTACCTCTCGCACTCTACGCCAGATGTTATCCAATGCGCTATCGCCCCCCCCCCCCCCATAGCTTCATGGCTTTCTGTTAACTAGAAACGATGTGGGTCAAAACAAAAACAACTGTACACTGAAGAATGTAGATTCAGTCGATGTTGACGGCCATTGAGGCCCAGTAACTACCGACGACCTTTGAACTTCATCTAATACCTCAATTGAATAGTTACTTTGGTGCGACATCGGTTGATACCTCGTGCATTAGAAAGTGACGTCATAGAAACTACTAATTATAAATAATAATAACATTAACATAACAATACTACTGCTGCTGCTACGCTACTGCTGCTACTACTACTACTACTACTACTACTACTACTACTACTACTACTACTACTACTACTACTACTACTACTACTACTACTACTACTACTACTACTACTACTACTACTACTACTACAACAACAACAACTACTACTACTACTACTACTACTACTACTACTACTACTACTACTACCAATACCAATACCACTACCACTACCATTACCACTACCACTACCACTATTACTACTACTACTACTACTACTACTACTACTACTACTACTACTACTACTACTACTAATAATAATAATAATAATAATAATAATAATAATAATAATAATAATAATAATAATAATAATAATAATAATAATAATAATAATAATAATAATAATAATAATAATAATAAGAATAAGAATAATAATAATAATAATACCTGGAGTTCGGAGGGATTGGATGTTGTGTTGGAACTGGTACAAAGGTTGACGGATACAACTCATGACACGCTTGAGACAAACTACCTTTTCCAAACACTCTCGGTAGCTGTCCAACGCCACCGGCTTTTCTTTGACCTTACCATGCTATTGTGTTGCGTTTCCCATTGTATTGTATTGTATTGCATTGTATTACAGGTCGCTGCAAAGTCGCATCGCAGATGAGAAGTGAAATTCACGAGTGCAACGTACCCTATTCCTCAAACGACGAGGACCACGATGACTACAACATCGGTTGGGTACCTCGAACCCCAGACGACAACTCAACCGTCCTGCCCGAGTACCACTACAAAGAGGGCGACGAACTGGACAGCTACCCGTTCCTGACGAAGCACAACCTCTACAGCGGAGGTGGATACGTGGCCGACCTGCGGGGCGACAGGCACGCCCTCTTCGACAAGGTGGCCAGCCTCAAGCAGGGCGGTTGGATCGATCGCTACACGCGGGCCATCTTTCTGGAATTCTCCATCTACAACGTACAGGCTAATCTGTTCGCCTGTGTCACAATGGTTGCCGAGCTGCTGGAGAGTAGCGGGTTCGACTGCTACTACTACGTCGAACCGATGAACCTTATCGGCGACGTGTCGTCGGCTGCGATGTTCACTCGGGCGTGTCAGATCATCTACCTGGGCTTCATCGTCTTCTTCATCATCCGAGAGATAAGAAACATCTGGAAGGAGCGTCGAGGGTACTTCGTCCAGTTCTGGAACTGGGTGGAGCTGTGGATCATTGCGATGTCGCTTGGATCCGTCATCATCTATGTCTATCGGTACTACATGACCGACAAGCTGCTCAAGATCTTCGCCAAGAGTGGCGGAAACGCTTATATGAAGTTCCAGAGCGTGGCGTACTGGAACGAGCTGATGCTCTACATGATCGGTTGGTTACAGTGCTCTAGTCTTAGTCGTCTGTCTGTCTGTCTGTCTATCTGTCTGTCTGTCTATTTGTTTGTCTGCCTATCTTTCTGTCTGTCTCTCTGTCTTTCTGTCTGTTTTTTCACTCTTTCTGTCCACTTGTTTATTTATTTACCTGTCCAAATATCATTAATCAATCAATCCAACAATTCATCAATCCATCCATTCACCCACCCATCCACCCATTCATCCATCGTCAATGCGTCCATTTATCCATCCTGGAGATTCATCCACCCGTCAAGCTATTCATCCATTCGTCGATCCATCCATCCATCCGTCCATCCATCCATCTATCCTTCCCTCCGTTCACCCACCCGTACATCCATCAACCCACTCACCCATCGTTCAACCCTCCTCCATCCATCAATCAATCAATCAATCAATCAATCAATCAATCAATCAATCAATCAATCAATCAATCAATCAATCAATCAATCAATCAGTCTGTCTGTCTGTCTGTCTGTCTGTCTGTCTGTCTGTCTGTCTGTCTGTCTGTCTGTCTGTCTGTCTGTCTATCTATCTATCTATCTATCTATCTATCTCTAGGTCTTCTCGTCTTCTGGGCGACGATGAAGTTCATCAAGCTGCTCCGCTTCAACAAAATAATGGGTCTGCTCGGCTCAACCCTTCGCTACGCCTCCAAGTCCCTCGTGTCCTTCACGCTCATGTTCGCCATCCTCTTCTTCGCCTTCGTCCAGTGCTTCTACCTGATCTACATGGCCAGCCTCGAAACCTTCTCGAACGTCATCTTCACGGCCGAGGAGTGCCTTCAGATGATGGTCGGCAAGTTCAACTTCGGCGAGATCGTCCAGGCCAGTCCGATCCTCGGTACCTTCATGTTCTTCATCTACATGATCGTCGTTTTCTTCATCCTGCTGACGATGTTTGTGACGATCATCAACGAAGCATTTGCTGCGGTCAGGGATGACATCCACAAGCAGTCGAACGATCACGAGATGGTCGAATTCGTGATTGGGAGATTCAAACAATGGACGGGGATCAACTCGCTGCTCGCTGGGTTCGGTCAGGGCAAGGGAAAACAGGAACGATTGAATAACACCAAAGAACTGTCGCACGATCCAAAGGTAAGTGGTAACTTCTATTGTGCCGGTGTCTAATGTACAAGGCATCAACCGATGGCACACCAAAACCAAGTCGTAATCAGGTCAATATCCAGAAGATCAGTCCGTAAGACAGAGAGACAGTATAGGCCTGTGGTGGATAAGCAATTTGAAACAGGGAAGTTTTAAGTTGAGAACGAAATGACACAAGCGATTGAGCGGAGGATACAGTCATAGGAGAGAGTTTTTTAAAAGTAGATCCAGTCACCGAAAAAGCTCGTTCACCAAGAACAGTTCTTGACATAGGTATGATCCATTGCGATCGCTTAATCGACATGATCTTCTTGTACCACGAGCCAGGACCTCTATGGCCAAAACTCGAGCCTTTTCTTGCATTGGTCCTGCTCTATGGAATCAACTTCCTCCATTGACACGTGCCTCTTTATTAGCTGGTGGCCCAAGTGCCTCGTTCCGCTGTCTTAAAACCTCTTTCTATTCACTGGGTCTTTCGCACTGGGAGCGCCTCTGATTAGCGAATACTGTGAGAGGCGCTTTATAAATGTTTAGATACAATACAATACAATACAATACAAAGATAATCAGACATACAACCCACGATTATGCAGTTAGACACCTTAAAAACGCATCATTTTCAGAGATATATATATAATCACCAGTCGCGTTCAATCACTAGATCACCAACTCGTCAAAACTCTATGAAGCGTTATACGGTCGTTCTCAACCCAACTGACACCCATGATCCACAAAATGTTGCTAAACACTAAGCACTGTTAATTGTAATTATAAATTTCTGTTGCGCTAATAAATCCCAAGGCATCAACCGATGGCACACCATATTATGTGACCATAACCAAGCCATAATCAGGTCAATATCCAGAAGATCAGTCCGTAAGACAGAGAGGCAGCCTGTGGTGTAGAGGCAATTTGAAAGAGGGAGGCCTTTTACGTTGAGAACGAAGTGACATAAGCGACTGGGCGGAGCGAACAGAAACAGGGAGTGAGTTTCAAAACCTTGGTTCAGCAACTGAAAAGCTCCTGCACTCTGAACAGCTGTAGTTTTAGGCATGAACAGAGAAAGGCAAGCAGTTGACCGTGTTGAAATTGCGATAAGACTGAAGAATGAGGTCTCATTTTAACTACTGTAGTTGGCCGGGGTTCAATTTTTTTATCAACAGTGAGGCACAACATTCGAAAGATATTAACTCTTCCACTGCCCGTAATCTGTTTATGCCAGTCCAAAGCCTGAATAAAGGACGAGGGCGACGCTAATCATCTTTGCTATGACACAGCGTCGTTAAACAGACACCAACTATCTTCTTTGAAAGAGATTCATAACTGAACTGGAAGCCAGTGTAAAGACTTAAACACAGAGTTCTCTATATGCTATACAGGTCATTGAGGCACAGATCAACAACCTTCCCCAACGCCTCGATCGTTTCCTCGACTGCATCAGCCAGGTCTACTTCCAACACGACAACTTCGAGAGCATCATCACCGAACACAATGCCACCGGGAAGAATCTGATGAAGGACAACAACCTCAAGGCTGGACTCTACGGGAAGGCAGGCGGTGGACCGAAGCTAAACCCCAACCTCTACCCGCGTTCGCCTGGACGCTCGGCCGCTGATCGCAACATGCCCAACGTCGACATTTAACTGAAACTCAAGTGGTTCCTGAAGAACATTACGGAAACTGAGAACAACGCTGTTATTTTAGAACAACTGTATTATTTAAGAACAACTGTGTTATTTTGGAACAACTATGTTATTTTAGAACTACTCTTTTTTAGAACAGCACTGTTATTTTAGATCAACCCTGTTATTTTATATCAGTTCTTTTGTTTTGGAACAATTCTATTATTTCATAATAACTCTGTCATTTTAGAAAAACTGTTACATTAGAACAACTCCGTTATTTTAGATCAACTCTGTTAGTTTAGAACACTTTTAGAACAACCCCGTTATTTAAGAACAATTCTATTATTTCAGAATAACTCTGCCATTTTAGAACAGCTGTTATACTTGTAAAAATCTGTAATTTTAGATTTTATGGAAGTATAACTATGACAACTTTGGTAATTTAGTTGCCCGACATGAAACAACTTTGTTACATGACAGTGAATCTTTCATTGTTTTTTTTTTCGAAAATCAGTCATAATTCGTTACGATGAAACATAAATATAGTCGCAATTCAATTAATTCAATTGTTAGTAATTTAAATGTAGCAGCTATGATTACCGTCATAATTATTGGCAGTTGTTCGTGATTTGTCATGTAGGCCCTACTGTATTTGTAATAATATTGTGACTGAAAATTTTTTTAAAGATTTTGATTTGATTGGCGTTTAGCCTTTCGGTGGACCTGCTGCTGAAACTATTTATCCGAACATCATTTTCGTCTTGGCATCTCTAATGGACCGTGACTTTGACCACGGTTCACTTGAATCAACCATTGATTTGTGCTTTACAATAACGGCGTACTTATCACCTCCCATGTCTTGTTGTTGTCTTCTTCTTCATCTCCTTCTCCCCTTTCCAGTCCTCCTAATCATTCCTCTTCGTCCTCCTCCTTTATCTTGTTCTTTTCGTGCCTGTCTCCCTCTATCCATCTCTTCCGCTATCCCTCTTTCCATCACTCATCTCTGCCTCCCCAACCTCCTCTCTATCCTCCTTCCTCCCTATATATCCTACTGCTTTAATCTCTACATGTATCTTGCTTCTTTCCCAGTCTCTTCCTCGCGCATTTTCTTTCTCTTCTCCACTCTTCCTTCTCTCTTCCTTCATGTCTACTTCCCCTCTGTCTTTCTTCTTCCTTCACTCTCCGTATCTTTGCCTCCTTCCCTCTTGCCTTCATTTCCTCCTCAGCTCTCCCTCTTCCTCGCCTGTCTTTCTCCTACTCTTCCTTCAATTAGCTCCCTCTCAAACCCTCCGTCTCTTTATCCATCTCTTCCTCCAGCTCTCTCTCTCTCTCTCTCTCTCTCTCTCTCTCTCTCTCTCTCTCTCTCTCTCTCTCTCTCTCTCTCTCTCTCTCTCTCTCTCTCTCTCTCTCTCTCTCTCTCTCTCTCTCCCACACTCTCTTCATCCAGCCCACATACCTTTCACCCGAATCTCAAGATGATCGATTGTACTAATCATTCTCATCATAAAGACCTATAACAAGCTTAGTCAAACTTGGGTGGTTCGACTGCGAAAAGTACTTGAATATTAAGAGAAGGCTCTGCTTAATTTCTAAGAGTAGGCCTACTTCATTCTTAGAAAGTCCTTGCTAAAGGCATCTGCTTTGCACATTTAGTTGATTACTCAACGTACTTGATTACTCAACGTACTTGATTACTAAACGTACTTGTTTACTGAAAGTCATTGATTACTACCTGCACTTGAAAAGAAAATGTCATTGATTGTGTCAGAATTAACAGTTGTGTTTGTAAGTTTATGATTTTTCTGGTATTTTCGGCGAAAGTCGACGTTTTAGTTCATTTCTGCTTCTCATGTCGCCAATAATCAGTTGAAATAATTCGTTTTAGAAGATATTTCCACATATTTTGTTTTGGCAAATATTGCAAACTTGTCAGAGTTTTGTGCCGTGTGTAGAAATAGCGAATTTAATCTATCAACAAATCTCGTGTTGTTCTATCAAAGACCTTCTTCCGTTAAGGGGATGCGCAATAGTCTACTACTCTATCAATCAAGAGGTCTGGGTTCAATTTTCTGGGACACGTTAGCTAATTAATTATGAGAGACTGTAGTCGATTGGTTAAGCGCTGGTCTTGTAACGCGGAAAGTAAGGATTCGAGTCTCCTCTGAGACGGTTACTGTGTATGGACCTTGAACAAGTCCTTCACTCGCTGTTGCTCAGCGCCATAAATTGCTTGGTTACTATTGAGCGGCTCCATTTTCGTAATCGTAATCGCGATTTCTATACCGCCCAGAGCAGTGCCGGCCTTAGTCGCACGGGGCCCGCAACTTAGGGGGCCCGAAAACGTTACAGAAAATTAATATGAACAAGACACCATAATAATAATATTATGGTTTCGATTTTGTCAATAAAATAAGTCAACTAGTAGGAGTCTAATACGGGCTTGGGGACAGTAATTAATTAGCCAATTAATTAGCCAATCAATTAGTCAATCAATCATCAATCAACCGAAATAGTCATTCAATCAGTCAATGAGTCAAATGAAAATCTACACATCTCTTTAAGATTATCTACTCAGAAACTCTGTATTTCCTCTGGACCAATACGGGCTTGGGGGCATCAATCAATTTATCAATCAATTAGTCAATCAATCATCAATCGACCATAATAGTCACACATTCAATCAATCGGCCAATCGAATTCTACACAACAATATACTCAGAAGCTCTGCGTATTTCCTCTGGCCCCATGTCAGGTTTTTAAAACAGTCAATCAATTAGTCAATCAATCAATTAATCAGCTAATTAGTCATTCAATCAATCAATCGACCAATTGAAATCTCGACGACATCCCTTCCAGATTATCTACTCAGAAGCTCTGCATATTTCCTCTGGTCCTGTGTAGGGTTTTAGGAACAGTCAATCAATCGGTAAATCGAAATTTATATAGCACCCTACTTGTATGTAATTGACCTGCACAATACCTAATAACAGCTAAAACGCGTGTAGGCCTATAAACTTTCTGTAGGACGCACGATTTAGCAACGTTAATGACGCGAGCGGTTTACCATAGACCGTGTTTATGCAACGCGCGGCGTTGACCTAAATGACTAATTGTCTGCAAGTCTAGGATTTTATACGCTGCACGGATCCTATGAACAACGTCGAACAACTATGTTGTATTGGGAAAAGGATATCAGTTAAAGGATTGTTTTGATGACGGACGAGCTGATATTAATCAAGGTGAGATCAAAACCAAGATTTATGCCTACATAGCAGCTTCTTAATAAAATGTTCGTTAATTCATTTATTCGTTCATTCATTCGTTCATTCCTTTGTTCGCTCATTTATTCATTCGTTCGCTAATTCGTTCGCTCATTCATTCATTCTTTCGTTCGTTTCACTATTTCCTTCGTTCATTTCTTCATTCGTTCATTTATTCATTCGTTCGTTCGTTCTTTCATTCGTTTGTTCGCTCATTCATTCCTTCGTTCATTCATTCGTTCGCTAATTTATTAATTCAATCATTCGCTCATTCGTTCATTTAAAAAATACCAGAATCCTTGTCCAGTGCGCTGGATAATTTTGAAAAAAGGAAAGAGAAGGCAACATTTGCTGGAATTTGACTGTAATTTTCTCTTTGTAGAATATCAGAATTAGGCCTACTAGCAGTCAACCTTATGTCAAAAGAATCGGCAATATCTCAATATCTCGAAGGGAAAGATCGAGTTTTTATCACTACAGTTTGTCAGAAATGGATCAAGATAGAAGAAATAAGGTAAGATTTTTGGGGGATGAACCAGTTAACTTTGTAAAGGCGTTTTATACGCCTATACTTCTATGCCATCATTTTTCTGTGAGCTGTAAAACGTAGTATCATCATCATCATCATCATCATCATCGTATAGGGCTTGTTGGTGTATTCCACTAGCGGCGTGCTGGTATTATGTAACATGCCATATATTTTCTGCGAGCTGTAAAACCGAGCCATCGTATATATTGGTGTATTCCAATAGCAGCGTGCTGGTATTATGTAACATACCATATATTTTCTGCGAGCTGTAAAACCGAGCATCATCATCGTATATATTGGTGTATTCCACTAGCAGCGTGCTGGTATAATGTGTAAGACATTCCAGAACTGATATGCCATGGGGATTTGGTATGCCATTGAAAAGCACAGCGCGTTGGCTTACACGGCATTCCTAACATTCCAGATTCTCACGCGTGAGGTTCGAATGTGCGGTACATAGATACAACGCTTGGAGGCCGTGCCATTGAAAAGCACAGCGCGTTGGCTTACACGGCATTCCTAACATTCCAGATTCTCACGCGTGAGGTTCGAATGTGCGGTACATAGATACAACGCTTGGAGGCCATACATATACACGTACGTCTGTATGTACGTTTGTAAGTAATGCGTGGAGTTTGGATACAGCCAATTGCGAGGGCCGTATATGTATTTATGTATGTAAGCCTATATGATAACATATAATAATAACTTGTGGTTTTAACTATGTTTCTACAGGAACCTGTGGCTGGCGAGGATGATTCTACCCTATGGCAATATGGGATCAATTGTCATTGCTCGTTAATTTTTTGTATTTGTGTTGACCTACTGGGGCCTCTGGCGTGGTGTAAAACCGCGTAAGCCCATGCTTCGTCGGAGTTTTGCACAGTTTGTTGTAGAACTTTTCCACAAGGCCGAAGATCAGCTCTTTCAGTCGATACTTGTCCTCAAAGGCGGCGAACTGCATTTCTGACTGAAGCACATTAATAATTTTTTTCTCATTATCAAAAAACATTTATGTTTTACAGTGTTCTAGGAGTTTGTTCAATTTTTAAAATTAGATTTATTTCTTTTTTGCTTCAAAGGCCTATATTAATAAATTTTCAGTCGAGTCAGACGGTTAAGTTGTAATCAGAATCTCGATATTATCAGTCACAAGTGTCACACTAAACTAGGAGCATCTTCCTGCTGGAGCATCTTAAGTCGTTCAGAATTTTTTCAATTTAAATAAATGATTAGGTTATAGTATAGGCCTACATAAAAAATAATGTTGGGGCAAAACTTTTGCATTTGGCTCGGTATAGGGAAAACAACCCTCTGCTGTCGCAGGTGCATTGGGGAGTACTGTTTCAAACATTTGGCACGACTGCGAAACGGTTGTGGGACGAGACCTTGCGCCAAATGTGGAAGGGGTATAAAAACACACGTGGGTGAGTGTATGAAATGTGGTTATTTCGCTAAATATTTGAGAGCTCGACGAGGTGGGTTAGTCCGTGAATTTAATAAAGAATGGAAGCGACTATCAAATATATCAGTAGAATAAAAAAATTATCATTTGAACAAATGATATAGTTATTGTATTGAGGTAATACAGATGAGCAAGCGTCAATCGAATATCAGTAAACAAAATTTCATTTTGAACAAATGATATAATTATTGTATTAAGGAAAACTTTGCCACAGTAGTATAAATAATTTATAACTATGGCATTGTCTACGAATGAAAAAATTGAACAATTGTTGGGTGAGTTTACTGGTCCCCCAGCACTTCGGGCTGTTCTACAGAATATCTTAGACGAACCTATCCCAGATGCAGTCAAAAGGCGCTTACTACAGCCATTGCTTCCAAGGCCAATTCCTCCAGTGCGCAAGCATAGAGGGGCAAAACGCAAGGCCCTTCTGGCAGAATTCGACCCACTCCTAATTAAGCAGGATAGAGGTGGACCACCACCCTTTCTAGTGCACAAAGAGCTAGCCAATCAGCATCTGAAAGACTTCCGCGCAGAAGTACCTCTAAACCACAGGCTGGAAGGAGATGCGTTGACTTTCTTGAGTGCAATGGAGCACAACATTGAGTCGCAGCTAAACGAAGAGCTCTTTAAAAATGGCGGTTTGAAATACACGCAAGTGTTGACTGTTGATTTGGAAAAGTTGGCACCGACCGTCGACATGTTGTACGATGGAAACGCGACCCCGGGTACTATTACCAACACGGCCTACTTTCGAAGCAAAGCAGAACCAATTACCAATGCGGGTAAAATCCAAGGGGCTGTTCGGAAGGCCAAGGCCGAAGTACTAAAACTCCTCGAGGAGTATACCAATGAGGGATCGGGGTGGAGGGTGAGACGGGTCGTGGCGCTAGACCTCAGTCTTGCAAGATATAAGCCTTTCCGAGGTAAGAGCTACTTTCCCACACCAAAGTATATACCCCCTCGTACGGTTATTAATGTAAAGAATAAAGATAACCGATGCTTCGAGTGGGCCATACTAAGCGCAATGTATCCAGTAGGTCATGGGCAAAATCCGGATCGCTCAACTAAGTATCGGGCCCACTTGCAGGAGCTAAACTTCAACGGTATAGAATTTCCAGTGAAGGTCACAGATATCGGTAAGTTCGAGCGTCAGAACCCGACGGTGTCCGTATCGGTCTTCGGGTGGGATAAAGATTTGTATCCAATTTATGTCTCAAAGCAGAACAATAGAGACTATAATATCGATCTTCTACTGTTAGTCAGTGGTGAGAATTACCACTACGTCTGGATTAAAGACCTTGGTCGAATTCTTAATCAAAACAGCAAAGACAAAAACAAAAAACATCCATGTCGCCGCTGCCTACACATATTCTGTAGACAAGACTTACTGGATGCCCATATCAAAGATTGTCAGGGCATCAGTGAGAAGCCTCAGCGGATTGAGATGCCAAAAGAGGATGAAAATATCCTCAAATTCCAGAATCACCACAAACAGATGCGAGTCCCGTACACCATTTACGCCGACTTCGAGGCGTTGAACGTGCCAGTCCTAAATGCGGCCATGAATCCCAACGAGAGCAACACCAGACAGATAGCTGAGCAGAAACCGTGTAGCTTCTGTTATATAGTGGTTCGATACGATGGCCGCACCAAGAAGCCGGTGCTATATCGTGGAGAAAACGCCGTGGAAGAGTTCCTAAAACGACTACAAGGCGAGCTGGACTCTATCAAACAAAGGCTGAGCACCCCAGCTAAGATGGTTATGTCAGCGGCCGATCGCCAATCATTCCGCGAAGCCATCGAATGTCACATCTGCGGAAATGCATTCGAAGCGGATAGAGTTCGCGACCACTGTCACATTACTGGTAAGTACCGAGGTGCCGCTCACAGCGAGTGTAACTTAAAACTTAGAATATATCCAGATAAGTGTAAGGTGCCAGTGGTCTTCCACAATCTGCGAGGCTACGACAGCCATCTCATCATGCAAGCGATCGGAGGCTGTGAAGCCGCACAGGATGAAAAAACTGAAATTAACTGCATCCCAAACAATATGGAGAAATACATGACATTTAACATTGGACAACTACAGTTCATTGATAGTATCCAGTTTCTAAACAGCTCGTTGGATAAATTATCAGGAAATCTGTCGCTAGAGGATCTGAAAGTCACAACGGCAGATATAAAGGAAAATTACGTTCGCAATGATAGGACAAAACTAGATCTGTTGAGACGAAAGGGCGTATATTGTTACGAATACATCCACGATTACCACCGCTTCGAAGAAGAAAAACTTCCACCTAAAGAAGCGTTCTACAGCAGGCTCTCCCGAGAGAATATTTCTGATGAGGATTATCAACACGCCCAACGGGTATGGAATGAATTCGATTGTAAAACTCTGGGTGACTATCACGACCTGTATCTCCGTACGGATGTACTCCTACTAGCCGATGTATTCGAGACCTTCAGATCAACATCGATGAAACACTACAGTCTGGACCCGGCAAATTACTTCAGCCTGCCAGGAATGGCCTGGGACGCTTTGTTAAAAAAGACGAAGATCGAACTCGAACTTTTAACCGATATAGACATGCACTTGTTCGTAGAGAAAGGTCTCCGAGGTGGAATTTCGATGGTATCCAAGCGCTTCGCAAAAGCCAACAACCCACAATGCCCCGACTACGATACCACGAAGCCAGACAACTGGATCATGTATCTCGACGCGAATAATCTTTACGGCTGGGCGATGCAACAGCCACTGCCAGTTGGAGGATTTAGCTGGGAAAGTCCAACTCTCGATGAAGTGTTGGAAACTCCAGACGACGCGCCCGAAGGCTTCCTACTTGAAGTCGATCTCGGGTACCCGGAGCACCTCCACGAATCACATAGCGACTATCCCTTAGCACCGGAGACCCTGACAGTCCAAGAGGAGTGGTTGAGTGACTATCAGAATGTGCTTATGAACGAGTTGGGAGGCAAGTTCACAAAGCATGTGAAGTTAGTACCAAGCCTACGACCTAAGGAGCGGTATGTGGTCCATTATAGAAATCTCAAACTCTACCACTCGTTAGGGCTACGAGTTTCTAAAATTCATCGTGTCATTAAGTTTAGACAGGAGGCATGGATGGCTCCATACATCGAGATGAATACGAAATTGAGAGCGAAGGCAACGTCGGAGTTTGAGAAGGATTTCTTCAAACTGGCTAATAATGCAGTTTTCGGAAAAACCATGGAAAATCTTAGAAAAAGAATCAGGGTCAACCTGGTCCCGACCTCAAAAGTTGACAAACTTCGTAAACTAATTGCGGACCCGGCCTACATATCACACAAAATCTTCAACGACCAACTCGCCGCGATTCACAGTTTGAAGAACAAGCTCAAGTTAAACAGACCTGTATATGTCGGCCAGGCTGTCCTCGACCTCAGCAAGCATCTGATGTACGACTTCTGGTACAACGATGTGAAAAACGAGTACGGCAACAATGCTCAACTCTTATACACAGACACAGATAGCCTCTTATTTCAGGTGGAAACTCCGGACGCCTATGCCGATATGTGGAACAAAAAACACTCATACGACTTTAGTGAGTTTCCTAGAGACAGCCCGTACTACGACGTCGAGAACAAGAAAGTCGTGGGCAAGTTCAAAGATGAATGTAACGGAGTTGCCATAGCCGAATTCGTGGGACTGCGTCCGAAGATGTACTCGATCTTAAAATCGGGTGGTTCAGAGATCAGGAAAGCTAAAGGCGTTCAGAGAGCAGTTGTGAAGAAGGATCTGCACCACGAGCTATACAAGGAATGCCTGTTCGAACGAGAAGAGATGCGGCACACACAAGTCGTGATTCGAAGCCACGACCACCAGATCGGAGTGTACGAGCAGAATAAGATCAGCCTCTCTCCATTAGACACAAAAAAGTGGATAGAGGCCGATGGGATAACAACGCTGGCATACGGGCACTACAAAATCAACGACGGTTGAGTATTCTATCGGGGGGTAACTCAGTGCCCATAGGCACCAGAAGTAGCTCTTCACGCACAAAACCGCGGCCAGGCCCATCAACTAGATGGTACAAAGCCGGTTGACCAGCCCGCCGAACAACATCCAAAATAGCGTGGATGGTGAGCGACCAGTTAGGGTCGGTGGCGCGTTTGCTGCCGCCCTCGAGCTCGCCGGGAGCGTACAAATATCGAACGAGAACGTCATGCCCGAGAACAGGCTCATCCAGGCCTACGACACGATGAACAGGAAGAGAGGGCTTCTGTATCACTTTAGCAGCTTTAATCGCTTCAGCCGGCTTCAAGTCGAGCAAATGCGTCGGCTCATCGTTTAGTGCAGCTACAACTTCGGGCAATCGTCGAACCCATTCCACCGACCGTTCGGATGACCCCCTTGCAGCCAGGAGCAATTCCTGAGCGTATTGAGCACCGAAAAGTCGCTCGGCCAGTGTTCGGTTGAAACGCTCAACGATTCCCTGTTGACGATGGTTACCAGCCTGTCCGCGTCTTACAAGAACGTCGTGCTTCGTCAGCAACGGTGTAAAATCACCCATAAATTCGCGTCCAGGATCGACCTGAAAGAGTCGAGGCCAAGTTAATGGGCCCCTCTTATAGATCCGGCTTAAAGCGGCGGCGACTTCGGTCGCACTTTTGTTGATCAACGGTTCTGCTTCTTTGTATCGTGAAGCAACATCGACAACAGTCAAGGCGTATTTATAAGTCTTGCGACCTACTTTATCGTGAGGTAAAAACAAGAGATCGGCTTGGTGTACCGCGTTTGGTCGATTTTCCTCGAACTTTGGATGCGGTATGGGGCGAGGAACGGGTAGATAAATCTGCCACACAGCTTGTTTCTTCAGCCAATCGCGAGCCTCCGCCTCGGAAACTTTGGCGGCTGAGGCTAGTTTCTTCACCGCAGCCTTACCTCGCCAGTAACCTCTAGGGCTGTAATAGACGGATGAAAGGTGCTTAGACATTTCAGTAACACTATATATTACAAACAGGTAAACACATACACAAATGATTTTCATTTGCGTTTTCGCTGGCTCTTCGTTCTGACACCCATCCCTAGCCTCGACTTCGCTGACATAATGGCGGATACGAGCCGGGCATCCTTCTTCTCATAATCCGGAGTTTCATCGGTGAGTGCGATCTTCGACGCGGCTGCAGCGAGGATGTCATCTGCGTGGTTGCGCCCCGGGGTATCTTTATGAACTGCGTAAGCCACATCGTGGTGGAGGCACGCACGGTCGAGCTGATTAACACCGTGATAGCGTTGTGACAGCCGTTTATCGAGTTTTGTGAATGGTCCACAGTAGGAGTACTTTCCTGTATTCTGAAAAGAACCGCCCGGATTATCTTCCGAAGACATACCGGATGGAAGGCTCATATGCATCTCAGGCAGAGGAAGAGCGTTGAGGGCCCTATTCAGTAGAGAACCTCCAGTCTTTCGCACTTTAGAAGGCAAAATTTGGCTCTTCTTTGCACCGCAGACGGCACAGGTTCCCTTCTTGGCTGGCCGACCGTTTCGTAACTCGACAATTGTTTCATTTGAAGTCTCAGTATGTTTCTTACATCGTAGGCAATACATTGTTTTCGTTGAATACAATCATAACTCGTTGTCTCTATATGGAAATAACAAATTTCGATCTCGAAGCCGACGATGGAAAAAAACACCACCATTGGTTGTTGCCATCAAGCATACGATGCATAATCTGTGGGCCTAGCGGATGTGGAAAAACAAACCTACTACTCAACCTCCTTCTGAAGAAGGGGTACCTACGTTTTGACCGGCTCTATCTATACTCAAAGTCTCTGGGACAGGAAAAATATCAGTTCCTCCGGGACTGGGTTACAGAGTTGGAAAAAGTTGCCGGGAAGGAAGTGGCTTCCTTTCACTCTTGCTCAGATGAAATAGTTCCAGTTGAATCATTAAATAAGAATGCCAGAAGCCTTCTAGTGTTCGATGACGTCATGCTTGAAAAACAGTCGCCCATCGAAAGGTATTTCACTATGGGTCGACACGGTGGCGCGGACTGCTTCTACTTAACACAGAATTATTTTCGAATTCCGAAGCAAGCGATCCGTGACAATGCCAATCTTATCGTCCTCTTCAACCAAGACAGTAAAAATTTGCGAGCCATTCACGATACGTTCGTGGGCGGCGACATGTCTTTCGATGAGTTCCGTACGTTCTTCAGCGAGTGTGCTGCCCAACCATATGGATTCGCAGTCATAGATTTGACGTCCAAGGTGTACGATGGAAAATATCGTTGCGGGTTCGATCGCTTCTATAAGCCCAAGGCAAGTATTTAAAGACACGATATAGGCAACATATAGTCGACATACAACGCGATGTGGACAAAGGTAATCGTTACCGTCAAGATATAGTCGACATACAACCACGATGTGGACAAAAGTTTCGTCTAAACAGGAGCGAGACGCGTTGACTCAGGATTATTTAGCTCGCAGAAATCGATTGAGACAGCGTTTCGTGGATGAGAAGCTCGGTGAAGCGAACCTTCAGTACGATGCGGCAAAGCTTTTCAAACCAATCGCCACAGCCACGGCTGAATCCTAGGCGGCTACGTCCAAGGAGCTGAAGAAAGTTACCAGCGCTTTACAGGATTTGCCGGCGCAGATTTCAGAGTCTGCTAATTTTAACCCAATAGCGGCGTTGTTCGGTGATTCCGTTGGAGCAACTGCTCCAACGGCTATTCCAGCGATTGCGGCACACCCCGCCGCAGGAGCATCTGCTCCAGCGGAAGCATTGCTCGTCCACCCAAACAGACATCTCAACGTCGATACAATCTGGCGGCACGGTTTTACCCCTCCGAGCGAGCTCGACCTGAACGACACGGCAGCTGTGAAACAGATAATCGAAGGCGTAAATTATTATAATCGCCACACCCTGGGCAAAGAGAAAAGGAAGGCCAATAAGAACGGAGACGAAGAAAAGGTACATGCGCTGGCCGTAGATATCGGCGTCCTACAGGACTACAGAGATCGAATTCGTTTGCTATTGAAAGGCCACGCCCTCACTAAAAAAGGAAAGGGTTTCAGTGTTCCAGCCGTTCCTCTGAAATTACAAGGTAACGCCTTGGGTGAGCTCTCCGTTGACCCCGTCGCGTTGTCTGCCGGTAGACTGAGAGTGTTTAAAGGTGGTAACCTCGTTCTCGAATCTCCGGCCGATGAGTCGTTGTTCAGCCTGTTAACGAAACGCTTCGTTAAGACTAAGCAATACTCGCCTCAAGCAATTGAAACTTTAAAAAAACTCGTACAGATGTCTGGTCTGCCTATTCATGGCCGGAAAAGTAAAAAGTTCCAGCTGATTCGAGGCGGCGCGGTGCAGTTCTACAACGACCCAAACGCTCTGGTAGAGAGGTTGCAGCTTTTGGTGGCCTCTAGGGCCGCGGGAAACACTGGTCTCGGCAACGAAATCTCCGCCATTCTCGACGAGTTACTGCGTTCCGGTGCGATCTCCAAAGAGCTGGCACTCGAATTGAATAGAAACATGCTCATAAATTAGAAATAGAAAACAAAATTCATGGCTCAGATGGAACGCTCGGAGAAACTGCTCGAAGAAATTAGAGAACTTTTACAGCCTAAGGAAAATTTTAGTATAGTTGTTTCCTCAGATACTACAGGGTGGACCACGGCTTTCTCACCACCGCTGTACCTGGATCCAAAAAGACGCTTTGAGCTTGCTTTGGTCAATCTTGAAACTTATAATTCGATTCCCAACATCGATAGTACAAATAACAAGTTCGTCTACAGCACCGACAATGGTGTGACGTGGAAGACGATCATTTTGCCCGACGGAAGCTACGAGATCGCACAGATTAATGATGAAATCGGTAGGCAGTTAGAAAAGCAAAATTCTCCGACGGGTGTGGCACCACTCGGCTTTAATTCTCCTATTACCATAGGAGCTAACGCATCTACCCTACGCGCCTTCATAAAAATTACGAATGCCCTATATAAGGTAAATATGGCTCAATCTACCATCAGGCAAATGCTCGGTTTTAACCCTCAGAGGCTTGGTAGTGGTTATAAAGAGGGAGAAAATCCAGTCGATATTCTCCGCGTGGACACAATCCTGGTAAATTGTGACATTATCACTGGATCGTATCGAAATGGTAGCCAGCTGCCAGTAATCTACAGTTTTTTCCCGGATGTGTCGCCCGGCTACAAGGTAATCGAGTCTCCGAAAAATCTGGTGTACCTACCAGTTGCACCGGCTGGTAACGTACAGGGCATTCGTGTGTGGCTGACCGACCAGAATGGTGAACAATTAAACCTCCGCGGTGAGACAGTAACTATAAGGTTTCACATCCGCAGTGCGTAAATGTTCACACTTAAATATTCTAATGTTGGTTCTTGGAATTAAAAAGCGGCGTCGTGTCGTGGGTGGTGGACTTTTCGACTGGATACCCAAAATCGCGGGTTTCCTTGGCCGTGCAGGCTCCTTCATTTCGGCGAATAGAGGCACAATCACAAACGTTGCCAAGGCGGTTGGTAATGTCGCGAAAGCCGGCGCCACAACAGCATCTGCCGTCAGGCAAATTGTTGATGCCGTGAAAGCGAGACGCGCTGCAGCCGTAAATGAAGCTCATTTACGAAATGAAAATTCATCTGCCGCGCCCGTTGTCCCCGCACCTTTGGAGAAGGCGCTCAGCGACAAGAGCATCGAATACTTAAAACAACTGGCTGTGAGTCCGCCATCAGTTGTTCCGGCAATGGCTGACATAAACAGCCGTATTGCTGGATCCGGTTTCAAAACTATAAAGCCGAGTCGCGGCGGCAAGGGTCTGTTTCTCGCAAAATGAAAGAAAAAAAATTCCGACTAATTCACAAAACGCAAAAAATGCTTTACCCACCACATATGAAATTCATTTCGTAAATGAAATTCATTTGCAGCATGATTAATAATTGAAGCTTGAACTTTTTTTAGCTATAATAATGGCGGCATTTGACGTGCCGAGTGAAATGTTGGACATCGCTTCGGCGGTGCCCGATGACAATAGCATCGAATCGTTTGAATACCGCGAGTATGAATCACAAAACCCTGCGGCTATTAACAATGGCCAGGCCATACAGATAGACATCCAGAACCAAGACATTTTCACACAGCCTTCTAAGAGCTACCTTCTTGTGGAGGGCAGGCTTACAACAACAGGCGCCGCTTACATCGCAGACACGTTGGTGTCATTCATCAACAACGCCATCCCGTACATGTTTTCTCAGATTCGATACCTGGCTAACAACACCGAGATAGAGAATGTCATGTCTCCTGGGCAAGCCACGACGATGAAAGGCATGCTGGTTTACGGCGATGATTTTTCCAAAGGCGAAGGTTTAAACATGTGTTGGCAGAAGGACACGAGTGCGGCGGCGGCGGCTCTGAATCTCGGCTTTGAGGCCCGTCGACTGATGATCATTGGAAAACCCGTCCCTATTGGAACGTTTTCATTCATCGTTCCCTTAAGACATCTATTCGGTTTTTGCGATGATTATCACAAGGTCGTATACGGGATTAAACACTCCTTACTGCTGAGCCGGCAGGGAGATGCAGACGCGATCTTTAAGGAAGCCGCTGCGGTCAATGGCCAGATCACGCTGACTAAACTCTCCTGGTTCATGCCGCATATAATACCCGCTCTGGAGTATAAAAGCATGCTTATGAAGCAGATTGAAGCCAAGGTTAAGGTACCTGTGGCATTCCGCGCCATGCAATGCGACAACATTGCGGTGCCACGAGCGACGACTTTTTCCTGGCGTTTGAGCGTTAAGTCGGGCACGGAAAAGCCACGCTGGATTCTTGTTGCTTTTCAGACTGGAAAGAATGCACATCAAGGCCAGAATCCGGCACTGTTTGACGATGTGCAGGTTCGCAACATTTTCGCTATGCTCAACAGCGATCGCTACCCGGTGGTTGACATGAATCTCGACTTCACCAAGAGGACAACCTCTCGCGCTTACAAGACCCTACGTGACTTCAAGGAAGAATATTGCGGCATAGACGCGCGTGAATCGTCATGCCAACTGACACCAATCGAATTTGTAGATTTGTTTCCGATCTTCGTTCTGGACGTGCGGAGGCAATCTGAACGACTTAAAACCTCTGTACAGGACATACAAATCAAGGTGGACTTTAACGAAGGGGTACCAAATAATACGACAGCATATGCCGTCTTGATCAGTGACCGACTCCTGAATTTTGAATCGGATGGCAGCAAATTCAACGTCGTCTACTAGAAATCGGTTTTTCACATTTAGATACAAGGCCCTCTTTTAGATATATTTTTTCCAAAAATGAAAACTGAATACGTTGCGTTCGGCCTTTCACTGACCGAAGGGCAAAAGCAAACATTAGCTAGAGCTGCGCGCGCCGGCACTGGTGCCACGATCCGACTCGCTCATGGCCAGCTTCGTGGAGACGATAAGCTCGCGCTTACGAAAGTTCAAGCCGCCCGAATCGTGAAGAAGATTTCGGAAGGCGTTGGCATGGAGCTGAGATTCACCAAAACGCAATTGAAAAAGATGACAAAATCGGGCGGATTTCTTCCACTACTGGCTCTCCTCCCACTGATTTTTGGTGGGTTAACCGCGGTGGGTGCCGCGGCTGGAGGGGCCGCCGAAGTGGCAAAGGCCGTGCACAACAAACAGGCCAGCGATGCAGAGGCTCTGCGCAAGAAACAGGCCAGCGATGCAGAGGCTCTGCGCAAGAAACAGGCCAGCGATGCCGCCCAAGCCGAGAAAAAACGGATCGACGACGCGGCTTTAGCAGAGGCCGCGCGTCACAATCGCGAACTCGAAGCTCAGGTCCGCGGGACCGGTTTATATCTCGGGCGCCAGACTTATGGTGGTTGCTGTTCAATGTGTAAAGGATCCGGCCTGTACATCGGACAAAAAAACTAAAACCGCTGAGCAACTTCGATATAGAGAAAGTTGCCGGAGCGCTGCCGCATTTCCGCGGTGTTTTCATGCGAGATGGTCTGCCCGCCGTGGCTCGTGAGAAGGAGTGTGGAGTTGTTAATCTGGATTCCGGTTCTGGTGATGGTACTCACTGGGTCGCCTATTGGATAGATGGACCAAAAGCCGTCTATTTTGACAGTTATGGGCTGGATCCGCCTCTCGAAATTTCTAGATATTTAAAAAATCCTATAAGAACACAAACATTTCAGCTACAGGGGCCAGATGATGTGGTATGTGGTCATCTCTGCCTAGCCGTGCTAATAGAGCTCGCTGCTGGAGAGAATTTTGAAGATATCGTGCTTGACTTATGTTAGACTTCCGTCACCTTTTTGTATATAAAAAATGCCGGTTGATAAATTTGGAAGAGACGGTGGAGGTGGGGTGGGAGGGGGGCAGATAAGCGCCGCTGGGCTCGTCCACAAAGCGGGTGATACCATGATGGGAATTCTGTCGGCTGGAGGTTTTCGACTGACAAACGTGGGAACGCCCACGATGGAAACAGACGCCGCGACAAAGGCTTATGCAGACATCATAGATCAGGACAACTTACAAATCACCGGTGGAACGATGTCTGGTGTTCTAAAAATGGGTGGCCACAAAGTTACTGTGCTGCCCACAGACGCTGGTGCGTCTGAAAGCGACGCTGCGAGCTGGGCACAAGTGGTAGGATACGCGGACCAGAAGGCGACCGCAGCCGAAAGTCATGCAGACCAAAAGCTTATCGATGCCAGGCAGTACACGGACGAGAAGAATGCGGGGCTGAGAGATTCCGTTAGGCGGTATGCAGATGACAAGGACCTTATTGTTAAAAGTTATGTTAACGAGCAAGATGTTATCGTCAGGAATGCGTGCGTGCTCAAATCCGGCGGTGTAATGACTGGAAGTTTAGTTATGGGTGGCCACCGAGTTACTGGGCTCCCAACAGAAATTTCAGGATCCGATAGCGACGCAGCGAGTTGGAAACAAGTGTCAACAGCGGTCGCTGGCGCTCTAGTAAAACTCGATAGAGTACCCACGGAGTCGTTGCATGTGGTGAATAAGCGGTATGTAGATTCCCGCGACGCTTCTTACAGACAGTACGTGGATGAGAAGGTCACCACCGCTAGAAGATATGTGGACGAGAAGCATGCTATCGTAAGAGGCGGGCATGTGCTCAAAACCGGCGATTCTATGACTGGTGATTTGACCATGGGTGGTAAAAGAGTGACTGGGCTGCCAACAGAAATTCCAGGATCTGATAGCGACGCCGCGAGTTTGAAACAGGTGACGCAGCTGATCAGCAACGCCACTAAGAATAATGATACGGCGCCGGCTGGACCAAAGTACTTGACTAACAAACGGTATGTGGACGCGAAAAACGCTGAGATTGGAGCTTCAGTTAGACTCTATGCGGACCAGAAAGCTGAAGCTGCTAAGACGTACGCCAACGAGCAAGATGTTATCGTTAGGAGCGCATGCGTGCTTAAAGCTGGCGACGCAATGACGGGTGATTTAACCATGGGTGGTAATAGAGTTACTGGGCTCCCTACGAGCGCAGCAACGTCCGAAAGCGACGCGACGAGTATGGCACAAGTATCGAAGCTGATCGCCGACAACATGACAAAGAGTGATAGAGTACCAACAGAACCGTTGCATGTGACAAATAAACGATACGTTGACGTGAAAAACGCTGAAATTGGAGCTTCCGTTAGACTCTATGCGGACCAGAAAGCTGACGCCGCTAAGAGATATGCCAACGAGCAAGATATTATCGTTAGGAACGCCTGCGTGCTAAAATCCGGCAGTACCATGACCGGTGATCTGGCTATGGGTGGCAAAAGAGTGACTGGGCTACCAACAGAAATTCCAGGATCTGATAGTGACGCCGCGAGTTTGAAACAAGTGACGCAGCTGATCACCAACGCCACTACGAAAAATGATACGCCGCCCTCGGGACCATGGTACCTGACTAACAAGCGGTATGTAGACAGTGAGATAGCTAATGAAAGGCGATACGCGACGGACCTCAAGATTCTCAACTACAGCGGCCACATTCCGCCCCTATCCAGAAACGTTTCCGAAACGGGTTTTATTGCCTCAGCCAACGAATCTTTACCCACTAACCCGCCTCATATGGCATTCAACTCGGGTGTGAGGGGTGAGTGGAAGACGGCGTCCAGATCGAGAGCCGATATTTTGGCTCAGGGTAGTGGGACTTGGTTACAGATTGAATGCCCGACGGCTGTGCGAGTATGGAAGGTTAGTCTGACTGGGGGAATTAGTTCTACTGCTCCGCGTGTCACGTCCTGGAGGATTTATGGGACACCCGATAATGAAAATAGATTTGATGAGCTCATCACCTCCAATGTCACTTTGACTAATTCTGCGCAAGAGTTCACCTTCACAACTCAGAGTTTATACAAAAAATTCAGGCTGATGGTCTTGGCCACCAGCCCACCACAACCTACTTTTGGAATAACCCACTTCCAGATCTATACATATTTTAAACACGGGGGACAGTCAGTAGTATAGAAAAATATGACTGACACGCACTACAAGATTCGGGGGTATCTCCGTCAACACGGAGAAATAGACATGTGCAAATACAGCATAGACAGTCTAGGTGATGTGGGCCACTGGGGGTACGACATCCCGAAGCCCACCGCAGAGCTATTGACCGCGGTGCCTCAACAACACATCGACTTCGTGTCTGACGATTACCACAGCCGCGATATCTATACGGCGGCCGGAACGGTAACCACCAGTGCGTGGCAAACTCTTCCATTGACCGCTGCGCGTTTTCCGTGTATAAGTTTGCAAACCGCCAATGAGGGGGTTTCGTTAGAGTGCGGGTTCTGGAAGCTAACAGTCTTTGGTGTTTGCGGTGGTGATGCAACAGTTCGCGTTATAGCACCGGCAGCTGCTGGTGGTAGTATCGATCGTACAGTCGACATTTCAAGTGGACAATTTGATGCAGCTAGGGCAATATTCGTTCCAGGACAAACGAGTTTCCGAATTGAAGGAAAAAAGAGAGGCGTTGAAAGTACTTCATCTATCGACTTAAACGTAACTTTACTAATAGAGCAACTATAAAAAAACAATGGCTTTGTATCCAACGCTTACGGAGCCGACAATTTCGTCAGACACGAAGTCGCAGACTTTTCGTCTGCAGAAGATTGGTGAAGTAGAAGCATTCCTGAGATCTGAGGCGATAAGTCGGGGACAACTATGCAAGAAGTATAAGAGGGTTGTAGATGTGGCTAATGGGGCCTCGGCCGGCCTTGCTATAGTTAGTCTTGGAACTGGGGTGGGTGGGGCAGCTATGTTAGCCACTGGTATTGGTTTTATTCCTGGTATTGTTCTGGAGAGTTTGGCCATAGCGACGAGTTTTCTGGATATTATTGGAAATGTTGTTAGTAGAAGTTTTGTTGCTAAAGCTTCAAAACACGACGAAATTTGTATTTTGGCGGAGAGTAAGCTAAACACAGTTCATGACCACATTTCTAAGGCGCTGGAGGACACGGCTATTAGCGATGAAGAGTATAAGCTTATTCTGGGAGAGGAGGAGAAATATAGAACGATGAAACGTGATATACAAAGCAAGAATGGAAAAAAAGAGTTGCCGAGTCAAAGCAAAGACCAGATGGTGGCAGAACTAATAAAGAAACTAACCAGCGCTGGGTCTTCTCCGCGAACCGCGATATAAAAATTTTCATCCTTGGTGGTTGGAGTAGTGAGTCTGTAATTCCTAGCGCACCACCGCCGTACGATTAGTGGGCTACAATGTTTACCACCACACACACACGAGTTTGAGCCGGCCTCGTGGGAGGGTCTCGGCCGGCAGCAAACGACACTTTTGCGGTTTGATGTGTTAAGGCAATCCACGATCCTATTTTTTTGTCCCTGGGGTGGGGTGCTATATAAATTTCGATTGACCAATTGATTGGCTGTTTTAAAAACCTGACATGGTGCCAGAGGAAATACGCAGAGCTTCTGAGTATATTGTTGTGTAGAATTCGATTGGCCGATTGATTGAATGTGTGACTATTATGGTCGATTGATGATTGATTGACTAATTGATTGATAAATTGATTGATGCCCCCAAGCCCGTATTGGTCCAGAGGAAATACAGAGTTTCTGAGTAGATAATCTTAAAGAGATGTGTAGATTTTCATTTGACTCATTGACTGATTGAATGACTATTTCGGTTGATTGATGATTGATTGACTAATTGATTGGCTAATTAATTGGCTAATTAATTACTGTCCCCAAGCCCGTATTAGACTCCTACTCAACTTCCTCTATATCCCAGAATTCTCATGTATAGTTAAATTTGACTTGTTACAATTTACTAACAGAAAATTATTATCAATGAAAAACAATTTTACTTTTGTCGTGGGAGCCCGTACAGTATGCTCTGCACAGGGCCCGAAATATCCTAAGGCCGGTGTCCAGAAATATTCTACCCCCCTAAAGCGTATCCCCCCCGGATGGAATAAACCGGTTTAGAGTATCCGGTGGGATGACCCATTCTATCCCCCCTCGTCATACGCATCACGATAGCCTCGACGAAATTCCAGTCAAAATCACCAAAAACAAAGTAAATTGATTTCAGGTCGACGTACAAACTAAAGATACTCTATTTTGTGACAGAGCATGCAAAATGACCAAATGGCGCGATATATAGCAGTCGCTAAGGTTGCTGGGAAGATCAAAGGACGAGAGACAGACAGACAGACAGACAGAGAAAGAGAGAGATAACTGGTCACCTAACCTCATGTATACAAGCTAAGAAAGTGCCAGTTCCCTTCTGAATTCCGCAAATTCTCAGTTCCTCCGCCAATATCGCCGCTCACCCACGATCATCATCTGCCCCAAGCTCCTCTATCTGTCATCCCTCAGGATTTCCACTCTAAACTAGACCTCTCACCTCTTCTAGAATTCCTACCCTGGTCCGTCCACTCCTCCATCTTCCCAATCTCTCTTGTCCTAAATCAATACCCACCTTATCAGCTCCTCTGCCTCCTCTCTTCCTGGTCGCCTGGCAACCGGGCCTGGACCTCCACTTAGTATCGCTGGACAGCCCCACTGACACGATGCAGCCCTCGTGAATAACCTGGTGTCATGAGCTCAGCTTTTAAGCTCTTCATGGTTTACGATTACGATTAGCCCTTTCGGCCCAAGGTCACGTCTCGGGGTCAGCCCATTGTGGACTGTTGTTCTTTGGCCAGTAAGTATAGTCCGGTCGCATGCTAATGATCGATCGGTTCAGGTCAGAGCAGGACTGTAGTCGAGGGTATACGCGGGTATTAGGGCGTAGTGACCAGAAAGGATTATGTTTGGCATATCTTAATTTGTTGCTCCTGTGCATAGGATAGTGTCTGGTATAGAAATTTTGTTTCTGGTATGCTGCTTAACTTTGCCGCCATGGCTCTGAAGTTATTCCAATATACCACATTATGCGACTATTGAGCTATAATCCAGGCAATTTACAGTTGGACCTGGGAAAATTGCTTCAGAAGCTTTTTAAACGGTTTTCTGCTCAGAAACCGTTGCTGAATAACATATCCAAAATCGGAAAAAATCGGTCAGAGGGAACACCCCCAAAAATTAATTTCAAAATGGCGGATTGAGGTTTCCTAAGAAATACCAATGATAATACCGCAACAGATAAAAACGAATAAAAACGGATTTGCATTTTGACATGGGAAAGAGTGCTTCAGAAGCTTTTTAAACGGTTTCCTGCTCCGAAACCATTGCTCAATAGCATATCCAAAATCGGACAAAATCGACCCAGGGGAACACCCCCAAAAATTAGTTTAAATATGGCGGATTTTGGGTTTCCTCAGAAATACCAGTATTAATAGGGGCCTAACAATAATTTGCAGTTAGACATATGCAAAAGTGCCTCAGAAGCTTTTTAAACGGTTTCCTCCTCAGAGACCATTGGTGAATGACATATCCAAAATCGGACAAAATCGGACCACGGGAACACTCCCAAAAATGAATTTCAAATGGCGGATTGGCGGTTTTCTAAGAAATACCAATAATGATACCAATAATATGCAGTTAGGCCTGGGCGAAAGTACTTCAGAAGCTTTTTAAACGGTTTCCTGCTCAGAGACCATTGCTGAATGACATATCCAAAATTGGACAAAATCTGACCACGGGAACACCCCCAAAAATGAATTTCAAAATGGCGGATTGGGGTACATAATGAATACCAAAAATAAGAGGGGTCTACCAATAATTTGCAGTTAGACATGGGCAAACTCACCAACCAAACTCATCAAACTCACCAAAGTCACTAGCCAAACTCCCCCGCCTGAGCAAATTCACCAATCAAACTCACCAAACTCACCAATCAAACTCACCAAACACACCAACCAAACTCACCAAACTCACCAGTCACCAAACTCACCAACGAAACTCACCAAACTCACCAACCAAACTCACCAAACTGACCAACCAAACTCACAAAACTCACCAAACTCACCAAACTCATCAAATTCACCAACCAAACTCAACATTGCTGACTCTCGTGCACACTAGAAACAACCCCAAAAAGGAGGCACTATTTTAACGCCTTTTTCAATAAGGTATTTGCCATGGTTTTCACCTGCGAAAGTAGAGGAAACTTCAATTGCTCGGCGGCAAAGTTAGATGCAATAAATTTTATGCAATCTTTCTTCCACACTTATGTTTTAGGACTGGAGCAACCTTTCTGGTTGTGCCAAAGTTCATTTTAAACCAAAACATATTTCTTGCTATGCCCTAGCGGGTATACAGCGTATACTTACCTCTGTAGAGACCGTTTTGCAACTGAGCAATGAAATTTTGAGAAAAAAGAGAGGATTTGAAAGGTTTTAGGGCGAATGACTAAAAAAAGGTCATCAACGTTTTTCAGAGAGAAAATCGTAAAAATTTTAAGAGAATTGGTAAAAAGTCTGAAATTTTTCTTAGACGAATTCCTAAAAAAAAGGTCTTCACGTTTTTTTAGGGTCACACCAGCCCTAGTGACGCCGCTGCCCACCGGTAGCGTATACTCACCTCAAATTTTACCACTACAGCCCTGGGTCAGAGGTCAAGATGATGACGTCATCTGTTGGGTCGAGACAGTTCAACTAAGTGTTCTTGAAGTCCCGATGATAGCCTTCAAAAGAAGACACTTGTTTTGATTGGCAGATCAGTCAGCAACCACTTGTTCGGAATTCAGGTTGATTGACAGCTGATAAATGCTGTTATGAATTTGCCGACTATCTTTGACATTTATGCAAAAGCATCTTCTAAATTAATTGTAAACAGTTTCTTTTTGCTAATTTGCATTTCCACTTGCAACAGAATCTTTTGTCATTTGTCTAAGTTAATTTACGTTTTGTAAAAGTTTTCATAATCCCACATTCGAACGAAATTAAATTTTCAGTATTTATTTACTGCTTTATATAATTTGAATTGATAAAATAATTGTTTAATTTCTGTTATTTGATCAATGTTTCCCTGCCCCCCCCTCTCTCTCTCTCTCTCTCTCTCTCTCTCTCTCTCTCTCTCTCTCTCTCTCTCTCTCTCTCTCTCTCTCTCTCTCTCTCTCTCTCTCTCTCTGGCTCTGGCTCTGGCTCTGCCTCTGTTTGCATCTCTGTCTATGCCCTTCTCTCTGTCAGTCCCTCCCTCGTCATCGTCAGGTCACCATCGACATCTCTTCATCATCGCCTGCGGCAGCAACCAACGGAGCATCTGAGCTGTCGTCGGTCAGGTAAACTGGGTCAGTTCGTACCCCTCAAACTCCCTTCCCCTACCCTTCGCTGTCTCTCTGGGAGGAGGGGCAGACAGGAGATCCTAATCCCTGTCACGACCGAACACTCATGCACCAGCAGACCACCCACGCAATGCACCCTTTAGGAAACTGCTTTGTTGTCTGTGATCCACCCACTTCGCCATTACCAGAAAACTCACACATGTATATACCCACATATAGGCCTATATACGCTATTTATATATGAATATATTCACATAGAAATTGACATATATATACACATACACACATCTGAATATAGAGGTCTATAAGTAGTATAGAGATTATATTATATCTAAATGAGAAACTCTAAATATTGTAGGCTAATGCGCGTGTAGTAATACCAGTTAGTTTATAGTATATACATTGGCCTACAGGTAGACCCGCGGTTTACGAAAATGGTTGTACGAGTTCCAACTTCCACAAGTGGTACGTCAGGTGTCGATAAGTGCTACGTGAAAAATTTAAAAAAGATTACATTCTTAAAATTATATATTAATTTTTAAATTTGTCTACCTACGGTCCAACATTAATTTCAAGGGGACTTCGTGCTCGCCTGTTGTTTTTGATATGACCTTTGCTGGTGGTACGTCAAAATTCGATTTATTTTACCTGGTGCTACAATAAAAAAAAGTTTTAAAACCGTAAGTATAGGTATATACTAAAAATTTATATATATATATATAATATGTATTGCATCCATATATAAATATAGAGAACATAGATAATTATACAGAAACCATCAGCATCCTCGAAGATCGTGGTGAACGGTGATTAGTCGGTAGTGCATATAGGCCTAAATGATGGACTATAATTAGGCCTGGGTCGTTAGAGAGAAGTGCATCAAAGCTATGAGTGAAGGACCAAACGGAGCCTAAAGATGCGGATGCAGGTCAAGCATGACCACCAACAGGTTCAACTGTGACTAGTCATTATAGTCTGCACCGACTAATACACCGGAAGCTCTCTCTCTCTCTCTCTCTCTCTCTCTCTCTCTCTCTCTCTCTCTCCTCTCTCTCTCTCTCTCTCCTCTCTCTCCCTCGCTCTCTCTCCCTCTCTCCCTCGCTCGCTCGCTCTCTCTGTCTTTCTCTCTCTCTCTCTCTCTCTCTCTCTCTCTCTCTCTCTCTCTCTCTCTCTCTCTCTCTCTCTCTCTCTCTCCTCTCTCTCTCTCTCTCCTCTCTCCCTCTCTCTCTCCCTCGCTCTCTCTCCCTCTCTCCCTCGCTCGCTCTCTCTGTCTTTCTCTTTCTCTCTCTCTCTCTCTCTCTCTCTCTCTCTCTCTCTCTCTCTCTCTCTCTCTCTCTCTCTCTCTCTCTCTCTCTCTCTCTCTCTCTCTCTCTCTCTCTCTATCTCTCTGTCTTTGTCTCCCTCTCTCTGTCTGTCTCTCCATAGATACAAATATATGTATGTTTTCTATATAAACACACACACACACACACACACACACCTACACGCACACACACACACACACACACGCACACACACATATATATATATACATATATATATATATATATATATATATATATATCAATCAATCATGGAATTTATATAGCGCCTCTTCAAGGGCTCTACTCAGAGGCACTCCCAAGCCAGGCCTGATCAAAGAGAAAAGTCTTCAATAGAGCGTAAAAAGAAGACGGGTGAGTACGAGGAGACAGGCGAAGGAGAGGTGGTAAGTCATTCCACGCAGTTGGACCAGCGACAGAGAATGCTCGGCGCTGCATAGTAGCAGTGCGGGCATACGGGACTATAAAGTCGCCCCGAGAAGAGGAACGGAGGGCTGAGCGACCCGTAAGAGAAGAAGAGAGAGTGAAAACAGAGCATAGGTAGGAAGGAGCCATGCCCAAAACACATTGCCAGACGAGAGAGCAAAGCCGATACAGGATACGCTGCCGGATGGGAAGCCAATGAAGAGTATGATGCATGTAGGAGGATACACTACCATAGCGGGGTATGGAGCCAACAAGGCGCGCCGCAGACCGCAGGACCCTCTCAAGGAAGGACAGGCGGGTTTGAGGAAGACCAGTGTAGAGAGAAGAGCAATAATCTAAACGAGAGCAAACAAAGGCATGGATAAGAGTTGAAGCAGCAGAGGCTGAGAGAGAGCGAGCAACAACCCTGAGCTGGCGGAGATGGTAGAAACAGGAGCGAGACAGAGAAGAGAGGTGCTTAGTAAAGGTTAGTTCCTGGTCAAGAATGACACCAAGGTTCCGGACAGAGGTAGAAAATGATATTAGAGGAAATTCAGCAGCCAAAAGGGTCAGGTCAAGTTTTGCTAACTGCTGGCGAGTACCCAGCCATATGTACTGGGTCTTAAGAGGATTGAGTCTCAGACGATTGGAAGAGAGCCAGGCAGACAGAGTGTCAGTTGCGCGAGACATCAAGCGAACAGCACTCAGAGCATCCCGTGCAGAGCAATGCAGGTAGGATTGGAGATCATCAGCGTAAGAATGGCTAGAAAGAGCACTAGCAGCAAGAACAGATTCAAGGTCAGCAGTAAAGAGGATATAAAGAAGAGGGCCAAGCACA
>OY744609.1:64444490-64494490 GCA_963556255.1 Allolobophora icterica | reverse complement strand
ATGGACGGATGGATATAAAGTCTGTCTGTTTGTCTGCTTATCTATCTGTCAGTCTGTCTGTCTGTCTGTCTGTCTGTCTGTCTGTCTGTCTGTCTGTCTGTCTGTCTGTCTGTCTGTCTGTCTGTCTGTCTGTCTGTCTGTCTGTCTGTCTGTCTGTCTATTGAGTTCATTCTCCCTTAGATAGGCCAGTGTGAATGTGTCTTTTTAAGCCACTTGTTCCGTCGCAGGCAAGACAGAAACTGCGCAGCGATGTGAGCGATGAACGTCGAGGCAGTGAATTCCACCGACCAAACGGATCGATAAGCGGACGAAGAGATACAACGGAATAGAGAAATAAATAGACAAACAGAAAGTTAGGTGGATAGAAGACAAACAGACAGGCAGAGACAGACAGAGAGACAGGTGGATAGAGAGACAGACAGAAGCGTAGATAGAGAGACAGTCGTTTAGGATCAACGATAGGCGGAGAATCTGTTGTTGCTGTTGGACCATATTATATCAGACGGTCAGTCGGTCAGTTCACAAAGGTCATTGGGTTTGTGCGACACACAGAAACATACACACGTACAAAGACAGACTCACAGACACGCATACGTACAAAGACAGACATACAGGCAGACATATGTACAAAGCGACACACAGACAGACACACGTACAAAGACAGACAGAGACAGACACACGTACAAGGACACACAGACAGACACACACGTACAAAGACAGACTCACAGACACGCACACGTACAAGGACAGACACAGAGGCAGACAAACGTACAAATAGAGACAGAGACAGACACACGTACAAAGACAGACGCGCATACGTACAAAGACAGACACATAGACAGACATACGAACAGAGACACACAGACAGACACGTGTACAAAGACAGACAGAAACAGACACACGTACAAATACACACAGACAGACACACACATACAGACAGACTCATAGACACACATACGTACAAAGACAGATAGACACACAGGCAGACAAACGTACAGAGACACACAGACAGACACAAGTACAGGTATGAAGAAAGACACACAGAGACACGTTTAAAGACGCACAGGCACAAACAGACAGACAGAAACACACAGACAGACACACACACAGAGCCAATCAGCAATACCTCACTTCTCCCGCCAACCGGTTGCCGCCCACAGACGTACGCGTGCGCAATGACACGTCAACCTGACCTAATTCTGCGAAGACCTGTCCAATCGCCACGTCGTCATTCAGTCCGATCGAGTTATCGCATCACTCATAGTCATCGAGACCAATTAAGACCTCGGATATCGCACCCCATTACCGGAGGAAAAGCCAACAGGATATGCCCACCCTTCCCCATCCCCCACACTTCCACATCCCCCACTACAGTCAGACAAAGCCCGATAACAAAGCCATCGTGATCCGAACCCACGCAAGGGGCGTAGAAATGACAACGCATCAACCATTGCGCATCTGACTGAAGTAAATCACACCGAATGGAGAGAGAGAGATGGATGGTTAAGGGTTTACTGCGCTTTTGCGGTGTAGTTAATTATATGAATATGCGTTTTATAATTCTTCACATAATGATGATGATGATGATGATGATGATGATGATGACGACGATGATGATGATAATGATGATGATGACGGTATTGACGACGATGATGATGCTAATGATGACGAAGACGATGATGATGATGATGATGAAGACAACGACGATGGTGATGAAGACAACGACGATGGTGATGAAGACAAAGACGATGACTATGATGATGATAGTGATGATGATGATGATGATGATGATGATGATGATGATGATGATGATGATGATGATGATGATGATGATAATGATGATGATGATGATGATGATGATGATGATGATGATGATGATGATGATGATGATGATGATGATGATGATGATGATGATGATGATGATGATGATAATAATAATAATAATAATAATAATGATAATAATAATAATAATAATAATAATAATAATAATAATAATAATAATAATAATAATAATAATAATAATAATAATAATAATAATAATAATAATAATAATAATAATAATAATATCGCAGCAAAAACTCGCTCGACCGTTCCAGGAATAATCTTTTTCTTTTTATATATGTCTCCGGACAATTTTTTTACCTACCTGGGGGATCCTTGATACCCCGGGGCAAAAAAAATAATAATAATAATAATAACAACAACAACAACAACAACAACAACAACAACAACAATAATGATAATAATACAGGATTACGGCTCCGGTCAATCCCTCCGACTTTGACGCACCGCTCGTGAATAAAATGACATACTTGACACGTATGCTGTTTGATGGTGGGATGGTGACAACGAGTCGGTCGGCAAAACAAGTTCTCAGAGGTTGAAAATCGATTCTCTTTGGTCGAGGAAGTCAGCGCCGATCCTTCATCGCACGACTAGAATTTAGCTGTGTGTTGATGTCCTCCCAAACAGCCAAGAGGATTGGTTGAAAAATGTGTTGGAAGTGTTGATTGAAGGAGTGGTGTAGTCAGGTAAAAACCTGGGGCGGCACATTCCAGAGGACGGGAAAACATACAAATTAGGAATTAAACATAAACTTTGAATGTTATTATTATCATCATTGCATTGTTAATATAAACGAACAGAAATGTCATGAAGTCATGAAATCATGAAGTGAACATTTGCATGTTACGCTCCTCTCATTGGCCGCTTCCAAGCAATGAATATTCATGACCAAAGACGTCACTGTTTACAAATGGCGACATTTCAAAGGACGTTCGCTTCTTACTTAATTCAACGTAAATTTTAATATATCTTAGACTGCTCTTTGAAACAAACGACTTAGATGATGAACATGCTGAAACGAACGAGGTTAACGGGTTTAAACGGGCCAATTTCACCAAACACTTTGCAGAACTTAGCTCAAAGAAATTAAACAGTATACAATCTAAAATGGAGTGCAAACAAATAGAACTCGGACAACATTAACTAAACTGCATTATGCAGCGGCCCAAACGGCCATTAGTTGAGTTGTCTAGGGGCACAGAAGAAGCAGAAATCTCGAACCAAATTTTGCCCTGGCGGGGATTTGAAGCTTATGAATCCCAGACCTTTCGGTAATCAGTCCAGCTAACTACTAGACTTTGGCGCACACCTCCAACCTTTAAGCCGCCACTGAATGCACACAATGGGGAGGGGGATAGAGTAATGGTAACATTCACGGCCAGGAGAGCATTAGATCGCGGTTCGATACCCGTAACCCCTCTAAGGCGACGCCTTGTATGGCTGCCAAACCGTGTCTTTAATTAAGATCTTGATTGTACTGTCATGTTTCAGTGTAATCTTATCGCGCACTTGTCAATTTGAATTAATAAAGAAGATTGTTATTATTATTAATTATTACAATGGATATTCAATTCCGCTCGTGAATACTTAGTACTTATTTTTATCATGAGTTATTCTTGGTCAAGGTAACAGAATTCCCTCGGGATTCAGCAATACTCAAAAACTAATATGAGAGAGAGAGAGAGAGAGAGAGAGAGAGAGAGAGAGAGAGAGAGAGAGAGAGAGAGAGAGAGAGAGAGAGAGAGAGAGAGAGAGAGAGAGAGAGAGAGAGAGAGAGAGAGAGAGAGAGAGAGAGAGAGAGAGAGAGAGGTGTTATTAATTGTTATTATTATTAATATTATTACGATGCGTCAAACGGTGAGAACCCTTCTCCAACTCCGATGGTGCACCCAATTACTAATTCCATTTATTACGCATGCATTGGTCATATATAAGTACGCTGATTCAATCGAATTGTTTGGGATTCTGTAATGAAAACAAATGAATGAATTTGTGACTCATTCCGGAGGTATTTGTTGCAAATATTACGACGGAGTGCTCGATGGTGTAGTGGTCAGCGTGCTGGACTGTCCATCGAGAGGTCGGGTTTCAAATCGCAGACAGGGCAGAAATTTTGTTACAGATTTCTGCTCCATCTGAACCCCCTAGCCAACTCAGCTATAACGTGTATACCGATCGTACACTGTCGGTATGAAGATGAGACGGCGAGGGAGAAGACTGGCCACCACCCTTCATATGCCGAGGCTAAGAAAATGAAGTCGCTAACACTTCATACCATGGCTGTCTCAGGGACTGCTCTTCTTCTTATATTACGGACGAGGACGACTTTGGGTCCAATACAATACAATACAATACAGCAATACAATACAATAATACAATACAACAGTATTTGAAGTATGGCCCTCATCGAAAGTTCGAAAGCTTCAGCACACACGCCACTATACGACAGAACATAGAGCTGAGCAATGTGCGCGAAGGATTTGCTAAGTCCCAACACGACACCGAACTCCAATCGATGGCGCTGAGCAATTATGAGTGAAGGACTTGAAGGTCCTAGACTCCCTACTCAGTTACCACTTCAGTGGAGGCTTGAACCCGTAGTCCTCGCGTTACAAGTCGAACGCTCTAACCAATCGGCTACCTTACCCCACAACACCATCTGACCCCCAGACATCCCCTACCCCAAAGGGTCAAACAAAATGCAAGTAAATTTTATTTTAGGTACCTCAGCTGCAAGCTGGAAATCGGATAGCACACTAGTCAACTAAGAACTTCTAATTCTTTCCCCCCCTCCCCCATTAATCAAAACCTGGCTGCGCCTCTGGCTGAAGTAGCTTACGGAGAACAAAGGCAGTTGAGCTTTAGCCTTAGGCTCTACCAAGAACGAGAATAAAGACGGTGCTTTCGGACTATCCGTCGATAAGAAAGCTCGTAAGGATTAATTGGCGCTATAAAATCCTCTACTACGGCCTACATTACATTAACTAGTCTAATGACTTCTACAGCGCCGTGACATAATGCACAAGTCACAAATGCACAAACCGAAAGTGAAACCATAGTTCTTATAAATTTAAATCTGTTCGAAATCCGTTGGATAATAAATTACCCTACAAATAACAAGGACCAGTTCGGATATTGTTGCAATTTCCATTATTAATAGGCCTAACACACAACAGCCGGTCATTAATTCTTTTCCGGTCCCGTGCCGTTTGCTCATTTTCACGGCGCATAACGCACTGCGTAGGCGTCGCCCAGTCGAGCCATCCGCTTGGTGTCGCTAGCGCTGACTGACTAATTATTACTGGGAAAAGCTGTCCATTCATAACAGCCAGACGTCACAGCGTGCGCCGCAGCGCCTTCAGCGGCCGGAGTCGTAACTATTTTGCATATCTAGTCCGTGTTTCAGTCCGTCTGGTGTTAGACGGGGCGGTGGGCCTACTCAGAGTCGGGTTTCTGCGTAGCACACGGTCGATAATTATTCGGTATCGGCTCGGCTCCTCGGCCAAACACCGAAATGCGTTCGTGACCGCACGAGAGAGCCGCTTTTCTCGAAAACGATTCATGTTTACGCGGTTTTACCGAGTTACCCCGCACTGGTCGGGTCGCCCTGTGAATGGACGCTGGCGAGCCTTATAGCCGGCGTGATTTCCGATACCGTACGCAGTCTTCGTTCGGCAGGGATCGGGTGGGATCGGGTCGGATTGATGCCGGTGAACGTCGGTCAGTGGCCCGCGTGTGCGCACCGAAAGACCCGACCCCGTTGCTGTCACGATCGCCTGTGCTACGCGTGTGCACCGAGAAGCGTACGCTTGGGCCGCGGCCTACTTTTCAGACACGTCAATAGGCACTCGACGGGGGAGGAGATAGAGAGAGAGAGAGAAGGCACCTACTACAACATGTACCACGCCCGCAGAAAGAGTTCGCCTGCTGTACACTAGGCCCACGTCTGTCCGTACGTCTGTCCGTCCGTCCGTCCAACGTTGGTCTCGTCGGTGTGGGCGAGAAAAGAATGAGAAGATTCCAGAAACGTGTTGTTCTTCGGCGGTTGGATTTTTGTCGAGGTTGGATCAGTCGGGAGCGGTGACGGTGAGTGAGTTTGTGGACGAGTGGTGACTGAGGTCGTTGTTTTTGTCGTTGTTGTTGTGGGGAATGATGTTGTTGTGTGGCTGGGTGGCACGTGCAGGCTCACGAACGTCATCGAGGTAGGCCAGAGATCGATGGCACAGCGTTCTTGTTTGGGCGCGATTCTGTGAGTGGCGCTCTATAAAGGTTCGTTTCATTACGCTGTTTTTGTTGTTCTTTTCTGCAGCGGTTCTTTGACTGTATTCTGATGTTGTTGTGCAAAGTAGTTGGATGAGCTGGTTGACGTATTCCATTAATTAGTAGTTGTTTCAGTTCAATGATTAATGATTGACGTAGTTCAGTAATTAGTGGTTGACTTAGTTTATCAAGTAATGGTTGAGGTCGTTCATTAATTGGTAGCTGATGTAGTTTAGTAATTAATGATTGATAGAGTTCAGTGAGTATTGGTGTAGTTCAGTTAGTAGTGATTGAAGTGAACTAAGGTCAGGTAACAACATCTCTAGAGTAAATGCATTAAATAGATTGAATAGCTTGTTTGAAGCCCGTTGTTGGAGTATAAATTTGCAACCACCATTGCCATTACTTTGGTGTAGTTGATGGTTCTGAGCGCATGCCTGTGTGATTCAACTGTTAGCATTGTTGATTTACATTGTTTTTGTTGATTTACATTGTTTTTCCATTGTCTTGACGTTAGCGATGTTTTGACAAAACATTTCTCATTGTGTCTCCGGTCATGTGTACTGTGCTGTAGACCGTGTGCTTGGCAGCGAAGCTCTTGGTGCATTTCGAGTGAATGTCCTGTTACGAACTATGAATATTTTGCAATGTCTACGCGGCAGACGTGTGGGTCAACACAACTCGAATCATTGTTTCACTTTCGACAACTCGATGCAGGGATTGGCTTTAATTAGGCTAAATATCGGCCATCCTTAAATAGGGAAATCCCTTTTTATTAGGCGTCTGTCAGGCCTACACGTGTCATCCTTAAGGCATGCTTGCAGAGTTGAAATATCTCCTGGGTGGAGGCTAATGTGTAAATAGGACCTAAGCCTTTGTTGAGTTAATGAGTCATTGCAAAAACAAGTCTACCTGCGCCTTATCCAAGGGATCTGGACTTGGGACTGAGAGCATAACAATACCTGCCAACCGATTTTGTTTTTGACTGAGCGCCAGTGGGTAAAACGGTTCTGGTGTGTGTAATCTTGTCAAATGGGAGCGAAGCACCAAATCCTTTGTTCAGCTGCGAGTCTGTGACGCAGTTTAGGCTACGAGTCTACGACGCACATTCTCGATATTTCAACGGCGAACTACTGGATCTTCGTCTGGCTTATGACGACGCTTGCAAGTCGTTGATTGGCGTCTGATGTAAGCTTACTTTAATGATTAATGGTTGATGTAGCTCAGTAATTAATGCGGTTGATTAGGCCTAAGTAGTGGTTGACGACGCGAGATCAACTAACGTAGGTAGGTCTAGAGCAGATCTTACAGACGTTGTGTAGCTACTTTGCAGTTGCGTTGTAGGTGATTGGCTCGACATGAATCGCAGATATCGCTAGTAGAACTGGCTTCCCCGACTTGGTGTATAGGCGCTTCAGAAGTCTGAGGGTAAGAAGAAAATTTACTTTTCAAACAACACCAGGAATCGAATCACATAGCCTATGCTGTTGTGAAAAGCAGTCGCTCAAATAGTAAGGCAGCCTCTTAGATCGTCCCACTCATTCAGCAAAACTACACCATAGAAACCTTGGAGCAAATGCTCCATCCAAGAAATAGGGGGAGATCTGTCAGTGTGTGTGCCACCATTTTAGGGGAGGAGGGAGGGAAAGGGAAGAAGAAGAAGGGGAAGTTGCTCAAATGCTTTAGGGGGGATAGACGCCTCTGACTAACAATAGGGCCTACCACTATCCTCGGTTTGACGACAACGGTTTGGCTAATGGGACAGATTCCGTGGACCTATATACCTTCTAAAAATGTCGACAATCTACCATTTTATCTGCGTATGCTGTGCGTTTAACGAGACGCTGTCGTTATAAAGATGGTCCGTATCGTTCTCCACTATTATCCACATATGGGGCACGCATCATTCTAAACGACTGTGGTGGAGGCTTACCATTTCATGTTTACCGGAAATCTGGTGGAGGCTTACAATTTTATGTTAACCGGAAATCAGTTTTAAGGACAGGAATAAGCAAACGACGGAACTCGACTAATCAAAATCGAACTGGATCGGTGGGAGTGTTTTCGATCGCGTCTTCCCACGTTCCATACGGTGTCTAGTTCCCACACCGTCGTCCGCGGAGTAGTATTACAGCTGTTGACGGGTGGGCTGTTTCAAATCGTTGTCCTGCTAATAATGTCAACAGGTTGCAGGATATTTTGTTAAGATAACGTAGAAATCTTGACAGGTATTGCGTGGGTTGCAAAATGGGCATATTGCTGGGACATGATCGGTTTCATAAGAGTTACGTAAACGGCGTGGTATGGACAGCTTCGTGTTTTGGCGATTATTTCAGATGATTTTGGCTCGATTAGAGTCGGAGAAATAGAAGCTCAGAAATTGACAGTTCATATTCATTATTCGTCGTTTGAACCTCTGGGTAAATTTTCTCTTCTTTTAAATGTTGCTCCTATGAAGTGCGACTTACGGTGCTGTGAAACCAGCATTGCTTCGTGATAATTTTAAAACCTAACGTTGCTTCATGATAATTTTAAAACCTAACGTTGCTTCATGATAATTTTAAAACCTAACATTGCTTCATGATAATTTTAAAACCTAGCATTGTTTTATGATAACTTTCAAACCTAACATTCTTTCATGATAATTTTAAAACTTTACAATGCTTCGTGATAATGTTAAAACCTAACATTGCTTCATGATCATTTTAAAACCAAGAATTGATTCATGAAAATTTTAAAACCTAGAATAGCTGCATGATAATCAAATTTTAGAATCTGAAATTGCTTCATGATAATTTTAACACCTAACATTGCTTCATGATAATTTTAACTTGCCATTAGTTTTAACTCAAAATTATTGTTTGTATCAAAACATAATAATTGTTCATAATACCCAGAGTTGGTGATATTTGGTCAACTAAAAATTCTACAAGTTATCTAAACAGTCTTCACGGTTGCAACATTGCAATTAGACATTTAAACCCCAAATTAGAAATTCAAACTCTAAATCAGATATGTTAGTTCAAAACTGGGCAGTTTAACTTGAAATTTAACTTAACTGAGGTTTGCAGTTCCTTAGTTTGGATGTAAACGTGGACAAGTTTTAGTTAACATGGCACCAGTAACCTTGAAAATCCTGGCCTTCAAAAATCCTATCCTTGGCCTCGACTGCATCAGTTAGTAGTGACAGAAACGTAGGGAAGGGCGAGTTATAATAAGCACCAAGCATTCCAGACATACCCAGAGGTTAACAGGGCGGCTGGCAACTGCTCTGTTCATCCGTAATGGGTCGATCTTGGGGAGGGAGTTCGTTGGGGTCATACACCCATGACCCCGCCGCCCTATTACAACGTAACTGACGACCTCGCATAGAGATTCTTCACCCAAATCACTCTTTGTTCACGTGTTCGCATCCACCCCACCCCACCCCAGTAGTACTTCCATAAATCCGGATCTCACCCTTCCTTACTTGTTTGAATATTTGTGACTCACGAAACAAAGCCTCGGACATTCTGCACGTGTGGTATTTATGCATACTTTGACGATGAAGAGCATTCACGCTGTCAAAGGCCTTCTCAGAATGCATGAATGTTTATGTGTACATTCACTTTATGCTATGTAATAAAGATAGACGCAGGATCCAGTGTATGTATATGTACGATTCTATATAAACACTCCTACTACTAGATATATACATACCATATGCATGTATTTATACGGTTCATGCTTTGTATATGCTATGTATATATCAAACAGTGAGATGACGTATGTACATATTATGCATGTCATGCGTTGTGTATATGCCATTTTTTATATCAGGCAGTGAGATGACAGTTTTATTTGCATTTTTGTTTTCGTGCAGCAGTTTCGAAGATTATTATGAATCGCCTTTAAAGTTGTGCGTGTGTAATGTGTATATAATATGTGGGTACCGGTACGTGATTTGATTTATGGTAGTTGTGTGTACCATACAGACGTTAATAATCGCGTCTAGTCTACTAGGCATAATAATGTCTTAAGTGGATGGTCGTACTTTCGGCTAGAAGAGCCTGCACAACTTCACCGCTCAAATAACCCTGATGTGCCACCTGTTGCCTAATGACGTCATCCATAACTAGGTCACGGCGTCCCAGTTTCCAGGCGCGCTGCGCCGGGTATGGCGCGCCGTTTGTGTGGCATTCCGTGCGTTGCAGAGATGCCGCAATGGCGAGCCAATTTGAGATTCTTGTTCAGATTCGTGGAAAGTTTTTATGGAGCAATGGCCGCCGACCACGCCGATGAGTGAGACGACCCGGGAGTGCCGTGCACAGGTTCTGTGGAAGCAATTCGGGGTTTCTCTGAGCATTTTCGGTGACTATTTGAACGATAATGCCCTTTGAAATCCTGAATTAAAAGCCCGAAGTCAACCATCCATGTGCACGCCCATCTTCAAGGCGAACAACTCGACATCAAAAGTCTGCCACACCTAGTCTGCCACTGCCAGAAGATCGGCAGAGATCACATGGTACAGTCTCAAATGAAAATTCAGCATTTTCTAGCGAGCCATGGAACGGTTTGTGCGATCTTAGCCTTAACGGGTTTCAATTACAAACTTAGTTTAAATTTATCCAGTGTCATAACATGTTTTGACTAGTTCATGTTGCCAGCATTTTTATAAGTTTCAAAATGGAGATAAGACTCAACTGCAAGCCAGATTTAATCTAATTATAAATGTTCTCCTTATTCAAATTAATTTTTTCATTATCGAAATTACACGGCGTCATAGGACTAATGAAAGCAAAAGTTGTCATTATTGAAATTAATTTAGTCATCGTGGAAATTAAATGCTGTCATCGTTGAAATGACTCGGCCTATTATTCGGATTACTAACTAGGAAGAAACGATGTTTGTTCAAACAAAAGGGAAATTCTATCGCAGAGAATCAACAACAAAGAAGCGTGTTCAGGAAATATCACCAAATGATTTCCAACAAATTGACTGGTCACCTGCAGCGATATATATGGCAACATTAGCTGACGATAGAATAATTACATTGCGTGTGTGTGTGTGTGTATGTTTGACTGTTTGTGTATGTAGCTCTGTTAGAAATCAGTTTGAGGTATTTCCTGATGGATGCATTTAAGATATATATGTATATATGTATTATATATATGTAATTTATGTATGTATATATATGTATATATAAATTGTGTGGCATGATATGAGAACATTAATTTATGCCTGCTGATGCGGGGTTGCTTTAGTTGGCCCGAGTGGAGGCTCGAGATAGATCCTGATTCCTGAATATCGCCGGCGCCTGCATATCGCCGGGGAGGGGGGCAAAAGAAGACGAAGGGACAGTAGAAGGAGACAAGGAAAGGAAAGGAGACACAGGGAAACAAAGAGAGGGAAGGATAGGGGCCTACAGATGCACGAGGTGAGGAGACAGACCGGACTAGAAGTAGAGGGAGACAGACAGACAGACAGACAGACAGAGACAGAGAGGACGAGCATGAGTAAGAGGGAGGAAAAAGGACAGCGGCAGAGAATAATACAGGGAGGAAGAGAAGAGACACAGAGAAGAAGGGAGACCAAGGCAGGGAAGGATACAGAGGCAGCAGAGTGAGGAGACAGAGGGACGAGACGTAGGGAGGAAAAGAGCAAGAGGCAGCGAGGCTTAGGAGGAGACAGGCATAGACGGAGACAAACGGAAGAGAAGACTGAGAGGGAAGGAGAAGGATAGAAGCAGACAGAGGGATAGCAAGAGTAGACAGAGGGAGGAGAGGAAGCAGAGATGGAGAACGGGAGTAGACAAAGGGCGTGCAGGCGCGTGCTTCAAGAGCTCTGCCCGGAAGAAGAGTGGTTGGGAGATTTCCTCTGACCTCCCAGAGTCAACGTGACCAGTTCTACAGCGCACCTGAATAAGCTGGTGCCCCGCACTTGGCTTCTGAGTAGCGCTTTAGTAATTTTCAGTTTACGATTACAGTTCGGAGACAATACACAGACGATGTGTCCGTATTTCTGATATGCCGCGTACACCTGTAGTGATTAGCATAGTGACTGATAGTAGCTACTGATAGTAGTGATGACAGTAGTGACCGATAGTAGTTGTCTATAGTGGTCATAGTATAGTGACTGATAGTAGCTATGATGGCAGTGACTGATAGTATCATGAGAGTAGTGATTAAAAGCGACTAAACAAGAACTACCGTTTGATTAATGTAAAAACGTTCCACAGTTGTGAGGTCACGTGGTTTTGAACTTTGAACCCGACTCATTACCGCACTAATAATTATAATAACACGATTTAAATAGCGCCAGAGATAAGTCGAGGCCGAAGAATAGGGCAATGTACAGGAGTTCAAATATATGAATATTGTGTATGTGAGGTATTCTGCTTGTGTACATGTATTTGGGCATTGTGTGTGTGTGTGTGTGTGTGTGTGTGTGTGTATGTGTGTGTGTGTGTGGGGGGGGGGGTTGTTTGTGTGTGCCTGTATTAATGACATCCTCTTTCAATTTCAGCAAAACCTTCGAAGCGGTCGTCCATAAAACAGAGATTGGACCACCGACAAGTTTAGACACGGCATCGGAAAACGTACGTTTCATCTCCGTCCAAGAATGGCCCGAGTGCAGAAAGAGGGATTAGTGACCTCTTCCTCCTATGCCTCTCTCCACCTTCTCCTATACCTCCTCTTCCTCCTCCTCCCAATACCCTACCTCCTCCATCCCAATACCTCTTCTTCCTCCCATGCCTCTTCCTCCGCCTTCTCCTCCTATACCTGTTCTTCTTGCTCCTATGCCTTTTCCTCCTTCTCCTCCCCAATACCCCTTCCTCCTCCTCCCAATACTTCTTCCTCCTCCCATGCCCCTTCTTCCTCCCCAATACCTCTTCCTCCTCCCATGCCTCCTTTTCTTCCTCCTCCTCCCCAATACCTCTTCCTCCTCCCTTACCTCTTCCTTCTCTTCCGATGCCTCTTATTCTTCTCCCTCCTCCTCCTCCTCCTCCTCCTCCTCTGTCTCTTCCTGTTTCAACTATTCCCTCACCCATTCGCATCACACGTGCACTTGTCCGATACTAAACAAAGCTACTTACTTACTAGATCTCCTTATTCTGTTCTTCCATTTCTCATACTGCTCGTCATATTCTCATTCCTATTCTCCTACTGTCTCTCTTTTCTATTACTTTCTATTACTCTCCTTTTGCTACTCTTACTCCTATTCCTCCTTCCTCCTATTCCTCCTCCTCTTACTCCTATCGTATCATCCTCTTCCTTGCTCCTGTACCTTCTTCTATTCCTCCTCCTATGCCTCTTTTTCTTCCCCATCCTCTTCCTTTTCACCATTTTCCTTTTAGTCCTATGCTCTCCCCATTTCTTCTTCTATTCCTCCTTAATCTCCTCCTCTAATTCCTCTCGTCATTTTCACCATCTTTCTGTTACTCCTATTCTCTTCCTACCACTGCACCATCTTCCTTTTACCCCTATACTCTTCCTACCTCTTTACCTTCTTCCATTCCTCCTCCTTCTTTTCACCATTCTCGTACAACTCCTATTCCTTTCTAATCCTGCACCTTCCTCCATTCCTCCTCCTCCTGCTCCCCCTCCTTCCATTCTCCCCTCCTCCGTTAGACGGCGATCTCCGGTCATTCGTACGTCCATACTAGGTCACCTCTCGACCCAATTGCCCTGCATCTCATCCCCGTCTAGACGGTCAGCGCAATAAAACCTGCACTTCCCGGGCAACGCACGCGCCACCTAGCGGGGGGAGCCGCGCAACAGAAAGGAAAGCCTTAACGATCCTAGCGCGAAAACCCACGGCGCCATATGTATGCAAATCAGGGCAGTTAGCCAGAAAAACGAAATTACGACGTGAGAATGAAGTCAGACAGACAGACAGACAGACAGACAGCAAGACGAAACCAACACCATTAGCAAACAATGCCGCTACGTTGGCATCTGATACGAGAGTACACGACGGCGTCAACACGTGGGGCTTAGGGGGCCACAGTCCCCCACACGAGTACGCGGGGTCAGAGGTACTTTTTGTATTGTATTGTATTGCATCTGTCGTTTTATAGCGCCTTTTCAGAACTACCTACTCAGTGACCCTTCGTCTTTCTGGCTATCTGATATAAACAATGTTAGGGAGGTCACACCAACTGGTGATTCTTCTAGTTAACTGTGCATTATTTTGCGAACTGGTGTAATAATATTCAACACTTAATGACATTTAACACCATATGTGTAGCCCAGCAGAGAGCGGAGAGTAGTTCTGTTTAGTTTACTCTTTATGCAATACGATACAACTGTAGTTGATAAAACTGTATTTGATACACTACAATACAACTGTATTATTTGATTTTGCCGTCCTTCCCAAGTTCAGAAGTGCACACGACCAGAAGATAGAACACTCTGCAGGTGCGAGGACTTTATAAGCCACGCAAGGCATAAAAGAAATATTGAAAACATCATTTGAAATTTAGATGAGAAATGAAGAGTTTGTCAAAAAGCCCTGATGACCGAGAAGTCAGTAATAAATTCTAAGCTCCTTATTGAGATTAAATACAGAATACAGTCTCAACATATACGGCTCCTTATGTTCCAAACCTGGAACTTTTTATTAACAGGAAATAGCTAGATCGGCCAACGCAAAAAACATCTTTGTACATACACACTTTAATCTTCTTATTAACCTTCGGCGACCGACGAGTTCTACGAGACTTCTCCGCAGCGGCGGAACTAGGATATTTGGCGTCCAGGGACGAACTATGAAATTGGCGCCTCGTCCCTGTTTTATTTATTTCACATTTTCCAAAGACATCAAATGGCCATTTAAATTTTAATTAAATAAAATATGAAAAATCAGATAGCATATTGTGACCCTTAGTGCTTAATGGGGCGCCAAGATCTCACTTGAGAACTGGTTTGTAAGTACATGTAATGAGGATACCACTGGATATTTTGGAGGTGCCAAATTAAATGTTATAAATTTATTTGGGATAAATCAGTCAAAACTGCAGCAAAATTAAGAGTAAAATTATTTATTTTAACCATCATTTTGGCGCCCCCTTCCTTTGGGGCCCGGGGACACATGTACCTCCTGCACCCTTAGCTACGCCTCTGCTTCTCCGGTAGCCTGCCACTGTTTCAGTACAAGTGTTATTATTGTGATATTGTTTTATTTGGTGGCGAATAAACTACTTACCTACTAACCTTGAAATCCCGAGGTAAAAAAAGAAACGATCAATTTCTAACGTGCAACATTAATATCAAACGGTGCAACAATTCAGATCTGGGAAGAACCGTCCAACCTACCATAAAAGAGTTGCTAAACACCCCCAACGAATTCTCCGAAGGAAACATGATGCCGGCAACCGACATACATTCGAAGGAATGCCATCAAACTGTCGGCATCTGACTTTAAAACTCAACTTCTTCAGTCCAAACAAGATGGAGCCACACTCACAACCCTACCCACTTCCCAAGACTGAACAGAGACCCAGCTAGGGGTCGTCCATAAAGGACGTCCGCAAAATATGACCCACTTTGTACCCCTCCCTCCGCCTTGTCCGCATTTGACCTTACCCTCCCTCCCTCCTCCTTTGCGGACGTCCGCACGCCTAGGCCAATTTTTAATGTCTTCGTCATTATTTTACAATTATTCCACAGTTCCTGTGCACGTTTAATTGACAGTTCAGGCTTCATATCGCAGGATGTGCAGTAGTAAAAGCCTCTTTAAAGTCGCAGTAAAGGTTACACCATGCCTGAAGTTTTACGCAATCACTTCACTAACCTTTTCGTCTTTCGGGTAAGGCTAAAACAAGGTGGTGTTTAAAAAACTATCAAATTTGAAAGTTTATATGCGGACGTCCGCACTGGTCATAACCCTCCCTCCACCCTTGTCCGCATTTCGATGACCCCTCCCTCCCCCTCATTGCGGACGTCCTGTCTGGATGACTCCCTATCAACCCTGCCAGTGGCGTAGCTAGGGGGCAGAGGGGTACATGTGTCCCCGGGCGCCAAGGGAAGGGGGCGCCAAAATGAGGGTTAAGATAAATAATTTTACTCTTAATTTTGATGCAGTTTTAACTAATTTATCACAAATGAATGCATAAGATTTAATTTTAGCGCCCCAAATATATCCAATCATATCCTCATTACTTACAAATAAGTTCTTAGGTATGATTTTGGCGCCCCATTGAGCACTAAGGGGAAACATGCATGTACTGTCTGTATTTTTCATATTTTATTTCATTAAAAAAATTAAAATTGCCATTCGATTATGTGGAAAATGTGAAATAGTAAAACGGGGGGGTGGGCGCAAAATATCCTAGCTACGCCACTGAACCCTGCTTCGAAAAGAGAAACTGAACCAGATTTGTTACCCTACCTGAACATAGTCGATATTTTAGAATTCGAAGATTTAATTAATTGCCGTTAATTTCAACAACGCTTATCTTCACAGAAACCCTTTCCCTTCAATGTACTGAATAGAAGAAAGCCTTTCATTCAGTGTACAGAACTTTATCCCGCCCGCCCCTAGTTACCGGTTACCCCAATTTCAGACAACAGCGACCGTATTATTCCTAAACTTCGCACCGTGTGCCCCGTCTTGTTACTGTTCCAACATACAAACCATCCTTTATGCATGTGTCTTTTATGGCTAACCCCCAGGCACAAAAACAACGTTAATATTGTCTTTAATGGACGACCCCTCGCATAAAAGCATCGTAATGGGAGGAGCCAGAGGAAGAGAGAAGCGAGAACCGGTTCCTGTTTACAGGTGTTGGCGGCTATTGTGTTCTTGTTGAGGTTCTTTCGTCCGCGCGCAGGATTCACGGGAAATGAGGAGGGCGTGATCAGCATAAATCCAGCATCTGAAATACGAGCAAGAAATCTGTTTCAGTAGGGCATCCAGTGCCTCTTTCACTAAACCATAAATCCATCTATACATCCACTCGCCCACCCATCAATTGATCTATACATCCACCCATCAATCCATCCATCCATCAACCAATCCATTCATCCATCTATCTAATCAATCAATCAATCAATCAATCAATCAATCAATCAATCAATCAATCAATCAATCAATCAATCAATCAATCAATTTCGTTAATTCTATCCAAGCTTACATTTGCGCAACTGGTTACAGTTAAGGTATACAAACATCCACCCATCCATCCTTCCTGCTATATATCCGCCCATCCATCCATCCATCTATACATCCATCCATCTATGTGTCAGCACATTCATCCATCCTTCTACACATCCATCCATCCATCTACACATCCATCTACACATCCATTCATACATCCATCTATATATCCACCCATCAATTCATCCATCAAATACAGCTATCCAATCAACCTCAACCATCCAATCTAATTACTTTTATAGCGCCATTAGTTCCTTCAATCGACGGACACTTCAAGTGAAAACGTAGTTTCATCCACCCATCAATCCATCCATCTATTCAATCCATCCATCGATCCCTCCAGATTTATCTATTCAATCCATCTATCTACCCAATCCACCCATCAATCCAATACATCCATCAATCCAAATGTACCTATTCAATCCATATATAAAAAAAAATATATATATATATATATATTCAATCCATCAATCCAATCCATCTGTCTATTCAATACATCCATCAATCCATCCAATCCACCTATCGAATCCATCTATCTATCCATCATCCACTGACCCCCATATCAAATATCCCATTCTATGACAATCACTATGTTGATCAGAAAGTTACTGTGCTTTAACAGGCGTCGTACATAATATGTTAATACCAAGGATGGCAATTGGCCACATGTAATTATTTTTGCCGGGACGGTGGAAAAAGCGGTAATAACTGGCAAACTGTAGTTACTGGGCCCATGACAAATTGTTTAAAAAATAACACAAGCAAATAATACTACATATGGTGCATTTTACTCTGTGTCAGCGCTGCTTTTGAAAAATGCTAATGATGTTCTGACAGTTATCAATTTCTCAAAAGTGTCCGTCAGCCAGTGTCACTATCAGTGCCAGCATAGGCGTAGACTCTGGGGGAGCCGGGGCACATGCCCCCTCCCAATAATTGAGATGGACTGTACACCCAATGCAACAAGTGTAGAATGAATAACCAAATTCCCCCCGCCCCCTGGCAGTAGTTTGAACAAGTTTACGCCAGTCAGTGTCAGCATGATAGGTTGACATGTTGATTATGGTGCGATTGCACAGTTCATCACTGACGAAATCCATTGTTCTATCTTCAGTGTCCAATACACGAGGACCACAAAGTTACAAGTTACAAAGTTACACAAAGTTGTTACATCCGGTAACAAGTAATGAAACGGCTAAAGAGCCTTTTCCAATCTGGCTTCAATGGCATCTGGTGACCTTCATAATGCTTAGATTCTCATGGTCAGCATTAGCCACTCATGACAAGTATCGGCCAGACTAACTTTATCACTCTGGAGTTTGTCAAGAGTCACAGCTATTGGCTTCAGCTGTAAAACAACTCCTTTCCCTCTTTCTACAGGTTGAAATCATTTACTAACTGCACCATATTGTCATCATAATCATGCTTGTGAATAATGTTCAAATAAGCAGGCCTGTTGCGAAAGTATTGGTCAATGCATGCAATGTACACGCGGTTTGGTCACAATATTCAATATTAGGACAAGTAATAATAGTAAAACGAATATTTAGTAAATCTTAATGTGGCAAAAAGTATTTTTGCTGAGAAAAAAACTACTTTATCCAAGCCGGTTTTTCCATGTAAAAAACCGGTTTTCCACTGGTTGTCAAAAACTTGTCAATATACAAATACACCAAAGGGTTGCAATCAAAATGGTGTTGTACACATACATGTAACTGCAGGCAACTTTAACATCGATTAATCAATTAGTTAATTAACCAATTAATCAGGATCAGGTCTACCTGAATTATCAAAAGAGACACTTCCAGCCACTCGCATTTCCATTGTATGTATGTATGTATAAGTGTAAATGTTTTTCTATAGCGACCGTATAGCCTCAACCCTGCTCATTTCGAATTGATCGGGTGAGATCCCTCACCACCGCTGCTCGTTTGAAAGGGCGCCATGCCATTTAAGGTGCCCGTGTACAGATCTGAATACTTACTATAGAGCATTATAAGTACCTAGCAAAAGTACTGTTACATGTATAAGTATTTCACTGTAAATAAACATTCTAATATGTTAAAACTAATCTCTCTACCCTAGCAAAACATCAGATGGTTGCTGAACCCAGATTTTGGAACTTCCCCTCTGTTCCTGTTTATTCTGCTCAGTCGCTCATGTCATTTTCGTTCTCGACTTTCCTTTTTGAAACCGCGTATCCATCATAGGCTGCCTTCTGTCTTACAGACTGATCTTCTGGATATTGACCTGATTACGGTTTGGTTTTGGTGCACCATCGGCTGATGCCTTGTGCACTAAACACCGGCACTATTAGACGTAACAGATTAATAATTAATGACCTCTTAAGCTAATTACAGAACAGCGTGTTTCATTAAAAAGAACTGTGCCGAAACTCGGCAAAAATTAACTTCTGACCATGATTGATTTCTACAGCATGGCAATCTTACCAGCTGCGGCAAAATCTTCTCAAAGTGTTCCACTGTCACATCCACGAAACCCTCCGACTGCAAAAAACAATTACATCTCAGATTAGTTCAACGTTCATTTATTTATAAAACTGTTTCTAAAATTAGTTCAATTGGTTCAAGACAACTAACCACAATATATAAAATAAAAATGTACTATCCATCATAGCAAGAACCCAAGAAACATTGGTAATCTTGAACTTGTTATTACGAACATATATACATTACATACTTATATACGTTACATATGCAGCCAAGTCAAACAGATACCCAGGACAGCACAACATTCCTTAAATATCTTTGTGCATGATTAAGTTTCGGACTGCCAACCTTTGAACTGCTCACCTTTGAACTGCCCCACCTGTGAACTGCCAGCCTTTGAACTGCCAACCTGTGAACTGCCAACCTTTGAACTACCCACCCTGAACTGCCAACCTTTGAACTGCCAGCTACCATTCAACCAATCTATAAATCATGAAAAAACAACTTACTATTGCTCGCTTTGCTGCTCTCATCGCGGCTTCTGAAAGATCAATAGTTACACAAGAATTATATATACCAGTAACGACTTGTTTATTCATTTTGTGATTTAGAGATAAGCACAATTCGCTTGAACAAACTGTGAAAATGTCAACTGTGTGGCAGATGCAACTGAGAATGAGAAATCGAAACTAACTGAATTTTTAATAAAATATGGTAGCGATACAAGTGTGAATGCAAAGGAAGCGTCTTGCTTTGAAATTAAGCTGTTACTTGGTTGCATCAAATTCCCACTGGCTCTTAGCACTGATGGATCTTTTGGCTACATCCATCAACCCATCCATCCAATCCAATGACTTTTATAGCACCTTAATCATCAAGCACAGGGCATTAATCCATTTTCACTTCAAGCGAAACCAGTTTCATCCACCCATCAATCCAATCCATCCATCTATCTATCCAATCATCAATCCAATCCATCCATCTATCTTTCTATCCAATCATCAGTCCAATCCATCCGACTTTCTACCCAATCCACTCATCAATCCAATTCATCCGTCTTTCCATCCAATCCATCCATTGATCCAATCCAATCCATCAATCTATCCAATCCACCGCACCACTCCTCCGCTATCCTCTCTTCTGCAGCTCTCCACTCACAGCTGAAATTCGCCTCCACCACCGATTTCTACCTTAACGCCATGCTGCCTCCTCGGCCTGACCTTCCCCAGATTCTGACCTGGCACCGAAAAGGACCTCCAAACAACCTGGCTATTGCGGACTTGGATTTAATATAATGCCAGCGAATATGCTGGTCCCCCTGACATAGCTTTTGTGTGGCACCGAGAAATTTTGAAGACTTGCATTATATTACATTACCCAAGTAACATTACATTACATCAGGGACAAACATTGTCACCTCATAATCTATAACAACAAATTATCAACCGTCTGCTCTTCCTCCTATTCCTCCTCCTCCTCTTGTTTTCTCCCCTCCTTCCATAACTCCTCCTTTTCTTCCACTTATTTTCTTTCTCCTGCAGCCTATTCTATTCCTTCGACTCATACTCTCCTCCCCCTTCCTCTTTCCATTCTACCTCCCATTTTCCCTCACTTTTATTCATTCCTCTTCTTATTCTTTTCCTCCTCTGCCCCTCCTCATTCTATTTCTATTCCTCTCATTTCATTCTCAAATTCATCTTCCAACTTCTGAACTCGGATGTAGATTAATAAAGTGAAACAAATTTAAAATAAAACAATGATAGCATTAAGTGATATTTGTTAATGAAACTGAATGAATTTCCTAGCTAATTACCTTTAACGAAGATTCTCAGCAGTTCCGTCGCTTGGGTCAAAGCCGTCGAACCAACTGAAAAGCCACAAGCAAATCAAACACATTTTAATTTTACCACTTGCGATACCAGCATACATAAAGGACTACCACTCCACCAAATGTATGTGTGTATCTGTGTGATGTATATGCATATGTAAGTGTGCTTGTGTGTAGGGAGTAACCGGTTATTGGCTCGAAAACCGATAAGCACCGATAACTACTTCAAATCCCATTATCGGAAAATCCGATAATTCTATCACCGATAAAAAGTTCGAAAAATCGTAATTTTTAAGGTGGTGCGCTTCCTGAGAAAGCTAATGAAAGGGGTGCGCTTCCTTGAAATGTGCTTAAAATTAATCTAAAATTCTAAATTGATACATTTTCAGAAATAAGTTTGCTGATGTAGTTTTTCATGGACCGAAATTTTCCCCAACTTCAGCAAGGCTATCGCAAAATACATAGCGAAATGCCACAAATTTTTAATATATCTGTATATAATATATATTTTAACATATTACCATCATATTGTGATAACTTCACTCACAAGCTCAACAAATATTTGCGATTATCGGTATCGGTATCACCAATAAAATGTGCTAAATTATCGGTATCGGCTATCGGAAGAAAAGTGCTTATCGGTTACTCCCTACTTGTGTGTGTCTATATGTGTGTGTACATATGTGTGCTTGTGCGTGTGTTCTCAGTGTTCCCAAAATCCACAAGGCATGCACGCTGACTTTACTTTGTTTCAACTATTGACTGAGCATTAGTAAGTACTGCTGAAGCTTTTAGATTATTATTTTTATTATTACAGATGTATGTATGTATATATGAAAACATTTAACACAGTGCCTTTTAAATGTCTCTCTAAGTGCACGTTAATCAAAATAATGCAGCACTTTAATCACTTCATATCTTTGCATTCGTAGTTTTAAATTAACAAAACCACCACCAAGGTCATTTTTTCACTTTTTCCAAGATCAAAAGTGAGAAACCAAAGAAAAAATAAGAAAAATAAGACCACTACTTGGGTAGTGAGTGTTTCCAGGGTTAAAATAAGAAACCTACCCCGGTTGATTGGTCTTTGTTTAAACCCCATTTTCCTGGTAAGAGATATGTCCAGGAAGCACATTCTGACAAATTTCCTAACTGGGAAGAAACTAGTCATTTCTAAAGTTTACTATCTTACTAAACCATAGAAATATACTAGCAAAACATGCTTACGCTTCATCTTCTCATCAGTGAAATGATCTTGGAATAATTTCAAGACAGTATCCTGCAAACAAGAACATTTCGCCAAATAGTACCAGACCCTCTTCTGCTTCTTAGTTTTAACTTATGTAGGCGTGTATGTATGTATGTGTGTGGACTTTTGTATAGCGCATTTTTGGAACTCCTCAAAATCGTAATATCCAAACTTCTAAAGCGCCACTCCTTAAGCCAAGCGCAGAGCACCAGCTTATTCACAAGAGCGCTAATTCACCCCTTAAAAGCGCTTAGTAAGCCAATAATTAGGGTAGAGTGCCTACAGTGCAAGATCTGTGCCACGGTGTCGAGAACAACACCGGTTGTAGGGCCACTAGATGCCATGTTATTTTTGAGCCTGCAGTTGTGGCAGTTGGTATCGGCACTTGTCGTGATATGTAACGCACCAACATATTTGAACGACGCACCTAAAAATTTCACGAAAGCAAACACGAAATCGTTTAAGCGATCACTTTAAAAGGTAAATTAAAGCCGTATCACTGAACTCATTTGGCTCTATTTAAATTAAATAAAGTAACCTCTTTAAAAGTCGCGCTCTCGCCTTCCGTCATTTTTGTTTACATCTGGTTCCACGCGCAGATTATATATCTTGATTACTTGACCACAGCTTTCAGCGCCATCTAGTAGGTGACGATGAAATTTGTCAGTTACACCCAACGACCTATTATATATAACGGTTACACCACAGAATTTTACTAAGCTGACTTCTCCAGTACCGATATTATTAAAATCTAATTTAATATGCATGTTAAGACGTTGTAAGCATATTTCTAAACCAGAATGAACTTCCACGTCCGTTGTTTGTTTAGATTCGAGATTAAAGAGACTCCGATCTTTATATGACTCCTAGGCCTAATTAGCTACATTGGTAAGAGCCTAGGCTGCGTCCATACTCCTCTGTGTAAGAGAGCATGCCGATGGCAGTTCGCCTCCCGAAGGTGGCTATTTTCAGAGATTTAAAAATATCGGGCTATCACGGTCCGTACGCGGGGACCTTAAATGGCGTGGCGCCCATTCAAACGGGCAGCGGTGGTAAAGGATCTCACCCGAACAATAATAATAATAAATTAATAATAATAATAATTATTAATTTATTAATAATTATTATTTTTCGTCATCCGTTACATTAATTATAATGTTACGGAGGACGAGGCCTGATTTTTTCAGACATTCAACAACAGCTCCTAGCATAATTTTTTAGACTCCTGAGGAATTACATTGTACCTCGGGAATATATAATAATAACTAGTCTATTTACCCGTCATAATTATGACGTGACGACAGTGTATCATTATAGGCCTATACGTATCGTCGTCAAGACCACCGTCGTCAAGACGGCAGTACTGACGTCACAAACGGTTTCACAATAGAACAGAAGCCGTTTGTGACGTAACGTCCTCCGTAAGACAAATTTGCATATAAGGAAACTATATGTATAGATAAAGTGATGCAACAAAGGCCTTGATTCTCTAAATCTAAAAATTTAATTATAAATAATACAGGCGCGGATTTAGAGGGGGGCGGAGCCGGCGTACGCCCCCTAAACCTAGTTTTGCGTGATCTAATTTCATATATATATATATATATATATATATATATATATATATATATATTTACGGGATTGGATTGGTAGTATTTACGCCCCCCTAACCAGAAATCCTGGATCCGCCCCTGTAATAGACATGTTTCATAATTGAAATGACGTAACAAAGGCCTTTTTTCTCTAAATCTAAGATTGCAACTATAATAGGCTAGACGTGTTTCATAATTGAAATGACGTAACAATGGGCCTAATTGTTCTCTAAAATTAAACTTGACAGACATTTTCATAATTGAAATGACGTTACAATGGGCCTTTATTCTCTAAAATTAACTTTTATGGACATTTTCATAATTGAAGTGACGTAATTTAATAATTATTTATGTGGAACATGTGACATGACCTCATTCACTGTGACGTTTGATATGGCCATTTTTCATAGGTTGCGTCATGAGGGTTAATCACATTCAGCTAAAAGGTGGATTTTTATGTCTTTACAAGATCCCATACGTGTACAGCCACTTTCATCTGGACCACATGTAGATGACCCCTTCATACCCTGCCTCGGCCGCCAGAGGCCTTCTGGTCGTTGAACGCTTGCGTGAGGCCACTGCTCAGTCTAGACGTTTTACCTATGTAGGCCAAGATCCCAGTCAGTCAGTCAGTCAGGAACCAACGGTGGGTGGTGTTCATAGTTGGAGTGGCAATTGAGAGAGGTAGAGGTAAGAAAGGATCGAATCAATTTCGGATTCGTGAAAAGTGAATGACTGTAGGTGGTGCAGTTTGATGCAGTTCAAAGAAAGTCCACAACGTTTGCACGGTTTCCTGCAAGAACATAATCTGGTTTCAGAACTAGTTCAGTAAGCTTTACTACCAATAAGTGGATGATGTATTTCTAAAGGGCTCTTAAAAACTGCATGTCATTTTAAAACAGTCTCATACCTGTACTGAAGAAGAGCAGTCCCTTGAAACAATCCCAGAGGGCAGCCATGGGCTTAAACTCATAGCGACTTCTTTTTCTTAGCCTTGGGTTATGAAGGCAGGTATAGTCAGTCCTCTCCCTCGCCATCTGATCTTCCAACCGACAGTGTGGGGTCACTGTACTCACTTTACAGGCAAGTTTGCTAGGGGGTACGGAAGGGGCAGAAATCTCAAACCATCTTTCTGCCCTCTATGGGATTTTAAAGTCTTGACCTTGATAGTAGAGTACCAATTAGCCACTATACTATGACACCGTTAGCCAAGACTCATTAGCCACTAGACTGTCAGATCTGTTAGCCACTAGACTATCAAAGTTAGCCCCTCGACTAGAAGACCATTAGCCACTAGACAATCAGATCTATTAGCCATTAGAAGATCTGTTAGCCACTCGACTAGAAGACTTGTTAGCCACTCAACTAGAAGACTTGTTAGCCACAAGACTATCAAATCTGTTAGCCACTAGACTATCAGATCGGTTAGCCACTCCACTAGAAGACTTGTTAGCCACTAGACCAGTGGTTTTCAACCTTTCTGTGGCGACGGAACCCTACGCAAGCGCTCATTGGCTCACGGAACCCGGCGCGTTTCACCCATCCAATATTGCTAGAAATAAATGTAATTGTAACTTCTAATGGAGGGATAAAATTTAGATTTTATAATTTTGAACTTTTTTATATAAGTTATTTGCACCTATGCTGCTGGTCCAGGCTATAAGTTCACATTACAAGTAGACTAGCTATATACTTTAGCAGTTAGCACTCAAGTGTAGTGCACAAAAACAATGCCACTGGACAACAGCATTTTTACTGTATTTCGCCAGCAACTATTTCCGACAGATGGATAGAATATTAAAATATTCTGCAGCAGTGATACAGAATCGCTATGCTGCATTGAACATTCATCAAGTTTAGAGTAAAATTTGTGCATAATGGCTTCAACGTAACAGTTTATTTCACGGATGAATCACAGACACACCCGTAATAATTCGTCCTCATGTGTACAAAGAAGAGTCGTTCTCACTTTTTGTGGTAGTCATGGCAGAAAATCAAAACTCGCGTAGGTAATTATAGTCGAAAACGGCATTAGAATTCGCAAATCTTTCTGAGCAAGAGATGGATATTCCTGTTCGACCAATATCTAAAACGAATCCAGTCGCGATTTCAGCGAGTTCTTCTCTTTCAAAGTGAACTGATCCAAAGAAGAATCAATTCCTACAATGGGTTTCTATAACCCAGTCGTAGACCTACTGCTTAACAGTTACAGTTCTGATGGAAGATAGTTATTGAGACTGTTGAACAGAGCGTCCAAATGGTTCAAAATAAATTATAAAATGTCCCGGTACCGGTAGCCTACTTTGTCTGAATGCCATATAGAAACTATCTACAGAATTCCCATTTGACGCATATACCTCTTCCAAATTATAAGTCATGAGCAGACTCGTGTATATAATTATGGGTATGGGGATTTAAAATGCAACATTGACGTAATAGTGTTAATCATTTTGTGTTAAGAATTGTGTCAAGCAAATATGACTGAAAGGCTGAAAGCTAAGAAGAATTCTGCTCATTAATAATCCTTTTGTGAATTATTCATTTGATGTTTTAACATTTTATTTTGAACTGCCGCGGAACCCCTGGACGACGCCCGCGGAACCCTGGAGTTCCGCGGAACCCCGGTTGAAAACCACTGCACTAGACTATCAAATCTGTTAGCCACTAGATTAGCAGACCCATTAGCCACTAGACTATCAGATTGGTTAGCCACTCGACTAGACACCTGTTAGCCACTAGACTAGAAGACTCATTAGCCACTAGACTACCAGAGACACACCACAGATAACCAAACAAGTGTTTCAAACTTTTTAAAACTCAGATCAAACTGCACAACCATATCGTACACATAAAACCAAAGTTTACAGAAAACTACTCACGAACACAAAACACGAATTCAGCTGAAACTTTCCACACAGCCACGCTAATATCACTGCCATCATGCCCACAAGCATTTTATGGGACCCATATGGATACAAGATGGACCACCATAAGGGCCTCAAATGGGCAGTGGTGAAAGACAGGTGATGTCCATATGGGAATAGTCGTATGGACTGCACATGTCCGAGATCAGGCATTGTGGCTGTCAGCGATGGTTTCGCCGAATGTGCAGCAAACGTTGACAAAGGGGATTTGAACCCACGACCTCTGGGTTGATAGTTAAGCACTCGCTAGACCATCACACACAACCCATCGATACCAGATAAAACTAAACACGAGTTTTAACTTCTTAAAACTCAGTTCGCCAAGATGTTAATTGCAATTTTGAGGCAAATCTGAGTTTACATCATGCGCAGGAACTGCACGGATCTTGCAAATAAATAAAGACGAGCAGTCCCTTAAGCTAGCCCTGAAGCAGCCATGGGTATGAGGAGTTAGAGACTTCATTTGGGTGGCCAGTCCTGTCTCATCTTCCCACCGACAGTGTACGGTCAGTGTACTCATTATAGCTGAGAGAGCTAGAGGGTGCAGGTAGAGCAGAAGTCTTGGAACCAAATTTCTGCTCTGGTAGGGATTTGAACCTCAAACCTCTCAATTCAGTCCAGCACACTAACCACTACACTACTGAGCACCCCTATAATGAATCACATAAATAGAGAAAAATAAAATGCATGAATTGTGGAATGACTTCAGTCGAATGAGTACAATCAAACCTGTCACACAGACAAGAAAATCGATGACAATGTTGAGAAACGAAACCAGACCAATTGCCAAACTGATGTTAGTGTTTCTTCACAGTGACAAAACATCAAGAAAACAGACATGGTCTAACAAGACGAGCAGTCCTAAAGGCTAGCCCTGAAACAGCCATGGGTATGAAGTGTTAGCGACTTCATTTCCTTAGCCTCGGCATATGAGGGCGTGTGGCAGTCCTCTCCCTTGCCATCTCATCTTCCCACTGACTTAACACGTTCCACTGGTTACTAATCTGCACTAGAACAGCAGCATAGTGCTAAACATTGACCTTTCCAGCATTATCCCTTTGCACGTGCGGGTCTGGCTGACACGCCGTATCATAAGGCATCTCCCACCCAGACGACTTCGCACCAACGAATCCACAGTGTATAACGACAAAATATCGAAACAATTTTTTGTAGTGTAATCTCAGAGAACAATAAAATCTGACAATGAGAATGATGCAAAAGATTCTTAAACTGATGCAGATTCTTACACCAGTTAATATTATTGCTGCTTAACGTGACAATACGAACGTGGGTGCTGTTAATCGTGTGGGGTTGTTAATCATGTGGGATTGTTAATCGTGTGGGGTTGTTAATCATGTAGGGTTGTTAATCGTGCGTGGTTGTTAATAATGTATGGTTGTTAATCGTGTGGGGTTGTTAATTGTGTGGGGTTGTTAATAGTGTGGGTTGTTAATCAAGTGTGGTTTTTACTCATGTGTGGTTGTTAATTGCGTGGGAGTTACACGTTTAGACAGTACCTGAACATAATTAAAAAGAACGTACTTAAGGTCAATGAGTACACAAGCAATTTCCATTACCACTAGGAACAGTTGAAGTTCGTTGACGAAAATATCTTTGTTGTCGAAAAATAAAACATGCATAAAAATAAAATGCGCATAATTCCACCTAAACGATGAGCTGCATTGGTTTCCCAGTCGCTTGGTACACTCTCATCGCAAAAGTGTTAATGAAAGCTAGCATAGAAATATATATTGTATACTTTTAATGGTTCTAGGATTGTACTGAAAATCTCTGGAATGATGAACAAACTGAAGCTTTACAAGGCCATTGCCCATTTCTTGCTTCCCTGATAGCAGGCCCATCCAGGACCCATACACGTATATGGGACCCATATTGGACCCATTTATCCATACAGGACCCATAAAGAGCCCATATTGATTCCATCTAATGCCCATGGAAATGGTGCTAGGGTGCACAGGGTACACTGAGGCAAATGTGGGATTTAGCCATTCAGTTGAGGTGCTATCACTCACTAATAAGCAACAGAAAGTAAACTGTCTTCCAAAAACAGCAAAGATCTATAAGACACTGCTATTGTGAGGTGCAAAAAATACTTCCTTACATTACATAACATTTGTTACACTGCCTTACGGCACAACTTGCCAGTCATAATCGTAATTTTCTGATCTGCACAGCGCCCCAAAAAACCCAAACCGTGCGAACCAGCTTACTCACAGGCGTTCAAACAAAATCAATGAGGCAGGTACGGTCAGGCTATGTTAGAATCAGAATCCTAGAATAAATTCCAATGAAATCCTACACATGCAGAGGTAAGAAGTGTCGAGAATTATCACTGAGGCAAGATAAGATGCAAATACTCGTCTGGCAGTTTTACCCTGTCGAACACGACGTCAAATACAAGCAGCATCATTGGCAGTTCATTTTGTAATCCCTATACGTACAAACACAAGTTAAAGCCATATAAATAATTAGATGTGTCGAAGCTAATGGGTAGAAAGTACACGCAGAAAATCAGTTGAAGGAGAGATCGCAACCTAATAGAAGCTGAGCGGTATCTTAGAGTACCCCGGAGAGACAGCAACGCGAATGAACGAGACAGCAACTTCACTTTCTCGGCCTTGTCATATAAATTGTGGGTGGTTGGTCCTCTCCTTTACCACCTGATCCTACCACTGACAGTGTATGATTAATTGCCAACTTTACAGCCAGTTGTGCTTGCGGCCACAAGTCAAAGAGAAACAGCAATTTCTAAACACCTCTTCTCCATCCTCGTGGAGAGTTCAACCCTTGCCCTTTGGATTGAAGAATGTCGAGCACTCCATTCATGCTGACCCTAAATAGGTGGGATGTGGGTCCCCTTGGGGTTTTCCTATTGCATCACAGTATTGCATGCCTTGATAAACATGGATTTGATTTTTGGGTTAACAAAGATGATGATTACAATAATGGTAATATAAAATAAAACTGTACTTGATATTGCCCTCCATCCAAAGTTCAGAAGTGCAAACAAGACCATATGACAGAACATCGATGGCGCTGAGCAATTGTGCGTGAAGAACTTGCTCAAGGTTCTTAAGCAATAACTGCCTGAGTCGAGGATCGAACCCGTACTCTCCGCAAGACAGGATGAACGCTCTTTCCTCTCGGCCACTGTGCCCACAGTTATAAAGCTGGTGATATTCTACTGGCTGTTAAATGCTAATTCACTCCAGTTCTCTTTACAGCTCAACCTGCAGCTTAGATCGCAGTTCAAACACAATGGAAGAAAACAATGCAAAAAAAGAACCACTCTTCACAGCAAATACCAACGAAAAACACCTTGAAGTATCTGGCTAAGCCATTTCATTTCACTGCAAAACTAACCTAAGCAACACTAACGAGATCTGGTTTTTAGTAAAATTTAAATTCTTCTCACAAAAACTGTTTAAATTCTTTCTCGCAAACAACTTCAATTCTTCTTATTAAAAAACTTTAAAATCTCACAAAAAACTGTTTATCACAAAAGCTGTTTAAATTCTTCTCACAAAAACTGTTAAAATTCTTCTCACAAAAACTCTGAGTTTTCGCAAAAACCGTTTAAATTCTCACTTGAAACTGTTCAGCCTTTAAATTAAAAAATTTCATTGCATCGGAACTTAAATTTATCCAAAAAATTTTAAACATTCCAATATTGAAACAATGCATTGTACAGGATGAGGTGAGAATGCATTCAGTAACTGCACATCACTCAAATAATTCTCATTTTAATTTGTTATAAATTTAATTCAACCCTGTTTAAACCGGTTTTAAAGTAGTATACACATCAACAGTAATTGCTGATAGGGCTGTACCGAACATTCGCTTTAGGGCCGAATAGTGGACAAAATAGCTATTCGGTATTCGGCCGAATAGTAGCAGTCGGACCGAATACGAATAGTGGTCATGGAACGATTGGTGTTCTTGAAAGCTAACGCAGCATTCATGCGTTAACTGAGAGCTGTAAGTGACAATTTCTAAGCTTAGTTAAATCAGTTCCATTCCTAGTTTACACAGACTGGCAGAAGGATGCAAAAATTACATGTAGTTAACTGTTTACTTTTAGTTTATGTATTAAATTTACTGAACTGAAACTTCTACTTACATTTGAAATTTTGACTGTTGTCAGTAGACCTATTTTGTACACTATTCGTATTCGTCCGAATAGTTGGTCCAATTATTCGTATTCGGCAGAATAGTGATAATCACCTATTCGGTACAGCCCTAATTGTTGAAGCTTCAGGCATCCTCAATACCACATCAAGATCATGCCAAGTGTTCAAATAACATATGTCATGTTGGCAAGTCAAGCACAGTGCATGACAACTACTCTAATGACTTCTATAGAGCCCTTATCATAACACCCAAGATATCAGTAGATGGTAGCTTCGAGCGAAATCACAGGCGAAAAAATTAGAATCCACTGGAAATGCCAGGCTATGCGAGTGGAAACAGAGTCTTAATCGACAGGCAAGTCACTATAGAAGTTATGAGATTAGATTAGATTAGATTTGATTGGATTATCAAGTCGTGTGTTCCAATCATATCTGCATGTCACTTCTTTCGATCGGCATCTACAATCCTGTTACAGTTACCGGCGTATACCGTGTGTGTCGAGTCACGCGCGAGTGATCAACACGTAAACAGTTTTGATCAGTGTCATGCATGGGGGATCGGGGCAATGCGAGTCGTTGGGTGCGTCGGAGTCGATGTTAGTCTTGACAGGAGATGTTCTGGAAAAGGTGCGACATGGATTCCTGATTCTGGATGCGTCGGATCGCTTCCGACAGCATCCCGCTGATGTCGACGGTCTTAATCTTGTGACACTGCATCTTCTGGACCTCGTGTGGAACCGTATTCGTAACCACCACCTGCAACAAGTGTCACAAGATTAACATACTGAAAATATATATATATATATATGTCTGTATATACATATGCATGAGCATAAACATGTGCATCATATATTTATATATATGCATGTTCAAGTACGTGTAAATATGGAGTACAATAGCACTACTGAACTTTGGAAGGATGCCAACATCAAATAGAGTTCAAATGTATTGTATGTCTGGTAACATGGGACTGAAAAGCATAAAGTCAGAGTTTCTTACTTCATGGATGGCTGAATCTTCGATCAGGCGTGGAGCATCTGCCGAAAGCAGACCGTGAGTAGCAAGAACATAGATTTTGTAGGCGCCGCGCTCCTGTAGAATCTGTGCAGCACTGACGAACGCCTCCACGTCATCGATCATGTCGTCCTAAAACAAAAGCACGTCACTAATCCTTTTACGATGAGGAGGTACTTAAAGATACTGGGTAAACAATGCAGCTCATCGTTAAAGTGTTAAACACTGTATTATTATCCAATTAAATGCCACTATGTAATGACCAGGCTTCAATCGATTGTACTGAGCCTCGAACCCACACTCCACGCCTTACAAGGTGAGCGTTCTACCCAAGTGGCTACATTGTCCCATGTCCTTAAACTTTACAGTATTTTCCAAGCGTTCAGTTGATAACATTTTCAAATTGCTTATCTACCGTATTTATTTATTCCGGATATTTCTATAGCGCCTCTCGAAGTCAACTACTACTCAGAGGCGCTCCCGACTACAGCATTTGATACTGTGCCGGAATTTTCACGCCGAAGCGCCACGAGCAATTGCGAGTGAAGGACTTTCCCAAGGTCCGTACGCAGCAGCTAGAGTGGGATTCGAACCTGCAACCCTCCGGTCACAAGGCGCCGAACTTACCACTGAGCCACCACGCCCCACAAGTCTGCTTCTCTGTCTCAGCGGACTGATCTTCTGGATGTTGTTTTGACAAGATTTCGTTGCATTAGACAACAGGACAATAGAAGTTAAGAATTACAATTACCACCTTCAGCTAATATCTGTGCCTCGTTGTCAGATAGGGAGCACCGCTTAGGAGCATTTTTATTAAAGGCACTATCCAGCTACGATTCCCTAGTTTCACCAATTGTTCATGGCTCTCTCTCCATCTGGCTTGCTGAAGATTACAATTATATATTTACCTGATTATTATTATTATTAGTAGTACAGTAGTACTTATAATTTAAATACTAATTAAGTAACAAACACATGTACTGAGTAATAATCACGAAAGAGGGGCCAAGGTTAGTATAAGCTACTAGCTTTTCTTAGCTCCTGTTGCACAAGTACTTGCTGATACACAACTGTAACTGCAATACTTGGTTTGTGCTATAAACAAACTCCAATTCCATGTACACAAAAGTGAATGAAACAACTTACGACAACGATAGCGATATGTCCGGCAACGTCTCCAACGACGCTTATTGGAGGTTTCTCCTTCGGATGAACGGCTACAATCAGATATCAACATCCTCTGATCTCAGAATAATTTCAATCAATGCAATCATTGGTCTTCAAGCATTTGCGGATAAGGTCAGAGAGGCTTAGAAGCTCGTGTCGAAGGTTGTTAGGCAGCTTGGAGGATGGGCCGACCACAGCAAACCTTAATATAGGCTTAATATAGTCTCGAGTGTTTAACAACATCTTATGACTGCCAGGGCCATTGCTGTAGCCCTCCTCCTTTCTCCCGTCTTGGGACTTACACTACTTAGAGTACAGGCAGTGGTGGAGTTTAAATTCATCGTAGTATATTTTTAAACAAACCACTTAATTATGTTTAATATACTATGTAACTTTATTACAGCATTTTTAAACAAAACACTGCCTACTTTTACAAGTTTTCAACATTTACAATGATTTCACCAATTGATCACAAAGAATTAAACAAATGGGCAGCAGCTTGGTAAGATATATGAAATATTGTTTCCTCTCTTGGGGAATTCTTGAAAGATACACAAAAGATGCGAACTCTTGCACGATATATGAACTATTGTCTCTCTTACTTCGGGAATTCTTAAAATATATATACGAAAGATAGGAACTCTTTAAAGACATACAAAATATTGCCTCTCTTACTTAGGGAATCCTTGGCATACTAATGTTACATTTGAAAATTTTACAACATAATGCTAAACCCTACATTTGGGTCAAATGCCAGTTTCTGTTGACTGAATATCCTTTTTAAAATACCAAAGGAGCTACTGAATGAGTACGAGCAAAGCATGAGTAACAAGCCAAGACTGAGCAGTGCTGAGCATACTCGGAAGTAGCTGGAGACCAAGGCTGATGCTGCCCTGTCGAGGGCTCAAGAGCGGAGGGGAATTCCGTCCATCAACAGCATCCGAATCGGAAAGCTTCTCCTCGCCGTGGATGACGGCGATGTTGAGGTGAAGACGTTCAGCGTACGAAGTGGCTCGCTTGACGGCACCAGGGTTACGAGCAACAATGACCGCATTCCGATAATCCGGAATCTACAAATTAAGAAATAAAATGATGCAAAGGTAAGGCAAAGTCACACAAGGTATATTAAATTGACAAAGGTAAGTTAAATTAAAAAGGTAAGTTAAAGTGAAGTAGATGTCTGTGCACTATGTCATCCATCAGCTCATTATCGAAGACAGTCTGAAATATTATTATTATAATTATTATATACATTATAGTAATTACTATATTATTTATTATTGTTAATCAGATACCTATAACATGCTAATTTATAAATTCCCAACAAAAATTAACATAGTTGTAAAAAGTTATGTCCTCAATTGTTTGCAAAATGAAATATGGAGAGAGAGGGGAGGGAGACAGACAGACAGACAGAGAGGGGGGAGGAAGGGAGGATCAGTAACAGCGAGGACTACGAACACATTGAAAACATGTATATAAATCCATAAATCCAGAGCTAGCAACAAGCCCAGAGGGGTAATATCAACTCTGTGCCTTCTGTACAGGTTGCCAGAGAACAAAACTTGAAGCCCAGTCAACGAGTTATAAAACACTAATGTACACATCACAACACGATCACCAAACTACCTCGACAAATGACGAATCGCCCACGGACAGCAGAAGTGCCCAAGGACAGCAGCAGGTGTTTATAAGCTTACACCATGCCATGCATGTTTAAAGATATTACCATCCCACAACGGCAATAAAACGTCACCGTTGCACAGAAAAGGGACTACTTGTCTCCTGTTAGATATTGTAATTGTAATTAGTAACTTCTACCATTTCAGTGTCTAAAGCAAAAGGTGTCAACCGATGGCACACCAAAACCAAGCCATAATCAGGTCAAAATCCAGAAGATCAGTCCATAAGACAGAGAAGCAGGAAAGTGGCATTTTCTAAGGCATGAATATTGATTTTTTTACATCTGATAAATGCATCTGTAGTTCTGGCTCACTGTGCCACAAACTGTACTATGCTGCATGGCATACTAAGGCCAAATTCTGCTAGCAACGCATTGGGTACAACTTTTATATTCCATTTACCACCAAATAATATTTTAGATCTTTGCAAACAAGCACATAAATTTTGCATCAAAGTACCGATATTTTGAGCCCGACTTTTCAAAGGTATATATAAGCTTATGCAAAATGTGAAAAAGGTCCATTCACGTTTCTCCATCGAGCTCACAGATGGAAAATAAATTTGACTCACCACATATGATATATGTCGAATATTGTGCATTAATTAGACGTTAAAAATCAATATAGTGCAAATTGTGTAAAAATACATCCTTTTCAGAGCTATCCACGTTTTAGCTGTAACCCAGCACAAATGACCCATTACTGCAGACTCAGAACTGACCCTCTGTAGGTCAGAGGTCACTTTGATGTCGGCCCAGTAGGTACAATCATCAAAGGGAGTTTACAAGTCAAATTGATCAGTTAGCTATAAAAGCCATTCGAAATCACAAAGGCTTTAGTGCAACTAAATGCACATGCCATTATAGTAGACCATGAGATTTTCCACCTACTAAAGAAAGTCGTTGGCCTACAAAAACGTGGAGGAGGGTGTATCATCAGTGACTGTCAAATTTTTACACCTGGGTCTTTGATGTGAACATGTGTCTAACAAGCACCATATACATTCAGATACGAGAACAAAGGATGTGTGGTTCACTTGTTAACTTGGGGATACAGATAGTACAGTAATTCTTTGATGCCCAAAATCATAAAACAGCTACTTAAGCAGCACCTTGATCTTACAAGGTAAAGTATATAAGGTACAGGATACTCACTCAGAATTACTGGACAAAACTACATGCATCTTGTGGACGTCTCAAAAGTATGGTGGTCTCTAATAGCTGCACCTTAACTTAAGAAGAGATTATAATTGCAATTAAGTTAGAAGAAAGCCAGGACCCCCAACTCCCTGAAACAAGACATAGCAGAGTTGACAAGGGTCTCTTCCCTCACGTGGCATTTCCTTTTGGGCTCGGCCCCTGCATATCTAACGGAGCTCTGTTGCTCAACCCTGGACGTGCGAGGTTGCCATTCTCTCTGCTCCTCTGCGCAGGGTGAGCTTCTTGTCCCCTACGCCTGAACCTCTACCAGGCAGCATCGTGCATTTTCTGTTGCCGGCCCTTTGGTCTGTAATAGGCTTCCTCTAGCTCTGCGCTTTTCGTCTCGGGTTCTTTCTGATACGTTTTACTGCAATCTCAAGACTGTCCTCTTTAGCTGGGTCTGGGTCGGGAGCACTTCTGAGTACCGGTAGATACCTAAATCCTCATATTAAATGAATGAATGAATAAGGCAGTCACGCATAAGCGTTAAAACCTTTAACCGTATGCGCCTGTGAGTCAGCAACCAGTGCGGTTCCTCCCATGTGATGCTGGAAGAATTGCATTTGGTGATTAAGCTGGATGATTAAGCTGGGTGATTAAGTGTGATTACGTGTACATACCGATTCCTGGATGTACTGGATGAGGAAATTAGATGCTCTGAGGTTATCGACCGGGCAGTTGAAGAATCCTTGGCTTTCCTTTTGATGAAGGTCCATCGTTATTATGTGATTGAAACCTATCACATCACATCAATCAATCTATCAATCGGCAAAATGGATCAACGAATAATGGATCACACAGAAGATACCAATCAATCAATCACTCAATCGATTAATCGATCGGACAATCAATAACTCAATCAACCAATAACTCAATCAATCAATCGGTCAATCAATAACTCAATCAATCAATAACTCAATCAATCAATAACTCAATCAAGCACACATTCAATCTATCAATCAATCAATCACTCGATCAATCACTCACTCGACCAATCACTCAATCAATCACTCAATTGATCACTCACTCGATCATCGTGTAAATTAGCAATCAGAATAGAGCAATATCGAACCTGACTTGCAGATCATCTGAGCAAGGAGCTTCGACACAATGCAGCCGCGTTTTCTCATTGTACTCTGTTTGCTGTATGGCAGATATGGAATGACGCCGACGATGTTACGAGCTGAAGATGTTCGACAGGCATACGCCATGATCAGCATCTCCATTATGTCATTGTTCACGTTCCTTAACGTTCACCAAAAACAGATAATTTAATTTTGCAAGATCTCGAAAATGCCAGGTCACACACAAGCGCACAAACCCACACGTCAAGATCAAACTCCCGAGTAACTCTGCCACGCCGTATTTTGGGTGGTGCTAGTCCGAAGCCTCGATAAAGGAGGGTGATGCTAATTGTCTTACAATGACAGTGTCGTTAAACAGAAACTAATCCTGAGTTGGGTCTCACTGGTCAGCTCTGCCACAGAAAGGAAAAGGGAATTCTTTGTGCTGTTATCGAGCCAGTTTAAATTGTTATGCCGGGTCGGTCCTGGAAAACTACTGGTCCCGTAACTCAACATAAGAAGAAGGGCAGTCCCTTAAGCTAGCCCTGAGACAGCCACAGGTAAGAAGTTTTAGAGACTTCATTTTTTTAGCCTCAGCATATGAGGGCAGATGGCCGGTCCTCTCCCTCACCATCTCATCTTCCCATGCACAGTGTACAGCCAGTGCTCATTATAGCCGAGTTGGCTAGGGGTTGCAGGTGGAGCAGAAATCTCGAACCATTTCTGCCCTTGCAGGGATTTGAACCTCTGACCTCTTGATTGACAGTCCAGAGCGCTAGCAATACACTATCGAGCACCCAACATAACAGGGGTTTTATGTGCTAGACGCACAAAAACTGAGATCGGGTTCCCAGAACTATTTGCAGTTCTTCTGCTAGTGTGAACACCGGTGCGAAACAAATCTTAAATTTTTCTGCCTTGACTTCTCGTGCGAAGAAAACTCAAATTCAAAGTAATTACTTCGTTCCAGTCTGAATGATGTAAACATCCTTGGAACGAATAGATTCGCGAAGTTCTATCGACGTCTCTACAGAAACAAAATTGCACTTTTGAAGAAATGTTTTTATATAAGTAGAATTACATTTATTAGTTCTGGGAATACCTATGCCTTTTGTAACATTTTTGAGATATGCAATTACAACTACACAAGAATTATTTCCTGAAATTCAAGATAATTAAATTGATTCCTAACATGACACAAAGTTCTTGTGGACAAAAAATCTTTCCCATAAAAATATTGCAATAGTTTACATTTAATTATTTATTTATAAAACTCAACCTAATTTATATCACAAAATTACATCTGAAGTAAGATATTATTACATAAGCAAAAAATAAGTGAAAAATCAAAACAAATTACCTTTATTTGAATTCTGGAATACGCTGACATTGCCGAGATGAACACCGAGTTTGCTGAAAACCAAAAACATTTTGAGGCAAATGCAAAAAACTACAATACCGATTTACAGTTACTGCTGTAAACGTTATGATAGCATAACATTATTGAAAGTACCTTCAAATCTCTCACAGGCAACTTAACTGATCACCTTGAGTCACTGACCAGTCAATCACTTATGTAATTACATAATGATATTTAGTGGTGAGTACAATGCCGGTGTAATTGTTACTTAGAATTGTAATATTGGTGTAATTGTTATGTTACCCAATTTTAATATTTTGTATTGGGTGGTTTTATTTCTGGTTGACGAAAACTGCAGTGACAGCAATTGCACAGCTTTGCAATTTATATATGGTCCAAAGTAAGCGCAGGATCTCTAAACTCTGCCACTTATCGAACTCTGGCAGTGCCAGTCACAGGCCTGGAGAAAGGAGGAGGGCGACGCTAACCGTCTTTACTATAACAGTGTCGTTAAACAGCAAGTAACCAGAATCTCTAACGTCACTTATCTAGGAATTCCTTTTCAATGATTATTTGCGATCATCTTCGGAATGGGCGGAACATAAAGCTAAATCAAGGCGCTATAAAATGTAGAAAGCCGTCTACACCGTGCGCATCATTGTTATTTGCCATTGTTAATTTCAATTGGATCACTAATGGCGTGAGGCTACCCGCGTACTGTCCGAGTACTGGCAAAATACTGACTTACTCGGCGATCAGTTCGGCCAGCTCTCGATGCGAATTGCCAGAGAAGAGAATCGCCGGGACCTTGCCAGCTCTCGCATCCATACCGACGCTGATCCCTCGAAGAGAATAATAATCCAGATCTGCTGGCGTACACGACGGGCGCCGGAAGTAACAGCAACGACTAAAACGATTAGAATAATTGTCTTAGCGCAAAACTGGAAAAGTAAAGTAAATGTTTTACAATAGCGACCTTATGACTTGCACTCTTCTCGTATTTCACTGAATTTATTGGCTGAGGTCCTTCACCACCGCGGTCTGCTTGAATGGTTGACACACCATTTGAAGTTTTTCTGTACGAGCCGTGTTAAATCGAGATTCAAATCTCTTTATTTATTAAATAAGCCATGTACGGTCGGTATTTATGTGAAGCTCAGACATATTAATATCTCGGATACACAAAGAACTGTTATATTAAATCACAGTGTAAATAATTATTTATACTGTGATTAAATCACAAGCACTATTCAAGCCATCAAGAACACAGTCGTTTGGTGACTTCGGTCAGTTTTGTGTCAGATCAAAATAATGACCTGGTCAGATCAAGTGTGCATGCACTGTATCTTGGAGCCCGTTGCTTCGAATCTGCTTTCGGCGTCTAGTTGACTTTATCAGCACTGCAAAAAGTGCAAAGGTTTCGAACCGATAAGCAGCTCTGTATCAGACTCTCTGATATCAACCATTCTATATCAGATTGAGTTTATGCTTAGTGAATATCAGGGGTTAAAGTGGGGTGGGAACGGCGTTCCCACTGCTCTCGAAATTCTTTGCTTCCGTTCCCACTGCTCACGCATGCGTTCCAATGAAACTCTTCTTTGGCGTTCCCACTGCTCACCCAAACCACTTGAACCACTGGTGAATATAATATTAATACGAAGACTGTGCTCAAAGTGATTCTTAGTCGAGACTCTGACATCTCATGGCATCTGGCTTAACAAACTTACTCAATAACGACGAAATAAAGTTTCTTTAAAGTATTTAGAGGTTAAAACGTTTAACCTTCTTTAGGATACAGCTGCAGCCTGCTTATTGACAGCAGCCAACGGCCTAGGGAAAAGTGTGTTGTATGGTATAGCGCTAAATAATTCATTCGGTTCAAAGGGCGGTTGTATCAGTTGTTGACAAAGTTAAACGGTGCTAATTTTGACATTTGGTTTGGATTTTTCTTAATTTTGTACTTTTTCAGGTAACATCTTTAGCTTTTATGTTACACGTTGTGTGTTGTGTAACCTATTTTGAGATCATATGCGATGTGTCGTCTATTTGATTACGCTAAATGTTATATTAGCAGCGCAAGGCTAGCACCACATGGGAACATCCCGCCATTGAGCCCTGTGATCATACTCATATCCATGGCGTTGAAGAGTTCTAATAAATAGGAATAGCCATTCCTTGTGTAGAGTTAGTTAGTTTGACTCCAAATTGCACAAATTTCCCATGTGTGATTCTTTTACAATCCATGATTTAACTGCACATCTTTTACGAGGTATGTGTGAGTTGCAACAATAGAAAACGTAATCTTGCCGCATCTAATCTACGAACTTCTATAGCGCCATTGTATTAATACTCAAGGCATCGGTCGATGTCTTTCCTTATCAAAGTCTTTGTGCAAGTCAAATTAAAGTAATTAGTAAAGTTAGAAAATTTTCAGTGCCACACGTCAACTTCTAACTTAAGTGAGTAGATCAGTTTCTTCAATAGCGATTAATCATATCTAAAACCACAACAGCCACGTTGTTGGATCAATTTCAGCATTGCTATGACAGGTCAAAATGACAAACATCCAGAAGATGCCTTTGCTTATATCCATTGTTCCGCATGTAAAGTTATCTTTTAGACAGGTTTTGGTTAGAATTTTTAATCTTGCTTTTTCTTCAGCTGTTAATAGGATGACTGACGATGGCTGAAGACTCGGAAATGAACACGATAGTTTCGGCCGGACGTCTAACAAGATCACTTGCTCAGAAGCTGTCTGCAAAGCTAAAAGACTCTGTCCAAAATGTTGCAGACAGTTCTCATACAAAGACAAGCCCCGCAAAACGTCACATCAAAGTTAAACTTGAAACGGATGAAGCATGCATAGGAGATGACTCTGAAGCCCCAAAGAAACTAACTGATTCGGAGCCGAAGAGCACTAAGGGAGTGAAACGCCCCAGCTCAGCTGGGAGGGAGCCAGACAACTGGGCTGAGGTCCTCGAAAACATTCGTCAGATGAGGAAGAACAAGGATGCTCCGGTCGACACCATGGGATGCGATAAACTCTATGACGACGACGTCTCGCCTCAGGTGCACCACGATTTACTAACGTGTAACAGAAAACTGTTTACTGTAATCATTCTGTATACCATGTAATGCTTGTCAGTTGCAAATATGGTAAAGGCTATGTAGATGTTTTTCTATAGCGACCTTATGGCCTCGACCCAGCTAATTTTTCGGTGAATTTTCGGTGAATTGATCGAGTGAGAGCCTTCACCACCGCTGCCTGTTTCAATGGGTGCCACACCATTTGAGGTCTCTGTGTACGGACCATGCTAGCCTGAGATCTAATACCAGTGATATTTTCGTTAACGAAAACTAAAATTAGAAGTAAAAATAAATGATTTCGTTAACGAAAACTAGAAGTAAAAGTAGGAATTATTTCAGCAGAAAGAACGAAATTAAGAATTGAATTAGGAATTATTTGCCGAACTAAAATTATGAACGAAATTAGGAATTATTTTCAGAAGTAAAATCATTTTACTTCTTGTGGCGCTTAAGTTGAGACGAAGGCGAGTACCGGTAAAATTGCACGCGCTCCAAACAAAATCCATTGGAAAACTTCGGTTGAGATGAAGACGCTGCGCATACCATTTCTATTATCTTTGGTCTTCGTTGTCTAATAATTGTCCCCACTTAATTGCGTACCAACGACCTCAGTTTCATACGCCATTTTATTTCGGGTTTGATCGTTAAATTGTAAAATTACGAGTTTATCGAGAATGTTGACCGGAAGGAAGCGAGATAGCCGAATTTTGGATTTATCATTTCGACGAAACTACATGTGCAGGCAGATCTACGATTCTACATGCCAAGTACTAAACGGGGAAAATGATGGAATTTGTGGAACAGCACTAGCTGGAGAAATACAAGCAATATAAGTCTTGGAAGGGGGATAGATGAATGGTAACACGCTGGCATAGCCTAAGAGCATTAGATCTTGCCGACTGACTCGAATGAATTCCATCAGCGACTGGATATCGTTTTGGATATGGTTGCCCACACAGTAGGGCCTACCCGATTTCGCTTATACTAGATAATTCTTCGTTTCGTATTAATGATAACAACACGACTCAAAATTCAAATTACCAGCATTGTAAGACTAAAGCTTCACCCCTTGTTTCACTTCAAACAGTTTTTTCTTTCTCGAGACATTTTTGGTGTGCTTCTCTCTGCAAGCGTTGCATATATGTACTTTTGCAGCACGGAAATTAATAATTATTTGGAAAAGTAAAATTAGAAGTAAAATTATTTGAGAACTAAAATAGGAATTAGAAGTAAAATTATTTGAGAAGTAAAATTAGAATTAGAAGTAAAATTCAAGAGGTCAGAACTGAATTAGAACTGAATTAGGAATTATTTTTAGAAGTAAAATATCACTGTCTAATACGTCCTTACTTCAATGACAGTCAGTTAAAGCAACATGTTAACTTATGTCCTTAATTCCTTTTACAATACTTAATATTTTACAAACCTCTGTATTGTCAAGTGGTCTGAAAATAAGTTGTCCTAGGACGTCATCTGAGTGGCTGATGGCAGCGATTGCAAACATTGCATAGTATCAGTTTTTATAAAGGTGTTGGGGCTTTTAAATATCATATTGCATTAAGCTGGACTTGGAAGACATTTGGTTGCCGGTTACTGTAAAATCTGTAAATGCGAACTCTGAATGTTGGTGCAATCAAACATGAGGCTACTGGGTTAAAACCTGACGTTTATCCCAACTTTGTTCACGTATTGTTTCCAATATTTTAAGCAATTTAACGTATTCAGACCACTTCATGGATGGTTTAATTACTGGCTGGAAGGTATTTGGATAATTTGTACTTTGAGAGACACTTTTGATATTTTAAGAGGTACTTTTGGTACTCGGAGGTGTACTTTGAGAGGTACTTAATAGGCGTTTTTTAAGTTTTTATCTTCATAACCAGATAAAAAGTTTTAAGTTTTTATCTTGATAATCATGTTAACCAGTTTAACTCTTCCTCCTTGTATAAAATGAAGTCTGAATTTTACTGTAGGTGCGACGCTACCAGCTTCTCTTGTCTCTGATGCTTTCAAGCCAGACTAAGGACAAGGTAACATCAGGTGCCATGTCAAAACTCCGGGTGCATGGCTGTACCATCGACAACATTCTCGCCACTCCTGATGACATCCTAGGACAACTTATTTACCCAGTTTCATTCTGGAAGGTATCTACTGAATCTCTGTTCTCTAAACTTGTGAATACTGGTACCCTGCCATAGTCAAGTGTCTAGGTATTATATAGAGGTGAGTAAGTATGATTGACTACTAGTCCAGTGGATGCATTTTATCAACCCCTTCTCAAAACATTTCAGTGACACTCTATTTTGTGCATAACGTTACTACTTGAGGATCCAATTTAATAGGATTTTCTATACTGTTGGCTTATTTAATTTACTTGCAATCCTGCTTAATGCAAAAAGGTGTTTTGTCCCTGAAAGCTGTTAACTTAAACACACCGTATTAGTTAACAAATCATGCAAGATCGGAAGTTTAGCGCTTTTTCTTTTTTTAAAATTTATTTAATATTTACTAAATATTTTGTAACATTTACTTTTTCAGCATTATCCCTTTTAATGTGTGCCGTGGTTTACACGCTGTTGTCATAAGGCTTGTTACCAGAAGACTTTACGTTAGCAAGAAGACACTGTAATTATATGTGTTCCTGTTATTATCCTGTAGTCCACTTCCCATTTGTTAATTAGAATACAGTTATTAATTAATAATTAATTGGATTAATTAATTAGATTTAGAGTCCAGTTATTGCTTTTATGGGCAGATTCAAAATAGAAACCAAGTTTGTGGATTCTCGTTTTATTTGCAGACAAAGGTTCGGTCAATTAAGCGGACAAGTGAGATGCTAAAGGAGAAATACTCCAGTGATATACCAAACACGGTGGAGGGACTCTGCAGTCTTCAAGGTCAGGGTCTCTTCAAATTACATAGGCATCTTCTAATGTTCTAAGAACATTGAGTTTAATGCAATGTTTATTGTGATCTGATTCTTACGAAATTGAGAGTGAAGATGAAACAGTCGTTGCGTTCGGCTGCCTGTGGAGACCTGTTGGACCAACGTTTCCGTGCGACTATCTGGGTACATCTTGCTTTCTTTTGCATCGGACCATCCTTCTGAACAGTCTACCATTCAGCCTGCAAGACTATTCGTCACAGACAGCTGGAGACACATTTTTCAAGCCATCTTAAGACAATCCATTCTTAGATCTGATAGATTGCCATGTTGAGTGCCTTTGTGCATACATGCATACATACACACGTGCATACAAACACATACATACACACATACATACAAACGCATACATACACATTTACATACATACACACATACATACATACATACACATACATTCACACATACATACATACAAACACACACACACATACATACACATACATACAAACACACACATACATGCACACAGGCACATCTGTTTATTAGTTGTGTGTCTGTAGGTATGTGTTAGTTTTTGTTTCTGGATGTTTGTTTTGTGTTTGTGTTCGTTTGTGGACGTATGTTTGTATACAGTGATTCGGTTCTTCTTTCCTTAACTATGATGAAATTCCGTTGCAGGCGTTGGTCCCAAGATGGCGCACCTGGCAATGCAGTGCGCCTGGAACACTATCACTGGAATTGGAACAGACACCCACGTTCATCGGATCTCCAATCGACTTGGCTGGGCCAAGGCCAAGGTACCGGATAAAACACGGGTGGAACTGGAGAGCTGGGTTCCCAGGTGAGAAATCTTCAACTGTTTCCTGTTTAACTTTTTCCTTCACTGCGGTCGGTCCGACATTCTGGAATAGGTTACGACATGAGCTTCTTGGTCTTTCTTTACACCTATTCCGTGAGCGCTTGAAAGCCATTGCGTTCGATCTAGGTTTTCCATCATTAGATAGAGAGCGCCTCTGGTGAGTTTTTGAAGAGGCGCTATATAAATCTGTTATTACATTATATTACATATGTAATGTCGATTATTTCTATAGCGTCGACAGCATAAGGTGCTTTACTGATTCCTTGAGCATTACTCCACTGACGCTATAGAAGTTCTTTGATTTTTATAGCACTAGTTTATTGGTATGTCATTCACTATGCAGCTATCAAATTTAAAGGTTTAGATGCGGACGTCCGCACTGGTCATAATCCCCCCTCCCCCTTGTCCGCATTTCGATGACTCCTCCCTCATTGCGGTCATCCTTTATGGGTGACCCGTAAGCTGGTCAATCTGGTGCAGCTTTTGCATGGTTGGGATATAAATTATGCTACATGTATGGATGTTTAAGTTTACCCAGTTGCATATCTTCACATCACGTGTTGTTAAGTGATTGAAACAGTTTCTTCGCTCAGGCTTCTGTGTCGTGTGCCCGAATTACCTTTGAGAAATCTATCGTGAAGAGATGCTATGTGGATCTGTAATCACAATAACCAATGATTTCCACCATAACCATTCGTTTATTGTTCCCAGTGCAACCAGCAGATGACAGTAAACACAATAAACAGTAATGCTGAGATAAAAGAGGAAGACCCAGAAGGGACCAAAGCCAGGGTCCCGCTTATTATGGTTGCCCGAATGCCCGTGTATCATAAAATAAATGTAGAATGACAAATGGCTTGTCCTATATTAGTCCAACTGGACTATGAAGCATAAACAGAGCCAGAACAGAACAATAATGTAAACGAAAGCCTAAAACCTTACCTAGTAAGCAGAACATCATATAGCAATTACTGGTTTTGATCAATTAAGTATACACGCATTGATTTCTTAAATGGTGACAGATCATGCAAACTACGGATATCATGGGATAGACTATTCCAAAGTTCCACCATACTATCTCCTCCACTGGCGTAAACTTGTCCAAAATATTGGGGGGGGGGGATTTGGTCATTTTTTCTACACTTATTGCATTGAGTGTACAGGCCATCTCAGTTATTGGGGGGCACGTGCCCTGGCTGCCCCCAGAGTCTATGCCTATGATCTCCTCAACTTGACCCCTCCCTGAAACTGGGCAAAACAACCTGGCTCTTGCAGGCTTGATTTTATATACTACTGGTGAATAAGCTGGTCTCCCTGAAGATGCAATCATCTGGCACTGAGAAATTTGAGGAGATTTACAATCACATTTATGCAGTGTTGTCTTGGCGTGTTGTAGGGACCTGTGGGCAGAAGTCAACCATTTGCTCGTTGGATTCGGCCAGCAGATATGTCTACCGGTTAATCCCAAGTGTGTCAATTGCCTCAACCGTAACCTCTGTCCAGTTGGAAAGCAGACTTTACGCGGTAGCAAATCACTCGTAAAGGTCAAGACGGAACTGGAGTAGTAACTCGTAACCGCTGCACCAAAACTTCCTCTTATGGCGTGAATTCTGAGTTGTGACGGTTGCAGGATTAGACACCGCGTGGCACGTAGGCTAGTGAGCATAGCACTTTGGGGAGATGCAATTTAGAAAAAACTATGTCGAGTGTCTACCTCCTCATGTTGGTAACTCTCATATAGACAGTCTTTCACTTAAACTGAAAACATTTCTTTCAGTCGATTTACAGTTCTCAATGTTTTCCTGGCTTCAGCGCGCACTTCTGAACTGTGCAACGAGGGCATTATAAAATTACAGTTGTATATAAATAACAATTTATAAATATAAATTTTAAAATATAAATCATATGTTTAACACTTTAACGACCTGAGTGTACTAAAAGTGTTAAATTGTTGAATGCTTGGCATATTTACCTCGGTGTAGGAAGGAGTAGTTGGGTTCAGATTACTGAACAAACGGCAATGATCATCTCTTTTTACTTAGAACTGTAGCCACCTGGGTGGTTCCAGGCCTCTAGAATGTTCACGGTTTGTGTTATTTTAATGTTCTTGGGATTTACGCAATTCATCACTTGCATGTGCACTTGTAAGATGTAAATAAAGGCTCAAGTACCTACTTAATACAGGATGTTTGCAATGTATACTGATGATGATATTCGTTTATTGTTTATAAAGTAAACACATGCTGATAAACCACAGCATGTAACAAAGTTAGACAGAGTTTTGAGAAGTAGACTAGATATGTTGAGTATAGTCAGAGGCGTCTATCCCCCCAAGTCATTGGAGCAACTTCCCCTTTCCCCCTCTTCTTCCCCTTCCCCTTCCTTCCGCCTAAAATGGTGGCACACACACTGACCGATCTTTCCCCCCTTATTTATTGGATGGAGCATTTGCTCCAAGGTTTCTATGGCGTAGACGCCTCTGAGTATAGTGTTCGGGAAATAGTCTATTGTCTTTAACTGGAAGACAATACTGATGAATCTGGGGACGCAATGAATATAGTTTTATGGACTGGTGGTAAAACCGGGCAAAGGACGTGATCTTCAATCTGCTTTGTATTTAAACCAAGAAAAACGGTCAACACGCGTGTTCAAAGCCCATTGTTAATATGTCCCGTCCGCGGTATATCACCTTCTGAGTGTGTCATTAATTTAACACCCCAGTTCAACCCCGACATTTCTTATTTACATTGGAAAGCTAAGCACGCAATATTGATGACCCACACGGCAATTTTGTAATCGTTATAAATTTATATAGCGCCTTGCTAGAGGGTTTAGTCAGGCGCTGCCGACGTCAGAACAGGTATGGTTTTCGTGATGTAAGGTAATTTTATCGTTATCGTAGGGTTAAGTTATCGTCAATTATGGGTATCGTTGTTGGGCTAGGTAATCTTTAGATAAATGTTAGGTAAGCGAGGCTTACAGGAGAGACAACCGGGAAGGCGTTAGTCTCAATGACCCTTCACGCAAAGTACATTTCGACCCCCGACCCCGTCTAATCAAACTGGGCTTAGGTAAGCTACGTGCAAAGCAATAAGGATCTATATTTGAATTTTGGGCATGGCTTAAGTTTAACGCGCGCATGCAAATGTTACCAAAACACGCCTGGTGATACCTTACAATACAGGGATTCTAACGCGCCTATTCCCGTAATTCGGAAATGCTCCTACGATTTTATACGAATTTTCGAAAATCTTAGAAATTCAATGCAAAAACACAGTCTTCGACATTATTTACGCACGTGTGCGTATCACGTGATACACATCTACGCGTGTCACGTGATACAAACTTTTTATAGCGCAATATGAATAACTTACATACCTCAATATGACTTTTCTAACGCAATATTTATACGTCAGAAAGACAAGTAAATGCATTATTCGTATAAATTGTATAAAATCGTATAAATTATTAGGATAACGTGAACCCCGCAAATTTTATAGTTGAACAGAAACATCTGCAGATCTATTATGAAACCCATTCAGGGCATTATCCAAGCTTTAAGTTAAATTCAAATATAGATAGATATACAGATAGAGAGACAGACAGCCTGATAGTGATAGGGTCCATAGGGAGAGAGATGAAGGGAAAGTGATACAGATAATGTAATGTAAATCTCCAAAATTTCTCAGCGCCACACAAAAGCCACGTCAGGGAGACCAGCTTAGCCACCGGCGCTATATCAAATCAAGTCCGCAGTAGCCATGTTCGCCTTCTCCGTTCCGGTGCCAGGTCAGAGTCCGGGGAGGTCAAGCCGAGGAGACAGCAGGGTACTACGGTGGTAATCGGGGATAGATAGAGGTTTAGACAGGTATAAAAACTGTCTTCAACATAACATTTATATTGTAGACCTGTCTATCTTTAACATTAGAAGATTAATATTGCAGGATATACGAGCATATCTATTTGTCACAATGTAAAAATTTTAATAATTGTGAAATATTAAAAACAAGTGAAATATTGAAAACAATCCGCTATAGAATTTGCGGGGTTCCCATTTTCCTTATAATTTATAGGATTTCATGCAATTTATAAGAATAATGCAATTACTTGTCTTTCTGACGAAAAAATATTGCGTTAGAAAAGTCATATTGAGGTATGTAAGTTACTCATATTGCGTTATAAAAAGTTTGTATCACGTGACACGCGTAGATGTGTATCACGTGATACGCGCACGTGCGTAAAT
>OY744609.1:64434490-64441990 GCA_963556255.1 Allolobophora icterica | reverse complement strand
TTTACTAATTTTTTTCGTGCGACCGTACGATATTATATTTCTAATAAGCCTAAGATAGTTAAAAGGCCCGTAACTGCTCTGCCTAGGGGCCCGTGACTGTTCTGCCAAGGGGCCCGCGACTGCTCTGCCTAGGGGCCCGTGACTGCTCTGCCTAGGGGCCCGAAATTCCTGTCGGCGGCCCTGACAGACTGACTGACTGATGACTGACTGACTGACTGACTGACTGACTGACTGACTGACTGACTGACTGACTGACTAGTCAGACTAGTCAGACTAATCACACTATAAAGACTGGCCCACTACTTACTTGTCAGACTACATCACTTCTTACCTGCTCTTGCGTGCCTGGTTTTACTTGCTCACTCTGCTCATTCATTCACTCAACCCAGCTCACCCACTCACCCACCCGCTCACACACCCAGTCACTCACACGTGCCTTTGTCATTCATAGTAAGAATGCCTACTGCGGAGAAGAAAGGACCAAGGAAGTCGAAGAAGGGTGGCGAGAAGGCTCCTCCTCCACCCCCCGTCAACGTCACCGTGAGGGACTGTATGATGTGGCCGGAACCTCGGGCGAAGGGACAGGGTAAGGGCAATGCTAACAAGGGCGCAGCGTCGGACACCAAACCCAGCGTCTACCGTTCGACTCTCATCCACCGGAACCAGACAACTGATCAGCTGGACGACGAAGAAGGACGCACGAAAATGACTGCTCCACCACCCCCACCACGGCGATACGACGGCACGGTGATCGAAGCGCTGAGAGGTTGGCCAGGGAGCAGGGAGCAGGAGGAGGACGACGCCCACAGGTATGAGGTAGCGAGGGAAACCCATCCTCCGGCGAAAACTGCGGATCCCAAGTCCGGAAAGAATTCGAAGAAGAAAGGGAAGAAGGACGCGTCAAAGGAAGAGGTGGAGAACGTCTTCATCGGGGACCTCATCCACCAGAGGTACCTCAACGAACACCTGGAGAAGCGCCGAAGAGAGATGGAGAGAGAGCAGCGCAAGAAGGAAGCGTCCATGAACGCAGCCAAGACGGGCCGTCGAGTTGCGCTCGAGAATGTCAACATTAAGGCGAACCGGACCTCGCAGCTGCGAGCGATCGCCCTCGCCGACAAGGTCGAGACGAGCCCTTTCGATCTCTGGAAGATGCCCAGGTTCACCAGGGGTGTCAACCCACACCTGGCGACCGCGGGCGGCGGAGGAGCTGCCCTACAAGGCCGGGCTGGCGCTGGGCGGTCCGACCCCTACGATGCCAGCAACGGGTTCGTCGGTGGTGATGGATGTGGCGGCGGTTGCAACTGCGACCACGGCACTACCAACTACGTTGATGAGAGCGAGGAAGAGATCCGATGTGGTGACAGTCCTATGGCGACCAACTAGGTCACGTGATGTTGTCGTCACACGTTAATATCCTTGTCTCTTCTGTGATCGAACGTCACATTACTGTCACGTGACGAACTACGTCTGCTATTCTGACGTCATAAGGATGACGAGATTCCCAATATTATACTCGACTGCGTGTGACATCGTTGGTTGTCATGGGAACTAATTGTTTTAGTCATGTCCTTCACTACTGCAAGTTTCGACACACGATATCTCTGTGAAATTGGAAGGTTGCGGAATTGCTATGGTCTTTGCCTGAAAATTTTACAACTGTCCTATTTTTAGGTTACAATATGTGTAGAAACGATTCTGAAATTATCCTCACGGAGCGAAACTGCACGGAGTCTGTTTTCATGACAATCGCTTTTGTTCCACATGCAACTGAGCGGAGGAACGGCAAATTTTTCGAAAACCTTTCGTTATCGTAAACTTCTATTCCTAAAACGCTACTCTACAGCTCAGCGCAGGACACCAGCTTATTCACGAGTGCTGCATCACATAAGAGGGGTTGTCCACAGGGCTGTAGTCGAGCGTATACGCGGGTATACAGCGTATACTTACCTCTAGAGAAATATGAGAGCGTATACTCAGGGCTGTAGAGGAGGGTATACAGCGTATACTTACCTCTGGGAACGAAAATTTTTCAAAAAAGAGAGGTTTTTAGGGCGAATGACTAAAAAAAAAAAAAAAGGTCATCAACTTTTTCAGAGACGAAATCGTAAAAAGTCAGAAAATTTGAAGGGAATTTGTGAAATTCAGAAATTTTTCTCAGACGAATTCCTAAAAATAGGTCTTCAAATTTTTTTTACGCCGCTTGTCACCGGTAGCGTATACTCACCTCAAATTTTACCACTACAGCCCTGGTTGTCCAGAGATTTAAAGTATAGATCCGAGTCCGGCTGCCAGACAGACCAGAGAGAGGAAGAGGCAGTGGAGCAAACTGCACACAACCAACCCCAAGCTGTTAAGTAATACGTTCCAGTCCTTTTGCTTCACCCTCTTCATCATGGCTCTCTCTGCCTTCAAGTTCCAAACACCAACCATCGGCAGTCTACCATTCTGACTCTTGGATCTGAACCCTGTTCCTGCTGATCGCTTGTGACTAAGCTCTTTCGACGACCTGGCGCTCTTTCGGGCGCTTAAGAAATACGAAGTTTACGATAAACATTTAGCGTAGGCTATAGTGCATCGCAATTAAGTTTTGTCTGATTTCACATAACTATCTGGATGCAAGCCAAAGTGATCGTTAAACTTTAAACACCTCTCCTGACAAAAGATGTAGGCCAGTGCAGGGACGTATCCAGCGTTGGGCTTGGGGGGCTTAAGCCCCCCCAAACGAAGTTGAAGTCCCCCCAAACAAGTCAAGCCGTTGTATGCTTACGGCTAAAATTCGTATGAACACTGTGTAAATGTTGCCATGTTCAAGGCTTAAGCCCCCCCCCCAAACGAAAAAGCCTGGTTACGTGCCTGGGCCAGTGTTAGAATATTCTGCCAAGTCACGCTGCTGTTTGATGGAAGAAGGCTTAAATATTAGTATGTAGACATGTGACGTGCGTTTCCGTGACAACCGTTTGTAATGCAAGCGTCACGTGACACACCACGTGAAGCGCTTATTTAATCTATGATTCACTGAATTTATGTTCGCGTGTATGTTCGCCTGTGATAGGTAGATTGAACGCTAGACCGGTGAATATCGTGTGGACAATATTTAAGCTTAGTTCAAGTAGGCCTATTCGAGTGGAGTTTCAAGATGAAGTGTTCTTATTAACATATTGAGTGTCTACTGTTCGATTTGTGTAATATTCAGAGACACTTAAAAGCGCCACTTCACCTCTGCCTGTCTGTCTGTCCGTCTGTCTGTCTATCCGTCTGTCTGTCTGTCTGTTTGTCTGTCCATCTCTCCTCTGTCACGTGCTTTAGGCTAGTCAACGACACTAAATTCATACATGCCTAATTATATACAGTGGTGTAGACGAGCCGGAGCGGCGTTCCGGGACTTATTATTTAGCCGGAGCTCGCGCTCCGGTACTTTTTGTCAAATCAGCCGGAACGCATTCTACTTAGCGTTCCGGTAATTAAATTGCATGAAGAACTACGGATTCAATGGCGACTATTTGAAGACCAATTTTGTATCATTTGCCTCAGACATTGTTATGGCTGGAAAAGTCTGGCGTTGGAAGCAGTTTGACTGCACTATATTTAATAACATGGCATTGTCTGACCCATAGACTGGAGCTTGCAGTTGCATGGCGACGCCGTCTCGGAATGCCAAGGAATTAATCATTTCCGGTCATTTTTGGGTAGTCTGTTTTCATTGTATATCCGTTCGCCTCTGATGCAGAGACAGTTGGCGGAGGAGGCAGCTGAGTTGGAGATCCAATTGAAAAAGATCGGGCGTGTCTTGAATACTAGATGGATGTCAAGTTCCTCAGAACAGTGAGTGCCGTATAACTCTCGCGTCACATTTTGCAACTGGCTGAAGTCGAAATAACACAGGCGTCGATGTTGCAATGAACTCTAAGTATTCCGGATTACTGAAGAAATTGTGTTCGCCTGAATTATCATGGATTTGAGACTAATGTATGATAGTCTCAATGCATTTTCCATGTTGTCGCTTTCTTTACAAAATGGAGACATAATACTACCACAGGCAGAGAGGCTTATTAGACGCCGTATTCGTAGAATTGATCAATTGAAAGAACAGCCCGGTCCAATGATGTCGACAGCACAATCACCAGCAGACGAGTTGAAATTTAAGTCATCACAAGCCGAACACCAAGCACGTTCCGATTAATCAGAGCCAATTCCTCACAAGTCTGTGTAACAACCTACAACAGCGACGGTTTACGACCACAGCAGCTGATGCAGGCGATGGAATATCAAACTATGCAAATCTTATAAGCGAATTAGCGGTTCTTGACAGCAGCAACTCGTCAAACGAACTTCAGACGACTTATGGAGAAAGAGAATTGAACAAGCAACCGATTTCATTTGCCTATATATACACAGACACGCGATTCATTTGTTAATTCAAGGACAACGGGGGTAGGCCTACACAAATACCCGTGACACTCCTGTAACGTAATATGTTCTATGCCTATTCCTAGATATAGCACAACACTCGATGGTATTTGAATCTACGTATATTATTCTACTATCAGTGTAACATATAACAAGTGTATTCAATCTGTCGTTAGCTGCAGTCACAGAGCAAGTGATGTCCCGTGTCTGATAACTATTAACTGTCCGTCGGTCTGTCAGTCAAGTGGGCGTGTCTATAATGGTCAGTCTATAAGCGTCCAAGCCAATCATGTTACATCTCGCCTTCTTTTTAAGTTACTAGTTTACGGACCAAATCTAACTAAATCTATCAAACTTTAAAGTTCGCATTGTTCTAGAATGTCTTTTTTTCAAACGGTCTCCTTCTACTGGCAACATCTAATTGTCGACCCTACACAAGGCGGTCGCCTTAACTGAAAGTCTATAGGGGGTCCGTCAGTCTGTGTATCTGGCCGGTTTAACGATCTGACCGCCCGAGCGAGTAACTGTTTGAGACGCCCTTGTGGGCACATTTGGCGTCTTCTCGAGGGGGGCGGCGTGGAGGTCTGCAGCGCCGGCGAACCGGACTTTGGAGGAGCAGCGGTTGAGGCGAACCGCGATGAAAGGCTGAATCGCAGCTGCTGCAGTTGTGGCAGGCAGAACCCCAGATGTCTCGAGGGATGTGTGTATTCGTCTGTCGCCACTGGTCGCGGTCGATATCAACGGCTTCGGTATCTTCGACATTATCCACGCTCTGTTGCTCGCGAGCAGAGGACGGGGTGCCCTTATCGGCGAAAGTCCAAATGGGCTTTAATCTGATCTCGTGGCGATCGACGTGCATTTGATGGTCGTCTGGATTATCTCTGCCTTTATTTAATGGTCGTCTGTAGACGACCTGGTCTCTCTCTCTACGTGTAACAACACGCTTAGCTTTGAAGCCGATTCCAAGACGACGTAGGTTTCGTGATGTCTTGTCCCACGAGCGATTGGCGGAGATAGGCTGTTCGTTGTCGCTATCGTTAATTACTAGGCGTTGGGCGATGCTTTTCGCCTCTGGCCTCTGCACAGCGGGGGCATCCAGAGGAAAGCTAATCAATGGCATCTGGACTCGACCCGCATCTGGTTTCGTCTGGATAGCACAGATATTATCATTCATGTTCTCTGCGTAGGAGTCCTGTTCCCCTCCCGTCATGGCTCGAAACACATTCCTGGCTCCAAATACAGACTCCAATGGTTTCCCATTCTGCAATGGCACAGCGCATATGCCATATTTTGACACCTCTCTTTGCACAACCATCGGCTTATGTGCGCTATAATTCTGTGACACAAGAGTTGTAGCCACTAAATCCTTCACCTTCTCAATAGCTGCTGCAGGAGGCATCTGGCAAGTCGCTTCGATATCCATGGGATCGGACCTTAATCCATCAGCTGTCGGTGACAGCGTCGTCTGGATTTCACTTTGAAATCAGTTCGAATTGTAGACACGCTTCTAGACCCAGGACCGGCTGCGTGTGTGTTGTAGTTATAAAGAAATCGAGTTCGATTTTACGTAATGTCCTTGGGTGTTGAACTACGGCTGTGATCATTCCCAATGTCTGCAATTCTCTCTTTTCAAACATCCGCAACTTAGAAGTCGGGGCTCGAATACGCACATCTCCACAGTCAATGGTGCGCATGACGGACATCGGAAGGATATTTATTGTGGACCCGCAATCGAGCAGAAATCCTACCTTGTATCCGTCGACAATCAGCTCAGACTGGATAGGCCTCAGTTTCGAATCGGTAGAGGTCAGCGTCAACAGGTCCTCGTCCTGTAACTGACACACTCGACCAGGACCGCTGTCAGATTTCGTTTTGCAGACGACCTTGAAGTGACCGCGGATGCCGCACGCAAGGCAGTTCTGTCCGTAGGCTGGACAGGCATCCTTCGTTGGCCTGTGGGCTCGGTCACAGAACTTGCAGCGGATGTTGCCTCTCCACTCCCTCTCGCGGTCAGCATCGGGAGGATATCGGCGGTCGTTCCGCCCCGGAGACGGCCATCTTCTCGACGCGTGCTGGACGGCATTGACCTCGTCCGGCGTCGTCATGTTTCTCAGTTGCTTCGTTGCAACCTCATTTGCTTTGCAAGCATCGATGGCAGCGCTCAACGTCAGCTTGCGCATCTGCAGGAGTTTTCGTCGTGTAGCATCGTCTCGAATCCCTATCACGATTCGGTCGCGTAGGATCGATTCAGCTAACTCTCCATACTCGCACGATCGGATCAGTCGGCGAAGGTCGGACACGAACGACTCAAAAGCTTCGCCTATCTCTTGGCTCCGTCTGTTAAAAACGTATCGTTCATAAGAAATGTTCACCTCACCTATGCAGTGACGCTCGAATGCTTCCATCACTTTGACAATGTCCGCCCGATCGGCTTCTGTGTCAAAAGGCATGGTCTGGAATACCTCATAGGCTTCAGTGCCAACGCACGCTAGGAAGACAGCAGCTCTCTTCGCGGCTGACTTCTCGTCCAGATCAGTGGCCACTTCATAATTGGTCCACTGACTGCTGAATCGGTTCCAATCGGCAACGTCACCTCCAGTCATCTTCAGCTGCGAGGGAACGGGTACAGACGTCGACGCCATCGGACTTGTCTTGACTCGCAGTGCTAAACGTTTAACTTTGTCAATATGTTTTCGGCGAACGTGAGTTCAGTTCACTCTGACACCATGTAACGTAATATGTTCTATACCTATTCCTAGATATAGCACAACACTCGATGGTATTTGAATCTACGTATATTATTCTACTATCAGTGTAACATATAACAAGTGTATTCAATCTGTCGTTAGCTGCAGTCACAGAGCAAGTGATGTCCCGTGTCTGATAACTATCCTGATAACTAACTGTCCGTCGGTCTGTCAGTCAAGTGGGCGTGTCTATAATGGTCAGTCTATAAGCGTCCAAGCCAATCATGTTACAATTCCAACCAGTAATTAATTGTGCAAATGATATCCCATGCAGTACTGCTAAGAACGAACGGGGATTTAGTCTCATGAATATAATGATGTCACCTGAGCGGTCAACATTATTAAT
>OY744609.1:64419490-64429490 GCA_963556255.1 Allolobophora icterica | reverse complement strand
ATCCATACGACTCAGCTTTGCTTTTAGTGATTGTTTGTTTTCGTGACTTGTTCTTGTGCCCTGCTGTTGTGACAGTTTTTGTGACTATTTTTGTGACTATATAGGGCTGTGTAGCTTTCGAGAGTCGATCTAACACAGAGTTACACGTACATCGTTGAACATACAAACAGACTAGATGTTTATTTCCAATGAGCAACATTGTCAGTTAGTTTTCTTTATACGTACAGAACATATTATAGTCTATATATAGTGCAATCTCTCCCAACCTTTTTCCAGAGCAAGGCATCCTTACTAAAAGTCCCTCAGTCAACAGCACCTGGCCTTAATTTCGTCTGGTTTTCTTCCAGTTAGGAGTAACGTTCTTTCTATTCAACCACGACTATTTCTACACTACTCTAAGTTACAAAAAATAGTCAAATATCTATTTGAGTATAATGATAATCAATAGTTTTTCACACTGTCTGACAGAAAAAGCTGCACAAATATCAAGCCGCTGCGCTCTTGGAGCTTGTTCACGGCATTCTTGAGTCGACTGTTTCATTCACGAACACTTTTATAGCGCCCTGGTTTTTGACATCACAGTTGCACCGACTTGCCTGTGTACTAAAGCATCAGATGTGAAATTTATGCAGCGCCTGATTATGGAAGTTTGGGTAATCGGCCGCAATTCCGACGGCCGAAGGGATTAAAGAACCGAAATCAGCCATCCGTGACGCTTTGCGCCGGTGTTTGGTGTGGCGTGACACACATCGGAGGAGCAGGAAGAGGAGGAATGGGAGGAGAAGGTAGAGCAGAAGGAGGAGGAAGAGGAGAAAGAGGAGGAGGAGTAGGGAGTCGGGGAGGAGGGGGAGGAGGGAGAGGTTCTGAGCAATGTCTCTTGTTGACTGGGTTGGCTGAGCGGGTGGTACAGAGGCTGCAGAAGATACGGGTGAAGAGCTTGGCGACGGCGATGCGAATGTTGTCGACGAAGACAATGTAGATCCAGGGATTCGTGCAACTGTTGAGGCTCGCCAGCAGAACGAGGACGGACATCACCGCACCTACGAAGAACGAGAAGAAGAAGAAAATTTACAAACAGACGAACGAAGAAATGAACAAATGAATGGATGAACGAGTGGATGAATTGATGATTGAATGGATGAAGAACGAGTGGACGAATGGGTGAATGATTGGGTGAATGACTGCTTGAATGGACTAATACCTTAATCCATCCAGTCCTATCTTCATTCATCCAATCCGATCTTAATCCAACCGATACTCTGCCTTCGAAGCTTACTCGTCCTGAACGAAATTCGCCGCATCAGCTGCTCTGCCTCCTATGTCTGGTCTCTTTAGCAACCGGACTCGGACCTCCACTGGATATCGATCTCTGGACAACCCCTCTGATACGACGCAGCGCTCGTAAATAAGCTGGTGCCATGCGCTTGGCTTTAGAGTAGCGCTTTAGAAATTTGGAGTTTGCGATTACGATTACGAATGCAGTGACGAGAAAACTGTGATTTCTCGAAATTACTCCCACATATTTGCCATCTGCGATCCTATCTCAGAGCTGCGTTAATGGTCACAGCATCAGGTGAGGCGTGAATTACAGCCCAGCAGGTAGTAAATATAATATGATTCTTGAAGAATGATTGCTTTGAAAATGACGTCTTGCTTCGAGATATCTACGCCCTGTTTCCACACACAGCTGGCTCAGAAGTAAATTATCGCTGGTTACTGAGACTAGGAATAATGATCTAGAGGCACCAGCTTTATTCACTTATTTTCTCTGATGAGGAGCATCACCCTCTGTGTTTATTTACGGTTAGTAGAAATAGTGGTGTGCAGGATGGTGTAGTGGTTAACGTACTGGACTGTCAGTCGAGAGGTCGGGGGTTCAAATCCCCGCCAGGGCAGACATTTGATTCGAGATTTCTGCTCCATCTGTACCCCTAGCCAACTCAGCTGCAACGAGCACACAGACCGTACGATGTAGGTGGGAAGATGAGACGGCGAGGGAGAGGACGCCCTCATATGCCGAGGCTAAGAAAATGAGGTCGCTTACACTTCATACTCTGTCTAGCATAGGGCAGCGATTTTCAAACTTTACTTTTATTGTACCTCCAGGTAAGAAATCGAATACTGGCGTACCACCAGCAAAGGCGAGCTCGAAGTCCCCTTGCAATTAACGTAGGGCCATAGACAAATTTTAAAATTAATATTTAACTAGCTGTAACCCGTGAAAAATCACGGTATGCAAATTTAGTTTAGAAACTAAACACTTAATTAAACACTTAAACTGTAAAGACAACAGGCCGCATATATCAGTATTTTTGGGCAATTTAGAGAGAGAAAGAGAGAGAGAGAGACAGACAGACAGACAGACAGACAGACAGACAGAAAGACAGACAGACAGACAGACCGGGATACGGGAGCTGGCGTGGTGGGCTTCCCTCGCTTTCCTCTATAGCCCAAAGTTACGCGACGGAACATTGGAAATTATGTTGGTAGAGTTTAAGAATGTCACCATTTCAACAAAAAGGGAAAATAAAATCATTATTATAAAGTGTTAATGTGAGCTGTGGGTTTGCAATTATACCTGGTTTAATATTTGTCAATTTCAAACGCAAATCTGGTTCGAGTTCGAGCTTTGTTCTGCATTTGTCTAAGAAAGAGAAGCTCATTGTGAACGTAGAATAGCTAATCAAAGAAAGATGAACATAAACCCAGTGGCGCCGGCACGCGGACGCAATAGACGCATTTGCGTCTACATTTTTTGGCTAAGCAGTAAACAAAATTATATATTAATGACACTAATGAGAACCTCTAAATGTTTACCTCCGACTAGTCCCCGGCGCCGCCGCCATCCGCCGCCGCCGTTAAGCTCTCAAGTCGAAACCAGTCGCTAAGCTATCGACTGCTAGCGACTTCGTTCACTTAATATTTTGCTTGTTGTTTTAATCGCGGTTTTCAAGTGAACAATGACAGAACAGTGCTTCTACTAGTTAACAGCTTATAACATATAATCAATCATGTTGTTGTCTATCAATGCAAATAATGTCTATGTAGAAACTGAAACTGAAATTTCCAATAATTGAAGCGAACACGGAAATTATTTCAGAATTGAAACTGTAATAAAAAGTGAAATTTTTTCAGAACTGAAACTTGAACTGAAATAAAAATTACGAACCAAAAACTGAATTAGACTAAGGCTGAGACTGTTATTATTTTCAAAGCTGAAATATCACTGGCTTTGACTTCGTGGTATGCTTTATTCCTTTTATAAACACTCAAATGCGTCACACATTCACATTAGCATTAATTTTCACAGTCATCGGGCATGCGCACATGAAGCGGAGCCCATGTAGGACCCATATTCCCATACTGGACCCGTATAGAGTTCATATGGATCCCATCTAATGTCCACGGAAATGATGGCACGCTCAGTACAGTATGTGGTAAAAATGCATTTTATTGTTAGATAATCAGGTATGTCCAATGGACATATCATATTACATGAGAAGTCGATAGCAAGTCGCTAAGTCAGTCGATAAGTCTAAGCGACTTAATCAGTCGATAAGCATGCGACTTAGTCGACTGAGTCGCTAAGTCAGTCGCTAACTCGTCAAGTCAGTCGCTAACTCCTTAGCGACTGACTCCGGGTACTACCTCCGACCAAGCACAGCTAACATTGGAATTTTGTGTCCAGATTACCAGAGACTTTACCCAAATATGCACAATATCTTTCTTGTTTTACTTACAATGCACGCTTTCACGGCGTCAGCCGAACGCAGCTTCAGAGCTGTCTTAAACGTTTTAAGAGCTAAAGTAAATGTAAATGTTCGCGATTTTCTATAGCGACCGTATATGGCCTCGATCCTGCTAATTTTTCAATGAATTGATCGGGTGAGATCCTTCACCACCGCTTGCCCGTTTGAATGGGTGCCACGCCATTTAAGGTCCCTGTGCTGGGACCGTGCTAGCCCGAGATTTAAATCTCTGAAATAAGCCACCTTCGGGAAGCGAACCGCTGTCCACATGCGCTCTAACACAGAGTCGCATGAGACGCGCAGCCAACGCTCTTACCGATGTAGCTAACTGAACCAGTAAGTATACGTTCTACTATGGGTGCTGGATTTCTGAACGGTTTGGCATTGCTACACATTCATAATGACAAATCTGTTGACGCTGAAGCTGTGAAATTTGATAGCAGTGGCCATCGTCGCATTGAGTAATCATCGTCTCCGCGTGATCAGCAGAGACGATGATTGTTAGTGACCATATCATTCAAATGGCATGGTGAAAGTTTCACATATGAAGTGTGAGAATTACAGAAATAGGATTGGGGACGGGTTAGACTTTGATGATTTTGATCCATGTGGAGTTGAATATTTTATCCGTATTTTGCAAACTGAGAAAATTCCAAAATGCAGTAGAAAGCTTAAACTCCTAAAAGTGATAAAACCACCAAATTTATTAGTATACAATTCACATTGCTACAAAATACAAATCTCACAATAAACCAGAGCATTACTTTATTAGTAGGCTAACCCACAAAGCGATTTGTGAAAGAAAATGCTAAAATATAATTATGCACATTGTAATCACACCAGCACAAGTGAGGGGTTGGAAACGATCCCTGGGGTGTGCAGCGAAGACTTAACTGGGGATCCTAAAAAAGACTCACTAGGGGTTGAACCCCCAGCCCCGACAATTCTCACCCTGCACATATGACCGCATGATACCGCGTTGTCAGCGTTGACACTGAGTGTAAATGTTTAAGACTAAGAGTTTTCGTCTAAATAGTGTTAGGCCTATGTAATGATCAGTTATGCTTCATTATCACATGAATGATGATGACCACTGATTGACCAAAATGACTGGCAATATTTTATCTCTTAAATATGTTTGTGACTTTGCGTCCACTATTTTGGCGTCTGGCGGCGCCACTGCATAAACTCATAGAAAATTTAAAGGAAAAGAAGCGCATGGTGAACGTAGAACAGTGACTTCAGTAGTCAATAGCTAATCAAAGACAGTTGGGCATAAACACATACAAATTTAAATTTTTTGGATTTTTTGCCTACCACTTAGCGACACTAGTTGCAAGCATATAACCGTTTGAAAACCGCTGGCTTGAGGGACTGATATTCTTCTTTTTCTGGACGTAGGAACGAACGAACAAAGGAGAGAACCAATTAACGACGGATGAATCGTGTGGAGAGGATGGGTAGACGAACGGAGGAGAGATGGATGTGAAAGGGTTGATGAGACTGGTGTGGAAGGGTCGATGAGAATGCGGCTGACTGACAAACGAAAGGCAAAGAGAGGCATCGCTTCTCCTTTTCTCGATCCTTCTTCAAATCATCCCTTAAGACTGGCGAGTCTTAAGTCAAATCTCAGGGAAAATGAGGATACTGCGGCGTGTGGCTGAGTTGCAGTATGCGTGTTCCCGCGTGTATCTGTACGTATGCGTGTTCCTATATTTATCTGTACGTACGCGTGTTCGTAAGTGTATCGGTACGTTTGCGTGTTTGTTTGTGTCTGTTTGTATATATGTTCGCAAATGTGTTTGAACGTCTGCGTGATACCGCGCGGGGCTTCGTGAGTGTCGAATATCGCATTTTCGAGTAATCACAACGCCCTTGCTTTCATCTCGGCTGCTTGCGTGCGATCTGCTTGAAGAGAATCGGCGAAGAGAGAGGGAATTAGTGAGCCACCGTTCTACGATGCCCTTGCAGATTCCCAACCGGGGTGCATAGACGTTAGATTTTAAAAAACAGAATAGCATCACTTCTATCGTCTGCGCTGTTCTTTGTTTCTCGACGCAGGCCAATGGTCGTCAGTCGACGTGTTAATCTTAGAGGAGCCGGTGAAGATCAGAAAGAGCTCGCGGAAGAACGCAGCTGTGTGATTGGAGAATAATCGCTGAAAGCAGGCGTTTGAGTTCTATTCTCGTTCCGGATGACTAAGTGCGGTTAAGACGTTAAAAGCGAAGTTTTATCGCCAGAGGTCCGATTCAGTTAGCGGAGCTTAACGTCGAATTGTCATCGATTATGGATAAAGGAGTCGACCGTGGCCGGGTCATAAGATTTGAACTGGTCTCTACTACCTTGAACTTCGCCGCACATCGCTCGTCTGCATATTTTAGATAGGTCTAATGTCGTGCCGGTGAATAGGTTGATATCCCCGGTACGCGGGTTTTATGTGGCGCAGGGAAATTTCGGACGCTTTGCATTTACGTTTGCGCGGTCCCAGTCCTGGAAATAAATAACGAAAGTTGGACAGTGGGGTGTGGATAGTGGATACTACCGGCCGTAAAGAAATAACGGCCTGACATCGGTCATAGGAAGCGGGGTGTAGAAATCAACGCCACATGGCGGCCATGAAAAGAACGACGTGATGGTTTTGGATGTAAACGCGGTCAAATAAACACCTTCGTTATCCGTTCCCTTCAACACATAAACCTTAATTCGAAGTCCGGTGATGCTTTCATGCGCGTTTTATTCTCCCGGGTCTTACTTTTCCACTTGTTTCATGGGTTTGACGACGCGAGGTAGAGAGGTGCGGACGATGAGCGATGATGGTATTCGTGTAGCTGGTGGCAGTGGTGATGATGTGATGGCGGTGTTGATGATGGCGGTGATGATGATTATGAAGATGATGATTTGTTGTTGATGATGATGATGGCTACGATGATGATTAGAATGATGAGGATGAGGGTGTTGATGATGATTGTGATGGTGAGGATGACTGTGATGTGGTGATGGCGGTGGTTTTGGTGGTCATGATGATGACGACGACGAAAATGATAATGATGGTGATGATGATGACGACGACGACGACGATGATGATGAAGGAATGGATAACGTTCGGATTGCCACACAATTGGTCGGGTCCGACTGACACAAGCGAGCAGCGAACCCAGAGAAAAGAAGAAGAAAGGTATCGGGAAAAGAAAGAAAAGGAATGATAGGAAGGAACGAAGGGATAAAGTTAAAAAGAAAGGAATGATGGATGGAAAGAAGGAAGGTGTCGCGCCGTCGGGTTCGTCAAGTTTCGCGTCACTTCTGGGACCAATTGTCGCACGTGCAAACTCCAAAGACGACCCGGCGCATCGCTGTGGAGCCCGAAATGTAGGCCAGTCAGAACTATCCATGTCATTGGCTAGGCTGAGATCAGAGGCGTGTCTTAACTGTGTATTATCATACTTATTTACCAGGCTGATGGTCGAGTGGATAGGCGCGGCTGCCGGATGGGCAGCAGCCCCAGCATCGCTGGGACCAGGGTTCGCTTGTGACTCCACAGCGAATTTACTATTAGACATTGGCTCGAGACGCTCTAAGCGTGATACCAGTAATTCTAAGATGACACTCTGTCTTTCCATTGCAACACTCTGTCTTTCCAACATCGCGTTTTGACTCGCTTGCATTACATTCTGTCGTTCAGAGGTTTGCTCCTGAGCAACACTCAAACTTTCCAAGATAGCGCTCTGTCTTTCTGAGGCTTGCTCATGACTTACTCGCAAACTTTCTAACACAACACTTTGTCGGTCTAAGGCCTGTTCTACTATCGAGCTAGAACCCGACTGGCGCGATACAGATCTTTCTGTATCTGTGATTTCCATGTTAATCAATTTGTCACAAGTTTTATAAGTTTATTATTTAATCGAAAGTAATAAGTACAATCGTACTGATAACTAAAAAGGTTCAAGTGTATTATTTATAATCTTATTTCTAAGTTTAACACATTCAGCAAACTATCTTACTTATAGTCAAACTAATTTAAACAAGTTTTAATTGCTACCTTACTTATAATCTAGCAATACAATTATTTTATACAAGTTATAATGGTTATCTTACTTATCAGAAACAAGCTAATATTATAACCTTCTATTGACTTGGAGTAAAAGGGATTTTATACTAAGAATTTCCCCGGCTGAAATAATTATCACCGGCCAACGAATTACAAGGCCGGAAGGACAATTCAATTTCTCGGCCTACCGTCGATCGACAAGATATTTTATACTCCAAATATTTCCAATATATGAGAACTTATCTCCGTGAATCGATAAGATATTTATACTCCAGATATCTCCAATATGTGAAAACTTATCTCCTTGCCAATACGTGTAAATCACGCATTTCCACAAATCGCCGAATTATCGAATTTATATTTTATATCCACAGAGAAGACGAAATATATTCCAGAATTTCCGCTCAGAAATAAATTGAAAACACGATATATCCGACTCCAGAAAAGGCGCACATCAAATTCGCTCAATTTGATACATATATTCCCATTGATATTCAAACATCAGCCGACCACATCAGCGAAAACTAGCGTGCCATACACGCTTCTCCCAGGCGTACAAACGCCGAATATCAAGAATTTCCGCGTGCCAACACGCGCTATCCACCGTACGTGCTCCTCCTAGGCAGTCGAAATACGAGTGTTTTTGAGAAATTCAAAGCGAAATCTTATATAGAAAGGCCGTTGCTATGGGCCTCAACCCCTCCGCAATTTGGACGGATGTCACCGAGTTATTTTTAGATTCTCCAACTCGACTTGAAAGAAGCCGCTCATGAAATTGCACTCACATGAACTGCGCTCCCGTTTGAAGTCAAACCCCCCTCCAATTTCTGCGCGTCTGGGCTCACCCGCAAAGACGGTATAATCCTTTGATCCGCCTCAACCGTCTGCCTGGCCTACGCCGTCGCGCGGTTATCCGTCTAACTATCGCTAAGGCGGCATATCGAAATTCCTTAGAACCTAATTGTACGCGCGTTTTACCCGTCGACTCGGTCTCTCTGTATCGCTAGGTCTGTGCGGCGGTCTCCCTTTGAAGCTACCCTCGGCCGTCGAGCGGTTCACCCCTTAGCAACCTATTGTGTAACGTTGGCAAATCGGCGCGAAATGAGACGCGAAGCTAGTTGAGACGGCAATACGGCTTAGGCGCTATATAATTAAACCGTAATATCAATGGACACAAGGCAATACAAACTGGCGCTAAATAATCACCAGTAACGAGGGTTAGACCATCGTTACAAAGGAATAAAGAAAAGTAGGAAGACAGGCAGGAAGGAAAGAAGAAAGGAAGAAAGAAATGAAAGAAGGCAAGAAGAGCTAACGTTGGGAAGGACGGAATGGTGGTAATAATGAAGGAATGAAGGAAGGATGGAAGGCAGGATAAAAGGAATCAAGTTAGAAAAGAAAGAAGACAGAAAGAGGTTAGGATGGCAGGAAGGCAGGTATAAAGGAAGGAAAGAAAGAAGGAAGGGAGAAAGGGAGGAAGGAAAGAAAGGAAGGAAGGAAGGAAGGAAGGAAGGAAGGAAGGAAGGAAGGAAGGAAGGAAGGAAGGAAGGAAGGAAGGAAGGAAAGAGGGAAGGAAGGAAGGAACAAAGGAATAAATGAAACAATAAAGGAATGAGTGAGTGAAGGAAGGAAGGAAGGAATGAAGGAAAGAGAGTGAGAAGGAATAAACGCGACTGAACTGTGGAGTGGATTACTCTGCTTTGGACCGTCCGTCTTGTCACTAGAACCACTTTTGTGTTGCTATAGGTTTAGGCAAATTCCAAACGAAATTTCCTGAATAATTCGAGTTTATGGCGTTTTGAGTCTATCCATTAGATCCGTCCTTCCAACCTTTAGAAATTAAACGGAACGCTAACGTTGTTTAATTTCCTTTTATGACGGGAAAGTCATTTTCCGTTGTTAAATATTTAATATCCGTATCGCATTTGAAGCCATTGGTCGCTTCAAAGCGACCATAACAGCTTTTCCGGGCAACAGCGCCTCTAGCGGCTGTTTCAAGCAACGTAGAAGAATAGTTGATTGCTCCAAATCACCCATAACGACCCTCGCAGACGTTGGAGAACATTTGGTTTTAATGTGAGGCAGCGCTTTTCTACGGTAATAAAATAAGCTATCATACTTTTACAACAAAAACTTTTGAAAAGTATTTTGAAAATTCAAAACAAAATAGTATTTTCTATTTAAAAAATAATAAACTATTTTAAAA
>OY744609.1:64384490-64416990 GCA_963556255.1 Allolobophora icterica | reverse complement strand
GAAATGTTAAAATTATAATCTTAAACAGACTGGAATGTAACAGAGAAATACGTTGATGAGTACTGAGTAGAGCGCTAATGTTAAGATGAAACTATCTTGAAAACGTGTGGAGGGAAACAAAGAAAAATGACATGCCAACGAGTACGATAAACAATGAGGTGATTTACATAAATGCCATTAGCAATTCCTCTGACAGGACCCTTCAGCCGAGCGCTGTTCAAAATGAACACATGAATCATTGTTTTATCGCCTCCTGGTGAGCCGTGAAAGCAGGTTTAACTGCTCATATTGATCATGTATAGGCCGAGACCAAGAGAACGAAGGCGCCAGTAGCCTGATCTAATCCGTTCTAATCAATCGGCTGCAACTGAATAACTGCGACAGCGGTAAATTAATCATTGTAAATTGATCATTGTAAATTGATCGTTGTAAATTGATCATTGTAAATTGATCATTGTAAATTGATCGTTGTAAATTGATCATTGTAAATTGATCGTAAAATTGATCATTGTAAATTGATCATTGTAAATTGATCATTGTAAATTGATCATTGTAAATTAATCATTGCAAGTTATTCCTTGTAAATTAGTCATTGTAAATCGATCATTGTAAATTAATCATTGTAAAATTATAATTATCATTGTAAATTAATATTGTTGTAGTCAATTCACCACTTAATCAATTATGTATTTAGAGCTTACAGTTCCGGATTTAGACTTGGTGAGGCCATAACCTAAGCTATATATAAGCCTGGAGGGCCCTTGTTAAATTAATTACACCAGAAGGTCACACAAAACTTGAAAACATAATTATATGCCTTTTAATTATTTAATAGCAAAGCATTTAAAGTGACAAATTCAAATTATTTGCATTTACTCAGGCGAGTAAATGTAAATTGATCATTGTAAATTGATCATTATAAATTGATCGTTTTAAATTGATCGTTGTAAAATTGATCTTTGTAAATTGATCGTTGTAAATTGATCATTGTAAATTGATCATTGTAAATTGATCATTGTAAATTGATCATTGTAAATTGATCATTGTAAATTGATCATTGTAAAATTGATCATTGTAAATTGATGGAATTTACTGCACAAGCCGTGTAAAAAAGGTTCTTCATAATATATATATATATATATAATGGTTCTTCATAATATATATACATATATATTTATATATATATATACAGTACACATAGCATTAAAATGTCCCCCAATCTCCAATAATTTGTCCATATGCCTCTGAAATCTTCATGACAAATCATGCTGCAAATCCATCAGGTTTTAAAGGCTTCGTGTGAAACGATGCTAGGACGTCCTCTCTGACCTGGAACCGTTTCTGACCATGTCTATCGATTGGGTTTTGACGGAGCGTCTGTCAATAGGATGGTTCAGCGACTCCGCTTGTTTGACGCTGCGGAACTCGTGGCTTATGTCAGAGATTTAAATTTCGCACGATCCGAACACGGAATCATCAAATCGTAATCGCAGACTACAAATATATAGCGCTATGCTTATCTAAGCACTGAACATCAGCTTAGTCACGTCCGAATGTCAGAGAGTCCAGGTATGCATATATATATATATATATATATACACATATATATACAGAGAGAGACAGAGAGACAGGGAGAGAGACACAGAGAGAGACACAGAGAGAGACAGAGACAGAGACAGAGAGACAGAGACAGGGAGAGGGAGAGGAAGAGAGAGAGAGAGAGAGAGAGAGAGAGAGAGAGAGAGAGAGAGAGAGAGAGAGAGAGAGAGAGAGAGAGAGAGAGCTTATTGTACTCTCTCTCTCTCTCTCTCGCTCGTTGCGAGAGTGAGACAGAGAGAGACAGACAGACAGACAGAGACAGAGACAGACAGACAGACAGAGACCGAAACACAGACAGACAGACTGACGTGGAAAGAGGAGCGATAAGGAGGTAGAGGAGGTGCTTAAGGCGGGTTCCTATACTAGGAAGACAGAGATTGGAAGGCGGAGCAGTGGATGGATCAGGACAAGAATACTTGAAGAGGTGACTAATTTGGAGTGAAAGCCAGAGGAGTGATAGATAGAGGGCAATAAAGGGCACTACAATCCCCGTTCGAACCAGCAGCTGTGGTGAAGAATTGCAACCGATAAATTCACACGAGAAGCGGCGGTGAATGATCCCACCCGATCAATTCATTGAAAAATGAGAAAGGTCGCCGTGGTGCGATCGTTATAGCACGGTTCGTACACAGGGACCTTAGAGGGCGTGGCACCTATTCAAACGGGCAGCGGCGGTGAAGGATCCCACCGGATAAATTCATTGAAAAATGAGCAGGGTCGAGACCATACGGTCGCAATGGAAAAACGTGTGCCTGTCGCGGAGAAATATTGTCGAGTCTGGCTGGGGTCATTTGAAAGGTCATAGAGGATAGAAAAATATGACCGTTAGTTTTCATTCACCGTCTGACACACAAAGGATTTGGAAATTAGCCGATTATTATTATTATTATTATTATTATTATTATTATTATTATTATTATTATTATTATTTTTTTTTTTTTTTTTTTTTTTTTAATCCCCGAGGTACATATAATCCCTCAGGAGTCAGATACTAAGTATGTGAAAATTATTCTCTGGAGTGACCATCTTCACCGAGACCCGGAAGTGCAAAAGTGTTGCGGAAGGCGGCTGCGTTGAAGCGCTGGATTGTCACAGCTAAGCGTTGGAAGAGGAAGCTAGCTTCTCTTGGGTCTCCTGAGACCTGGCTCAGAAGACGTCCAAGGTCCTTGACAAATGCTAGTCCAGCAGCGTTGATTGGGCCGAATGTCTCAAAGGCCAGTGGAACGAAGCAATAGCACTGCGACAGTTGCTTGTATTTTGTTGTCTTTCTGGCATCCGCCAATTCGGCTGCGCCTCCGGCCTGAATTGATGTGGTGGGCAGGTAAGATGGGGCCACCGTGTCTATCACTGTGGCATCCCAAATCAAGCATCGACCTGAGCGCCATGGTGTCAAGGTGAGGCCGTCAGGTCTTTTGCCGTCTGCTCTTGACAGACCCGAGGGCTCTTTAACTGATGGAAAGCCTGCCTGACTGAGGCTTCTGCATATCAGGTCATTTAAGATCGCATGGCGGGATGTTCGACCGGGCCCCAGACGGCAGGAGAGTCCATGTGAGCCCTCTGCTGTTACCCGCGAGCCACATGGGCAATCGTGTGGTTGGCAGACCTCCGCGCCAAGGCGGAAGCCGACCGCGATTCTAATCGCTTCGTCGTCTAGTCTTAGGCCACAAGCGCTGATGGGGAGTGCGAAATAGCCAGTCACCCGCGTGTGGTGCCGTGACTGCTTATTATTATTATTATTATTATTATATTATTATTATTATTATTATTATTATTATTATTATTATTATTATTATTATTATTATTATTATTATTATTATCATTATCATTATCATTATTATTATTACTGATATAATTACTATTATAATCACAATTATTATTAATACTATTACTATCTTTATTCTTATCAACATTGCTATTACTACAACTTTCACTTCTTCAACTATTACAACAACTACCACTACCACCACCACCACAATCACCATCACCACCACCTCCACCACCATCACCACCACCACCACCCCTACTCAGGGTGAGAATTGTCGGGGGGTTGGGGGGTTCAACCCCCCTAGTCTTTCTTAGGACCCCATAGTAAAGTCTTCATTGCACACTCCAACTCCATGTGAATCAAAGTCTAACCCCCCCCAGTCTTTTTTCTACAATTCTCATACTGCTCCTACTACTACACTACTATTAGTACTCTATTATTATTAGTGTTGTTATTTTTGTTGTTATTATTATTATTATTACTATTAATCTGGTACCTATAAACAGCGCTAATTTCTGAATTCATGCCAAAAGCGTAGAAGATACCGGTAAGTCTCCAGCTGCTTGCGGACTGCAATTAGAGAAAGAAACAGGTTCCGCAGACCTGGTGATAGCGGCCTCCACAGATCTATGTGGACAAGAGTGTATACGCGCACGCGATGGACAGTCGGCTGGAAGAGCAGCTGGACAGAGCACGACGCTCTCGAGTTAAGTGGTGTTGTAAATTGGCTTATGAGTAGCGGTCACTTAGACGTCCAAGCAATTCGTCTTGGACAACATATGCAGTCGTCTGACATGGACCTGTCTTCGGAAATCGATGCAATGCAGATTTCTAATCCGACAACATCTTTCTTCAGCGCCTCCCAAGCGTTTTGTACTCCGTGGAAGCTATCGAGATGTACACGGGACGGGAGACCTCGTGATCGGCAGAACATTAATCCACTAATGTTCTGTCTCTTATTTCAGAACTAATCACAGGCGAGAGAAGACTTCGTTATCATAATCGTGAACTCCGAATTTTTTTAAGCGTTACTGCAAAGCCAAGCACAGGGAACCAGTTTATTCACGTGAGCTGCGTCCTATCAGAGGGGTTGTCCAGAGGTTCGAGTCCGGTTGCCAGAGAGACCAGAGAGAGGAGGAAGAGGAACTGATAAGGCGGGTTTCGCTGAGGATAAGAAAGTTTGGAAAGCGGAAGACTGGATGGATTGTGAAAGGCATCCTTGAAGATGTGGGATTTTAATTTGGAGTGGGAACTTCTGGTAAGCCTGTCGGGTAACATGTACAGGATCCTTTTATTTGTTTTTTTCCCCGAAAAGTGGTTTAATTTGTGTAAACAATTACTCCACCAAAAGTATACTAGCACACAGTGAAAAAGACAGAAATATCAGGAAAAAAATAAACTGCAAAACTTTGAAAAATAAAGAAACCACAAATAAAAAACTTGTAAAACTGAATGAAAGATGAAGCATAAATTACTTCATTGCACATCACGTAACATTTCTACTTCTGTTTAAAAAGTACAAAAAAGATTAATTAAAAAGCTAATCCTACAAATGTAATAAGTAATAGGGTGGTATCTACATAATCGAGAAGGTATCGCTCATTTTCGCATCACTTACCATCATAGGGAGCCGTCTCATCGTAAGCTGACCAGACCTGGCAGACGAAATATGGTCCCCAGCAGACAATATACGACACGTTGACAGCCAAAGTCAACTTGACCGTTCGAATCTTTGCCTTCGTCATGATCTTGGCGTGTGACCTTTGCGTCACGAGCTTCATCGACCTCTGCTCGTCAACGCTGATTTGCTTCCGGTTACAGCCAGATGGCGCGTTGTCGCCTCGTTCTGAGACCACCGGTAGATGGCGGAACAGTCGGCCGAGTCTTGTCGTGGTCGTCTGCCTTTCCGAACCCTCGACCTTGACCTTGTCGGAACGCATCGACGTCGAGGTTGTCGTGCCCGCGGACGCGACGGAAGCGCGCTCCTTGATGCGAGTGCTTGTCCAGACTGAGTAGCATATCCGACCGTACGTGCCGGCCAAGATGGCGGCCGGAATGACGTAAATGGCCAGCGTGGACCAGGTGACGTAGACCTTCATCGTCCACGAAGGTCGAAAGATCGCCCAGCAGTTGTAGACACCGCTGGTGTACGCGTCCATCGGTTGGTACCCGAAGACGGCGAGCTGCGGAAGGGCGAAGAGGAGGGACAGGACCCAGGCCGTGGCGACGAGGTACTTGCTCTTGTCGCCCGTCCAAGCGTAGGCGGTCAGCGGTCGGCAGATGGCCAGGTATCGGTCAAGGGCCGTCGACACGAGGACGTAGGACGAGCCGAACATGGCGACCAGCCAGAGGTACACCACTGACCGGCAGAGAAGGTCGTTGCCCCGGAAGTTGCCGGTGACCTTCCACGACAGTTGGGGAAGGACGTTGAAGAAGGCGACGAACAGGTCGGCACAGCTGAGGTGGACGATCATGACGGTCATTCTGGTCAGTTTGCGACCGCCACCGACGAGGACGACCAGCACGAGGACGTTACCGATGACCGTCAGGCCAAAGACCGTTGCCAGGACGGACATCTCGACTGCCGCTAGCTGGACACTGCGTCGGCGGGGAGCCAGTGACGTCATGTTCAAATGACCAACTGTTGTCCATGACTCGGTCATCGTTATGCTACGATGAACAAATAAATAAATAAATATCTAAATAAATAAAATATTATATGGATGTGCATTGTGCATGTATGTATATATATGCACGTATGTATATATGTATGTATGTATGTATGTATGTATGTATGTATGTATGTATGTATGTATGTATGTATGTATGTATGTATGTATGTATGTATGTATGTATGTATTTATGTATGTATGTATATATGGCTGTATGTATGCATTTATGTAGGCCCCTATGTATGTATGTATGTATGTTACGTATTTGATGTATGTTACATATTTATGTATGTATGTACGTGCGTATGTATTTATGTTACGCATTTATGTATGTAATGTATGTATGTTACGTATTTATGTATGTATGTATGTATGTTACGTGTTTATGTATGTAATGTATGGATGTATGTTACGTATTTATATATGTATTTAGATGTATGTTACGTATTTATATATCTATGCAGGTATGTATATATGTATCTGGGCTTTTAAACAGCATTTGTAGGAACCTCTAAAAGGCGCTTTTTACATTTTTGTCTATGAGATATAAATATTTAGTCTTAAAACACGACAAGAATGTTACTTGAGCTTACTTACTCTCCGTGTCAGGATTTCACTGGCTCAATTTAGGTTTGTGCTTCCATTGGCCCTGTCCTTTGGAATGAGCTTCCTTCGTCCGTTCGTTCTTCTACTCTCTTAGGTCTCTTCCTCTTTTACCTTCTTTAAAACTTGTTTTTCTTTCGGGGTCTCTCGCACTGGGAGCGCTTTTGAATGACTCTCCGCTAGAAGCGCTTTATAAATGACAGAATACAATGCAATACTCGGGTCGACTTAACACAAGTAGTGTGAATGTGTGTGTGTTTATCAACACAAGTGCAAAGAGTACAGAAAAAAGGTACAGATAGATGCAAAACTGTCAAACATAACACAATCTGTGATGTCACATAGATATACCAAAACCACAGTCAGAGAAAAGTAATACAAGTTCAACATCACAAACACTAACGACGCTGTTATTATAACTTCCATACAAATAATCGATCAATTCAGCTTCGTTGCGCAGATGTAGCATATGAATGATGTCCATTTGTGGCTGGAATAGTGTGAATGGATTTTACAGACTCCTCTTTATGCATGTCAAATATATCTTTCTGTACAATGTTCCATCACATATTATAATGACGCACACGAGCTGATGGGCAGTTGATAACCTCTTGCGGCTAAAAACATCCGCAATATCTTTGGTCATTATCCCTTCCAATGTTATTCTACGAGGATTGATAATACGCTTTGAAATTGTTACCATTCCATTTCTGAATAAATTTATTCGTGTCTGAGGCAAAATAAACCTGTTATATTTCTTCGTTCAATTCCACAGCCCTGTACTGAGCTGCCTGGCTTTATGATTAATTTATGTTTATACTTCCTGTCTCGCAGCAAACCGTATATTATCCCTAAATTGCCAGAAGTTATGTGCACCAACTGAAGCGTGCACCAGTTCATCAAGTTCTGCAATAAGATTGTAAAGAGTTTTCCCTTATGACTGGACTCTCATGGGCTGCTTCGGACAGTTCAATAATAATCATTCACAGCCTGCCGACGAGAACCTTTAGAAACATCGCAATTACAGTAGAAATTATGTGTATATATATATACATATATATATATATATATATTATCCGGACTTCTATAGAGGGCATTTTGTTAGACCCTCGCAATGAGCTGTGCACGTGGTTGTCTAAGAGATTTAAATAGGTGCGTCTTGAGCACACAACGAAAACGCTGCTTGGGCCGAGTTAACAGGAATAGTGCGGATGTTCACATGAAGACTTTTCAAAGGGATGGACTTATGCAGGACAGTGTGCGGTGTTTCCTTAATCCTAACTAGCAGCACAAGCCCTTTGAAGGGTCTTCCAACCACGTTTAAGTCTCTCATTCACAGAAAATCTTAAAAACATCCATAATTTTATCCAATTCGTTCTTGCCAATCCAGTGTTCTTGGACAGCGACAATATCACTCACGCTACACAGATCCTTAAGAAACGAACTACCTCGATTAAAACCATACACACGGTCAGGGATTGAATTGTCGGGGTGTTGGGAAGGTTCAACCCCCAATTCATTGTTCAACCCTTCCAGTTAATGCCCAAAAATTACCGGGGTTGGGGTAAGTCAAACCCCAAGCTCAGCTTTCAATGCTTCAATGTATCTTATTTGTTTAATTAATTAAAACTATTGTTTTGTTTTTTCTCATCTTTCATTCAGACTACTTCAGTGTTTGCTAAGTCATAAGTTTTTCCTAGAAATCTAGTGAAAAACTCAGGAATTTTCCAATAAGTAGTCTTCATTGATCGATTTCTTAGACACAGCTAAGGATCGAGTACACTCACACCCACAATGTGCAATTTAGCACGTATGCCGGTACGTGAGAAATTCCGGCCGGGCATCCGAACATGTGAGAACTTTTCAACCCCCAGTTCAAATTTGACAATTCAAAACCTGCATACGTTGAAATATTAACGGGAATGTATATTTGGTAGTTAGTATTTACAGCCTTTTCAGTGAAATGCCAATCACCTACTTCTGCACCAGAAGCCACAGATCTTCGTCAAAAGCAGCATTCATCATGTCACACTGAACGACAACTTTGAAAGATGCGTATCGCTCTGGTCATTTCTGTTTTCTCTCGAGCATTCGGGGCATCATTTTCTTCGAGGTGTCGGAGGAGACTTCCGCGGTTGTGTTCGGCACTAACCATCCCAAGACGAAATGTCAAGATTGATCTTTGATTGGTTAGTTGCTGTTACACGACGCCCTCTGTTATAACAAAAATGAACGTCGCCCTCCTTTTTTCCAAGCCTGGAGATGGCCCTAGCAGAGTACGGGCATTGGTGGAGTTATTCGATCTTACCTGTGGATTATGCTGTCATACGAGATGCTTTATCACCACCCTCTCCCACAATTCTTCGCTGGGGTCAACGTACTGGTTCCCCACTCTTCACCACAGTACCCCAGCCTATATCTTTCGTCTTATAGATCTGGGAGTCTGGGCCTTGCATACAGCTGTAAGCGACAATCCTCTCCAATGAAACTGTGGACGCCTTATCCAGCCCCATCGAATGATCTCCAGCATTCTCGGCCACATCCTCCTGTTTGCCTTGGACAGATTAAACAAACCTGAACTCTGAGCCATCAGTGATAAGAGCGTAAATCTTACGGATAACCCCCGCTGCATCAATGGCCCATAGTTTGTGTTGCTCTTGAGTCGGCGAGCATTTTTTTGTCCAATATAAAGCAAGCAGATCTTACGGCTTTATACATGGAACGCGACCTACATGTAGACTAAGTATACGTTTTTATATAGCGACCGTATGGCCTCGACCCTGTGGTTTTATATATCTAGCTCAGTTTTCAATGAATTGATCGGGTGAGATCTAGGCTAAAAAAACACCGATAGATAGCTTGAGTTTTTCTTTGGTAAAGTCCAATATCGTAAAAATATGTATCCTCGACCAGTTTCGCCTCATTATCGACATTCCTTGAACCCAGGTAATTATAATTGTTATTGTTATTACTAACTTCTATAGCGCCGATGTATGTGTTACAAGGCACTTATCGATGGCGCATCAAAACTAGGCCTTAATCAGGTCACGTGTTACGTCGAATCAGGTCAATATCCGGAAGAAGTAAATTGACCTGATTACGGTATAGGTAATGGTGTAAACAAAATCTTCAGCAGCATCTACTTGTTCATCATTGTAGACGTTATGTAGCACTTATAATTTAAAAGTTTCCTCTTGCACTTTGCTAGACTAATTCCTAAAAGAACACATAGCTTAGCAAACTACAACCTCATGCTCTTCCGCCATCTTCAGGTCAAATATGGCGGCGCAGAAAGAAAAGAATTATGTCTTATCTCTACCATTAATTCAGTATGTATTAATAATATAAACGAGCAGAAATGTAGCCAGGATGTCATGTTAAGCTCCTCTCGTTGGCTGGTTCCAACTAATTAATATTCATGACCAATGACGTCACTGAATAAATTTAGAATACTAGACGAGTTGGGAAGATCATTGACATATAACAAGAGCAGTAACGGGCCAAGATTCGAGCCTTGTCGTACACCAAATTTGATAAGCTTCCAAGTCGACTTGACTTCATATAGCGCCGATAAACAAACGGATTAACTAATTACTTACGTCGCTAAAACGCTGAAAAAGAGCTTAACGAGTTTAAACGGGCCAATTAGGACCAATTTACTTATGCCGCGCGGCAAACGGGATAAACTTATTTATTTACGTCGCGAACAAGCTTAAAAGGGGCCAATTCACTTAGACACATAAACATTCATTATGTTCCGCTACTACAGGCCATCTAGCGATTGACTAAATTATTCAGCAGCCACTTCACAACAGAGCTCATTTCGCACACTGGAAAATACATTTTCAACTTGTTTTTTAACCGTCTTAGCGACTTGGCATAGGCGTAGACTCTGGGGAGGGCAGCCGGGGCACGTGCCCCCAAAAACTGAGAAGGGGCATTGCCCACAAAAAATTGAGAGGAGAATTTTTTGAAATATCGAAATGTTATGTTTCAATATAGACAAACTTCTTCAAAAACAGAGACAAAGAGCTGAAATACTATAAGAAACTCATAATGAAAAGATTGAAAACTAAGATTTGTTTATATCTTCAATATGAAACAAATTTACATGTAAACGAAACGCACCCATATCATACGCATTGCGTAATACCGGAAGCGCACACCATGTCATCAGTTTTCGCGTTCTGTCGTCAATTTTCTCATCATGATCGTAATCTCCAAACTTCTAAAGCGCCAATCGAATGCCAAGTGCAGGGCACCAGCCTATTCACGAGCACTACATCAAATCAGAGGGGGGGGGGGTCCAGAGAGTAGCCCGAAAGAGGTCCGAGTCTGGTTTCCAGGGAGCTAGATCAAGAGAGGAGACAGAGCAGTTGTTGAGGCGGGTGCTGTTTAGGGCGAGAAGAATTGGAAAGCGGAGGATCAGATGAGTCATGGTAGGAGTACTTGAAAAGTTGAGACTTCATTTTTGAGTGGAAAGCAGACGAACATGAGGAGATGGACGGAGGACGGGTTACAATAATGATGGAGGAACCGAGAATCTGCGGAATTCAGAATGTATATGTGGTAAACAAGATGAAGACGAATGGTCCCAGGACAAAGCCTTAAGGAACAACACAGGAGAGAGGGAGGGAATGCGAGAAGTGGCTGGAGGTTTTAACAGAGAAGGATCGGGAAGACAAGTAGGACTGGGACTGGAGCCAGAGTAGAACAGTGCCAGAGACGACAAACCAAATTCAACAAAACTTATAGAACTTTTATGTCATATATATATATATATATATATATATATTATTTGTTTTTAGTAAAAGTTACTAGTCTATTATGTTAATCGCTTTGTTTTCTGACCGGCTGGTTAACTGTCAAACTTGAAATGGAAGCCGCGTTTAACGAGGGTCGGATGAATACTAATGACGACACTCAATTCTAGCTCTGAGCCTCTGTTACTCGGTGAATGTCCAGACCCGACTACCCCCCCCCCAATATTTTGGACAAGTTTACGCCATTCTTTGATATGACATAGCGCCGATAAATTTTTGACCGTCTTAGGACGGGCAAGCATCTAGTACATGTATGATGGGCATTATGTAATAGCGTCAGAGTCATGAAACCATGTGGGGGCTATTTCGAAGAAAATGCCACCTCAGAGAGAATCCTCTTACGCTTCCAGTTAGCCTCGGTGCGCCTCTTTTCTGCTCTTATCGTTAACGAGATGGTGCGACGTTAAATATCGTTCTCTCTCAATTCTCTTATTATAATATGGATTTTAAAACATTTATTTGAAGCGATTACTTATTTAAGTTAAGCTAGTTAACCGTAATCGTAAATTCCATATTTTTAAGCGCTGCTCTGATGCTAAGGGCAGAGCACCAGCCCATTCACGAGCGCTGCGTCAAGTCAAAGGGGTTGCCGGAGATGTCCAGTAGTGATTCGAGCCCGGACTCAACGTTGCTTAGTTACCACACCCCCAGGAACTAATTCTCTACGAAATAAATGACATGAAACCATATGACAGGCACTCCGTAATCGCTGGCAAGATATACTGGAAGGTACGCTCGAGTTAAGTAACGTAGTACCTGATCCTTTGGATCTTGACCTGGAAAACATTTGGACCCTACCTGGCTATCGATTTTGTTTTGACTGAGCGCCTGTGAATAAGCTGGTTCCGGCGACTTTGCTTTTTTAAGCGCTGCAGAAATCTCAAGATTACGATTACGTTGAATTGAAAGGACGAAAAGCACGCAACCATTCAGCAGTCGTTATATCGCTATGGCGTTATAATTATGTTATCTGGTGTTTAAAGAGTACCAACGTAGATTCGGATGGTCCGACTGGTACTTCGACCTCGGCGACTATCACCTTCTATCGTGTGAACAATTATGTTACCTTACCTCTTAGGAAGGAAAGAGGTAACTGTAGTTGTAATTGTAATCGTGAATTTATGTAACGCCCCTTCCAGATGCTGCTCGCGATGTGTCTGCATGAGGACAAGTTAGAGAAGGCGAACGGTATTATCATTTACTATGACGACGACGATAATGATGATGATGACGACGGTGGTTGTTTTGCTGACGATTATGATTACGATGATGATGATTACGACTACGATGATGACTACGATGATACTGATGCTGATGATGAAGACTACGATGACGATGATATTGATTGTGATGACTACGATGATGATGATCATAATAGGGACGATGCCGATGATGATGCTGATGATCATGATGATGACTACGATAATAATGATGATGACGACGACGATGATGATGATGACGACGACGACGATGATGATGATGATAATGGTGACGATGATGATGCTGATGATGCTGCTGCTGATGATCATGATGATGACTACGATAATAATGATGATGACGACGACGACGACGATGATGACGACGACGATGATGATGATGATGATGATGATGATGTTGATGATGACGACGCTGTCTACCTGCGCAGTGTGGAGGTCAGTTCAATCGGAAATAATCAAGTCCGACGCCCAACTGATTTTCCGCCGATGCATTCACTGCGCCTCCCGACATCAACGAAACGCACGATATCAAGTTACACGTCCAACACGTTGTCGATCGATGACACCAACTGATGACGATGACGCCATGTCGTCAAATGTCGTCGACCAGTGACGCCATGTCGTTATATGTCACCGACCAAGCGCTGTCCTCGCCACTGGTGACGATTACGGTGACGCTATGTCGTCAAATGTTATCAACCAATGTAGTTCTCAGCAATGATGACGATGACGCTATTTCGCTATATATGTCATCCAGCAATGACGCTATGTCGCTATATATGTCATCCACCAATGACGCTATGTCGTTATATGTCATCGACCAAGCGCAGTCCTCAACACTTATGACGATAAAACCAAGCGCCAGCTACGTCATTTCCTCTGACGCCATCATGCCGCGTCGTAGACTTACTATATCTACCAAGATCTGTAGACGATGATCTCGTATTCAAATGATGTAGCGCCTGCTAGTTTACGATGCTCCTTTTCTGCTTGTAGTACTTGCTTCTCGCTAATCCAACGGCAATCTGACGTCAGTACAGCGCGGGCGAAAATTTTTGTGCGGCTTTCATCGGTTCGTGGTTCTCTACCGTGCAACGCGGATCGCGTGCTGTAGTGGCATCACTGTAAGCTGCGCAGAGCAGCGAGCCAACATACAGCGCGGCCAAATATTGAGGCTTACTTCTTGTCCCGTTCACGGCTCCGTACCGTACGCAGTGTTCCGCAGATTCACAATGACCAACCGCATATATATATATATATATATATATATATATATATATCCAGCTTACAGTTGTTCTAATTGAACGTCAATGTATGTATACATACATACACTTATGCACACATATAACATTATGTGTACTTAATACACGCAAAAAATATATATGCGCCTATGTACACACACATATATATATATACACATGTACGTATATATATATACGTAAAAATACACGAAAACATATATATGCACCTATATGAACATAATTATATGATGTACGTATAAATATATACATACGTTAAACCTCCATACAGAGCGGGCGAAAATTTGAGTGGACTGCTCGTCCTATTTCGCAGTTCTATACAGCGTAGTGCTCATCAACTTCACAATGAACAATTACTCACGGATACAGCGCGGGCGAATAATGACGTGCATCGGCTCTGTCCAGATTTGGCAGATCGCCCGACGCACCGATATTAGCTCCATTTGGCGTGCTGACGTAAGATTAATCTAGCGCCGGTGTGGAGTGAAATAGGTTCTCGGGTGCAAACGGTTCCCGAGTATACAACGACCTTTGACAGAATCGTAAGCGTATAGTCCTCAGATTACGATTACGATTACGATTACGCCACATACATAATTATTTCTCCTTCTATCTGTTCTCTGCCTCCTTAGGCAGGTTCGTATGCGTTCAATGTCCACTCGTCGCGTTTTTTACCCCCTCCTTCAGTACGCTGTAACCATCCTTCATCGCCCAATCCAACAGCATCACTCGAGGTCTTCCTTTGTTCTTTTTTCCCCTCCATTCTTCCTTCGATTGTAGTTCTTAGGAGAGAATCCCCCAACAATTATGTGGACCATTCATTTTCTCTGGCTCCGTCTGATTGTTCCTATCAAGGATCTTCTTTCATCCACGGTGATCCAACATTTGTTATTCTGGCTTCATTTTCAGTGCAACTCGGGATAATTAGGAAGGTGGTGTCCGTTGCATTCTGCATATATATATATATATATATATATATATATATATATATATATATATATATATATAATATTTTATATATATATTTATATATAAAATATTATATATACTTTACTTTGCCATAACCTGGCAGCTGTACATACCAACCACACAAAGAACAAAGTAAGATGCAAAAAACTTGCACTAACTTTCGCTTGCGAGTAACTAATACTACAGTTCTTCGGAACTTCATAACTGTGACAAAGCATCATTATCTAACGTTGTGCAAACGAGCATACAATTTGGTCAAAATCTTGTTGTTACTGACACTTAATTTTGATTAAAGGAATTTTGCAGAGGATTTTTTAAGAAATTTTCACTGGTGGGGAATTTTGAAAAAGGGCATTTTTTCGCGCGTAATTGTAAGTAAAAAAGCACTGAATCCGAGAAACCTTTTTGAGCTGTGGGCCACAGGAATAGTTACTAATAATTTATTTATTATAATATTTTATATTATTTAATTTATTATTTAATGTCATAATTTAATTTAATATTAATTTAATATTTATTATTATTATTTAATTGTCTAATAAACAAGAAACATTTAGACTCACAAAAATCATTGACGATTGACTTGCTGCATTTGCTATATTATTTGCTACAATTGACTATTCGCATTTGCTTGCTGCCTGACTCGCAACAGTTAACGATTGACTTGGTTCTTTACTCACACAGGTTAAAAGTGAATAGGCCTAACTGTTGTTGCCTGATTGGTTGTTGGCAGACTGTTTGTAATTGTTTGCTGTCTAGTTTGGCCAAATAAATCTGAAAGCTTTTGACATTTCTTAGCGCTATCCAAAAGCAAACCTGCTTTGCGTTTCTTGGTTCTTTCTGTACTCGGCATGCTTGTAATTTAATCAATAAAATTATTATTCTTGCGTAAATTGGATAAATCCCAATCCCTAGAGATAGCGATTATCTTTAATTCTTTATCGTAGCCACTAACCAAAATTCAGTTTTACGGTTTTAGTTTATGTTTAGTTTTTGCTTTTAAATTATAAAATTAGAAATATCAACACACCGAAGACGTAAATAACAGCAAAGAGCAGACTACTAGTGACCACAGAAATATAAGGTTTAAAGATTTCACGTCTACTGTGGCAGACTATTGGTGACCAAAGAAATATAAATAATAAAGATTTCAGTCTGCTGTGGCAGACTCATAGACGTCTATGGGCAGACTATTGGTTACCAAAGAAATATAAATTATAAAGATCTCACGTCTGCTGTGGTTTGCATTTACAGTAGGGCCTATGTCATATGCATAAGGTTACACAAATGAAAAAAAATTATTATTTGGGACTAGAAAGGGCAAAATTCACTGGTGGGGAAAAGGGCAAGGACTGGTGGGGAATTCGAGAGGGCTGGTGGGGAATTTCCCCACCAGTCAACATGTTAAAAAATGCACTGGAATTTTGTCTCACGTCGATGAATGAATGAATGAATGAATGAATGAATGAATGAAGACTCGTTTATTGAAGATCAAGCAGACATAACGCAACCAGAACAAGCTACAGGGGTTATAGACTCACGAGCAGCTAATTAGGTAATTAAAAATCAAATTAGCAAATATTAATATAATGTTTGAACTATGTAGGGCAATGAAGGTGCTTGCAGCTTTATACAGGCCTCATTATAAAATAATGTTTAAAGAATACAGAAAATAATTATTATATAACAACTACATTAATGTCAATTGGCAAATTTTATATAATGAGGAAAAAATAATTGGAAATTTGGCTGATTACTTCTTAAACTATTGTATTATAGTAATAATATCAACTAAAATCAGGTTAGCAATTAAAAATTCAAATTTATGGAAATGTACTCATAAATGAAATAGTAAAAAAATACAGGAACAAATACGCAAGCATTTCAGCACTTAGTGAACATCTCGACTAAATCAGAACTTTCCCTTCCTGGATTTCAAAGCTGCGAACACCTCAATCACTTCATCGAAATTAATAAATGTCTTTCGCCAACTCATTTTCAATTGAAGCGTTAATGTAATTGGGTAATGATGAGAGTACTGACCGGAGCGCATTAGAAGGTTAAACAGAGTAAATTAGCATAGAGTTTCAGCTTTAGATAAATCGACACTGATACAGAACCTGTAAGCTGGGCTTAAGAAAACTGTTTTCCTTATTATCTGTTATTGTTAAGTTAAAAATAATAAATTTCTGCTGAAACAAAAATTTTTAGCAGCCATTTTGTCATTTTGGTGTCACCCCCTCTGAAGGTGTCACCCTGTGCGGCCCACCCCCTGCACACACACCCAATGACGCCACTGAACTGTTTCACCCCGCAACTGCTATCAAAAACTTTGGCAAGCACTGTGAAGCACACCATTCCAACGTACCGCTGCATTTATTACTTTTTTTTATCCGAGGTAAATCTGATATGCAAGGAACCAAAACATTACGCTAGGAGTTGTTGCAAGTATTATTATTATCCTCCTCCCCCCCCGAGGAAGTTACTGTGTGTGGACTTTGAGCAAGTCTTTCATTCATTATTGTTCAGCGCCATTGATTGATGCATGGGCAGAATTTTTCGGAACTGATTTGCTCCGGTCCTGAATTGGCTTCACACCGGAACTTCTGCTACCGTCAATGTTCATTTCGTATCGTATTTATTCAATTTATATAGCACCTCGTTCAGACCAAAATGATCATGAGCTGAGAGCTTTAAGGCAATGTTGTGATTACGCGTTATATTTCATGAAATATGCTGCAATGCAGCGAAATAACTACAGCTACACAGCTCTTACCTTTTGAGGAAGAGCTAGCCTGAGAGGCAGCTGATGGTACGACGTGTTAACGACTTCATTTTCTTAGCCTCGGCATAAAAGAGCGGGTAGAAAGCCCTCCCTCGCTGTCTCATCTTCCCACCGACAGTGTACGGTCAGTGCACTCATTACAACTTAGTTGGCTAGGGGGCGCAATTGGAGAAGAAATCTCGAAACAAATTTCTGCTATGGCGGGGATTTCAACCCCCGACCTCTCTCGGCTGGCAGTCAAACACGCCAACTATCACGCACCACTTAACGCTAATGAATCTCAGGAGTTTCTGTTAGATGCTTGTAGACAAGGGTTTCACCTTTACCTTTTAGCTAGCAATCAGAAGAATCAACGATGCTAATGAAGTTACTCGAGATGTCCATCACAGTTCGGCATGCTCTTTGTATTCTTTAATTGAACGCCAAAGTATGCCTACATACATACGCCTATACACAGACATATATATATATATATATATATATTGTGGGACGTGGTGGCTCAGTGGTAAGTTCGGCGCCTTGTGACCAGAGAGTTGCAGGTTCGAATCCCACTCTATCCGCTGCGTACGGACCTTGGGCAAGTCCTTCACTCGCAATTGCTCGTGGCGCTTCGGCGTGAAAATTCCGACACAGTATCACAGCACTGTAGTCGGGAGCGCCTCTGAGTAGTAGTTGACTTCGAGAGGCGCTATAGAAATATCCGAAATAAAAAAAAATAGAAAAATATATATATGTATATATAATACACGCAAACATATATATATATGCACCTATATACACGCATACTTAAAAACATACCTATATTACTGCGTACCTCGTGTGGTGACGAGAATGAAATTGAAAGTCTCATGCGACCTGTGCTATTTCGTTAATAGGGTTCTATGCGTACATATATGTGGACACGGACATATATATATATATATAGATACATATATATGTATATATATGTATATATATGGACACGTAATAATATCTTAAGAGTTAAGAGAACACTTTATATACATATATGGAGAAAAAGAGCTAGAAAGAAGAAGAGAGAAAGACCAGATTAAAGTGAAGCTACATAATATATATATATATATATATATATATATATATATATATATATATGATTTCGCTTTAATCCAATCCAATGTCTGTTTGTGTTGGTGCTGTCTTAATGTCCAAGACATCATCAGTCGGTCGTTCTTTCCACTGAAATCGCAATTAAAAATCATTAGCTGCTTCCGTCGATTTTTCCCAAACGTGAAAGACGCACCGAATCATCATCACTGACGACCTATTGTTCACGCAAATAAAAGCACTAATTACTGCAGACATCAAAGCTCACACACGTTTGCGTATACATGTGTGTGTGTGTGTGTTTATGTGTGTATGTGAATGGGTGTGTGTATGTGTTTATATATGCGAGAGTGTGTGTATATATGTGAGAGTGTGTAGTGTGTGTATGTGTGTATGTATGAGTATGTGTGTGTGAGTGCGTGTGTATGTATGTGTGAGTGTGTGTATGTGTGAGTGTGTGTATGTGTGTGAGTGTGTGTATGTGTGTATGTGTGAGAGTGTGTATGTGTGTATGTGTGAGAGTGTTTATGTGTGTGTGTTAGACTGTGTGCATGTGTGTATATGTATGTGTGTTGGTAGGTGTGGGTGTGGCGAACAGGGATTATGGATGTTATTCGGAGGTATACAATTCGGATACTAGGGGTGAATATATGGCGACGGATATAGCTGCTCAAGCTCACGTTTCTTCAAATATTGACGATACAATAGAAGTATCACAGGGCTGGAATCGAATCATAGTCATAGCAGGATGAATGGATAGGAACTGCGTTCGTCCAACGGTTCCTTCCCTCCGACATCAACGTTGGGCCCCATTGGCCCCATTTGCCACCTGTGGCCCACCATGTTTGGCCCCTCATTCTGTAACATACATACATACATACATTCATACGTACATACACGCACATATACATACACATATACATACATATATACATTCATACATACATACATATATGCATACATACATGCATACATACATACATACATACATACATACATACATACATACATACATACATACATACATGCATGCATGCATACATACATACATACATACATACATACATACATACATACATACATACATACATACATACATACATACATACATACATACATACATACATACATACATACATACATACATACATACATACATAGTTATTACATACATACATACATACATGCACATGCACATGCACACACACACACACACACACACACACACACACACACACACACACACTTACACTCTGCGACATTGCTTCTTCTTCTTCTTCTCCTTTCCCTGACTTTATCTCTCAGGCGGTTGAAGATCATTTTTTATCGCTGTCTTCTACTATCAGGTCGGAAGCATCTGTGAGGACTTTTCTTCTAAAACCGCTATATAAATGCGCACCTACGATTACGGTTATGCACGTGGGCCATAGAGATATGCACAGACGAAGGCACGAACTCATACGGATATGAATCTATAATGAGGTAAGGAGGGGCCAATAAATGACATGACACCCATTCAAATGGGAGTTCCTTGGTTGAAGTAAAACACCCATCAATTCGATGAAATATTGAGCAGGGTGGAGGCCTTATATACGGTCGCAATAAAATATACATATATATATATATAAGAATATATATATATATATTATACGTAGATATAGATTATATAGATTTATGTAAACGTTAACAATTGCACTGACAGTTTAAGGTCACGTGAACTGGGCTTAGGTCAGTTGCAATGGTCATCGCCTTACCATCTATAGCAAGAGGGCGCAGTCGCGTAGGGGGTCGGGTAACTAATGAAGTTCCGATCTACGTAATAGGACCGGAGAGAGAGAGAGAGAGAGAGAGAGAGAGAGAGAGAGAGAGAGAGAGAGAGAGAGAGAGAGACAGACAGACAGACAGACAGACAGACAGACAGACAGACAGACAGACAGACAGAGACAGACAGACAGACAGAGACAGACAGACAGAGACAGACAGAGACAGACAGAGGCAGACAGACAGACAGACAGACAGAGACAGAAGCAGAAGACAGACACAGATACACAGACGACAGACAGACACAGACAGAGACAGAAACAGAAACAGAGACATAGAGACAGAGACAGAGGGACAGACAGACAAAGAGAAGAGAGATAGACAGAGACAGAGACACTTACTGCTGTAACATTAACTGTTGTGATGTTAACAGTTGCAGTTACAATTGTTATCTGTATGTTAATGTTTAGGTTGTTGACTTGCTGCTTTTAACAACAATGGCAACCGTTGTTGCTCTTGGCTCACGTATGTTGTTGTTATCCCAGTTGTTGTTCTTGTTTTTGGTCGCTGCGCATGGAGGAGGAGGGAGCTCGTATGGTGGGCGTTCATACCAACGAAAGAAACGTTGCTTCTCTGATTACTAAATGGGATTCTGCTGATGTGGCAGGAATTCTGATTCGAGTTCTTCAATTATCAAATCAGACAGAGAAGGAGGAAAAATTCGCGTGTTTCCATGACTTGGAGTAAGATCAATCACGTGGAACAATGAACTCTCTCGATGAGGTATGTCTCTGATTAAAGACGAACAGGAAGACAGACAGTCAGACAGACGGACAGAAGAACAGACAGACAGAAAAACAGATGGACGGAGAGAAGAATGGACAGAAAGACAGACGGACGGACGGACGGACGGACAGACAGAAAGACAGACGAAGAGATAGACAGACAGACCGAGGGACGGACAGAAGAACAGACAGACAGAAAAACAGATGGACGGAGAGAAGAATGGACAGAAAGACAGACGGACGGAGGGACAGACAGAAAGACAGACGAAGAGATAGACAGACAGACGGACAAACAAACGGATGGACGGAAGGACAAACATATCACAAGAGAGACATACAAAACGAAAGACAGACAGAGCCGTTGACACAGACAGACGAGTAGACAGACACGCATGGATACAAACAGACAGAGGCGCATACAGACGAACAGAGAGAGAGAGAGAAAGAGAGAGAGAGAGAAAGAGACAGACAGACAGACAGACAGACAGAGACAGAGACAGAGACAGAGAGAGGGAGGGAGGGAGGGAGAGACAGAGACAGAAACAGAGAGAGAGAAGCAAGAGAGAGGCAGAACAAAGAGACACACGAGGACAAGCAGCCTCACAGAGAAGTACACCCAGCCAGACAAAGAGTCAGATACGAAGGATAGGTCGTTGGTAGGCAAACAGACACCCACTCCGTTCATCTTCCTTTTGTCCGATTCCTCGAAACATCTTCATTTTTCATCATCTTCTTCCCAGCATTCATTTGCTGGACAATGGAACGACGTCCTCGTCACGCGCTCCGTCAAGGCGGAAGGAGCTAATGGTCCAAACAGCGCACCGGATTCTACAAGGAAGCCCCGTCACGTGCCATAAACAACAGCGACAGCAACAGACTTCCTCTTCCGACTTACCTCTGTCCTTTGATTATGTGATTGTTATAAACTCCGCCACGCCCGTACTCTGGTACAGCAGTACCGGATTTAGACTTGACGAGTCCCAAGCTATTTAAAGCTTCTGGGCCTCTGATAAACAAAAATTACACCAGAAGGTCTCACAAAAACTTGAAAACATGTACGCCTTTTAATTATTTAATAGCAAGGTATTTAAAGTGAAAAATTCCAATTATTTTCAAGCGAGAAAGAATTTGCTACACAAGCCGTTTAAAAAGGTTTTACATAATATTATATATTGTATACAGTGTACAATGGTTTATGATCATTATGATCGTTATCCATCCTGTTGTATGATCTATCTTTGATCTGGACCTGTACACTGGTCTCTGATCATTGCCTGCGCCTTAACTTAAAGACTATGATAACAGCGCAGCAGAAATCCCTAGAAACTTATCCTTAGCATATATGAATGAATTTCATTCCTTAAACACAAGGAGCCCTGATGATATCTGGGCATTTCACGCGGGTTCGATGCCAAGCAAGACGGAGCCAGGATGCTCAGAGCTCGGTCACACATTGAGCTGGAAGAGACCACAGTCGTAGTACGGCTCCGTCACACACACGGTTTATCAAGCCAAGCATCAATCAATGGCGCTGAGCAATTATTGTGAGTGAAGGACATGAAAGTCCCTACACAGTAACCGTCTCAGAGGAGGAGGAGGATCGAACCCGTACTCTCTGCGTTACAAGGCGAGCGCTCTAACCAATCAACTACAATCTCCTGTCTCACGAGATAAGATAAGAATGGATCGGATGAGCCTCGATGCGTTGAGATTAGAAAATTTGATCTAGAAAATTCTATAGCGCCATTCAACACGAGATCATAATACACGGGCTGTAGATGGTATCTCCTTATAGTGGAGAAATTGCTTCGGACGTCGTCAGGAGGCGCTCTGTGTCTGGATGTCGCTCAACCGCCTCCCGCTGAACTCCGGGTTAAAACCATTTCAGGATTGATTACAGCGCTGCCATATACTCAGGGGTCCTTCCCACGCTCACCAAATGTAATCTTCATTGAAAGCTTCGGCCAGGCAGATTGGAGAGACAGGTTTGGGAATCATCATCGTCGTCGTCGTCGTCGTCGTCGTCATCATTCATTCATTCAATTGAGCATTGATATAGCGCCCCTTCAAGAAAGCTACTCAGAGGCGCTCCCGACTCCAGCACGGAGAAACAAAGCAGTTTTTTTAGCGCAGTATAAAAAGACACAGATTGGATTTTAGGAAGGAGACGCGGCGCCAGGGTTAGTCCATTCGATACCAATGGGCCGACAACTAGAAATGCTCGATTTTGCATAGTAGTAGTAAGGGCGAATGGCATTGCGAGTTCCCCCCTTTGTGCAGACGAAGCAGGCGACCACGGGTCTCCCTGACAGGCTGGCAAAAGAACTTAAGATAGGTTGGAGGGAGGACCAACTGGCAGCGCTATCATCATCATCATCATCATCATCATCATCATCATCATCATCATCATCATCATCATCATTATCATCATCACCAGTTCCTGAAGCCAGCCATTTGGCGTCGATGGGTACGAATAAATTATCTCCACTGTCCTCGATCATTTGTCAGGTCTATTTCTCCCCTTAGTGTTAGTCCAAGTGATGTTATATTCTCATTTATAGCCTATTGTCTATTCAGCGCAGTGGCGTCTAACCCCAACCCCCACAACCCCCAATCGTAAATGGAGAATCAACCCCCCAAATTTGCCGTCCGAAATACATATTTTAGTGTTTTCTGAGTTTCTGCAGTGGGAGAGACGGCTTTGATCTGACGGAGTCGTAAAATAAACCGATTAGTCAGTCATTCTGAAACAGGTAGGCCTACAGATTAGTGAATTAATGGATGACTTAGCTGACTGTTTTCTACTGTAATAGGTCCTGAGTTTACGTCTAGACTGAGAGAGCCCAAAGAGATCTAGTGAAAGCAATTATCGCGCTTACGTAAGCGCGAAATTATTTTGGACATTTATGGGATTTTATTATTTTTCCTTTGTTGGATTTGGCTATATTATTACACGGGACAAAAGAGCTATCATGAAAAAATGCAACCCCTCACTTTCAGTCAAAATATGTCAAACCCTCCACTTTGATGTTCCATGAAGTTCGTTCTCCACACTCCATCATTGGTAGACGCCACTGATCCAGCGTAGTTTTGTCTGCCTGTATGTCTTTTCCCTTCGAATCTTGCATGTATTGTGCATTGTGTGGGATTCGGTCAACTGGCATTCTCTCCACATGTCCAACCCGTCTTTGTTTAACGAGTAAATAACGACTTTTTCTAGCAGAGTTGTTTGGACGCCTAATGATTGTCTTATGTCATCGTTTCTTATTTTCTGCAGTCTTCAAACACCTGCGATCTTCCGCAGCCAGCTCATTTCTGCTGTGAGAATTCTTCTCTCGTCTTTCTTTCACATTGTCAAACATTATGAGGCCTAAAAATCGGTTGTATCATCGTCTCATATATTTTTGTCTTGGTTTTCTTTGTTAATTCTCTGCTTCTCCATATCCTGTCCATTTTCCATATGCTTGTGAAGTAGTAGTTTCAGTTAAACGAACCTGTGTGATGACTTAAGATCATTAGCGTCGCCCTCCTCCTTTATCCAGGCTTGGGACTGGCACTATCAGAGTACGAGTAGTGGCGGAGTTTGTCAAGTGCGTGCAACTTTCCTTTGTATCTCTTTTTCGTTGCTGCCATCTGCGTTTATTAGCCCTCCTTGATAGACGCATTGTTCTACTTGCTCTTGAATTGCTTCTCCTTGGATTGTGATGGCTATTGTTATCTTATTGGTCTTTTCAATCAGCATTGTTTTGGTTTTCTCTGCGTTGATCATTAGGTCAAATCTTCTAATCGTTTCGTCAATCTGTGTAATAATATCCTGTAGTTTGGGTATAACTATATATCCGACGAAATTTGAAAGATATTGCACTGGCTGCCCATGTACAAAATCATTGACGTTAAGATCTTAATATAGACGCGGCTCTTAGCGTGTGAATGCACTTATGGGCGGTACTAAAAAGACGCTATAATAAGTGTCTTGATACATGAAAACATACACGCATGCATACATACATACATACATACATACAAGCACACATACATACAAACATACATACATACAAACATACATACATAAAAACATACATACATGCATGCATACATACACACATACATAGGGGCCTACATACATACATAAAAACATACATACATGTATACGAACATACGTAGTACGTACATACATATAACACATATCTACATACCTATATACACACGTCCGATAAGATGAAGCCCAGATCCTTCCTGTTTTCTATCTCCCAGTCTTTCTCGTTTCAAAAGGAATCCGCCTTAGCAGCTCCTCTACCTCCTTCTCTCGCTGGTCTCCTGGCGGTCGCACCTGGCCAGACCTCCACTATAGGTAGGCCTATTTCTGGACAACCTCTCTGAGTGTCTGACACGACGCAGCGCTCGTGAATAAGCTGGTGCCCTGCGATTAGTAAAGTCTAAGACACGAGAAGGCACGGCACGATGGGTTCGAGTTTGTGTACGCAAGCAAGACACCTGCGTATCTCCAAGGGTAGAAAGCGCAAAGATCGCCGACACGTTTGACTTTACGATTGGAGCATAAAAGCTCCCTGGTGTATTTCGGTGAGGTGACGACCAACGCGGCCCACCCCAAGAGATTCTTAAAGTTTATTCTCTCCTCAGCGGGGAGCCTTAATATTAAAAGAACCCTGCCTTGCGGTCTTATGCTTTCCCTGCGCAGACTGTAACCATAAGAATGGCCCATCTGTTTCGATTAGGATTGCCTTAGTAGCACTTAACGTTACGAGCTCCTCAGAGTTTCCATACCTCCATTCCGTATAGTGCGTGGAAACGATTAATTCTTTCCGATCGCGGTTTTATGATGCGTGGGCGGGATGAGCCTCTCTTGAACAGCAATATAAATGTTCAAGAGAGGCTCATCCCGCCTACTAGGGGCCTACTATTTTTTCACAGTGACTGTATGACCTCGATCCTGTTAATTTTTAAAAGAATTCATCGGGTGAGATACTTTACCACCGCTGCCCGTTTGAGGGCTACCACTATAAGGTGGGAACCTTATGTACGCCTCTCCAGCCTGGTGGGTTATACCAGCAAATATGATAGGCAGCCCCGCATTGAGGGGGGTGCTATGAGGCGTGGGCGGGATGAGCCTCTCTTGAACAGCAATATAAATGTAGGGGCCCCTACATTTATATTGCTGTTCAAGAGAGGCTCATCCCGCCTACTAGGGGCCTACTATTTTTTCACAGTGACTGTATGACCTCGATCCTGTTCATTTTTAAAAGAATTCATCGGGTGAGATACTTTACCACCGCTGCCCGTTTGAGGGCTACCACTATAAGGTGGGAACCTTATGTACGCCTCTCCAGCCTGGTGGGTTATACCAGCAAATATGATAGGCAGCCCCGCATTGAGGGGGGTGCTAAGGGTGCTGGAGCACCCGGGCCCGCAGTATGAGAGGCCCGCATTTTCGGAAGTACATTAAATTTTTTATTGTACTTGTTAATGGGCCCCGCACTGATGGCTATATAGGTAATCACAGCATCCGGGCCCGCACTAGCCTTAATGCGGCCCTGATGATAGGGATAGGTTAGAACGCATGTTACGTCGAACCATGTGCAGAGGCTTCCTTCTGCCCTCTCTCCCAAGTTTGGATAAAATTATTGATCCTGCGGATGCTCAGTGGCGGCGCCAGACCTTTTTTGTAACCAGGGCATAGCCAGCCAGGGCAGTCATACAAGTAACCAGTGCAGATGGCGATTTATGGAGAGCGCGAGCTTAAATGGTGACTATATATGATGGCGCTACCGCGCTCGTCATAAATCGCCACGGTGCCACCTCCACTATTATAGTTGTCTATAGCCAGGAGAACAGATGGGCGAAGCCCCCGGAATCTGAACGCCTTTTGACATGTGTAAAGCAAATTTTAACATTTCAGAGAATTTAGTGAATTTATATATCAGAATATAACAAATATGCACGAACAAATTCTGGATAGGGCAACAATTCTGGCAGGGCATCGACCAGGGCAAAGGCTTTTTTACCAAGGCATTTGCCCGGGCGCGCCCTGGTGTAGCGCGGCCCCTGCAGATGCTGGCTTATTTTTAAAAACAACTCTGTTGCCAGCCTTACCACGTCCTTCGTGGTATTTTTCATCCCCCACGACAAAGTAAATACGACTTACGGACAAGAATCACAATTTTACGCTTCCGCTAAAGATAACTGTACTTTTATTCCTCGTGTTTTTTTTTAAATTAACACTTCCATTTACATGTATTCTCTCCACTTAAAGCCATTCTAATATTTTCGTGCTTCTGTAATCTGTTGCGTTGTTGTCAACTGGACTTGTTGAATTGAATGAATATTGATTGATTGATTGATTGATTGATTGAAGAATCTTTTTAATTGTAACTGACAGCGATTATTAATATTGCGGCTCCTCAGGTAATCTCATCAGAGGTGGGCCCTACTCCCGCCCTGCTTTCTCAAGACCACAGAGTCGAGCAGAATGTCCTTCCGTGTACGTGCCGTGCTACCCCAGGATTGAAATCTCTTAAATAAGCCACTGCCTTGGCAGTGTGAGAATTGTAGAAAAAATACTGTGGGGGCGGGTGGTCAGACTTTGATGAGTTTGATCCATGTGTAGCTGAATATCTTATCCGTATTTTGCAAACTAAGAAAACTCAAAAATGCAATAGAAAGCTTAAATTATACTTAAAGTGATGACAACACCAAATTTATTACTATACAATTCACATTGTTACAAATCTCACAACAAACCAGAGCATTACTTTATTAGTAACCTATTATTAACCCACAGAGTGAATTGTGAAAGAAAATGATAAAATATAAGCACAATATAGTCACACTAGCACAACTGAGGGTTGGTTGGAAACGACCCCCCTGGGGTGTGCAATGAAGTCTTGACTGAAGGGGTCCAAAGAAAGACTAAGGGTTGAACCTCCCAACCCCCCGAAAATTCTCACCCTGCGTCTCGGTATGCAAACCGGATACCACGCGCTCAGAGGTGCACGGGATATACGCCATAACCAACACCACATCTGGTTAGTTTCTCTTGTAGAGGAGCTACTGAAAATCTCTTACAGTAGCAATCACACAGACATCAAAGGATGGTCGCTGCTGTGGATAAAGAGCTGATGAAAGTCGATCCGGACTTCCGGAGGTGACGGTGGTTGATGAAGTTGAGACTGATCAGGATCAGGGAGGTTCGCGTGGAATCATCGGCTTTGATGAAGATGAAGACGATCTTTCGAGAGAACTGCACCGCGTTGACCTTTACGAAGTTCGCGTCTGCAATTTCTGAATTCGAATGAAGACGGATTACCGCCCGATTGCATGACTGTATCCTAGCGCCGCTCGTCCGGCGTGTATTCTTGTGCAGATCAAAGAGCAACAGATTGGAAGAGAGAAAGAGAGAAAGAGAGAGAGAGAGAGAGAGAGAGAAGAGAGAGAGAGAGAGAGAGAGAGAGAGAGAGAGAGAGAGAGAGAGAGAGAGAGAGAGAGAGAGAGAGAGAGAGAGAGAGAGAGAGAGAGACAGAGACAGAGACAGAGACAGAGAGAGAGACAGAGACAGAGACAGAGACAGACAGAGACAGAGACACAGACACAGACACAGACACAGACACAGACAGAGACACAGACAGACAGAGACAGAAAGAAAGAAAGAGACAGAGAGACAGAGGGAGTAGGGAGAGTGAAAGAGAGAGGGAGGAGGGAAAGAAAGACAGAGAGAGAAGAGAGGGAAAGAGAGACACAGAGAGAGAAAGAGGGAGAGACAGGCAGACAGACAGACAGAGAGCGATGAAGAGAGAGGAGAGGGAGGGAGGGAGGGAGGGAGGGAGGGAGGGAGGGAGGGAGGGAGGAAGGGAGGGAGGGAGGGAGGGAGGGAGGGAGGGAGGGAGGGAGGGAGGGAGGGAGGGAGTGACGGAGGGAGGGAGGGAGGGAGGGAGACAGAAACAGAGAGGGAGTGGGGAAGAGAGGGCGTCGTCTGTGATGAGAGAGTGGATGAGGAAGGGACGAGATTGAACTGAGGATCGATGGGACGGTGCCACGAGAGGCGTCGTTGTCATAGCAACGCTGTCCATGGAAGTTTGTTAGGATCTTCATCGAGCACTTGGTAGTCCTTTTCTACGGTGGCGCTATATAAGGGCGCTGATGATCATGATGACGACGACGATAGAGATAATTTCAAGATGACATTGATAAAGATGATAACGATTATGATGATGACAATGACATTGATAAAGTTGACAGTGATAAATAAATATTATAACGATGATGATGACGACGATGATTACAATGATGATGACGACGACAATGACGGTGAGAAAGACGAAAATAACAAGATGATAACGATGATAATGATAACGATGGTGATGAAGATAATAATGTTGATGATGTGACCATGACAATGACTGATGACAATGTCGGATCCATAAAAGCACATTCAAATTTCAAACACACACATACCTGCACATACATGTGCAAACATACGCCCGCTATTACTAATCCAATTGCCATTAGTTTCACACACAGACACACACACACACAGACACACACACAGACACAGACACACACACAGACACAGACACACACACACACTCATGGACTTTGCTGTTGGAACCATCCTCCATTCATTTCCCGCACGTGTGCTATTGTTGCACTTGGCAGCATTCACCAACATTTACAAACCGCATATTATGTGGCTTCATTTGAGCGGAACCACTTCAACACCATCCTATTGAGTGTCACTTCATGCATACATCATTGGTCGTCGTGTCCAGATGATGTATATGTTATTATTAACACATAAATCACATAGATTTATACATAGTCATGCCTATAGGAAACATGCAACTGCAATATATATATATATATATATATATATGTATATATATATACATATATATATATACATATATACACACTCACATATCGAGATTTCGACAGCAACTCAATAACTGTTGCAAAAAATTAGACACTCTCAGTATGACGACTTTTGTTGGGCTTCCTTTGTACATTGATGTATGATTATGTCGTGATGACTTTGTGGAATGGTACAAAATAAAAAATAACTGTTACTTTATTATAGTACTCCACAAATAGCTCAGAAGCCATTTTCTGCTCATCATAATAGGCACCATTTTAGATCTGCTATCGGTAGCCGTGTAACAGCGCGTTTGTGACGTTCATTAAACGCGCTATATATGTGCACAAATACATACATGTACATAGTTTACACACTTACATACTTACTTACACATACACGTATAATCATATACATCCAAGTTATACTGTACATTCAATATAGACCCATCCTTTAAATCCAGACACACACACACACACACACACACACACACACACACACACACACACAACACACACACACACACACACACACACACACACACACACACACACACACACACACACACACACACACACACACACACACACACACACACACACACACCGACACACACACACCGACACACACACATACACACGCACACACATCGACAGCAACCAAAGAAATCTACGTCGCGGGAACCAGCTTATTCACAAGAGCGAATCAAAACAAACTCGAAAGGCTGGTTTCCCTTCAAATTTATATATGTACAGTTTGTAGTATATATATATATATATATATATATATACAATACATATATATTAATACATATATATTAATACATATATATTAATGCATATATATTTATACATATGAGAGCCTGTATGGTATATACATATATATATATATATACAACATACACGTATGAAGGTCCTTAAATGTATATATCTATATATATTTCTATAGAGTGCGGAGTATGAATGGGTGCGAGAGCTCAGTCTGGTCTGGATGAATGAGGAGTCGAGGGCTTCAAACAGGATCAGTGCTGCCACCGTCAATAATTCCAGCAGCACTGACCTCACTTGAGAACCTCAACGTCCGCTTATATCAACGCCTTCTATAATACAGGTTACACGACCCGCCATTCCCTAGGCGGCGCCACCAACACATACCCATCGACTACGCCACGACCATTCCATAGATGGCGCCTAGTCGCCGTGCATTCCCTAGAGGGCGACACTCCGTCGTTCTCAATACGCCGCCTACGAACGGGGTTAAGAAAGGGCGCCGGGTGCGATTCGATGAAGGCTCCCAGACAGCACCACACCGCCCCGTGACCTTTGACCGACTTGGGTGACACTGTTTCAGATAGAAATGGGACGCAAATAACAATGACTCATTGTCTTGATACCACCAAGTCGGCCGGTGATATTCGATATACATTCATACATACATATTCATTGTCTCAGGCTACTGCTTCATGTTTAACCTACGCACACGTTTTGCTTTGTTCTACGCTTAGTCAGTTAATCGATTACCTGATACTATTGAATTTGGTGGGGAAAATCGATTTTTTTTATACTTGTTTATTGGGAAAGGCCTATATTCTTATGTGTAGCAGATTGGCCCGATTACGTTAGACACCTTTATAAACATTCACCAATAAAATAATGTAAATAATTACAGGCTTGATCAGTACGTATTTATGGTCAACGTTAGACACCTTTATAAACGCTCAACAAAGACCCTTAATATCTGTAAATAATGTAGCGTGGTGAGTTATTTTACAAGTAGCTTGTGGTCACCTCCTTTTGAATAGATTTCTCGCCGTGATTGCCAATTTTAATATAAGTTCATGATTGTCCGTACTCTGGTAGTGCCAGTCCAAAGCCAGCAAAAGGAGGAGGGCAGCGTCAACGGCCCTGGCAGCCAGAGGGAATCCTTAAACACTAGAATCTGCTGGAGGTTTATTCAATAGAGCTGCAAAGAGCTGTTCAAATAAATTTACCCTGATCGACGTGAACGGCCTTTCGTGCCAAACGATGTCATCAAAAATGGAAACAAGTCGTGACTATAACTCGTGATGTACCGAAGTAATCCCTCGCTCGTCACGATGACGTCAGATATCGTGACGCTTTCTTCCGTCTCTGCTTTACTTCCTTCTGTCAATCCCACGATTCTCTGCAAATCGATCGTCCTCTGTAACCAATCTGAACCACGTGACTATTTATCTGCCACGCTGCTCTTTAACCCCTAGGGGTTTTCCAAGTGACATATTATGTACATCTGTGAGAAGCACTGCATGCATGTTGGTTTTTCGAGACAACGGAAGCTGTCCAACTAATTTGTCGT
>OY744609.1:64341990-64379490 GCA_963556255.1 Allolobophora icterica | reverse complement strand
GCCTTTGTTTCTTTTGCCTTCGAATCTTGAAGATAACGCACTGTGTGGGATTCGGTCAACTGGCATTCTCTCTACTTGTCCAAACCATCGGAGTCTTCGTTGAACGATTTTGTCTAGCAGAGTTGTTTGGATACCTAACGATTGTCTTATATTATCGTTTCTTATTTTCTGTAGTCTTGAAATCCCTGCGATCTTCCGCAGCCAAACCATTTCACACAAGTACACTGGCGTAAACTTGTCCAAAATATGGGGGGGGATTTTGTTATTCACTCAACACTTGTTGCACTAGGTGTACAGTCCATCTCAATTATTGGGGGGGCACGTGCCCCGTCTCCCCCCCCCCCAGAGTCTACGCCTATGCATGAGAAGATTCTACAACTGGATCATCTGTGGAGTGACTGTCATTTGGTGGGCCATCCGTTGATACAAAGGCGCTCTAAAATAGCTAATTAGTAGTAATTAATCATTCTAAACACAATAATTAACACTTTACATTCGCATTACATAAATTTAAAAACAATTTACACGCATTTTAAAAAGTTCCTCGGTGATATATATCGCTGCGGATGAAACGGGAAACCGTCTGCGGAGGCGATTGAAATTCACCCCAAGGCGCGGGGACAGTCGAGTAGCAATGGGGGAGGGACAACGGCCGAGGCCAAGCTAAGGCCATCGAACAGTGTTTCAGTACGCTGGCTTTATCTGATGGCCAGCAAGGCGGGAATTTTGGCCTCATTCGACCGCCGCTACTCGGTCGACGTCAGGCAGGCCACCAACCGCCAGCCAGCCTCATCACAAAGGCATCTCTACGCAGGCGTAGGCCTCGAGGACTCCGCCTAGGGAGGCCTACTTTCGCAACCTGGCCGCAAGCCAAGCAAGCGCTGACGAACATAGACAGACAGACAGACAGACAGACAGACAGACAAACACACAGACACACAGACACACACACAGAGCATATCATATATATATACATACGCAGCCAAAAATAATACAGTGCCTTACGCGCTGCGACCGTAGGTCTGCCGGCGTTTAGTCATAGAGCGAAAGGGAGAGATAGGACGAACGAAAAACAGACGGACAGTGAGACAGACAGAACGATACACACAGACGGGCAGGTAGGGAGAGAGAAGGAGGCGGTGCGGGTGAGGCATGTCAGTCACGTGACGTTAGGGTGAATCAGACGAAAATCGATCAGGACGCCAAAGGACAAAGAATTTCTGTTCTGCAAGAAAAGAACAAAGAACTTGGAATACGGAAAAAGAAGGAAAACTCATTGTCTCTTTTAAAAACTCGATATCGCCGCACCTAAGAAAGGAATTGTCGCTTTCATCGCAAACAAAGAAAACAAGGCACAAAATCGCTGTGGCAGACAAAGGATTCTCGCGAGTCAAAAAAAACTGGTGGCCCTAGGCTAGGACCACGTTATGTTAATATTATCTTCAATTGTTTCATAATATGATTCAGTTACTCAGGAAATTTAATGGCTTCGAGGGGTACTGAAGTCGACTTAACTTAATCTTATAAAGAGCTTATGAAGATTGTAATATAATCTTCATAAGTTAATTAAGGCCTGTTAATTAAGGAAGTGGATTTTTCATATTATGAAAAATCCCCTTCCTTAATTAACAGGCCCATCGCTTTCGCTGTTGTTGTAATTAATTCGAATTAAATAGAAACTCTACAATCCGTGGAAGTTACAAGACGAACTAAGCGCTCCGTTAATCTACTTTTATTGCGCGTACCTTGATTTGCTACAGAACAGTTACTGTGTGCTTAAGGTTATTTGGTCTCCTCACACGAAGCGAGATATTTTGGATTTGTATTTAGTAACTTCTATTGCGCCGGTATCTAATGGACAAGGCATCAACCGATGGCACACCAAAACCAAGCCATAATCAGTCAACACCCAGAAGATCAGTACACTATGACAGACTACAAAGAGTTGCCGTTTCATTTGCGTTACACAGGATCGAGTGAGTTAGATCCGATTCAGTACGATAAGGGTGTTCGATGGGATGTTCGAGGTACTCGATGGTGTAGTGGTTAGCGTGCTGCGCTGTCAATCGAGAGGTCAGGGGCTCACATCCCCAACAGGGCAGACATTATTTTGGTTCGAGATTTCTGCTCCATCTGCGCCCTAACTCAGACATATAATCATTACACTGTCGGTGGGAAGATGAGACGACGAGGAAGAGGACTTGCCACCCGACCTCATATGCCGAGGCTAAATAAATGAAGTCGCTAACAGTTCATACCCATGGCTGCCTCTCATGGATTGCTCTTCTTGTTCGTCTACATTAAGTTCCAAATAAGACTAAAAGTCACACCTGTTCAAGAAATGTTACGCTGATCCAAACATCCAGCCGTGCTTTTTGCAGTTTCTCTCGATCTCATCCAAACCTACCGTAGCAGCTTCTTCTTCTTCTTCTTCTTCTTCTTCTTCTTCTTCTTCTTCTTCTTCTTCTTCTTCTTCTTCTTCTTCTTCTCTCTCTCTCTCTCTCTCTCTCTCTCTCTCTCTCTCCTTCCCTCCCTCCCTCCCTCCCTCCCTCCCTCTCTTTCTTGCTTTCTGTCTGTCTGTCTGTCTCTCTTTCTCTGTCTGTCTCTCTGATCTTCTGGCTACCTCGTTGTTTCTCAGGGCATTATTAGACAACTCCTCTGACACGACGCAGCACTTGTGAATACTCTTGTTTCCTAAGCTTAATCGTAATCGTAATCTCCAAATTTCTAAAGCGCTACTCTAAAGCTAAGCGCAAAGCACCCGCTTAGCGTTTACATAGCGCTTTTGATTCTAGAATTTGCGATCACGGTAGCGACTGTTCTGCATAAGAGTGAGCATTATGCTTGTGTAATGTATTTTACACGTTCGTAATCACTGCTCAGACCGGTAAAGCTAACTCGTAAGTCTGAACTGGCGCTTCAAAAATCGGTAGACTACGCCTCTAACTAATGAGATTTGACATCAGTTGCAATGGTAGAACATGCTCTGGCAGACTTGCTATACTGTAGCCTATTTGCAGCTGTTTTTGTCTGGTTCATTCAAAGGCTACATGTAATCTCTCTCTGTGTCTCTCTCTTTGTCTCTTTCTGTCTGTCTGTCTCTGTCTCTCTATCTGATTACGATGTAATAAGTATAGTAAATCTTACAATTACACTTTCATGTCTCTGCCTTTCTACCTATCTGTCTGTCTGTCTGTTTGTCTGTCAGTCGCTGGTATTCTGAGCAAATGGCCTCTGTTCTTTACTATATATCTTTGGAAAACCACTCTGATTTGACGCAGCGCTCATGAATAAGCTGACGCTAGGCCGTAATCTTTGCTCTATACTGCCAGACAGTCGACGTCTGTTAAGTCGTGGCCACAACAGTGTCTCTTGTTTGTAGACATTCGATCTAAACACCGCTCAAGTTTTAACTAGCAACTCGTCGTTTATAAGAACTCTATTGTTGCCATGACGATGACCTGACCCAGTACTAAAAAGAAACTTGGTCCAGTATATATAAAAGAGAGGTTGATGACGATGTCAGCGATTGTAATGAACCCCGACAACAACGACTACATGTGATGAAGATAACTTACTTCCCGCATCCAACTAAAGGTACTTATCCATATTCGCCGATCTTACCTGGGACTTGCTCCTAAATACCTCTGTGATTCATTACGTCTTCCCGTCTCAGCTAGCTCCCTTCGCCCTCTTCGTTCATCTGATCGACTTGACTTATTTGTTCCCCGAGTGAGAACGGCGATGGCCCAGTCTCGTTCCTTTGTTAGTATTGTCCCTTCACTGCGGAATCAGCTTCCTCCTTCGGTCCGGGCTGTAGTACTATATGGTGGTCCTGCCACAGTATTTTGTTGTCTTAAACTTGCCTTTATTCCCGAGGACTTTCGCAATAGGAGCGCCTCTGATTGGTGGGCACTGGGTAGAGGCGCTGTATAAGTTTTGAAACACAATACAATACAATAACTATGACGATATGGACATACATCGATTTCTATTTAGAATGACGAGCACGCTTAAAAATATTGTGATGATGACGATGATCACGACGAAGATACTAATAAACGAAGATACTAATGACGAAGATAGTAATAAACGAAGATACTAATAAACGAAGATACTAATAAACGAAGATACTAATATACGAAAATGTGAATGACGATAATGACAAGAAATGAGATGATGAGGACCATGATAACAAAGAAGAAGATGACTATAACGACAAAATGACGACGAAGATACTATGATTGATGATACTGATATGAAAAGAGATGATGACAACAAAGAAAATGACGATAACGACAAGAAAGGAGATGATGACGACGTTGACGGTGATGAAGATGATGGTGATGAAGATAATGGCACAGTGAGGGAGAAGAAGCGTTTATGGAAGCCACAAAAGAATTAAGTATTTGAACAGAGAGGTCACAAAAAGACAGAGAACGATGGATACAAAGACAGAGACAGAAAGAGACAGAGGCACAGATGAAGAGACGGAAGGAGACAGACAGACAGGGAAGAGGAGGAGGAGTGAGACAGACGGACAGATGTTGAGAGAGAGACGTCATCAGCGGGAAAGACTTGAGAACGAGGAACAAAGAAAAACTGTAGTAGACAAAAAGGTAGCGAGAAAAAACACGACGAGTGATGGAAGAAAGGATGAAGATAGAACGGGGAATTTGAGAGAGAGACAGAGAGATAGACAGACAGACATACATACAGAGAGAGAGTGAGAGAGAGAAAGAGACGGAGAGAGAAACAGAGAGAGAGAGAGAAAAAGAGAGACAGACAGACAGACAGACAGACAGACAGAGAAACAGAGGGAGAAAGAGACAGACAGAGAGAAACAGGGACACAGACAGACACAGAGCGACAGAAAGAGAGGGAAAGAGAGACTCAGAGAGAGAAAGAGACGGAGAGAGAGAGAGAAAGAGACTGAGAGAGTGAGAGAGAGAAAGAGACGGAGAGAGAAACAGAGAGAGAGAGAGAGAAAAAGAGAGACAGACAGACAGACAGACAGACAGACAGACAGACAGAGAAACAGAGGGAGAAAGAGACAGACAGAGAGAAACAGGGACACAGACAGACACAGAGCGACAGAAAGAGAGGGAAAGAGAGACTCAGAGAGAGAGAGAGAGACGGAGAGAGAGAGAACCCCCTCTCATTAAGGTCGAGAAACAAAGACAGACTCACAAAGGAAATAAAACAGAAGAAAGAAAACAGAGACAGGTCGATACAGTCACGTAAACACAGACACACAGATATAAAGACAGACAGACAGACTGATATTACATGCAGACAGACAGACAGACAGACGTACAGTAACATGCAGGCAGACAAAGAACTGTATATGGACAGATGCATGCAGATAGAGACACGTATATAGGCAGAAACATATAGACGTACAGGGTCTATCCACATGACAGACAGACATACAGATAGAGACACAAAGACAAAGAGCAACAAATAGGAAGACAAAGACAGGTTACAGACATAGAGAGGGAGAGACACACACAGCAGAGCAAGACAAAGAGCGAGGCAGAGGAAAAGACATATGCGAAAAAGACAGACAGAGACAGACAGACAGACAGACAGACAGACACAGACAGGACGACACAAAGACAGGCAAACAGAGAGACAAACAGACAGACAGACATGTGAAGCGAGTCTGCGTCACAGACGACGACAACGCCAACGATTACATGAACAACAACGACACAACGAAAACGACAAAGCAATGATAATGACGACAACGAGGAAAGCAGTAAAGTAACAACTCAGAGTTAAAAGCCATGTACAACGTAAAGCTTCTCGGATGAGTGCAACAACAACGACTACGATGGCTTTTCTTAATCAACTGACGTCCAAACTAGAATCTGTTCAACAACTTCATCATGCGTAGTTGCATGACAACTACTAATATCTTGACTAATTAATTACATAGTATGAATAGTATCGGCCGATATTATCATCGTTATCGCAAGAATGACGCTTGTTCGTCTATAAAATTTCATTTAAAACTGATTAAACTGAAATAAAATATAAAATTAACGTTATGAACCGCCAATGATGTTGTATCATGGATTAAAGTCTGAAGAAAGGGGTGGAGCTGTTGATAATGATGATGATGATGACGATGATGATGATGATGACGATGATGATGTCAATGCTAGTAGAGGTGATGATGATGATGATGATGATGATGGTGGTGGAATTGGTGGTGGTGATGATTATAATACTGTTGTTGATGATGATGATGATGATGATGATGATGATGATGATGATGATGATGATGATGATGATGATGATGACGATGATGATGATGATGATGATGGTGGTGGTGGTGGTGGTGGTGGAATTGGTGGTGATGATGATTATGATACTGCTGATGATGATAGTGATGATGATGGTGGTGATGACGATGATGGTGATGATGTCGGTGCTAGTAGAGGTGATGATGATGATGATGATGATGATGATGATGATGATGATGATGATGATGATGATGATGATGATTATGATGATGGCAGTGGTGGTGATGATGATGGTGGGATTTGTGGTGATGATGACTATGATACTGCTGATGATGATAGTGATGATGATGATGGTCGTGGAAGTGTTGATGATGATGATAGTCTTGAAGCATCTGTTGCAGTTCTTTTCTTACCTTGGACATCTTTTGATGACAGCCGATAAGATAAAAGTATCGATCACAGTTACGGCATTTTCCGTAACTAGGTTCATCTGAATCTTGCCGCCGTCAAAAGGGATGAATATGAGAAAGAAGAAAAAGAACAAGGTGGGATGACGATGATGAAAGATGACGATGACGTCGACGAAGATAATGACGATGTTGATGGCGATGATGATGACGCTGTTGAGAATAATATCGATGATGAGGAAACAGAAAATTTTACCGGGTTTAGAAGAAGGTGTTCCTCTCCGATGTTGATCGTTGGCTTCGTAAAGAAAGCGCCAGAAATCGTGTCCTTACCATCTTCCTATCTCCACTCTCTCCGTCTCTCTGTCTCTTTGTCTCTCTCAAACGCTGGTATTTCTTCAAACTGTCGCCAGGCTCGGTCGTCAACTACGGCGAACGACAGCAGAGGACGAGAAAACGGTGGCGCCTGCGAGCAGATCTTCGAACCGAGCGGCGTGAGAGAGAGACCGAGAACAGGCCGAGGGAAAAGAGTCGTCTACGAAGGCCACTGACTCTCCCCGTTGGCTTCCCTCATCCACCACCAGGACAACACAAAGATGTTTCTTCGGCCTACTCCCGGGTAAATCACCCTTCCCCTGCCGCACCATCCCCCTTCCCCTCTCCTCCTCCTCCCCTTCTTCCTCCTCCCCCTCCTCCTCTTCCCAAACCCGTTCTTTGTGTGGATTTGAGAGAGAAAGGGAGCCTGCCACTGTACCCGGGCCGCGCCGAGGTTTATACCGGGCGGCAAGATGATGATGATGGTGATGATGATGATGATGGGTCGACCGGTAGGGGGCCCAGGTTCCAACGCCAGGCTCCTAATCACCGCCCTTCCTTACTCATCCCGCCATGTGTCACCAGGGTCACGGCGCAGACGCGGCGCGTGGAACGGTCCACTGGACGGGGGTGCACAGGTCCGCTTCTTTGTTTGACCCGATTTTCGAAACGTCGACCTCATTCGGTTCGACGAAGCGTGACAAGGTCTTGTTTAGCCCCCACCCCGGCCGGGCGACCCCCCAACGCAAGTGACCACTCAGCGGGTTACGGGAAATCAACGCGGCTGGATATTTACATGGTTTTGGAACTCAGATTATCATGTGCTGCCGTGTGTAGCCGGGTTCTTTGTTCGAGATTTTGCGCCGGAGAACGGTCCACTCGTTGCCGAGGGGTGACGGGTTGGAGTACTGAACATACAAAGGCTATGGAAATGCGGGTGGTTGGGTGAGCTCATGCGGTGGTTATAGCGCTCTTTCTTCTAGAATATTCGAAGTTTCTGGAAGATTTCGAGGAAGCCAATGTTCTTTCATTCTTTCTGTTTGAAGATTTTTTAAAGGTTATGTAATTTGAGGGTCGTCTCGAGTGAGTCATTTTCCACAAAGCGCCCCTGCGCAGTACGAGTTCGAACCTTGGGGGGTCACAGTGAATGTGTATGGACTGCGAGCAAGACCATTAAAGAACAATTGCGCAGAGACATCGATTGAGTCTTAGTCACTCGTAGCGGAAAATAAATATTCATAGATATAGTAACGACTAAAAGAGCAATACATACATACATACATACATACATACATACATACATACATACATACATACATACATACATACATACATGCATACATACATGCATGCATGCATACATACATACATACATACATACATACATACATACATACATACATACATGCATGCATATAAATATACATGCAGTACATACACACATGTACATACATATAAACATACATGCATACAAACACATACATACATACATAAAAACATAAATACACACATACATACATACATACATACATAGATATATACACGTACACACATACATAATACATACATACATACATACAAATTAACATACAAATAAACATACATATAAACATACATAAATACATACATACATACATCATACATACATACCTGCATACATACACACACAACATACATACATACATATAAGCATACATACATACACACACAACATACATACATACATATAAGCATACATACATAAATACATATATACATAAGAACAACCCACAGACACAGGTCATTACATAGGCACATATGATGTTGGGGTATGTACATTTATGTATGTAGAGGTGCATGTATGTTTGTATGTATATATATATGTATATTATATAATATGTATGTAGGTATGTATTTGTGTTTGTATGCATACGTATGTTTGTATGTATGTACAGTTGTACATAGATGTTCAAAATGTGCCTTTTGTAAAGCCCCAAAGGCGTTGATAGTAAATGATGTAATCGCTACAACGCAACATTTATGACGTTTTTATGACGACATTCGATAATGATGTCGTCACGAGTTCAGATTGTCTCACGTAGATGGTTACGGGACTTAGGAGCAGGAACATGGGATACATGTTTTTGTGTGACTTTTGGTTCCTTTAAGCTGCGAAACTACCCTCCACTATCACAACAGCCACGCAACCTGAATCATAAAGACTTGGTTTGATATGTGGATACTTTATCAGCGTCATGCATAAGCCGCGTTAGGGACAAGAGTTTATAAACACGGGCGCTATATAAAATCAAGTCCGTCAAAGCCAGACTGTTTGGTTGGTTCAGCAGTCATGTCTGATTTCGGGAATGAGAAACCCCATCCTCTGGGTTGACAATCTAGTACGCTAACCACTAGACTATTGGGGGGTGAGGAATCTTCACCACTGGGTGACGGTCCAGAAGCTAGTCATTAGACTCTAATAGGGAGATGAGGAACCCTGGACCTCTGGATTGACGACCCAGCACGTTAGCCATTGTACCTTTCGGGTGGGGGGTGAGTAACCCCGAAGTTCTGGGTTGAAGGGTTCATTTCAATGCGAATAGGAATGGTAATGTTTTAAAATAGTTTCCAAATGACTGAAATTGCACTTTCCATTTGAAAAATAATTACCCTGGGAAGTTCAGGGTAAGTCCAGCGATGTCTAGGGCCTCGTGTCCAGGGCCTCATATCCAGGGCCCTGTGTCCAGGACCGTGGGATTCGTCCATTGTCGGCTTAAGCTAGGGACGTGCATGGGAACTTTCCATTTTACGTTAAACGATTGGTCGGTTGCTATGGTGAGTAAGTGTTGCCATGTCGACCATGTCAGGCGTATCCACGAGGAATTGCGTGGCTGGCAATATTGCAATAACGTTGCCAGTGCTGATAGAACGATGGTGTTTGTGGGGCAGAGGACAAAGAACACGTTTTTTATGCTCTTCTGAATTTGGAGAAGACTTCGCTCTGTTTCAGAAGCGATCCTTCCCTTTTTCAGATAGGGGGCCATCCATATATTACGTACGCAAAAATCCGGGAAAATTTGACCCCCTCCCCCTCTGTTCGCAAGCGTACTTTCTTCCACACCCCCCCTGTGTACGTACACTTGACGCTCACCCCCCCCCCGAAGACCAGCTGTAGAAAATGCCTCTACTGTCTGCACTTTAGTCCAGATTGAAGGATGAGTGAGGGCCAATATAGACAAATTATAGGTATCTCGTTCACAGCACAGAATAACTGCACATGGCTTTTGTATAATGTAATGAAATGCCATCGAACGACTATAGGACAATACAGAGTTATAAATAGGCTAATGTGGACGTCATAATTAGAAATTTATTTTTGCGTACGTACACTTTTGTCCCCCCCTCCCCCCGTTCGCACCCGTACGCAAAATCGCCAAAATCCGACCCCCCCTCCCCCCTCATCGCGTACGTAATATGTGGACGGCCCCTATGTGGTTCGGGCGTGGTAAGGTCGGAGAGCGGACAGTTCTAGCGTGACATCAGCACGTACAACACCCATATGACTGTGTAACTGTAACTGAGCAGTTATACAGCGTCGCTCAAAGAGCAAAGCAAATAGGAGGCGAAGTCATTAAAACTATTGTAATTGCAATTAGGACAATATCTATAGCATCGTCAGTAGCAAGCTTCTTCTAGGATACTTTATATATACTGTCAACTATCAGTGCAAAATTCGCAAATGATAAGTTAGGTAGGCTCTAGCATGTACATTTAAACTGTTTTGAACGTATAGATACATTCTAACTAGGTTTGCATAAGTTAGGAAAACAGTGTACATCTACACCAAAGTTAAGGCACGTAGTGTTCTAATTGTGCCACTGACTTTTCATTCATTCATTCACCATTCATTCATTCATTCATTCATTCATTCATTCATTCATTCATTCATTCATTCATTCATTCATTCATTCATTCATTCATTCATTCATTCATTCATTCATTCATTCATTCATTCATTCATTCATTCATTCATTCATTCATTCATTCATTCATTCATTCATTGAAGGATTTAGATAGCGCCCCTTCAATGGAAGTACTCATAGGCTTTCGTATGGGCAGCAGTGACCATCTGGACGAAGATGAGACGGAGAGTGAACTTCTGAAATCAACAGCCACCTCTTCTATCGTGTCAGCAGTTTAATTATAATGTGGACGTTTTTCTATAGCGACAGTGTGGCCTCAACCCTGCTCATTTTTTAATGAATTGATCGGGTGAGATCCTTCACCACCGCTTCCCGTTTGAATGGGTATCACGTCATGTAAGGTCCCTGTGTACGGACCGTGCTAGCCCGATTTTCAAATCTCTTAAATAGGCTACGAATCGAAAGACGAACAGGGCTCGCACTCGCAGAGGCTCATGGGAGTACGCTCTAACAGTCTAACTAGTTCAGCCTCGGATGCAGCAGCGGCAGTGCTCTCGTAAAAAGCAAAGAAAAACGTGGCCTCGAAAGAGTGACTAATTACCAAGAGGACATAAAACCCGGGCAGCTGTCGCCAGAGGCAGCTCAGACACAGAGATAATAATATGTTCAACTTTGCTTTTCAGACTAACCGCATCAGTCGTATTAGTTCCACTTGACTCAGTGTTGTTGAAAAACTGATTTTGACCTGTCACACTGGGAAGGGAATCATGTGCTCTTCATATAACTATCGTGTCACGAAGCAATTTGCTCGGCCGTAATGGACTTTAAAATAAACATCATTAACTTCGGGCGGCTGAATTAGGCGGTGCGAATGTACATAAGTCCCATCCGTCAGTATAATTGGGTGTTCGGTGCAAATGGGGCTGGACGGACTAATGGGTGTACCAAAGGGGTAGAGATGTGTGTAGCCCGGACCTCAGAAACACCCATCACAAGTTCTTGTTCGCAGTAACTGAACCCGGTCACTATGGAAATGGCTCTTGAATCACGTGATCCATATAGGGCCCACGTTCCCATATGGAACCCGTATTGAGCCAATATGGGTCCCGTACCCCATGAATATTGTGGCAGGGTAAGTGGCGGACTGACGTCCCGGATGTTGACCTGATTACGTCATTGGTTCGTGCTCTTCGCACCGGCGCTGTAGAAGTTACTAATTACAGTTACAAGAATCGATAGATTGGCGTTTTCGTTCCGCTCAAATCATCGCCCAGATCGAATATTTACTCATTGGGGGGGGGGAGATGGTTTAGTGGTTAGCGTGCTGGTCCGTGAACCCACCAGTCCAGGGTTCAACTTCGCGTCAGAGCCATAAGATGTTTAGACAATTGCGATCCACTTGCGCCCCATAGCAGGCTCAACCATAGAATGAGTTCACTGACTATACAGAGTCGGTGTAAAGAACAGGCAGCAGGGGAGAGGATTGGTCAGCCGCACTCATATGCCGAGGCTAAGAAAAATGTAGTCGCTAATACCGCATAAACGCGTATAGCCGCGTCGCGAATGGAGGCGAATTAAGGGACTGCTCATTTTTACTTTGAGCCAGGAAAAGAGTTCCAAGAGTGAGCCTAACATTTTAGATATAGAGAGCCTCCTAGCGAACATGGCTGTAAACGTTCTGAGGATTTCAGACCAGGGCTGATTATAGACACCGCTGTTCTTCTCTGGTAGAACTTATGTAGCAGTGTAGCAACGCTTGATAACGACACAAAGCATTTATCGATGGCGCGCCAGTGCCTTCGTGTAATCCTTAGCACACGTTCTTCGCTTTTTTAAATGAAGTGATAGGTTTAAGTTTCTTTAACTTTAACTAAGGAAGTAAGGATTCTGTTTAAGTAAAGTGAGGATGATGATGACTAAGACGATGATGACTAAGCTGATGATGATGGGACATGAGTATAACGAAGAGGTAGATGATGATTATAATGATGATGGTGATGATGTTGTTGATGATGATGATGACGATGATGATGATCAAATCAAATCAAAACAAACCAAATCATTCTTTATTGAAACCATGCAATGTACAATGGTAATAACGTAGTTGAGGAACACTTCAACAGAATGACCTCAAGGGTAGGCCCTGAAGTGAGAAAACTCCCGCTAATAGGGACACCTATTTGCAACGCATTATTTGAGGAAAATTTAGGCCCGTTTGGGTGCTACAGAAAATAATTAGTCTTATTCTCTGCATGATGTCAGATTTCCACGGAGGCCTCCTCCGCAAGGAGAAGGATAAAGGACGAACACTTTATAACACACGCAAAGTTATAATAATTGATAATAATGACTTAATTAATCTTAACTAGGCATAGAGAATAGTAATAGAATCAAGAATTAGCATTATCAATTAAGTATTTTCGTAATTTTCTTTGGAATCCCTGCAGGGTCCCAGTCTGCTGGAGCGAGGGGAGAGAGCATTCCAAACTTGAGGCCCTGTGATATTGATTGAAAACCTACGGGAGTTTAAATGGGCAAATGGAGTGCGGTATTTGTAGGAATTCATTGTATAGTGGGAGTGAATATCTGTACCCGGGTGAAACAGACTCATAAATTTTATTGATAGGCCCCTAAGCGATGACGTGAAAATGTATACATGAAAACACCAGTTTGAAACTGCCCTATATGGTCAACTCTCAATAATTTATGTCTAGAGTAAATAGGACCTGTATGGGAGCCCCATGGCGCATTACTAATAAATCTGACAGCTCTTTTCTGTAGAAGAAGTAGCTTCTGGAGACGACAGCTATATGTGGATGTCCAAACCAAATTACAGTATGATAAGTAGGGATAAATGAGGGAGTAATATAACTGAGTGCGTATAGAAGAAGGAAGCTTACTGGATGCCCGGTATATTATACCTATATTTTTGCATTTTTTAAAGTGCTACTTTTAATATGCTCGGTCCAGGTAAGGCTGATGACGACGACGACGATGATGATGATGATCGTGATGACGAGAATGATGATGATGTGATGACAGGGACGACCTCGACGGGCTACACGTTTCTTGGGAGTATGGATTGCGACTATAGCGCCCCTGGCGAATCACTTGTTAACTTAAATTCACTGTATTAGCGACATCTTGCGAATGAGATTGTTTTAGATTTTCTAGGCACTCCGTAACCAATCACAGAACTGAAGGATATGGACGCATTGATTGGCTGTCAGTTCTCGAACGTTGATAGTAGGAGCCAGCTGATGACAGGCCTGAATTAGAATAAAGAGGTCAAATAAAGTGGGTCATGAAAAGGTCAAGGAGATGGGTTAAGTTGACGGAGTTAAATATTACAGGGGTCAGTTAAGTAAGCTTAAATGGGGTAATATAAGAAGGATCAATTAAATGCAGTCAACTAATTGCGGTCAACATAATGGGGTGAACTAATTTAAATAAACTAAATTGGGTCAACTAAAATGAGAGCAAGTACACGTAAATAAGATAAACTAAATAGAATCAACTAAAATGTGTCAAATAAACTAGATCAAACATACTGAATCAGCCAATTGGATTCAAAGAAATTGGGTCAACTAAATGACATCAAGTTTGTCAAATAATTTAAATATAGAAGTGGGGTCAGCTGGTGGTGTCAAGTAAACAGGGTCAATTAGACGGGGTCAGCCGAGTCGAGTTTTGAAGTCTTGTGAATTGAAGGTAAGATTTATTTCTTGTTAAGCCTAAAGAAACTGTTTTTCCGGACCAGGTCTGGAGGTGCCTCTTGGGGAAGGCGCCCGTATACCTGCGGGAGCTCTGTCGGGGCTCTTTCTCATCCCATGGCGGTCGCCGTCCTCTTCGTTCTGCTGCTCACGACGATCTGACTATCCCTTTTGCTCAAACAGCCACAATGCAACAGCGCGCTTTCTCAGTTGGCGGTGACGTGACGTTAAACGGGCTCCCTCGGGAGGTGCGCTGTCTCTCTCGGGTGCTTCCCGCGCCGCATGTTAGGACTGTTTTTCCACTTCGCTTCTGTCGGGAGCGCCTCTCAGTAGAGACCTTGAAGGGGTGCTATATAAATTCTGTTTGATTTATTGAATGTATTTTTATAAGTGTGAAACACGTTCCCTGAAATTCAATCCTGAGTTAAAGGTATGACACCTAGCGACTGAAGACAACAATTCAAACGTCTGCGTTGGTACACATTCATCGACCAACGAAGAATGGAGGTCTAAGTTGGCGCCAGAGGTGTGAGATTCCACCAACAGTTACCCAACCAAGCCCTAACCCAGCTCGCGTGTCTTAACTTAACTGCGACGTATCACAAAAGTCAATCGGTCATCAAACTGATCGCCTCTGATGAGTCCCTATCTTGAGGTTGGGCGCTATAAAAATTCACAATTACAAAATCGTTGGCAAACCAGTTTACCGATTATTAATTCATTGAAAAGCGATCAAATTTCTAAATCTCGAAGACTAAGCGCAGGACACGAGCTTGTTTACGAATGCTGCGTCATATCAGATGGGTTGGCCAGAGATGCCAAGTGGAGGTCCGAGTCCGGTTGCCAGAGAGACCAGGGAGAGGAGGATGAGGAGGAAGAGGAGCTGCTAAGGCGGGATTCGTCGAGGACGAGAAAGATTTGAAGGCGGAGGAGCAAATGGATTAGGGTAGGAATTCTTGAAGAGTTGGACCTTTAATTTGGAGTGGTAAGCCTGTGGGGCGATGAGTAGAGGAGCCTGAGGCAAATGACGGCGAGTGAGCGGCGGTTATAGTGGGTAACTGGGAATTTGAAGAAAAAATTAGAAAATTTGCACATTTACATTGATATTATATTCGATGTAAAGGACTGGCTCATAGAGTTCTCCATACATACTTTTTCTTTAAAGCTTTCACAGTCTCAAAATCGGTTTTAATTACCATGCAAAGGTAAGACACCTAGCGATTGAAATGAAACTAAATGCACATCACAATTTGAACCAGCCGAAAGATGGCGGTATGATTATGAAACCCAAAATTTATTTCAACTCTCAAGGGATTGGCTTTGTCACCTCGTTACCCTTGAAAGAGTGTATTACAGCTTTTTAGGCGCAGTGACTCGCTGACTGACTAACTGACTGACTGTCTGTCTGACTGACTGACTGACTGACTGAATGAATGAATGAATGAGTGAATGAATAATAAGTGAATGAATACTGACTGTCTGACTGAAAGACTGACTGAATGAATGAACGAATGAGTGAATGAATAATAAGTGAATGAATACTGACTGTCTGACTGAAAGACTGAATGAATGAATGAATGAGTGAATGAATGAAATACTGACTGACTGACTGACTGACTGAATGAATGAATGAATGAATGAATGATTGAATGAATAATTGGTTGATTGAATGAATGAATGAATGAATAAAGGAATGAAAGAATGAAAGAAGAAAGAAAGAATGAAAGAAAGAATAAATGAATTAACGAATGAGTTAGTTTACTGACCGGCCGACCGGTTGATTCAATGACTGACTCAATTGCTGAATGACTGACTCAATTGCTGAATGACTGATAGTGACCGAATTACTGGATGAATGAATGGATTCTGGTCTACATGCCAAAGTCGACACTCGTCTCAAGTCGTGTCTCTCATTTTAACTGTCATCGATTTGAAGGCAACGATCGATCGCACGATTACTCAAAACTCCGATAATTATAATCGAAGACATCGGCCGATTCTCGGTAAGCCCCGCCCCTTCATGATTGACAGGAGACGACTTCAGATGACCAGCGCCTTCGCCTTTGGCTGCCATGCTAAATGGAGTGAAAGCAAACGTTTGCTTAAGCGATCTGTGCCCGCCCATTGCCACGGTTGCTTAAGCAGTCTACGACCGCCCATTGTTAAGTGGCGACAGATCCAGTGGACTTCTGTTCATCAGTATAAGCACGCAAAGTTCATAATCTAGATACGCAGATCAAGGTAAATAGATATGAATTTTATATTTATAAACTAAATATATTGTTCTTTCGTTCATTCATTCATTCGTTTGTTCCTTCATTCATTCATTGTTTCTAGGCTTTATCTAGAAAAAATATAAAATTTATGAAAATAAATATAAATATAATTCTTATTTAGCCAACTCAGCAATATTGATTACAATGACCTTACACTGTTGGTGGGAAGATGAGACGGCGAGGGAAAGGACTGGCCACCCGCCCTAATAGACCGAGGCTAAAACTATGAAGTAGCTAACACTTCATACCTACGGACGCCTCTCGCGATTAACTTAAGGGACTGCTCCTGTGGATCACAGTAGTAATGACGGTGTTGAATGTGCCTGCAACCAGCTTTTCGTCCATATGGTAATATTCAGCTGTAGCCGCATCCACCATCTTTACCGATCTGTACAAGGACTACGGCCGAAGCGATTGGCCGTTGTCATTGGCCAGTCACCGTTGTCACTTACATCGGGCAATTGACGCCAAAGACGGTGTTCGCAGTTTGAGAACGGCCTTCCCGTCACCGATCAACCCCCCTGTCCAATATTCACCCCCTGCCCCAACCAGCCGCAGGTGAAGACTAAGGGAGGATCATCGGGGCGTTGCATTGTTTTCGATGAAGTCGGTTTGAGCGAAGAAGAGATCCGTGGCTTAAAAGATCGCAGGAAAGATGGATGCTAAATGTTCGGCGCCGGAAAAGATGGCCAAGTTCGATCCCAGGTGAGTTCGAAGTTTCCTATTCTGTTCCTATTCTATTCCTATTCTATCACACTATATTCATATTATATTCTGTTCTATTCCCCGCCAGGGCGGAAATGTGGTTCGAGATTTCTGCTCCACCTGCACCCCCAAGCCAATTCAGCTATAATGAGTACACTGACCGTAGGCTGTCGGTGGGAGGATGAGACGGAGAGGGAGAGAATTGGCCACCCGTCCTCATATGCCAAGGCTAAAAAGTGAAGTCGATAACACTTCATACTAGGGCATAACCGGAAATCGCCTCGGACATTCGCCTCGGCCGAATATCCCGTTTTTCGGCAATATTCGGAAGTATTCGCCTCGGCAAATAGGCCTACTGTATATACACAAATAGTTTACTTAAGCTAATTTCAGTCATCATCATCAAACGAATTTATAGGCTCATAACATCAGCTTTGAGCTTCATCTAGCATATTCATTTTGAAGAAGAAACGTAAAAAAACACCAATACCGGAAGTCCACAACGGAAGTCAAGTCCATTTCGTTGATTATTTACTTCTAAAATTCAAGATGTGTTAGTGAGTTATTGCAAGTACACAAATTATTTCGATAATTTTTTATTACACGAAAATGTGAAGCTTCGCATATGGAACAAATGGTGCTCGGTTCGTACACGGATCCAGCAAATAGTATATCCAAATACTCGGATTCGGTACTCGGTGGAAAAAGTCTACCCGGTTATGCCCTACTTCATACCCATGGTTGCCTCAGGACTAGCTCAAGAGACTGCTTTTCGTCTTCTGGCCTATTCCTATTCCTATTCCCTTCTATTCGTATTCTGTTCTGTTCGAATCTATTCTTTTTCTGGTCTGTTCTATTCCTATTTGTTCTATTCCTATTCTCTTCTATTCCCGTTCTTATTCTTGTTCTTCTTGTTCTTATAATATTATATTCATATTCTTACTTCTATTACCACTGCCATTGCCATTCTATTCTATTCCGTCCTACTTGTGTACGTTATACTTTCGTTTAAAATTGGGAGGTTGCCAATTTCTTCCCCTTCTCTTTCGCGCAGTATTTATTGTTTGAATAGAAGTTTGAAAGATTTTATGAGAATCATTATTATTTATTAATTAATTAAATTTGTAACGCGCGCACGGTCACACCGAAATGTGACTCTGAGGCGCGGATAGTCAGTCGCCAGGAGAAGATGCAGTTAGATATCCAAGTGCTCGAAAGCCAAGGAGAAAATGATGAGCTATGAGCCGCGATTTGAAGGTTGGAAGTGAATTTGAGCCATGAAGAGAGAGTGGAAGTCGATTCCATTCCCTGGCACATGGAATGCACGTGAGGCCATAACTGTTCTCCCTCGTGGCTCAGCTAAAAGACCCGTACTTGATGATCGCAGGATACGAGGAGGGACGTGTATACGGAGTAACTAGTGATTGAAGGTATATGGAGGTGTGCTGGTCCTGAGGCCTTTGTAGGTCAAACAGGCCAATTTAAATTTATTCGGAACTCAACACTGTCAACAGGAAACCAATGCAGCTGATGGAGCTTGTTCGTAGGGGAACACGCAGCATTATACGCGAGCTAAGGAGTTTTGGATGCGTTACAACCTGTTGAGTTGATGGTCTGAGGGACCAAGAAAAACAGAATTAGCATAATCAAGGCGAGAGGAAACAAGGGAACAGGCTTTGGTTTGCGACACGTTCTTAGTAAGAGCCGATCTGATGTGACGTATTGCCCTGATATGATAGAAACAAGATTTACAAAGGTTTGTTATGTGTGGTCGGAGCTTCATACCAATTTCAAACTTAGCTCAAGAGGAATTGTTTATTCGTATAGTATGAAAATTGCTTAAGCTTTCTTTGGATTAGTTTCTCCCAATAACAGTTTCAAACACAGCAACATTTAAGAGGAGTTGAATAACTCTAACCTAATCTGATTACTTTTATAGCTCCGTTATCGTAATCCAGGAGAGCCCGTTGTCATTCACTGCAATGCAGTGGACGCAAGACTTATGAAATCATAAAGTGGACGAAACCCGTAGCAATCCATTAGCAGTGAACGATTGAAACAGTGATGGAGAATAAATATGTGTAGCTGACTCTCTTTTATTGTTGTACATTAATAGTGACTAAACTATAACCTCTGCCACGAAGAAGACAAGTCTTCACTTTCTTTCCTATTTGACTAGAAAAACATTTGAAACAGTGATGGAGAATAAATATGTGTAGCTGACTCTCTTTTATTGTTGTACATTAATAGTGACTAAACTATAACCTCTGCCAGGAAGAAGACAAGTCTTCACTTTCTTTCCTATTTGACTAGAAAAACATTATTATTAGGAAATGACAAAGATATAGAACGAATTTCCTCTTAAATAAGTCATCAAGAATAAGGTTTGTTGACTGAATTTTTAAGAGGAAATTGCCAGTCTGCATTTTCCTCGATTAATTAAAAACCAAGTTTCTACAGATAAAATTCGAAAGAAACAAGTCTCTCCAGAAAAGGTTTTATTGACTAAATAATATAAAGTAGGCCTTATTTATCAGATTAAGTCTCCCTGAAATAATACGTAATTAATATCCCTAGGATAAAGTTCCTCTGAGATGAGTTTTCCAGAATATGCTTTCATCAGCTGCATACTTAAGAAGAAAATTTTCAGATTAAGTTTCTCCAAATATTACTAACTTTTCTTAGATGAAGCTAGCTTCTTTTAAATAAATTTTCAAGATTAAGGCTTTTACTAAATATTTCAGAGAAAATTCCCGGAATCAGTTTTCCTGAAATAATTACTAATTGCGTTTAGTTACAAGTCGAAGCGATATCGCGACAAGATTCGGACAGCCGTCAAGGAACTAGAAGCTCTGCTGCCTCTCGACAAGACGAAGGTCCACCGGAAGCTGGACAGCCAGACCGTCTTCCGGTTGGCCATTGCATACTTCCGGACCAAGCTTTTCCTACAAGGTAAGTGCGTAAATACACACACATACATGCATACATACACATACGCACATACAAATATGCATAAAGACATATACACACAAGTACAGAGTCGTTCGATCTCGAGTATGTCTTAATCGACTAACTGCTCAACCATCGTCTTCATTTCTGTTGACCATTTATTCTAGCGCTATAATAACACACATGCGGAAATAATTAGACGTATCAAAGCATTTACGTAGCGCCCGATTTAAACCGCTAATCTGACCATCACGGTACAATATACGAGAATCTACGTCGCCCTAATTGTCTCAGTTAAGGCGAGATCAGGTGCCCGCGAGGAATGGTTTAACTTTAAATGCATCTCCTAAATATGTTGAATGGGCGCTATATAAATACTTTGAACGGATGAACGAATTAATTAACGAGCATTCAACAATGCACACTTTGATGTTTGCAAACATGCTACCATATACATGTAGGCCAAGAATGTTTCTATAGGTACTATAGTATAGAAGAATATGAATTGCTATTGAAGATTATGAAATGCTATATAAAATATGAATATCGCGACAAGATTATATATATGCTATAGAAGAATATGAACTGCTGTGAAAGAATATGAACTGCTTTAATAGAATACGAACTGCTATAGAAGAATATGAACTTCTGTAGTAGAGCATGAGCTGCTGTAATGGAATGTGAACTGCTATGTTATTGAAAAATAGGAACTGTTATTACAGAATATGAACTGCTATACTAAAATATAACATAATATAACGTTTATTGGTCCAATTCTGTAATACAGAGCTTGATCAATACAAAGCTTGAACAATAGAACATGAAAATTAAACAGTCAATCTAATCAACAAATTTAGTAAAACAATAAGCCAAAAAATCAATTAAAGAAATTTTAAGCAGGCGTGAGTTGTTATATTACCTTAGCAGTGGAAAAGAAGTAAGTTATTAATAAACATGTTCTAAGTAAAAAATAGTTAAACGCAGTGGAACACAATGGGAACCCAGAAGGGATATGGTCCCGCTAAGCAGGGTCCCCTATTCCTGGTGAAACAGCTTGATGGCAGTCGAGTTGCAAATTAATAGTGCACCTGTATCTGCCTTGAACCATCAAGAGCTAGTAGTCCAAGACGATCAGGCTAAGCTATTGTGGTGCGACCAAAAAACGTACTTTCACGCAAGCAGAGTAGTGTTTACCAGAGAGGCGATTGTTATTAATTCCAAGCTATAGGTCCAGATATCTCAACAGGAGCTTTTCCAGACAACAGCCAGTGTTTTAAAGCCCTAGGTTTTAGGTTTGGCGGTTTCCCTCGTAGAATGAAGTGACCAACGACTGTAGGCGGTTCAAGTAAGCATCTGTCGGCCAATGGGCGTTGATTTCATTTTGGTTTACACATCTTACAAGCATAGGCTGCTGAATTTAATTATATGCATAGCCTAGGCAACATCGTCCGCTTTGTGGAATGGAGGCGAGGCGCAGGGACGGTCGGTCGATCGGTGGTAGCCCCCACCCTAGGCCCTTCACCCTCCCTCTGGCCCTCTAGCGGTCGGACGGATGGATGGAGATGCATCGCTAGGGCAGACTAGACCCGACAGGGCATACCCCGTACAGGCCCTACCTCGATCAATTGACCACTTGTATATATATAACCGAGCTGTGGGTCGACTAATTTGTGTATACGAAAGCCAGGTAAGCTGGCTAGAGGTCATACCTGTACTTCTAGAATGTATACAAGTTGTTCCAATTATCCAAATTTACCCCCCCATACACTCATATTACTATGGAGTTCATTGCTATGAAGATACTTACAGGGTTGAGAAACAAGTCTGTAGTTTCTATATGCGATTAGATTGCCATGAACAAATACGAACTTACTATTGTGGTAGATGGCGATCAAGAGGAAGCCATACGGGCATTTTTTGCTCACAACAACTGGAATTTTGAAAAAATTGGTAATTATGAAGACGATGCGTATATATATATATATATATATATATATATATATATATATACTGAAATTGTATAAATTGTTTTGTGTGGTGAACCCTGTACAAGTAGGCCCTATTGTTCTTCAGGTAGCGCTATACGTGCGCAAATAAGATTGAACTAAGATTTATAAATATTAAATTAAATTGCATTTATTATCCTTGCAAATATTTAGCTCAAACCATGCTATAGAAATACATAGTAATAATAACATCAGCAATGTTAGTATAATGACAACTGATGTGAACAGCAGTAACAGCAGTAATGATAATAAATGGCCAATTAAAAATGTAATTATTAAAATTACCATGATTATTATTATTACGATATGTAATAAGACAATAAACATATGCATAACCCAGCTAAGCTGTCGTTCAAGTCAAGTCGAAAGAGCTAATTGTATGTTGATGACATTATAAATATATCTCCAACCAATCGAAACTGCCTTTGTTCCAATTGCAGAGTTGGAACCACCAAAGAGAAGAAAATCTTGTATGGATGCCGCTTCGAAGGAGGTCTTGGTCGCGTCCAATGGAAATAGTACAGAGTCAGAAATTGAGGCTCAAAACAGTCATGACATTCAAGTGTCAGCTGATCATTTGCAGCTGCAGGGTGAAAATCATCAATCGGAAGGCGCCTGTCCTCTTTGTTTTCTCTCTCCGTGCGTGGGTTCTGCATCTCCAGGTTGGCTTGGCGGAGGACAAGCAGCGCATGCAGCTAACAGTCCAATACGAAGAGTAATTTATGGAAAATATTGGAAGATCATTTGCAACTTGGGTGGGTGGACGAGCCCATTATATCTGGCCAAGAAACTAACGGAATCGAACGGTGTACTTCACATGCGGGAAATAATGCCAGATTGCGTAGTGCGAAAAGTGAGATCGTTGTATCCGAATCCAACAGGCACGCCTTACATGGGCCACAAGTGGGAGTAACATTGATACTTTGGATAATTCGCCGGACTTTGTTTAGACAGAGAGATTTTTATTGTACACTTACTTTCTGACATAAAGCAGAATTTTATCGATTGTGAGCTGCTTATGTACACCTGTCATAGCTATGATTCAATGTAACATAACATTCCCCCATTTTAAATTTATATAGCGCCTCTTCAAGATTCCTACTCAGAGGTGGATTTAAACCTGAATTGCCCTCAATTGCTCGGCGCCACACGAAAACCACGTTACGGAGACTAGGTTTTTCATAAGTGCTATGTCAAATCAATTTTGCAATGGCCACAGTCCCTTGTCCGTTCAATCTTCTTTTTTTCTTGCTTGGATTAGGACCTCGTTGAGGGGGGGTAAGCCACAGATTCATTTTTATACAGATTGGAGCATCTTGTTACAGATCGGATGCCCTTCGTGGCATCAACCACAGTTTTCCGCTGTGGACCTAGTCTTGGTGATGAACACATGCCCGCTAGGCAGAGGGTCATCAGGCTTATTTAAATTGAGTCATGTGCTCCCATGTCACAAGGCTGTTATTGGATATTTGCAGCTTTTAGTTGTCAAGCAAAATGCCACTCTTTTTCTACAGTGTGCCCTACTAGCCTTGCCGCTGTTGGTCCGCGACTGCTTATTCGTCAGATATAACCCTGCTTATTTCGCAGCTGACCTCTATTTCTAGAGGTCGTTCCACTATCCGCCACCTGTGGACGCGTGTGATAGCAGTCAGCTCTGCCACACATCAGCTCTGCCACACATCTCTCTGTCCTATGCCAGGCCAAAATCCGGGGAGGTCAAGCAGAGTAGACAGCAGAATGCTAAGGTGGTTATGTGTAATGACGGTTGATGGTTATGTAGCACTGATATGTTTGATTTTAGTGTATCATACAATATTGTCACAGCTCTTACGGTTATTCTACTGTGTAGGGTGCATTGCTTTCATTTGAAAAGCTCTCACTGTCTCCTAATTGGTCGTCATCGGATTCGTCCGAAGAGATTTCACTCTGGCAGGTCTCCTTATCTGCAGAAGTTTCTGTCACAGACTCCGATATTGCTTTAGATGCTGACCACACGGCAATGTACAAATTCCAAATGTTCTCAACAAATACGTAGGTCTTGCGCCGATACACTTTTTTCCCGATTTGGCGACGTGGGTTTTTCGAACGAACAGTCGTGCATATAGACGTGTATGGTCTGTCGACGTGTTCGTTCCAGTCCAAGACAGCCAGATTGCTCCGCAGCTCGTACATTAAATTCCCGTAGTGTATCCGTTTATCCAGATAGATCAGACAAACGTTATTAAAACTTTCCACATAAAATGTGTCGTGGCCTTTGACATAATCTTCAGCGTGCTTGTACACTACCAACGACCGAAGAAAGTCCTGGAGCATTGTAATTGCAGCCTCATTTGAAACAATTCGAACTTCAATCATATGCCCCGGCTCTTTGCAGTGGGAAGTTTCATGGCACTTGCTGTGGTTGTTCTGAAAATGAGGGATGCATGATTCTATGAGCTTACGCAGGGTTTGGGCATCTCCATTGCAATTGTCCATACACCAATAGACGTGGTTTCGAATGGCAGCACCCTTGTCAGAAAGCTCGGGATGCCATGTTTTTCCAATGTTTTTTTGTGCTCCTTGCCCAATTTTTTTCACCCCGGCTGTTATAGGACGGGTGCAGTGCCAGCGGTCATTGGAATTCCTGGCTTGCTTCCTCTCACGTAGGCGCTTGTTGATTGTCATGTTTCGATCATGCACATGATGGGCAACTTTAATGTTGCTGAGATCCAGGCTCTCGTACATCCTGTCGAATCCCACTGCCTCGTGACGCTGTGAACAGTTATCATCATTCCCGTTAATGTGTTGAATATCAACGACTTTGTGAGTTTTCAACCCGATAGCAACATGGTCGGTGTGATAACTATTTCGTCTACAATGATGTCGTGCGTCAGTCATTATAGAGATAGCTCCATCAGGCGACAGTGAAGACTCCTGCGCTCTAGCGCCAAATATAGATTGCTTTCGCAGGTTCTCAGAAATGGCACTAAATGTAACCATATTCCTCCTGCGGAAAAGGTCTGACAATAGTCCAAACCGACTGAAGTCGCTAAAGCGCTCGTACTGTATGGGTGTCATACCAGAGGCCAGGTAGCTCAACATCACTCGGTGGTTGACTTCAAATTCCTTCCGCTCGCTGTCTATTGTGGATGAGGAACTCCACTGAAAGGAGTGTTTTTTCGCACACTCCATATCCACCGACAGCACATGACCACTGTGTGTCCATGACTTCACTGAATACGGCGTCACACATGTGGATGAATGTTGTGAGATTGTGTCGATCAACTGGGCAATGCTGGAGCACTGCCCAACAAAATTCTCATGTGCAGTCTCCAAAGCTGTTGCTGGAGCTGCTGATATTGCTGCTGTGACAGATGCTGGATCAGTCAGTGAAGTTGATTCACTTACTTCTTCCGTGACTGAAGACATCGTGAGTGTCTGCTGCGGATGTTGAGTTGCAGAAGAGAGCTTATTGGTGTCAACATCCATTATGACTTTCACCAGAACTTCTCTCAAACTTTTTACTCCCAACGCCAAGCGAATGTCCTCACATTTTTGCTCAAATTTAAGTTTATCACTGTCGGTTGTAAAAGTTAATTCAAAATGTTTCCTTACAGAAACGTAAGGGTAGCTATAACTCTTGGTAGATCCATCAGACAACCGTTTTTTAAATGTTCGCATGTTGCCAACTGCAACACCTGAAGTCGGTGTCGTTGGTACAGCGTAGTCTCCATCCATCTTTGGAAATAGTTCGATATAATGATACTAATATATGTCCACTAACGAAATACAATGTTATACTACTATAAGGTCCACTACTGAAATAAGATAATAATATAATATACAGACACGAGATATAAGCTGTATCGACTATGCGATTTAAAATGGCTATGAAGTGAAGAAATTACGAAGCTCAACTCTGCTGCAGCGAAATTCAAACTAGAATGAGTACTGCAAACCAAGACTCAATTGTGAAAGGACATTTCCTAAGTTCATTTCCTAAGTTCATTAGCATAATTTGGCATGTGACCTAGTCTCTCTTCCTTAGGCTGTATATTAGCATCTGATACTGGTGCAAATTCTTAGAATATGAAATACAGCTTATTGTCTTTAGTGTTCCGGGTATAATAAGGCAACGGTGACAGCATCAACAGCTGGCATTTATATACAGGTTTACGACCCAAAGCTCGGTTATATATACAAGTGGTCAATTGATCGGGGTAGGCCAGAGGGAGGGTGAAGGGCCTAGGGTGGGGGCTACCACCGATCGACCGACCGTCCCTGCGCCTCGCCTCCATTCCACAAAGCGGACGATGTTGCCTAGGCTATGCATATAATTAAATTCAGCAGCCTATGCTTGTAAGATGTGTAAACCAAAATGAAATCAACGCCCATTGGCCGACAGATGCTTACTTGAACCGCCTACAGTCGTTGGTCACTTCATTCTACGAGGGAAACCGCCAAACCTAAAACCTAGGGCTTTAAGCGGCATTTAAATATATTGAGATTCGGGATTATGAACTGCTATAGAAGAGAAAGAACTGCTGTTATGGAAAATGAATTGCTATAGAAGAATATAAACTGCTTCATTCAGTTTCATCTCCATATTCCTAATTCTTGCTTAATTTAACTGAATACGTATTTAAATATATTGTGTGCAAATGTCATAAATAGACTCTTTGATGATTATAGGTGAACAATAGATGGGCAGATATTTCTTACGTCGAGAGTAACTGGGCCACCCTGCATTATTTAGGCGCTTTAAACTGCATGCCCCATGCCGTCTCCAGAAATACAGCGAGAGAGATACAGAGAGACAGACAGCCAGACAGCCAAAGGGAGAGACAGACAAATTTGGTTTTCATGAGAGCGTTTATAGAACGTTGTTTGTGCGTGCGTGTGTGTGTATGTGTGTGTGTGCGTGCGTGCGTGTTCTCTGTCTCTGTCTCTGTCTCCCTCTCTCTTTTTGTCTGTTTGGCTGTCTATCTCCCTCTCTCTGCCTCTATATTTCGCTATGTCTGTGTGTGTGTCCGTGCGTGTGTTTCTGTGTCTATATGTCTGCGTCCGTGTGCGTGTCCGTGTGTCTACGTGCGTTCTTATTCCAGCGTCTTCATCAGTGTATTTATTTCAATAGCCAAATAAGAACCCATGGTTTTCACGAATATCGTCTTACGACAGCGGACCATCGGAGTCCCTCTCCTCATCAACAGCGACGACGATGACCGTCATGGCCTCTTATTAAGAGAGGCCACAACGATGTTCTCTTAATAAGACGACGTCTGTCCCTAATGAAGTGATACTTGGACTAGCCTCGTCAAACACAACGGCCATCGTCCGTCACGGAAATGAAGAAATCCGCGATCAACCACAGCAGTCGCTCTCCCTCCGTCACTTCCTGCCCCACCCGTTCCAGGCGGGCGCCCCGCTGTGTGCGCCGATGCCCCGGCTTTGTTCCCGCACTTAATTTCGACGGGCACTGGACGTCCCATCAACGCAACTCCAGATCGACGGGAACGTGTGGCGAGTGTTTGACGACGAAGTTATAGACCACAGCAAAGAAAAACAGACACAATTGCAGAACATCACTTATATATACATATATGCATGTGTATATATACAAATATAGGCACATAAATATATGTATATACATTTATTATATATACACATATGTATAAATATATATCACCGCCATGGCAGAAATTATGTTGAGATGAGTACACTGACCGTACACTGTCGATGGGAAGATGAGATGGCGAGGGAGAGGACTGGCCACCTAACCCCATATGTCGAGGCCAAGAAAAATGAAGTCGCGAACACTTCATACCATGGCTGCGTTAGGGCTAGCTCAAAGGAACGGCTCTTCTTCTTCGTCGTCTTCTTCTTCGTCGTCTTCTTGTTGTTCTTCTTGTTCTTGTTCTTGTTGTTCCTGTTCTTATTCTTGTTGCTCTTATTCTTGTTGTTCTTGTTCTTGTTCTTGTTCTTCTTGTTCTTGTTCTTCTTGTTCTTGTTATTCTTGTTCTTGTTCTTGTTCTTCTTCTTCTCCTCCTTCTTCTTGTTTTTCTTGTTTTCTTCTTCTTCTTTTTCTCCTTCTTGTTCTTATTCTTCTTCGTGTTTTTCTTCTCCTTCTCCTTGTTGTTGTTGTTGTTGTTGTTGTTGTTGTCCTCCTTATCATTATTTCTACACGATCATCTGATTGTTTGTGCTTTGTTCAGACCTCAAAACTAGAACTGTTCTGCGTGAACGCACATCTTCAGTTGCTGGACCTAAATGTTGGAATTGCCTCCCTGCATCTGTGACCTCGGCTCAGTCGCTTGTGTCATTTCGTTCTCAACATAAAACTTACCTCTTTCAAACTGCTTATCCCCCATAGGCTGCCTCTCAGCCTTACGGACTGATCTTCTGGATATTGACCTGATTACGGCTTGGTTTTGGTGTACGATTGATTGATGCATTGTGTATTACACCGGTACAATAGAAGTTACTAACTACATTACATTATATAATACTAGATGTTTGCCCGTTCTAAGACGGTAAAGGACATTTTAAAATGTATTTCCAATTGTACAGAAGGTATTATTTATCTGCGCTATATCATATCAAGTTGATAAGACGGTTTAAAAACAATTGAAAATGTAATTTTCAGTGTGCGAAATAAGTTCTGTTGTGAAGTTGCTGCTGAATAATTTAGTCAATCGCTAAATGACTCATAGTAGCGGAACATAATTAATATGTTTATGCGTCTAAGTAAATTGACCAGTTTAAGCGTTTCCGTTAATCCGTTTACATGTAAGTAACTTGGCCGTTAAAATCGGGCCGTTAACCCGTTAAGCTATCTCATTTCAGCGTAAATTAGGTTAATCCCGTTTTTATATATCGGCGCTATATCAAATCACCTCGCGAATTCCGTTTTGAGTCGGTTTTGAGTAAACTTCGTTATATTTGCGCCCCGTTAAGTTGTTTCGATTCAGCGTTTTAGCGATATAAGTGAATTATTTTAAGCGCGTTTTAAGCCGTTAGCTTAAAAGAGCAGCCGTTTACGATTTATTGAAATTTACTTTGAACGAAGTGATCGTCCGTTTGTGACGTCATTGGTCATTGTTACGTCATTAATTAGTTGGTGGCAGCCAATGAGAGGAGCGTAACATGACATACCTCCTGGCTACGTTTCTGTTCTATTATATTACTAGAGTATTTCCCCGTCATAATTATGACGGCAGTGTATATCGTTGGTCGTTGATCGCCGTCGTCAAGACCGCCGTCGTCAAGACGACAGTACTGACGTCACAAACGGTTTCACAATAGAACATAAGCCTTTTGTGACGTAGCCTCCTACGGCGGACAAATTTGCATATAAGGAAACTATATGTATAGATTAATTTATTATTACAAAGATAATTTAACGCGCGCGAAGTCACGCAGAAATGTAAATATGAGGCACATTGTGAAAAGCAGTTAGATATCCGGATGTTTGAAAGCCAGTGAGAAATAGTGAGTTTTACGGCGCATCTTAAGGCAAGGCAGAGTTCGAGCGTCGAATAGAGAGACACTGGTATTCGATTCCAATCCTGGGGGAGAGGGCAGCAACACAGAATTCACGAGAGCCCATGACAGAGATACACCGATTCCCAAACAAGAGACCCAAGCTACAAGATCGCTGACTGCGGGGTGGAATGTAGGGTTGCCCGCCTGATTAGTAGTCTTCCGAGGTTGTCCACATATATCAATAGGCTTAATTTACTGAGGGTACGAGGGGCACCCGTATCCCCACTTTTAGGATTGGAGGGTACCGTAACCCCACTTTTCACACCCATTGTTTTTGCCCATTATTATTTTATCTGTGGAAGCCCTCAAGATTCAAAATAATTACCGCGCATTATCAACAGTGTGATCACCATCATCATCACTCGAGTAGCACCACGCGGATCAGAGCATTTTGGTTGCGTTGAAGTTTGTTGACTTAAATATCAAACACAGAGTTGGCATAATCGAGGCGAGATCTCGAGTAGACAAGAGACCAAGCTATGGTCTGTGAAATGTCTTTGGTAAGAGCAGACCTTATGTGATGTATTGCCTTGTTATGATAAAAAACAAGATTTGCACAAATTTTTTGTGTGGGGTCGACATTTGAGATTACTGTCCAGAGTCACTCATCTCAGCAATGGACCTGCCTTCGGGCAGAGAACTCATCATGTGTACCTGTATCATATTCTATACTACAAGGATTGTCTATATCATAAGTATATCAACAAACGTGTTACAGGCGGGGAGTACAGGTTCGAGCCTCCTGTCATACATGTAGGAACCTTGAGCAAGTTCTTCATCACTATTGCTCAGCGCCATCGCTTGGCCATTAGATAGAGGCGCTTCATAAATGCATAGTAATAATAAACCTAGATCCACTGACCTTAAAACGTAGCGATGTTTGTGTGTACATTTGTCGACTTTAATGAGGCGCGTTTTTCGGAACCCCAGAAAAGTGCTATATGAACATGGCTATACAAGGGATCTGAACACTGAACAGGTGTGTCTTAACGTGGCTAGAAAAAGTAATTTGAGCAGAGTTGGATGGTTGGACCAACATACGTGAGTGCATGGTGTGCAGTGCGGACGCACGGCAGCGAGGGACCAGAAGATCTCCACGGTCGGAAGAACGAAGCGATCGGCGATCTGACTAAGTTCACACCGGCACATGATGGGGCAGAGTCGACCAGCACAGTCGGACCAAAGAGAATTAAAGAATCCTGAATTTGATTCTGTCCTCGGTAGGGAGCCAGTGGAGTGTAGATTGGTCACTGTCCAAAACGGACTGGAGCTGACGTAGTCTGAATTTCGGTAAACCTACGAAGATGGAATTACAACAGTCAATGCGCATCAGAACGAAGGAATGGAGCGAGGTTGTTGCAGCGCCCAAACGAAATACTACTACAAAATCTACTATTACGAGATCTACTGCTACAAAATCTACTATAAAATCTACAACTACGAATATACTTTGACAATTATAAATACTACTACTCCTAACACTACCAGTATTGCAACAACTACTACTACTGCTGCTCCTGTGCTACTACTACTGCTGCTACTACAATTACTACTACTACTCCGGATACTACTACTACAACTAATATTACTAATACTACCCACTAAATATTTAAACACTATATATACACATATACACATATGGATGCTTAATATACGCACAATATACGTGTATATATAATATTATTTGTCGGCAATGCAAACTAAATGAAGTGTCAAGTTGCTTTGTTTATCAAGAGGGGAAGAAAACCAACAGTATATAATTCCATTGTTCTCTGTTGTCTTATTCCATTAGATATGTACACCCGAACTTTGACCTCTGTCAATTCATTGGTCTTAATGGGACGAAGCTTGCTCAGGCCTATCTCTCTTCATTCATCGGGATCTCAATTCACGGGTTTAAAGGAGACAAGAAGAGGCAGGCCATGGGGTCGAACCTGATCAAGCTCGAACGCGATAACTCGATATGCAAGACCTTGTTTGCGAAGAGTTTCTCCAGGCTTTCGTACTTGCTTTTGGTCAGAGATCGTTGGTTGTGACGCTCGAGTGCATCTTGAAACTCTAGCATTTATGTTTGCCTGCAAACACCAATAGTCAACAAACCGTTTACATGTGTAGTTTATGTGTGGCATGTGATTCTATCCAGTTTAGGCGGACATTCAAGGCTAGTCCTCCTCAGAATATCTTTCTTAAATCTATATGTAAATGAAAACTTTTTCTCTAGTGACCGTTTGACCTTGACTCTGTTCATTGTTCAATGAATTGATCGGGTGAGATCATTAACCACCGCTGCCCGTTTGGTGGGTTACACGCCATTTAAGGTCCCCATGTACGACTATAGATCGAGATTCAAAGTTCTTAAATTATCCAACATCGGACTGACAGGCCTACAACACAGTCCTCTTAAGATCTATGTTATTTGTTAACATTAAATATGTCGAACATCGAAAGCTATTTTGAAATTAGAGTGTCAATGGATGAGACAAAACTATCATCCGAACAAGTTTATACAGTGCTTTTTTCTGGGAAAAAAGGTTCCCGAACGGAAAAATAGGTTCCGGAACGGAACAATTATGGTCGGGCTAAAATCTCGAGAAAAACAAGACTGGGGATTGGGAGGGGTCTCAATAAACACTGAAAGCAGTTCAAAACACTGAAATTACGTTTAAAATAACTAAATTATTGTATTTATTATTAAAATAAATAAATCATTTTTAGCAGCTGAGAAAAGGTGCCGGAACGCCGTTCCGGCGCGTTCCGGCTGAAAAAAGCACTGAGTTTATAACTTTTTCACTGAAACATTTCTGCCCTGATGTTCCAGCCGCGGTGTTTTATATTATTTAGCATCTCCTCTGCCACCCCTTTGGTCTCTCTGTCAACCACACTCGGATCTTCACTTAACATCTCTGGACAACCCTCTGACACGACGCAGCGCTTGTGAATAAGCTGGTGCCCTGTGCTTAGCTTTCGAGTAGCGCCTCAGAAATTTGGAGTTTACAGTTACGATTTACTTGTAAAACGAAAAGTAAAATCTACTTCCAGCTGCCGGGATCATTTCCATGAATCGAATCGAGGACAGGAAGGACAAAGAGGAATCGAATTACCACTACGCCAGTATCCGACATTCGAGGAGGGACTTCCGCCTGGAGAACGCCAGCCGGCTGAACGCCATCTTGGAAGAAGTGGAGAGAACGCTGTTCCAAGAGGACCTCGAACAAGGTCGAGAACTAGTCGAGGTCAGTACAATACTTTACCCTAAAGCAACGACCATATTGCTCGCACGTCATGCAATGTATCCACCACAGGGTGGTGGATACATAATTTACAGCTTATTTACGAGCGCTAATTGTAATTGTAATTTTTAATCGAGAATTTATATAGCTCCACTCATCATCAGAGGCGTTCAAGACCCGGATCAGTGTCTTCACTGACAAAGAGAAATGTTTTCAGGCGCTTGCGGAACTGAACAGGAGGGAGAGTGAGGAGGTCAAGCCTAAGGATCTGAGGCAGGCGGTTCCAACTGGAAGGGCCCACGACCGCAAAACTACGAGACTGGGCCGTAGCAGTGCGCATCCGAGGAACACGGGCAGATGACCGGAGAGAGACGCGACCAGGCAAACTGGAAACCGGGGTGGAGTAAGCCCTGAGATACAGCGGAGCTGAGCCAACAGTTCAGTTGCGCTTGAGGCAAAGGACCTTAAATTGGATGCGTTGGTGAATGGGAAGCCAGTGAAGACAGTATCGGATGTAGGAAGAGATATGGGCAAACTTCATGATGCCCCCTATGAGGCGAGCAGCAGCATTAAGGATGGATTGAAGCTTTGATGTATTAGTAGAGGACAGGCCAATATAGACAGCGTTTCCATAGTCAATCCTAGTGCAGATCAGAACATGAACCAAGGTCGGAATCGCATGCAGCGGAAGGGACTGGCGTAAATAGTAGAAGCACGTGTGAGAGACACTATTGACATGATCAGATAAAGAGAGGGTAGGGTCTAGGACGAATCCAAGATCACGGACAGAAGAGGAGAAGTGCTCGTTGAGAAACCTGAGACGGAGAGACTCAGCATCGATCCTGGCGAGCTGGACGTGACTACCGAACCAAATGTATTGGGTCTTTTCATGGTTAAGGCCTAGGCGATTTGAGAATAACCAGAAGCCTCCAGGATGCGTTCAACCTACCTACCTATTTTGTATAAAATCGTTTGCCTGTTTTTTGTTTGATTTGTTTACGTGTTCAGTTTGGATACCAAATAGAAGATTGATTGAAAGATTGATTGATATCGACCTACATACCTACGAACTCACCTACTTACCTACCTACCCATTATACCTACCTGCCTACCTACCAACGAACCAACTACCTATCTGCCCATCCTACTTACCTACCTACCTACCAAGCAACCAACGAACCTACCTACCTACCTACCCATCATACCTACATACCCACTAGCTACCTACCTACCAACCAACCAACGAAGTAAGCGCCCTCCGCCATCCCTTCCGTCCGTCCGACCGTCACGGCCCGTTGGTTAACGTCAACTCCGTCAAGGGCCCGTTCGACATCGCTGTGATGGACGGGCTCTTCAGCTCAAGACGCTCCGGTTACGGGCGCCAGGTCCTGGCCAGCCCCGGTCGAATCCCCCTCTTGTCCGTCGTTCACTTGAGATTGTCAGAGGCGGGCAGGTTGTCTGGTCGAGCGCTTCGAGTGGGTGTCCGTCAGTCACCAGCGGATGATGACTGACTCTTGTTCCTTCGGGCGCCTCGGTTACCGATGTTTTACCTGTGACCGACGACGACGAAGGTAAATCGACGACGGTTCGTCGATACTTTATCTCCTTCGACGACTCCTATCAGCGCTTTACGGCCAAGTGGCCAAGTGCGCGCGCGGCCGGCTAACTGGACCGTAACAAGTGGCTTAGTGACTTATCGACGATTTGACGACTTACAACTCACAACAGCCCTCCCCTCTCATTTTCTCGTATATATATACCATCATGTATGCGTGTGTATATATGCGCGCAATATATATATATATAATGTATATATAATGTGTGTAATGTGTATATATAATATATATAATAGCTGCTCAGTCAATCGATAAATCAATAAGTGGATCAATGGGACAGTTTTTGGAGTGCAGCCGTCAATCATCTTAACTACGCTCATCATCATCACCATCGTCGTCGTCGTCATCATCATCATCATCATCATCATCGTCGTCGTCGTCATCATCATTATCGTCGTCGTCGTCATCATCATCATCATCATCATCATCATCATCATCATCATCATCATCATCATCACCACCATCATCATCATCATCATCATCATCATCATCATCATCATCATCATCATCATCATCATCATCATCATCATCATCATCATCATCATCATCATCATCATCATCATCATCATCATCATCATCATCATCATCATCATCATCATCATCATCGTCCTTGTCCTCGTCGTCATCGTCATCGTCATCATCATCAACTTCTTCTTCATCTCCGTCATTATTGTCGTCATCAGTCATCATTGTTACTAATGAGGCCAATGCTATTGTTGTTTGCATTTTATAGTCTTAACATCATTGTTAACTTTAAGCGGTTTCTTGCCATTGAGTCAGCCCTTGTTATTGTTTAGTGTCACTAGTTTCTTAGTTGCTTAAGGATAATTAAGTATTATTATTTTCTGTTGAAGGACGTTATGTCATATCAAAGATGATTAGCGTCGCCCTCCCCCAGGATTGTGACTGGCACTACCAGAGTACGAGCAGTGGCGGAGTTTACTTTGCATAACTTCTAGACCAATTAATTAATTCATAAATGGGCTAATTAATTAATTAATTTCTAGGCTTTCGGAGGAGTTCTACTGGTCGTCACTTCCGACGGTACAATTCTCTTCGTTTCCGACAACATCCTTCAACATCTCGGCTTCAATCAGGTTCTCGACAATCAAATCGATCAATCAAATCGATCAATCATATCGATCAATCAAATCGATCAATCAATCGATCAGTCAATCGATCAGTCAATCAATAACAAGATCGATCGATAGATTGCGTGACCATACAGCTGTAAGATGTTAGCCTCGTACGTCACTCGCTACTTAGTTCAATCTGATCCACCCTCCGATAGAGGGTGCACATGGATCAGATTGAAAATTGCATCAACCGTGTGATCCACCTTCATTACTCACCAACGGTGTATCAGGTCTCTCATTCGAAGCCGAAAACAGTCGCCTTAAAATCCTGATTGCAATTGTAATTAGTAAGTTCTATTGCACCGGTGTCTAATGCACAAGGCATCAGCCGATGGCATGCCAAAACCAAGCCGTAATCAGGTCAATATCCTGAAGATCCCAGTCCGTAAGACAGAGAGGCAGCCTATGGTGGATAAACAATTTGAAAGAGGTAAGTTTTAAGTTGAGAACGAAATGACACAAGCGGCTTAGGAGAACTTAATGTTATGTCGTGCATTGTTGTGCTGTGTTAAAGTTTATTATGTTTAATATTGCAAATATTAGTAATCATGTACTATGCAACATAACCTTAAATTTACTGGCAACATTGTAAGACAGATCGATTAAATGTACAGGTGGATGCCGATTGGTAGGGCATGACCTGATTTGCCTGAACCACGCCACCTTCGTTAATAAGCTCCACTAATACTTATTTACCATAACAACAAATTCTTTAAAGAACAAGTTTAAGGTGAGCAAGCATGGGCGGCGATCCCGGGGGATCTAGGGGGACACACCATACATCTGTCCCCACCAAATTTTGAAGAAACACCAGAACAGGGTCATCAAATTTTCGCGAGCACACGGAGCGCGAAAATGTTTTTGATCTCTTTTTGAGCAGAACAGTTCAAAACTCTTTTTTGACCAGATCAGTTCAAAAGTGCCCCCCCCCCACCTGTCAAACAAGATCGCCGCCAGCTAGTGGTTTTAGTAAACTTAATCTTAAACTCATAAATCTCTTAAGCGCTATTTCAAAGCTTATAAATGCAGGTTTCACGAGCGCTGCGTCAAGTCAGAGTGGGTTGTCTAAAGATGCTGTCTTAAGAACAAGATCCGGCATAATGTACAAACATTGAGACAGGCAGACACTTCAGATTATACTGTGTATATACTTACTTACTCACTAATGTACTGCATACATGCATACATAGAAAGCAATGTTTGTTTTAGCGAATGTGAGCGTCTGTACTAACAATTTAGTGATGCATTTATTCATCTCTTGTGTGGCAGTTTATCTATTTTAACAATGCATTTATACATTTCTAAATGGCAGAGGTATTATAACGGTCCTTGGAGTTGATAAGCAGAAGGTCCAGAAAGGCTCTTGATTGATAGATCAATTGGGATGCGACCGAGATCCGGAGTACTTTCAAATTACCCATCTGGCCAGTTACTGTCAACGGCTGCAAGAGATGAGTTGAAGGTTGTTGCCAG
>OY744609.1:64326990-64334490 GCA_963556255.1 Allolobophora icterica | reverse complement strand
TTAAATGATCTTGTGCGTTGTGTTGGTTGGCAACTTCTTTTTTGGTTCATCAGTTTATACGACTTTTTAAGGTACTGGTTTTAGACCATTTTTATGCCACAGGAATCGTGAGAACTGTTCAAGAGGATTTCTGTTGACGTTAAAGCCCTAGGTTTTAGGTTTGGCGGTTTCCCTCGTAGAATGAAGTGACCAACGACTGTAGGCGGTTCAAGTAAGCATCTGTCGGCCAATGGGCGTTGATTTCATTTTGGTTTACACATCTTACAAGCATAGGCTGCTGAATTTAATTATATGCATAGCCTAGGCAACATCGTCCGCTTTGTGGAATGGAGGCGAGGCGCAGGGACGGTCGGTCGATCGGTGGTAGCCCCCACCCTAGGCCCTTCACCCTCCCTCTGGCCTACCCCGATCAATTGACCACTTGTATATATAACCGAGCTTTGGGTCGTAAACCTGTATATAAATGCCAGCTGTTGATGCTGTCACCGTTGCCTTATTATACCCGGAACACTAAAGACAATAAGCTGTATTTCATATTCTAAGAATTTGCACCAGTATCAGATGCTAATATACAGCCTAAGGAAGAGAGACTAGGTCACATGCCAAATTATGCTAATGAACTTAGGAAATGAACTTAGGAAATGTCCTTTCACAATTGAGTCTTGGTTTGCAGTACTCATTCTAGTTTGAATTTCGCTGCAGCAGAGTTGAGCTTCGTAATTTCTTCACTTCATAGCCATTTTAAATCGCATAGTCGATACAGCTTATATCTCGTGTCTGTATATTATATTATTATCTTATTTCAGTAGTGGACCTTATAGTAGTATAACATTGTATTTCGTTAGTGGACATATATTAGTATCATTATATCGAACTATTTCCAAAGATGGATGGAGACTACGCTGTACCAACGACACCGACTTCAGGTGTTGCAGTTGGCAACATGCGAACATTTAAAAAACGGTTGTCTGATGGATCTACCAAGAGTTATAGCTACCCTTACGTTTCTGTAAGGAAACATTTTGAATTAACTTTTACAACCGACAGTGATAAACTTAAATTTGAGCAAAAATGTGAGGACATTCGCTTGGCGTTGGGAGTAAAAAGTTTGAGAGAAGTTCTGGTGAAAGTCATAATGGATGTTGACACCAATAAGCTCTCTTCTGCAACTCAACATCCGCAGCAGACACTCACGATGTCTTCAGTCACGGAAGAAGTAAGTGAATCAACTTCACTGACTGATCCAGCATCTGTCACAGCAGCAATATCAGCAGCTCCAGCAACAGCTTTGGAGACTGCACATGAGAATTTTGTTGGGCAGTGCTCCAGCATTGCCCAGTTGATCGACACAATCTCACAACATTCATCCACATGTGTGACGCCGTATTCAGTGAAGTCATGGACACACAGTGGTCATGTGCTGTCGGTGGATATGGAGTGTGCGAAAAAACACTCCTTTCAGTGGAGTTCCTCATCCACAATAGACAGCGAGCGGAAGGAATTTGAAGTCAACCACCGAGTGATGTTGAGCTACCTGGCCTCTGGTATGACACCCATACAGTACGAGCGCTTTAGCGACTTCAGTCGGTTTGGACTATTGTCAGACCTTTTCCGCAGGAGGAATATGGTTACATTTAGTGCCATTTCTGAGAACCTGCGAAAGCAATCTATATTTGGCGCTAGAGCGCAGGAGTCTTCACTGTCGCCTGATGGAGCTATCTCTATAATGACTGACGCACGACATCATTGTAGACGAAATAGTTATCACACCGACCATGTTGCTATCGGGTTGAAAACTCACAAAGTCGTTGATATTCAACACATTAACGGGAATGATGATAACTGTTCACAGCGTCACGAGGCAGTGGGATTCGACAGGATGTACGAGAGCCTGGATCTCAGCAACATTAAAGTTGCCCATCATGTGCATGATCGAAACATGACAATCAACAAGCGCCTACGTGAGAGGAAGCAAGCCAGGAATTCCAATGACCGCTGGCACTGCACCCGTCCTATAACAGCCGGGGTGAAAAAAATTGGGCAAGGAGCACAAAAAAACATTGGAAAAACATGGCATCCCGAGCTTTCTGACAAGGGTGCTGCCATTCGAAACCACGTCTATTGGTGTATGGACAATTGCAATGGAGATGCCCAAACCCTGCGTAAGCTCATAGAATCATGCATCCCTCATTTTCAGAACAACCACAGCAAGTGCCATGAAACTTCCCACTGCAAAGAGCCGGGGCATATGATTGAAGTTCGAATTGTTTCAAATGAGGCTGCAATTACAATGCTCCAGGACTTTCTTCGGTCGTTGGTAGTGTACAAGCACGCTGAAGATTATGTCAAAGGCCACGACACATTTTATGTGGAAAGTTTTAATAACGTTTGTCTGATCTATCTGGATAAACGGATACACTACGGGAATTTAATGTACGAGCTGCGGAGCAATCTGGCTGTCTTGGACTGGAACGAACACGTCGACAGACCATACACGTCTATATGCACGACTGTTCGTTCGAAAAACCCACGTCGCCAAATCGGGAAAAAAGTGTATCGGCGCAAGACCTACGTATTTGTTGAGAACATTTGGAATTTGTACATTGCCGTGTGGTCAGCATCTAAAGCAATATCGGAGTCTGTGACAGAAACTTCTGCAGATAAGGAGACCTGCCAGAGTGAAATCTCTTCGGACGAATCCGATGACGACCAATTAGGAGACAGTGAGAGCTTTTCAAATGAAAGCAATGCACCCTACACAGTAGAATAACCGTAAGAGCTGTGACAATATTGTATGATACACTAAAATCAAACATATCAGTGCTACATAACCATCAACCGTCATTACACATAACCACCTTAGCATTCTGCTGTCTACTCTGCTTGACCTCCCCGGATTTTGGCCTGGCATAGGACAGAGAGATGTGTGGCAGAGCTGATGTGTGGCAGAGCTGACTGCTATCACACGCGTCCACAGGTGGCGGATAGTGGAACGACCTCTAGAAATAGAGGTCAGCTGCGAAATAAGCAGGGTTATATCTGACGAATAAGCAGTCGCGGACCAACAGCGGCAAGGCTAGTAGGGCACACTGTAGAAAAAGAGTGGCATTTTGCTTGACAACTAAAAGCTGCAAATATCCAATAACAGCCTTGTGACATGGGAGCACATGACTCAATTTAAATAAGCCTGATGACCCTCTGCCTAGCGGGCATGTGTTCATCACCAAGACTAGGTCCACAGCGGAAAACTGTGGTTGATGCCACGAAGGGCATCCGATCTGTAACAAGATGCTCCAATCTGTATAAAAATGAATCTGTGGCTTACCCCCCCTCAACGAGGTCCTAATCCAAGCAAGAAAAAAAGAAGATTGAACGGACAAGGGACTGTGGCCATTGCAAAATTGATTTGACATAGCACTTATGAAAAACCTAGTCTCCGTAACGTGGTTTTCGTGTGGCGCCGAGCAATTGAGGGCAATTCAGGTTTAAATCCACCTCTGAGTAGGAATCTTGAAGAGGCGCTATATAAATTTAAAATGGGGGAATGTTATGTTACATTGAATCATAGCTATGACAGGTGTACATAAGCAGCTCACAATCGATAAAATTCTGCTTTATGTCAGAAAGTAAGTGTACAATAAAAATCTCTCTGTCTAAACAAAGTCCGGCGAATTATCCAAAGTATCAATGTTACTCCCACTTGTGGCCCATGTAAGGCGTGCCTGTTGGATTCGGATACAACGATCTCACTTTTCGCACTACGCAATCTGGCATTATTTCCCGCATGTGAAGTACACCGTTCGATTCCGTTAGTTTCTTGGCCAGATATAATGGGCTCGTCCACCCACCCAAGTTGCAAATGATCTTCCAATATTTTCCATAAATTACTCTTCGTATTGGACTGTTAGCTGCATGCGCTGCTTGTCCTCCGCCAAGCCAACCTGGAGATGCAGAACCCACGCACGGAGAGAGAAAACAAAGAGGACAGGCGCCTTCCGATTGATGATTTTCACCCTGCAGCTGCAAATGATCAGCTGACACTTGAATGTCATGACTGTTTTGAGCCTCAATTTCTGACTCTGTACTATTTCCATTGGACGCGACCAAGACCTCCTTCGAAGCGGCATCCATACAAGATTTTCTTCTCTTTGGTGGTTCCAACTCTGCAATTGGAACAAAGGCAGTTTCGATTGGTTGGAGATATATTTATAATGTCATCAACATACAATTAGCTCTTTCGACTTGACTTGAACGACAGCTTAGCTGGGTTATGCATATGTTTATTGTCTTATTACATATCGTAATAATAATAATCATGGTAATTTTAATAATTACATTTTTAATTGGCCATTTATTATCATTACTGCTGTTACTGCTGTTCACATCAGTTGTCATTATACTAACATTGCTGATGTTATTATTACTATGTATTTCTATAGCATGGTTTGAGCTAAATATTTGCAAGGATAATAAATGCAATTTAATTTAATATTTATAAATCTTAGTTCAATCTTATTTGCGCACGTATAGCGCTACCTGAAGAACAATAGGGCCTACTTGTACAGGGTTCACCACACAAAACAATTTATACAATTTCAGTATATATATATATATATATATATATATATATATATATATATATATACGCATCGTCTTCATAATTACCAATTTTTTCAAAATTCCAGTTGTTGTGAGCAAAAAATGCCCGTATGGCTTCCTCTTGATCGCCATCTACCACAATAGTAAGTTCGTATTTGTTCATGGCAATCTAATCGCATATAGAAACTACAGACTTGTTTCTCAACCCTGTAAGTATCTTCATAGCAATGAACTCCATAGTAATATGAGTGTATGGGGGGGTAAATTTGGATAATTGGAACAACTTGTATACATTCTAGAAGTACAGGTATGACCTCTAGCCAGCTTACCTGGCTTTCGTATACACAAATTAGTCGACCCACAGCTCGGTTATATATATACAAGTGGTCAATTGATCGAGGTAGGGCCTGTACGGGGTATGCCCTGTCGGGTCTAGTCTGCCCTAGCGATGCATCTCCATCCATCCGTCCGACCGCTAGAGGGCCAGAGGGAGGGTGAAGGGCCTAGGGTGGGGGCTACCACCGATCGACCGACCGTCCCTGCGCCTCGCCTCCATTCCACAAAGCGGACGATGTTGCCTAGGCTATGCATATAATTAAATTCAGCAGCCTATGCTTGTAAGATGTGTAAACCAAAATGAAATCAACGCCCATTGGCCGACAGATGCTTACTTGAACCGCCTACAGTCGTTGGTCACTTCATTCTACGAGGGAAACCGCCAAACCTAAAACCTAGGGCTTTAATGGCCTTTGTTGTCATAAGATGTCGTTATAGTCTGGATCCATCTTATCCTTTATTAGATTACACACGATCCTGGTGTGCTTCTAAATATCTGATCCATCCTAGGAACTCATTACAACCTCACCTCTTGCTATCTCTCTGAAGGTCTTTCACTCAAAACTGAAAACACTGCTCTGTCACAAATCCTATCCCAATCCCACCTCTTCTCCCTACCTCCCTCACCGTTTCAACCATAAACACCACCCACCTTAACCGTCTTGCTGTCTGCCTGGCTGACTCCTTTGAATCTTGACCCGGAACCGATTTTTTACCCCTCCCTCACCTATCGATTTTGGTATGATTGAGCGCCTGTGAATAAGCTGGTTCCTGCGACTTCGCTTTTGGGCGCTGTAGAAACCTCGAAATCACGATTACGATTTCTAATTTTGTCTCAGTTTATCTTGCTTTTGCCTTTCTTCGTCCTACCCTTCCCTACCTTACCATTTCTAATATTACCATTCCTTACCTACCCTTCCTAATGTTACCTTTCCTTACTTACCTTTCTTAATATGGCCTTTCCTTACCTACCTTTCCTACTATTACCTTTCCATGCCTACCTTTCCCAATGTTACCTTTCCTTACTTACCTTTCATATTATTACCATTCCTTACCTATCTTTCCTAATATTGCTTTACCTTGCCTACCTGTCCTAATATTACCTTTCCTTACCTACCTTACTTAATATTACTTCTCCTTGCCTATCTTTCCTAATGTTACCTTTGCTTACTTATTTTTCCTATTATTACCTTTCCTGGCCTACCTATCCTAATGTTACCTTTCCTTACTTACCTTTCCTATTATTACCTTTCCTCCTTACCTTTCCTTATATTGCCTTTCTTTGCCTTTTCACTCCTAATATCACATGTATTTTCTTGTCTTTCTTGCCCAAGCCTCCCGAACATTGCCTCTCCGCGTTTTATCGTTCTTAACATTGCATTTTCTTGTCTTGCCAGTCCTAACATTGCCTTACAATTCCTTGCTCATGGTCTGCGTTTACATTAACATCAAACAGTTCTGTCATGACGTTTGACCTCCGTTTCAGGGAGGAGGACAGCACTTTCATTCAGCAGGAAGCGGTCGCCAGGCGGCGCAACCCCCTACAGGAACTGACGTCACTTATGTCCGATCCAGACCTTCTGTCGCAGAACCTGCCTTCGACGTCAACCAAATTCCAGTTCAATCTCTACGGTGGTCTCCGGGACGATCCACGAACCGGATCCCTCCACGACCCTCACGGATTCTGTCCGTCGAGCTGGCACTCCGGAAACGACCGCCACTCCCCCGTCTTTCCGACTCTCTTCCAGTCGGAGACGCAACCCCACCCTCATTCCCACAATCCCATTCCTCCTTTTCCCACGTCCGGTCCCTATCCATATGATCCAGATCAGGAACTCGCGTCTGGTGAGATGGGAACCTATAATTCCCGGATCGTACACCCTCACCCCAATCACACTCCGCTACACCACCACCACCACAACTATCACCAAAACACCCCCTACCGCCGGCGCCAATCGTGTGCACTGGACTCTTCGGGAAACTCCGGTCAGTCTCGGAACTTTTCGGTTCCCTACGGCGACCAGCGCAACATGAACTACGCCTGCTATAGCGAGGCGTCGAACCCGCTGCTCTGTTCAAACCGTCTGCACCACCAGTGCCACCGCCAACCACAACAACAACAACCACAACAACAACCACAACCGCAACAACAACAAATGATGAACACGTCGTCGTCGTCGTCGTTGTATCATCATCCCTCTAGTCATCCCACTCAGATGTTCTTCAGCAACAACAACTACTTCATCACCTATAACATCGACTCGTCATCATCCGCCGACAACTACGACGCTAACGCCATCTGTCCGCCTCAACAGTACTCCAAGCGAGACACTGCTCTCCATTCGCCAGAAGGCGCCACCGCTAACGCATTTTACGGCGTCCATTCACCAGGTGGCGCCACCGTCAATACATTTTGCGGCGTTAATTCACCAGGTGGCGCCAGCGCTAACACTTTTAGAGGTGTGCTACAGTTCGCCGGCGGTCACCAGAGGGCGTCTTCGGCAGGAAATGGACAGGACGTGTATAGCAGGGAACCAGCGTTGGTCCAGTACGCCGAGAAGAAGG
>OY744609.1:64289490-64321990 GCA_963556255.1 Allolobophora icterica | reverse complement strand
ATCGCTGAATTGGTGGGTAGCTTTTACAAACTCCTATTGTTAAGAGGCGACCAATGAATGAGTAGACCAGCGTGTTTTTGGTAGCAACATCATTATCATCATTATCATCATCATCGTCGTCGTCGTCGTTGTCGTCGTCATTGTCATTATCATCATCATCATCGCAAACTTTGGCCTAATGTCCGTTTTTGTAAGTTTCCTAACGTGCTGCAGAAAAGGTGTTCTGTAAATTAAAAACTTACAATTACGATACGAAAGTCAACAAAACGTTTTAACACCGCTGTGTATTAACAAAGCTTTTAGCATCGCCCTCCTCCTTTATCCAGGCTTCGGACTGGCACTCCAAGAGCACGGACAGTGGCGTAGTTGTGTATCTTATGCTTCCTCGCCGGTCCACATAAAGGCTCAATGATCGACCATAACACTACACATGGACATTCTTCTTCCTTAGCCATCACTTTCGTCTTAATCGAAAGAGATGACACGTGACTTCCGCCGTCTGCAGGACTTAATAGTACAGCAGACAAAATAATTGCACACCTCTTTTAAGAGTGATATTCGTCCTACAAGTTAAAACAGCAGCGCATATTTTTTACTACTGCTCCTACTCTGCCAGTGCCAGTGCCAGTCGCCAGTATTGATACAGAAGGAGGGCGACGCCACTGATCTTTGTAATCCCACAGTGTAGTAAAACTGAAACTACGAATACTACGTGTATATGTATTACTGAATGTCTCGCGTCGACGGCCATTCAAAATAATTCCACACCTCTTTTTAGTTTGATATTCGCCCTAGAAGTAAAAGCAGGCGCATGGTTTGCAATGCTTTTCCGACTCTCCACTATGCCATGTGAACAGTGAGATGATTACGATGGTCATGATGATGATGATGATGTGGCGTAGTTGTGTATCTTATGCTTCCACGCCGGTCCACATAAATACTCGATGGTCGACTATAAAACTACACATGGACATTCTTCTTACTTAGTTAGCACTCTCGTCTTATTCGAAGGAGTTGACACGTGACTTTCACCGTTACACTGCAGGAACTAATAGTAAAGCAGATAAAAGTAGTTGCACACCTATCTTTTAAGTTTAACAATCGCCCTATAAGTAAAAGCAGCAGCGAACGTATGTATTACTAACTGACTCAGTTTCGATAGCTATTCTAAATTAATCCACACCTCTTTTTAGCTTGATATCCGCCTTATAAGTGAAAGCAGGCGCGCGGTTTTGTAATACTTCTAAGCAGCACAGTCATGCCGTGTGAACGATGATGATGATGATGATGATGATGATGATGATGATGATGATGATGATGATGATGATGATGATGACGATGATGATGATACTGAAAAGACGCTGATCTACTCATTCTCTGGCCGCCGATGCATCAATCTGTTGAGAACTTCAGAATCATTTCCTTACACGCATCCACATACCTGACACAGCGATTACATTGTCAATTTGTCATGCATATGTACTGATGTTTTTTTTCACCAACGCGTAGTGGGGATTTCAAGTATGCGTGACATATTTTTGGTTGACTTCTGCAACCCCTGAATATGGTTCAAATTGATTCACGTTTCAGCATGTTAGGTTTTCAATAGATGGAATGCAATGGTTGGTTCTAACTTTAACCCTTAAAATATGTTGGGGCCACCCTATAACGACACACATTATAACATGTTAAATAAACGATGTCATGTGTAACATATATAATATATACACCTGGTTGTATACATATGCTTGGCATATGCACGACACGGTCGGTCTGTTCGGTAACGCGCCGAGTATGCAAGCCAACGAATGAGGGTTCGAGACTGCTGACGTTCAGCATATTCAGTGCTTCCACTTCCATTTTCAGAAATCTCAAGTTCTTGTCAGAAAAATCCCAAGATGGTCTAAAAAGTCCCAAGTAACTGAAAACTTAATCAACCATACGACCATTCCTCATTGAATGGTTGTCTATACCAAACTTTTGCTATCGTACGCGGCTCGGCGTCAGTGTCGCCAGACTCAGTGTCAGAATCAGACGATGCAATGACAAATTCCAGTTTAAAACTGTTTACATTACGATTTTACGACGACTGGTGCAGATTTAGTCTTTTTCCTTTAATAATAATTGAAACTTCGGAATCGGAGGTAAGATGTATGGATTGCGGAATTTACGGAATCCACGGATGAATAATGACGTCATGTAATTAATAAGAATAAGTGTAAGTAAAGTAAAGAAGTAAACGGCCAGTAGCCGTAGATACATGGTAAACGAGTCACACAAAGACAAGTGATAATTGTTACCATTCCATATTCAATATTATTTAGTAAAAAAAATTCCCAGATTGCTATGGAAATCCCTAAAACCCAAGTCGATTCGCTAAATCCTAAGCTCTTGTGAAATCCCAAGGAGTGGAGGCTCAGAGCGCATTACAAAATCTTATGACTGCAAAGGCTGTTCAAGTTGCCAATAATACTTACGTTGCTTGGTCGTTAAATCCACTCACAAATTAAGCGATTGGTAAATATATAGCGGCTGGTATAAACGTTTTAAAGGTGTCTAAGCAGAACGTTCTATTTAAGATTAGTGGCGTCCAGTGTTTAGCGACATCTTACGACTGTAAGCTAATTTACGTCACTATTTAACGTCATCATATGAGAAAGAAATAGCACAGTAAAAGAAATAAAATTTATAAAAGCTATTTCTAAGTTATCCAAAATGCCAAAAGAAAAGGGTACGGAATGGTTTCACGTTACTTCATAAACGAGAAAGACAAAAACTCAGCATTGGCTAAATTGAAATGCATTTACTGTGAGAACGTTTATTCGGGTGGTACGATCCGTATTAGAGGTCATCTTACTTTCTTGTTTGGTCTTTTCCGATTTTCCAGATTTTTTTATTTCGATGAAAAAACGACATTTTTCCGTTTTTTATTTAGTTGTTTACGTTTATAACAACTTTGGTTCTCATTATCATCATCGTCATCATCATCATCGTCATCGTCATCATCATCATCATCGTAGTCATCATTATCGTAGTCATCATCATCATCATCATCATCATCATCATCATCATCATCATCATCATCATCATCACCGACACCATTGTCATGAAAATATAGGTTTTTAAACTGTCGATTGAGCATATTTATAGTAAATATTATACTCCAGATAACAAAATAATTTAGTCGTTAATGGTTAAGGTGATCTTTTGGGGGGTGCTATATTTACGCTTGGCACAGAGCGCATTTATAGTTTGCTACATTCCTGGAACACAGCGTCGTTAAACATCAACTATAATCAAACATCGTTAAAGAAGTTTGTCAAAACTCGTGAAAATGTTGCATTATGCCATACGACATGTTTCAACTGTAAAAAGTGTCAACACCTCTTTTAAGTGTAAGATTCTCCATATAAGTGGACAGGCGTGCGGGTCTACTCTAATCACATCTATATGCCTTCGCACTTTAGGAACGGTTACAGCGTCAAAAATAATTCCACACCTCTTTTAAGGGTCATTGATATTCGCTCTCTAAGAGACAGCAGGCGAGGTTCTGTACTAATAATGGGTGGCTATTTCTCCGAAATGTTTTATGTCACAATATTATGAGTGGTGAGAACTGTTCAAAATAGCTTCTACCAATGTCAACGGACTTGTTGCCAAAAGTTTCGCTAATCCGTTGAAATCGAGCCTACATCGCTAGGCTGTTAGAACGCAATTGCTGGTTCCCTCCTCCACTGCCTCTGCTCTGGTAGTGCCAGTCTCAAGCCTAAACAACAACTAACCAATCGCTTTGGAAAATCTTTCATCCTGTTATAGATTGTCTTAAATGTTGGAAAGGCGCTCAGTCGCTGGGGGACCGGCCCTAGCCCAAATGGCTCTTCTAGACAAAGCATACATTTGGCGCCCTCTGACCCCACTCCACGGTCAACACCGCTTCAATTTTTTGATGAAAATGGCGCCACCTAGAGTTTGGTGCGCTGCTTCGCTCGTGGCTAGGGTCAGACTGGTCGCTGGATTTCTGAGCGCCTTAACATAAATTAGGAGTCCACGTTAACGATCCTTTCAGCCGTAAGATTATAACAACCTTCGTTTATTAATTTAAACTGACAAGTACTCAGTAAGATTACATGATGTAGTAACAGACGATAACAAGTTTAACAGGAGTCGAATTTAACTGTACCGCAGCCATACAAGGCCCGCACCTGTAGGCCACTACTGCTCATTTCACAATCGCCACCTAGGGAATGAAGGCTGAGTGAAGCTTGTGGGTCTGGCAGGTATCGAACCCGCGTTCTTCTGATCTTTGTGCCAGAATGTTACCATTCAACCACCTCCCGCCCCATAGATGTCGCTAAACTCTGGACGCCATTAATATTAAATAGAATGCTCTACTTGGACACCTTTAAAATGGCCACACACAACACTATTTAGTTGCCAATCGCTAACGAATCGTAGACTGAAGAACCACACTCCCGTCGCATTAGGTAACTGTCAGCGTCAACGGCCTTTGCAACCATAAGAATGAGAAATTTATTCATTCATTCTTTCATATATTTATATAGCGCCTCATCAAGAGAACTACTCATAGGCGCTCTCGACTCCAGCACGGCCACAAAGAACAGTTCAAGCGGTCATAGAAGGTGTCAGAGGAAGACTTAGAATGTAAGCGCAGCTCAGTAGGAAGGCCACTCCATATGATCTACCAAGAAGGCGCGGGTTTGCGTGAGAGCAGTACGGACAAACGGGATGCAGAGCACCCCCTCCCAGCTAGGGGAGAACTCGAGCAGTCCAAGAAATCGACACAGGCCGGAAGAGGTCTAGCAAGTAAGATGGAGCGAGGCTCAATTCACACCGCCAACCCAGGAAGGCGATCATATATGCTCTATGCGCTGTCGGATAGGGAGCCAATGCAGGACCTCCAGTATATAGTTTGACACATGGCCAAAATATGGTACTTGGCCAACATGGTGAGCAGCAGAGCGCAAGATGCGGTCAAGACAGTTTAGGCGTTCAGACGGGAGGCCAGAGTAAAGAGATAGGCAATAGTCAAGACCAGCTGTGACGAAAGAGTGCACGTGTAGTTGCAGCTCCTGTTGACAGAGAGCGAACGACAGTACGAAGCTGATGGAGCTGGCTAAGGCAGTCGCGGCTAAGGCGATGGAGGAGTGGCGCAAAAGTTAGTTCCTGGTCCAGTAGAATGCCAAGGTCGCGGACCGAGGCAGAAAACGTAAAGCCAGTAAACTCTGCGGAGAGACGAAAAGGTTGAGTTTAGCCAATTGCTGTACCCAGCCACATGATCTTTGCTATCACACAGTGCCGTTAAACAAGTACTACAATATGTATTACTCACCGACTAGCGTCGACAACTGTTCAAAAATAATTCCACACCTGTTTTAAGTGTGATATTCGCCATATAAGGAAAAGCAAGCGCGCGCTTCTGTACTATATCCTTAAGGCTTAGTTATGGTATGCGAACGGAATGATGATGACGATGATGATGATACTGAAAACATTTGACCTATGAGTAAAAGCAGCAGAGCGTATCTGTATTACTCTACAAGTCACCACAGCAGCTATTCAAATAATTCCACACCGCTTTTAAGTTTGGTATGCGCCCTATAAGTAAAAGCAGGCGCGGGTTCTGTAATAATAATCTTAACAATCTACTAACTTAAAACGATTACCAATAAAAACAAATTTGACTTGTGTCATGCATGGGGCTCGTAGCCTCGTACAGCATAGGCTACAACTCTGCACGGGGCCCGAACTATCCTAAGGCCGGCACTGCTGCCTGCCTGCCTGCCTGTCTGTCTGTCTGCCTTCCTGCCTGCTTGCCTGTCTGTCTGTCTGTCTGTCTGGCTGCATCCTGGCTGCTTGTCCGCCTATACATTTATCTACGTACGTACGTATTCCGCACAGACAGAGACAGACAGACAGACAGACCGACAGACATGCATTACTCCTTTTTCACCAATTAGTTGGTCGGATGGTCATATATATGTCCATCAGCCTCTATGTCATCATCATCCATCATCTCACCGTGTCATAACTGAGCTTAACAAGTACAACAAGTCAGATTTAACAATACTAGAGAATTCCGGGATACAGAAGAAGTTGACTTTTATTTTATTGGCAAAAAGATTTAATCGAACCATACTATTATTATTAGGGTGTCTTGTTCGTGTTAATTTTCTGCGACATTTTCGGGCCCCCATAAGTTGCGGGCCCCGTTCGACCGCACGGTTCGCACGCCCCTAAAGCCGGCCCTGCAGGCAGGCAGGCAGGCAGGCAGGCAGGCAGGCAGGCAGGCAGGCAGGCAGGCAAGAAATGAAACTGGATGCAATGCACAACATAAAAACTTCAACATCTCATCCCGGCCAGAAATGTTCATACAGTATATGACCAGCAAAAGTGACGTGTGCTCTTGACCCCCCTCCCGCCTCCATACGTATATATGTGCGGGCTTCTGTGAATAAAATGCTATACGGTGAGTGCAAGACATTGCCATTATATATATATATATATATATATATATATATATATATATATATATATATATATATATATATATATATATATATATATATATATATATATATATATATATATATATATATATATACCAGCATATGAATAATTTAAATTGACCTGTTTGACGTATACAAAGCTCTCAGCACCAGCACACCTCCCTACCTTCAATCACTACTTACTCCTCGCGTGCATTCCTTGCCTCTTCCCCAAGGATTGGAATCAATTGCCACTCTCTCTTCATGGCTCAATTTCACTTCCTACATTCAAAACACGGCTTAAAACTCACTATTTCTCCTTCGCTTTGAAGCATTTGGAAATCTAACTGCATCATCTCCTGAAGGCTGACTATCATCACCTCAGATTTACATTTCGGTGCGACCTTGCGCGCGTTACCAATTTAATTAATTAACTAATTAATAATAATAAAAATAATAATAATAATAAAAAATGATATATATATATATAATAAGTCATTATCTCGCCCTCCTCCTTTATCTATGCTTGGGACTGGGACTGCCAGACAGTGGCGGATCCAGAGGGGGGCGATTGGGGCGATCGCCCCCCCTAAGAGTCCAAAAAATATTTTTTTTAAATTAAAAAATTAAAAATTTGATATACTACACTGTACTACAGGATAAATGTCATGTGATTATTATTACGCATGTACAGCGCCAGACTGCAGTTTGAATATTACTTCTACACGCCTTCAATTGCTTTAATCATGCTCTAAACTTGATATGTAAATTTAATTTTAATTCCTTTGACCTTGGACGTCCATGAAATCGCCCCCCGTAAAGTAAAGTCTAGATCCGCCCCTGCTGCCAGAGTACGAGCAGTGGCGGATTTAGTAAAACATACGCGCGACTGTTTTTACTTATATTTATATATATATATATATATATATCATTATAATTATTATTATTTTTATTATTTTTATTATTAATTAGTTAATTAATATATATACATATATATATGCATATATATATGTACATATATATATATACAATGAAGTGCATGCGACGCAATACAATGCAATACAAAACCAATAATATGCCTTACAAAATACAGTCCACGTGGATTTAGTGACTAATTTTGTTAGTCGCCTAGCGCGCTACATAAGAGGCGTTATATAAATTAACACTTACAGTTACGAGGCGTAGGCCTACAAAACTGGTAGTTACTGTTTTAACACCACACTCTATTAACAGATTTTTACGTCGCCCTCCTTCATTATCCAGGCTTCGGACTGGCACTGCGACAGTACGAACGGTGGCGTAGTTTTGTATCATGCTTTCTCGCCGGTCCACACAATGACTCGATGGTCGACTATAAAACCACACATGGACATTCTTCTTACTTAGTCATTACTTTCGTCTTAATCGAAAGAGGCGACACGTGACTTCCGTCGACTGCAGTACCTAAAGTGGAAATTACTCGAAAATAATTTCACACCTCTTTTAAGTGTGATATTCGCCATATAAGTAAAAACAGCCGCGCGTATGTTTTGCTACGACAAAGATGCACCTTGACGAAAACTGTGAGATGTGCGGAGTCCCGGACACCATCGAATGCTCACGGAACATCAGCCGTTGCATTCGCAACAAGTGCAAAGAACTCGGAATCGACTGCACCACAAAGAACATCCTCTAGATCAGAGGTCTGCAGACGGAGGTGGTAAGAGTCATAGGTGAGATCAACGATGGTAAGATTCTCTAGGAGAAGAGGATTTCTTCTCCTTCGACCAAAACAGTAGGGTTGTGAACTTCATATTCTATATTATGCCGAAATAATTTCTGTCGACGTCAACAGCCTTTGTTGCTATAAGATGTCGTTAAACCTGGATCCATCCACTTCTTAACTGCTTTCCATCAAAACAGCTGTGCCATGCGAACGGTGAGATGATGATGACGACGATGATGATGTTGATGATGATGATGATGATGATGATGATGATGATGATGATGATGATGATGATGATGATGATGATGATGATGATGATGATGATGATTGTCGCGGTCTACGCGGGTGCATGCATCAAGGGAAGAAAACCGACGCGTCAACAAGCTTGTTTACATCGCACGGAAAATTCTGCAGCAAGCTGTCAACATTAATTCGGTACATGCAACAAGGATATACGTGTTCAGTAGGACTTTCCAGGGAAAAGTACAGTGACGTCACAGAACGTTCTGGAACCCGGGAGAACTCTATATAAGATAGACCTGATGTACATTAAGGGCCTTTTGACGAAGATTTGTAAACGTTGAAACATTGATCGTATGACGTTCAATCGAGACCAGCCAACCTGTGTGCTGTCTACGATTGTGATATTTGATAGACGAGTTGACTTACTTTACACTTAATCGACTTTATTTTTAAATAAAGATCTTTTAATAGTTCCTTCGTTGGTTCGTCGTTGCGATCGAAGGAGTCGACCGCGACATTATTGGTGGCAGCGGCGGGATCATCGGTGTTGGATCCGGTGAAGAAGACGCGAGCCGGCGGAGGAAGGAGTCAACCCGGAGGATCAAGAGACGGTCTGTTCCAGACAGCGAGCGGATCGAGACGCCTTTCTACCGTGGGAGACGGGTGAATCGGCATACGACAGTCGGACGGACGAAGTGCGTCGTTCGGCTGAGACAGCAGAAGACAGCAGTCAACATACGGGTAAGATCCTAGGTGTTGTCGTGGCTGAGAAGGAGAAAAGAGAGTGGAGTTGCAGCCGAGTGGGAGGCAGCCATTGTTTCTCTTTCAATATCTGCTGATTATTTCTTTGCAATTTGATCCATTGTTGTGATCGAGGCCAGACTTGCGTGAGCTTGTATAGTTTTTGCGTACTTGGCGAGTGTACTTCTTTGGATACTGCATAGTTGCACTTTGGGTTGTGGAATTTTCCTTTTGGGTGGCGGGTTTGCCGCGTGGTGTCTGTTTTTTTGTTGATTGTTGTTGACTGATTGTTTGTAAAAATGGAAGCGTTGACAACAGAGATGCAAGCGAATATTCGCAAAATGTCGTCTGAGCGCCTTAGGGTGTATCTTATGAAGGCAGGAAGGGACGAAGATGATGTTATGTCATGGGATCGAAATCAATTAATGGAAGAATGGGCCATGGAGATTGGAAAAGAGGAAGAGGAATTTAAGGGTAGTCCAATATCTCCAACAGGAGTGGATTACGAGCTGCAGAAGCGCCGTCTGGAGTTCGAAATCCGTAAATATGAAGAACAAAAGGAGAAGGAAGAAAGGGAGGAAAAGAGGAGAGAGGAAGAAAAGAAAGAACAAAGGGAGAAGGAAGAAAGAGAAAGGGAGGAACGGAAGGAGAAGGGAGAAAGAGAGGAAAAGAGGAGAGAGGAAGAAAAGAAAGAACAAAGGGAGAAGGAAGAAAGAGAAAGGGAGGAACGGAAGGAGAAGGAAGAAAGAGAAAGGGAGGAACGGAAGGAGAAGGAAGAAAGGGAGGAAAAGAGGAGAGAGGAAGAAAAGAAGGAACGGAAAGAGAAAGAAGAAAGAGAAAAGAAGGAACGGAAAGAGAAAGAAGAAAGGGAGAGGAAGGAAAAGCAGGAAGAACGAAATGTTAGAGATTCTTTAGCAAGTCGTACTAAGCGTTATAGTGATGCCCTCAAGAATATTCTTTGGAAATTTCCTTCCGACCCTATAGAAATTCCAGGTTTCTTTGATCACTTGGATGGTTTGTTTAATGTGTATGAGGTGGATGAAGATGTTAGAGCAAAATTATTGCTAGCCATTTTAAGTGAAAGAGCTAAGGCATTAACCATGCGCCTTACTGAGGCACAGCTCCATGACTACAAATTCCTGAAGGAGTTTTTGCTAAGGGAGTTTAAGATAAGCCCTTCAAATCTTAGAGCCCGATTTTGGTCGTTGCACAAAGCATCGGACGAATCATTTACGATCTATTCATCCAAATTGCGTGTGGCTCTTATGTATTATTTGAAAAGTAGAAAGATAACTGATGAGTTTGATAAACTTGTAAGTTTATTGGTTGCGGATCGGCTTAAGGAGTCCTTGTCGAAGGCTTGTTTAGATTATATCTTGGCCCAAGAAAAAGAGGAGTGGTTGAGCTGTGAAGACATAGCTAATGCGGCTGACATTTATGTAGCGTCGCATGATGGTGGGAATGACTTAGTATGCCGTAGTCATCCGACACCGAAGTATAACAATTGGATGAGAGGTCAACCACATGTTCAAGTCAATAACCAGACAGCTCAACCCAAGTCTCCCAAACCGGAAATAAGGGGTGAAGCCAAGATAGGTGCGAGGGTGTCTCAGGAGGAGGCCAAGGTAAAGGGTCTCTGTTTCCTATGTCATCAGAAGGGTCATAGGGCAAGGGAGTGCCAGACCAAACCAAGTTCTAAAAAGGTGAGTACTTGTATATTTGGGAACTCAACTGAAGAAGTGACCGACTTATTTGTTGAGAAGGTCAACGTGTTGCATGAGATACCTGAACAGGTAAAGCAAGGGAATTTATTGGATAATTCTAAACCAATAGGGTTGGAAACTGCTGTAAGGGTATACGAGAATAGTATTGATGGATTACACGAGAGGTCGTATATCAATGTACAGATTGAAGATCTCCCTTCTCAGCCAGCATTATCTGATTCAGGAGCAGAAATTTGTTGTATTGATAAGAAATTAATTGAGTCACTAAACTTACCCGTGATTAAACGGATTAATATAATTGGTTTTCAGGGAGAAGGATGTAAGGCGGATGTAGTATACCTACAAATGAAATTAGCTAATTCAATGGAAGGAACGACGAACATTGCGCCATCTTTGTGCGTCATGTTCGCTGCAGTCCCTGAACTAAATGAACGGGTTATTTTGACACCCCATGTTGTGGACCTATTAAGGGATAGTTCGCAATATGTAGTGATGGTAGCTGGCGTAGATCGATGTGTACAAATAAATAAAGGGGCAGAAGAAGATAACTTAGAAGTTAATATCGAGAAAAGTAACAGCAACGAATCCTTGCCGTCAGAAGTGAATGAATATTCTCAGGAGCAACTAGTTGATGATTCAGATAATTTTCTTGATGTTGAGTCAACAGAGTTCAAGTCTGATGAGGGAGTAGCGAATAATGATACTTTATTGCGTGAGCAACAGAATTGTCACAATCTTATATCTTGCTGGCAACAAGCGAGACAGAATAAAAATAATTTCTTTATAGATAATAACCTCCTGTACCACAAAGGGGAAATTATGGGACATAAGGTTAATCAATTATGTTTACCGGAAGATAGAATCGAGGTTGTCTTGCGAGTAGCACACGATGCCCCATGTGCTGGGCACATGGCTTTTAAGGCAACGAGAGCCAGGATCAAATTAAACTTTTGGTTTCCAAGAATGGATGAGAGGATTCGCGAATATTGTGCGTCTTGTCAAATTTGTCAACTAAGAACTCCAGTTAAAGTGGCAGATCGAGTCCCGATCACTCCTATTCCGAGGGCGGATGAACTCTGTTTTAACCATCTAAATATGGATTGTATTGGCCCTATGGTAGTGACTGGAGAATCCAACAAATCGAAACCCCAGTACAATTATGCTCTGGTTCTGGTGGACAAATTCTCTCGTTGGCCGATGGCGTATCCTCTTAGATCGCTGAATGCAAAGGGAGTTTGTGAAGCTCTGTTGCAAGTTTTTACAACTTTTTCTATTCCAAGAATCATCAGTTCTGATTGTGGTACCAACTTTACCAGTCGTTTGACGAAAGAATTCTTGCGGCGAATGGGTTGTAGTCCCAGATTTAATACCCCTGGACATCCTGAGGCAGCTGGATTGGTTGAAAGATGCAACCAAAGCTTGAAAACCATGATCTTTAAGCTTGCTCAATCTGATCCTCGTGGATGGCACCAATTGTTACCGTTTGTTCTGTGGAGCCTTAGAGAAAAACCTTCAGGCACGACTCATATTTCGCCATTCACTATGGTTTATGGAACTCTTCCTCGGGGTCCACTTAGTGTGTTGAAGGAATCGTGGGCTGGCGAACGAAAAGTACCTCTTAACTTAGGTAAATCACCCGAAGAGTATCTCCAATCACTGAAGGAAAACCTCGAATTCGCGAAAGTTTATGCAGATTACTATAGTGATATAGAAACAAAGCGGTATGCAGATTATTATAACTTGCGTAGTACTGACAGAAAATACGAAGTTGGAGATAAAGTAGCAGTATTAGCACCAGATTTTGGTAGTTCTAAATTTTATAGTCGATGGCAAGGACCTGCTACCGTAGTCAAGGTTAAATCCCCATATTCTTATATAGTAGAAATAGAGGGAAAACAAAGACATTTACACGCAAATAAGATCAAGCGATACCATGAACGACTCGAACAAGCGATGATCAATAGCTGTTCAGTAATTGTTGATCAAGATGAAGAATTTGGTATAGTAGAGGTTGTAGATCAGGAAGAACGTGAACAAATAAGTCCGAGTAAGCGAATTGATCCTCTGATTATAGCGCATCTTTCGCAAGAGGAACAGAAGCAACTTTTTGAAGTTTTGGATCGGCACACGGCAGTATTCGTGGATAAACCTGGGTATTGTCCAGTATTAGAACATGAAATTAAGATAACTCATGATTTCACTCCTAAGCGTTTAAGGGCATATAAAGTACCTGAGCTACTTAAACCTGAAGTACAACGCCAGATAGAAGAAATGTTGGCATTAGACATCATTCGACCATCGAAAAGTGAAATGGCCAGTCCGGTAGTTTGCGTTTTAAAGGGACCCAAAGGTCAAAATGGCGTTCGACTGGCAATTGATTATCGCCATGTTAACAAATATTCTCTAGGTGATTGTTACCCGACCCCAGACATTGCTGACGTCTTACAAAAGGTGGGACGGGCAAAGTTTATTAGTGTTTTCGACGCGAAATCGGGGTATTGGCAAATTCCAGTTCGGAAAGAACATCGATGGCTTACGGCATTCGTATGTGATGCAGGACTTTTTGAGTTCACAAGAATGCCGTTTGGACTCAAGTCCGCTAGCAATACCTTTATTCGTGCTATGACCCAAGTTTTACATCCAGTGCGAAGTTTTACCGAACCATTCGTCGATGATATGGCAGTGGTTTCAATGAATTGGAATGACCATTTAGAACATCTAGAGAAATTCTTGCAAACTATTGAGGAAGCAGGACTCACTTTGAATTTAAGAAAATGTAATTTTGCACAAAACAAAATAAAGTTTGTTGGCCATATAGTAGGGTCAGGCTGTATTGAACCTGATCCAGGTAAGATCGCTACGATCAATGATATCCATCCTCCAACAACAAAGAAAGAAGTTAGAAAGGTTATGGGTTTTTTCAGTTACTTTCGAAATTTTATACCTGCTTTAGCTGAAAAGGCACGGGTAATAACTGATTTGACACGAGATAACATACCTACGAAGGTGCCTTGGGAGCAAAAGCATCAAGAAGCACTAGATAAGTTAAAGGATGATCTCAGTAAAGCTACACAGTTGCATACCATTGATTTCACTAAGGAATTTGGTTTAAGTGTTGACGCAAGTGCCACCGCGGTTGGGTGTTGCTTGTTTCAGTGGACCGAAGAAGGTCAGGAAAAACCAATTGCTTTTGCTAGCCTTAAACTTACAGATACACAGATGCATTGGTCTACAATTGAGAGAGAGGCTTTCGCAGTAATTTGGGCACTTGAACGATTCAAGTCATGGATATTCTTATCAAAGATAATCATTTATTCAGATCATAATCCTTTGTCTTATCTCACAGATGCAAGCCCTAAGAGTGCGAAACTGACTCGTTGGGCGTTAGCATTGCAAGAGTTTAACGTGGACTTTCGATATCGTCCTGGACGTCAGAACACGGTGGCTGATTTCCTCTCTCGGTTGTGACTCGGAGGGTGAAGGGGGGAAATGGCCCGACACACAAGGATCAAGCCCGCAAATTGTATAGATAAATTGACTAACTGATGTGTTTTGTTTTGGTTGTATATGCTGTGTCGAGATGGAGTCTGGAGGCCCGGCTTGATCGTGATGACCCGTTCGAGATGGTGCTGAAGACGTGTCATCATCTGAGGGCGGAGGGAATGTCGCGGTCTACGCGGGTGCATGCATCAAGGGAAGAAAACCGACGCGTCAACAAGCTTGTTTACATCGCACGGAAAATTCTGCAGCAAGCTGTCAACATTAATTCGGTACATGCAACAAGGATATACGTGTTCAGTAGGACTTTCCAGGGAAAAGTACAGTGACGTCACAGAACGTTCTGGAACCCGGGAGAACTCTATATAAGATAGACCTGATGTACATTAAGGGCCTTTTGACGAAGATTTGTAAACGTTGAAACATTGATCGTATGACGTTCAATCGAGACCAGCCAACCTGTGTGCTGTCTACGATTGTGATATTTGATAGACGAGTTGACTTACTTTACACTTAATCGACTTTATTTTTAAATAAAGATCTTTTAATAGTTCCTTCGTTGGTTCGTCGTTGCGATCGAAGGAGTCGACCGCGACAATGATGATGATGATGATGATGATGATGATGATGAAACTGAAAAGACGGTGATCTACTCATTCTCTGTGGCCGATGCATCTATCTGTTGAGAACATCATACACGTTTCCTTACACACATGCACATGTCATACATGACACAGCGAATGCATTGTCATGTGTATGTACCGATGTTTGTTTTCCATCAGCGTGTAGTGGGGATTTAAAGTATGCATAACATATTTTTGGTTGACTTGTGCAAACCCTTGATATGGTTCAAATTGGTTCAAATTTTCAGCATGTTAGTTTTTCAATAGGTGGACTGCAATCTAACTTTGATCTTCCCATAAATTGTTTTACTCACTCTAATGACACACATTATAACATGTGACACATATGTAACATATTAATGATATAAACGAGCAGAAATGTTTGTTACAAAACCTTGTGGCTGCAAAGTTCGTTGACGTGGACAATTACAATAGGCATGTGTTGTTATTGAATCAATCCACCATCAATTCAGCGATCGGTTACTAAATAGCGTCGGGTGTAAACTTTTTAAAATGTCAGAACGCTCTATTTAAGATTAGTAGCGTCCAGTGTTTAGCGACATCTTACGGCTAAAAGGATCGTTAAAGCGGATCCCTAATTTATGTTAAGGCGCTCAGAAATCCAGCGAATTGTATTCCAGCAGTTTAAAACCATCTTACAGGATCAAAGCTTTTTCCATAACGATTGGTTAGTTGTTGTTTAGGCTTGAGACTGGCGCTACCAGAGTAGGGTTCAGTATGTGAGTTAAATCAATCTAGGTGTGTAGAGATATCTTGGATGGATTTCAACAGCTTAAGACGCCATAATTATGGCACTAAAGGCCTTTGACGTCGGTAGAAACTTTTTGAACAGTTCTCACCGTTCACCTGGCATAAAACTGTTCACAGAATTCACATGTGATGACATTGTCTAGAATTAGTATAATATCGCGCGTCTACTTTCTCTTATAGGGCGAACATTACAGATAAAAGAGGTGTGGAAGTATTTTGAAGAGTTCTCATTATCATTAGGGCCGCCGACAGGAATTCCGGGCCCCTAGGCAGAGCAGTCACGGACCCCTAGGCAGAGCAGTCGCAGGCCCTTTGGCAGAACAGTCAGAGGCCCCTAGGCAGAGTAGTTACGGGCCTTTAAACTATCTTTAGGCTTTATATAAATACAATATCGTACGGTCGTACGAAAAAATTAGTAAAAATACATATTGAAATAATAAAAGTGCGTGTACGACCGCACAATATTATATTTATATATATACAATGATTTTATTCAGATGCTTTAAGTTTAAACTGATTGTAGTTAAGCGTAAAATAATATATCTAAAAAGGCATAAATCATAAACTTTGTATATCTGATTATAATATTTTGTATAAGTTGATTGCGGGCCCGGCCCGGGCCCCTAAAAAATCACCGGGCCCCTGGGCATTTGCCCCCCCCCTGCCCCTCCCTCTCGGCGGGCCTGATTATCATCATCTCCATTATCATCAACATCAAGAACATCATCATCTTCATCATTATCAACATCAAGAACATCATCATCATCATCAACATCATCATCAACATCATCAACATCATCACATACTTATGCCTATATGTGATTTAATGTCTAATTTTTTGTAGGTTTTCCAACGCGCCACACAAAAGGCGCTATGTAAATTTACACAAATATTATTGCGATACGTAGGCCTTCGATACGGGCAGTAACCGTTTAAACAACGCTGCGTAATAACCAAGCTGTTAGCGTCGCCCTCCTTCTTTATCGAGGCTTCGGACTGGCACTACGACAGTGCGGACAGTGGCGTAGTTGTGTATCTAATGCTTCCACACCGGTCCACATAAAGACTCGATGGTCGACTATAAAACTACACATGGACATTCTTCTTACTTAGCCATCACTTTCGTCTTAATCGATAGAGATGACACGTGACTTCCGCCGCCTACAGAACCTAATAGTAAAGCAGACGACGGTTAATTCTGCGCTTAAGTTGCTAATAAAACTTGGCGCTCTTTGTCTTTGTTGCTCGAACCCGAATATCAGGTGCGTTCAGGTCACGTGATTCACGTAAAGCGCGGGAATCCGTGTAAGTACCACGTGACGCGGAGTCTTGGATCGCAGCGATGGGTGAGGGACTGAAAGACAGAGGGAAGTAGGTGGATCTAAGGGAAAGGAATTTATCGAAGCTGGCGGGGACTTTCCGGATCGTTGAAGCAGGAAGGGGAAACAGACAAACGGGGATGTAGGAAGATAAACGCGGAGAGAGTGATAGAGAGAGGAGAGAGACGGAGGGTGGGACGGAGGGAGAAACAGAGAGAGGGACGGACGGACGGACCGTGGGAAGAACGAAAGGAGCGACGAAGCCTTCGGGATAGGAGAGGAGAGGACAGGAGAGGACAGGAGAGGACAGGAGAGGACAGGAGAGGAGAGCAGAGCAGAGCAGAGCAGAGAAGAGGAGAGCAGAGCAGAGGAGAGCAGAGGAGAGAAGAGGAGAGAAGAGGAGAGGAGAGCAGAGCAGAGCAGAGCAGAGCAGAGGAGAAGAGGAGAGCAGAGGAGAGCAGAGGAGAGCAGAGAAGAGCAGAGGAGAGAAGAGGAGAGCAGTGGACAGCAGAGGAGAGCAGAGGAGAGAAGAGGAGAGGAGAGCAGAGCAGAGCAGAGTAGAGGAGAGCAGAGGAGAGCAGAGGAACGGAGAGGAGTGAAGAGGAGAGGAGAGGGGAGAAGAAGAGGTGAGGTATGGAGGGGAGGGGAGAGGAAAAGGAAGGTGAGAGGAGAGAAGAGAAGGGGTGGGTAGTGAGACAAAGACAAAGACATAAAGAGGCGTATAGAAGCGCCAGGGAGAGATCGTGGCAGAAGGAAACAAAGTGTCACACAGCAGCGACGGAGAAAGAAATGAACGGTCCGCCAACCAACCATACAGACAGAGACAGAGGCAGGAAAACAGACAGACAAACAGACAAAGAGACAGACAGACAGAGGAACTCGTATACCACAGAGCGTGGTATACACCGAGCACGGACGCATGAGCTCCGCTAGTACGGAAGTCGTTATGTACGGGGGAAAGTGGGAGTGGTGGCATAATAGGACGGCATTGGTGTAGATCGAGTGTTGCGTAAAGCACTGTTTGGCCAACACCGCATCGTTCGTCTGTGCGCACCTCATGGGGTCTCGACTGTACCAACCAACAGCAGGCGACAGTGGAATGGCGCGCTCGGTCTATTCGTAGGCAACCGATGACGACGGCTCTGCGGTGCATGCTGGGATATCCCATATCCGTTGCGCCGGAAGTAGTACGATTCATTTGACGGAAGCGACGCTCTTATGCCCTAATATCGCTAGGTGTCGCTTTTCGTCACGGTTTCGGATTAGTCCGGGACTCGAATCGGAGACTTTCGTGACTGCGAGCGAAAGCGGTTTCCGCCGATGCGTTAACGTTACAAAGTAAACAGCTGCCGCTCTACTGCGCTACGAGTCTGTGCAATTGGAACCTTCTACTTATATCGTCGCGGTCTGTGCTGTCGAAGCCTCTCTTTGTTCGCTGAATCTGGGTGAGAGGAATTCTCAGTCGAGTGATCTACCAGAAGAGACGAGAATTCATCTCAAGTGTGGACTTCGTTGCGTGTGATTTGGTGAGATCGTTACTCATCTCTCCAGTACAAATCAGGGTTTGTTTTCAACTGTCGAACTATAGGGTTTTTGTAACTTCTAGTTGCGTATTGCCAACTCAGCTATGACGAGTACACTGACCGTACACTGTCGGAGGGAAGGTAAGAGGGCAAGAGAGAGAAGAGAGAGAGAGAGGACTGCCCACTCGCCTTCATATGCAGAGGCTAAGAAAATGAAGTCGCTAACACTTCGTACCCATGGCTGCTTCTCAGGCTATTCGAGGAACTGTTCTTTTTATTCTGTGTTTGCGTATTGCAGGGGCGGCGATCCTGGGAGGCACGCGTGGGACAAGTTCGCTCCACTTTTAACAGTGAGGGGGACACAGTATACACTATGCGGTTGTCCCCCATTTAAAAGAAAGTTTTTGGTTACTATTTTTTAAATAATCGCCAACTGGAAACTTGACCACTGAGACCAGGCAGTTGACACGTCAACACGTTGCCGCTAACAACTAACAAAAATCAATATTTTGTTTATTATTATTCTGTTTATATTGTTTCGCACTATGTTACTAACTAATAAGAATCAATTAACTTTAGATTTCAATTAGTTTGCATGTGATTATAAAATTTGATGAAAATATACATATGTAATTATGTACAAGCCGTAACAAAGTGCCTGCCCCTTGCTTTTTTAACGAATTTTTCGTGCACAATAAAGGTAAAAAATGTTGACCCAGTTCAGTAGTGTCCTCCACCTCTCAAACAAGATCACCGCCTCTGACGTATTGAGAACTTGTTGTTGAGCGATGTCGTCTTGATGCAACCGTTGTCTCGATGCAACCGTGATCCTTATGGCGGCTCTCGACTGGTTTTTAGACATCAAATGCAAATTTTAATTGCTATTTCACCTGAAGCGACCAATACGGTCCGGCTGAAAAAGTGACAGCAGTATGCGAAAATAATAATACTGATAATAATAATTAATAATAATAATAATAATAATAATAATAATAATAATAATAATAATAATAATAATAATAATAATAATAATAAAAATATAGCAGACCTAAGTAACAGTATTTTCTTCGTTAAAGGAAAAGCTCATATTAGACACCTTTAAACAATTTGTAACTGAAACTATATAGGGGGAACTGCCAACTACGTTCAATTATCCTCCATTTAGAGTGCAGTTGACATTAATTTTAATCAGTGTTGTTCTTAGTTCGACGATCAAATGTACAATAATTAATAATAATAATAATAATAATAATAATAATAATAATAATAATAATAATAATAATAATAATAATAATAATAATAATAATAATAATAATAATAATAATAATAATAATAATAATAATAATAATAATAATAATAATAATAATAATAATAATAATAATAATAATAATAATAATAATAATAATAATAATAATAATAATAATAATAATAATAATAATAATAAAAATAATAATAATAATTGTCAACCCAATTCTTCCGTTGACAATCCTTCTGATTAAATCCTTGTTCTCTTCGTACTTAACGCCTATTTAACGTTCACCTTTTGAACACTAATTCTACGTATAAGTATAACCTGAATTAATCAGCAACACAGTTTAATATCTTTTCGTTTAATAAGAAACAAACAGACAGAACTCAATTCGATTACAACTCAACTAGTCAGCCACACTACTACAGCGAACACACTCGAATTCAAACTTCTCTAGTCAGCATAATTCTTCGCGCCTCTTGACACACCTGTCTTCTGTGCGCATAAACGAACTCTAATAATATACATATAGCGCGCCGCTGCCGATATCGGCCGGCCGCGCGTGTCACTAAGACTAAACGTTATACATCTATCATATATACATATACACGTGAAACTAAAGTAAGCGCACTTAATATATACGCTAAATATCTCGCACTGCAAGACTGTACACAAAACTCAGTTCACATTACCTCCTTCCTTTTTCTGGAATTGAGCAAATTAAATTTCAAAATTTGCGAAATTACCAAAATACATGAAACATATATATATCTAACTAATCAATCAAACAGTCTTACGATTACTTATAATCTTGACAAACAATCAGCAATAATATTCAATCTGCCCTTCTTGTACTTCACCTCAACATCAAAAGTTTGTAAGGCTAACGCCCAACGCACAAGTTTAGCAGACTTAGACATTGACTCAGTCAAATATGTAAGAGGATTGTGATCAGTAAAAATGAAAATTTTTGATCCAATTATAATTTCTTTTAACTTGTTTAGAGCCCAAACAATAGCATAGGCTTCCTTTTCCACAGTAGCCCATCTCTTCTGGGTATCAGTTAACTTCTGACTGATAAATGACACAGGGCGTTCTATTCCCTTGTCGTCCATCTGTGTTAAAACAGCACCGACTGCAAAGTCACTACTATCGCAGTACAAATTGAATGGTTTTCCCACTTCAAAAACATATAACACTACTTTGGATCGCACAGCCTCTTTAAGTAAATCAAATGCTTGCTGATGTTCAACAGTCCAATCAATCTTATCAGAAACACGTTTACTAGTTAAATCAGATAAAGGTTTCGCAATCTGTGCAAAGTCCTTAATAAACTGTCTGTAATAATTAAAAAATCCAAGCAGTTGCTTAACTTGCTTCTTAGTTTCTGGGATCTTCAAATTAGTCAAACTTTCAATTCTGTCTGGATTCATCTTTATCTTACCAGACCCAACCACATGACCGATAAACCTTACTTCACTCTTACCAAATATGCATTTTTTCAAATTCAAAGTAACGTTATGCAATCTCATTTGCATCAAAAATGCATCTAGATGCTGCAAGTGAACTTTCCAACTGTCAGAATGCACAGCAATGTCATCAACATACGGTTCTGCAAAGTCACTTATAGGCTGTAAAACTAAATTTATCGCCTTAACAAAAGTTCGTCCTGAATTTATCATTCCAAAAGGAACACGAGTAAATTCATACAGTCCATTATGTGTTACAAAAGCTGTCTTCCATTGATCAGATTGTTTTACAGGACAAGTCCAATAAGCACTTCGACAGTCCAAAATAGAAATCACATTAGACTTTCCAACTTTGTTCAAAACGTCTCTGACAATCGGCATCGGATATTTACAATCCACTGTGAATGAGTTAATGTATCTATAGTCACAGGCAAGTCTCAAAGATCCGTCTTTCTTTTAACAATAACCAAAGGGCTTGCCATTCTGCTCGATGATGGTTTAATAATGTTTGTTTTTAACATTTCTTTGATCTGACGTTCCACTTCTGATCGATAAATCAAAGGAATTCGGTATGCTGCAAATTCCTTTGTGCCTTGCTCTCTTGTTATACTGATTTGGGTATTGTAACTGCTTTTCTTGAGAGTAAGATTCTGCAAACAATAATGCTTTCTCCGTAGTTTCTTTGAGTTCTTTCAAATGCTTTTCGTGAAAAGGAATTTTCTTGTGCCATTTCCTCGGGTTGTCTATTAGGTCCATTGTCATTCTCCTGAAGGCGACCTCTTCTCTTGAGACTGGAGTGATGGGCACTCTATCCATCACCAGACTCCTTGCCTTTAGTTGACACTTCTCGCAAGACTTACAAAATTTCACAATGTCTCTTCTCATCTTTGGCCATACAAAAGATAATTTTATTCGTTCTCTTGTTTTCTCTTCTCCTAGATGTCCTCCAAATACCGATTCATGCGCCAATTCCATCACTTTAATTCGTCTCTCTTTTGGTAACACTAGTTGATATATCGTCTGGTCTAATATCTGATATTTCTTATGCAATAAACCGTTGATCACACAGAATTCAGATTCTTTCTCTTGTGCTAACTTCCACCACGGCTTCAACGATTCATCCTTTCTCTGTTGCTCTTCAAACTTCTTCGAATCGGCAATCTGCACCTTTTGTTCTTCGTCCATTTCTTCATCTCTATACAAGTCTCCTATCCCCACATCACATTCATTGTCTTCTTCAGTTTCATTTAATGTGCCATTCTCCCATGCAGCCATCTCTTGCTCGTTTATCTCTGATGTTACACCATCTCGCGATAAGCTTCGTTGCTCATTACTTTCGTTTTCCTCATCACTTGAACTTTCAGTTTCACTCTTCTCATCAACATCTACCATTTCCTGTTTCCGACTCTGCGCTCTCGTCATTACATTTGCTCGTACACTCACATCTCCTTGTATCGTTTTAACTTTCATCTGTGGTACGGCTTTTAATTCGGCAATTATCTCTGGATGCAACAAGAATCTTTCTGTACTGCCCATCTTTGCAATACTAGCACACATCAAGGTGACATAAGGTGTAAGTGAACACTGGATTTTACGCGGAAATCCCTCTTCTTTCACGTCACTATCACACAGTCTAACATCCACTTTCACTAACTTCGCAGGAATGGTATCTCCTGCCACACATTGCAAATTCACTTTTCCAATTTGTTCCACCTTCATGCCTTCCAGTAATTCTTCACTAATCACCGGAATCTCTGCTCCCGAGTCGCTCAGTGCTTTGACTTTCACTGGCTCTTTACCGTCTACTGCACGAATTTCGACCTCGACATATTGCAAGAACGATTTCTTCAATATTCGACTGTCATCTTTTCCTATGACTTCTCTCTGAATTTCAGCATCCAATAGAATTTCTTTTTGAATACCACATTTCATTACTGACTTTACTTCAGTCTCTTGGTTTTCTTGACTCGCGGTTTGATTATCTGTATCACTAACCACTTGAATCAAATTCACTCTTGTGTGTTCTTGATTTCTGCTAGAACTAGCTGCTGCCACTGGAACTGGACAAAATTTAACCAAATGTTTGTCTGAACCACAATTGTGACAACGCTTCACAACTGTATGGTATGGTTGTGAAATACCTCGTTGTTCATTTCCTTCATATCTCTTATACTGCGTAAACGATGTGTTGCCTTCCCTCTTGGCAAACGGCGCTGACGATTTGTTAAATCCCTGACGACCAAACGTCACTTCTCTGGTCTCATTGGGTACAGGGACACTAGCCTTGACTTCTTTACCTTTGAACTGATTCCCTGTTCCTGGATTACTTCTCCACTTTCCACTCTGGCTTTGGTTTACGGAACGTTGAGAAGGATAACTGTTTATATTTGGGACCGCAAACCCAATTCGATTGTTTACATGAATGTCTGCTAGGTCTGCCACTGCACTAGCTTGGAGACAGTCAGTTCCTTCCTTCGACAATACAAACTGTAGTGGACCTGGCGGTAAACATTCTTTTAGCTTATCCGCTACCAGCAAATCAAAGAGCGTATCATACTCTCTGTTCACGTTTCGACTTCTCACGTAATAGTTTAGCAAGTTCTTCAGTCTTGCCGTAAACATCGTATAAGTCTCTTCTGTCGTCTTCTTAGCATCCACAAATCTGGCTCTGTATTCTCTGGAGGTCAATTTAAATTCTTTTAATAAGTGCTGCTTGACTCTATCATAATTGTCTAGATCATCGTATGACAATCTATTCAGAACGGTTCGAGCTTTCGGCGTCATCAATGGTAGTAATAATTTAACCCAAAACGGCTTCTCCACAGCAAAGCTACGAAACGCGTTCTCGACTGTTTCAAAATATAATGGCACCTCCATCATATCAGTTGGCATTTGAGGCAATACATGCTTCATTGCATCACCTATTTTCTTAATTTTTGACACCAAAGTTTCACTTTCTTGCTGTTTCCTTCTTTCTGCTTCCCGTTCTTCTCTCATTTGCGTTTCTTTCAATGTCAATTTTGATTTCTCCAGTTTCAGACGTCTTTCTGCCTCTGCCTTTTCCAAACTTTCTTTCTGAAATTTGAGTTCTTCTTGTCTGATCTGTTCTGCGCGTTCTAACTCTAACGTTCGTGCTTTTTCTTTTTCTTCTTCACGCATTCTCTTTGCTTCAATCTGTTGCTGACGAACCTCTTCATCACTTTTTCTAGCTTTTTCAGATTCAATCATCTGCTCCAGTCTTCTTCTTTCAGCATCTTCCCTATCTCTTTTCAACTGTTCTAACTGAATCTCAAACTGATTCTTTTGCAATTCAAGTTCTGCCTTACGCACTTGTTCTGCTTTATCTTCTCTCTCTCTTTGCAAACGCAATTCCTCTTGCCTTGCAAGTTCCGCTTTCTCTTCTTTCTCTCTCTGCAAGCGCAATTCTTCTTGCCTTGCAAGTTCCGCTTTCTCTTCTTTCTCTCTCTGCAAGCGCAATTCTTCTTGCCTTGCAAGTTCCGCTTTCTCTTCTTTCTCTCTCTGCAGACGCTCTGCTTTCTCTTCTTTCTCTCTCTGACGACGCAATTCTTCCTGTCTTATCTCTTTCTCTTCTTGTCTCCGTTTCTCCTCCCTATCTTCTTTCATCATCATCCACTGCATCAACATCTCCATAGACATAGGCGCCGGAGGTTTTTCAATAGCCTTTTCTACGGCACCGCCAACTGCACCTTCTTCTTCGACTTCTTCTTTCACCCACACTTCGGCGAGTTCCTGTATCATGTCACCACGTGACATACCTTCTAATTGTTCTTCTTTAAAACCGGCTTTCAACAAACGCTGTTTTAGCCTTTCCGTAGACATCTTCTTAATATCTGCTTGTCTTTCAGCACTTAGTTTCTCCATCTTACTTGTTTACTTTGGTGATTTCTCTTTTCAAAGAAGTCACAGTTTTTCTTGTTGTGTGAATCGATAAACAAACGGGATTTCTTTTGTATTTGTTCGTGAAAAACAACGAAATTTTTTATACCGTTTTCTCGTGTTCCACCGTCGTTGATATCGAAGACACGTCACACAGCAACAACGCGTAGATTCTTCTAACACCGTTGTAAATTCTTTTATCACCGTCGTAGATTCTTCTATCCGCCGAAGGAGGTGATAACGTGAATTTTAATCCACCGTGAGTTTATATCCACCGTGAGTATTTATTCCACCGTGAGTATTTATCCACCGTGAGTATTTATCCACCGTGAGTATTTATCCACCGTGAGTTCTTTATCCACCGTGAGTTCTTTTCCACCGTGAGTTCTTTATCCCACCGCTGCCACCAATAATGTCAACCCAATTCTTCCGTTGACAATCCTTCTGATTAAATCCTTGTTCTCTTCGTACTTAACGCCTATTTAACGTTCACCTTTTGAACACTAATTCTACGTATAAGTATAACCTGAATTAATCAGCAACACAGTTTAATATCTTTTCGTTTAATAAGAAACAAACAGACAGAACTCAATTCGATTACAACTCAACTAGTCAGCCACACTACTACAGCGAACACACTCGAATTCAAACTTCTCTAGTCAGCATAATTCTTCGCGCCTCTTGACACACCTGTCTTCTGTGCGCATAAACGAACTCTAATAATATACATATAGCGCGCCGCTGCCGATATCGGCCGGCCGCGCGTGTCACTAAGACTAAACGTTATACATCTATCATATATACATATACACGTGAAACTAAAGTAAGCGCACTTAATATATACGCTAAATATCTCGCACTGCAAGACTGTACACAAAACTCAGTTCACAATAATAATAATAATAATAATAATAATAAAAATAATAATAATAATAATAATAATAATAATAATAATAATAATAATAATAATAATTAATTAATAATAATAATAATAATAATAATAATAATAATAATAATAATAATAATAATAAAAATAATAATAATAATAATAATAATAATAATAATAATTAATAATAATAATAATAATAATAATAATAATAATAATAATAATAATAGTAATATAATAATAATAACAATAACAATAACAATAACAATAACAATAACAATAACAATAATAATAATAATAATAATAATAATAATAATAATAATAATAATAATAATAATAATAATAACAACAATAATAATATAATAATGATAATAATAATAATAATAATAATAATAATAATAATAAAAATAATAATAATAATAATAATAATAATAATAATAATAATAATAATAATAATAATAATAATAATGATAATAATAATAATAATAATAATAATAATAATAATAATTAATGGTCCCATTAATGGTCCCATTAATGGTCCCATTAATGGTCCCATTAATGGTCCCATTAATGCTCAGGGCAGGGTGTTCTTATCAGAACTATATGTCGGCGTTTGATCATTGTTTCGGGGGATCCGCAGGAGAGAGCACGCCTCTTTCAGCGTCTTTCAATTTGCACGCAACAATTTAATGCCGTTGCATTTCGAGGCACTTTTACACAATTGACCGGTGAAGATGACCGTTAACTTCAGAACGACAAGGCTAATCGGTTAGTTTCTAAGAGCCTGAGGGATTATTTTTACCTCGGGCGAAAAAATAAATAATAATAATAATTATAATAATCGGCCGCCGATTGACGGTAATCACTGGCGACGCCCGCGAGATAGTCTTTCTCTTCCAGAACATATCAAGAACAATTAAACGATTCAATGCAGTTGCATACCAGGGCACCAGGTCAGGACTGTCCGGGATCGAGGACCGGCGGGCCCATCCAAGCTGGGCCTAACTATACGACGTATGCGTCGTAATAATAATAATAATAATAATAATAATAATAATAATAATAATAATAATAATAATAATAATAATAATAATAAAAATATTAATAATAATAATAATAATAATTTTTTTGCCCTGAGGTACTTCGTTCCCTCAGGGTCTTAGAGATTAAATTAGTTGTTTTTTCCGGAACGGTTAACCCTCGCCCCCGTCCTGCTGGGCTGATACCATTGAGCCGCTAAAGGCCACCGCGTTAATTATTATTATTATTAATTATTATTATTATTATTATTATTATTATTTTTATTATTATTGTTATTATTATTATTGTTATTATTATTATCATCATCATCATCATCATCATCATCATCATCATCATCATCATCATCATCATCATCATCATCATCATCATCATCATCATCATCATCATCATCATCATCATCAGGGGATCGTTTGGTAAATCGAATATCCCTTCTCGGAAAGAACTGGAGAAGATGAGAAACAACCAGACGACATGGAATGACACTTATCCAAGTTATCCCGTGGTCATGCGGAAGTTGCCTCGCTTGGCATGTGACCGTTTCAGCCACATTCCTACGAACTGATCTTCTGGATATTGACCTGATTACGGCTTGGTTTTGGTGTGCCATCGGTTGATACCTTGTGCATTAGACACCGGCGCAATAGAAGTAACTAATTACAGTGACAATTATTACATTCGCAACGTCACATCTGGCAATAACGTCAGTCGGAGCAGGTGAATCTACAAACCGGGGTCTTAGTCGCACGGGTTTCCCAGCAGTGAAGGAGTCACCTGGTCTTTGCAGAGCGAACGGAAAAAGACCCGACGGCTTAACTCTTAATCCATGGCGGAATACCACGGAAACAGACACTCTGGCCGCATCCTAGCTTCCTTCCACATTGACCTCGTCAGCCGGCTCAGCTGAATTAGCAGCCAGGATGTGCGCAAAAACAACACACTCGCACAAACCTACCATTTTGTCCCGTTGGCGTTTGAGACTCTCGGTTCAATCAACAGCGGTGACCTACTTTTCATCATTGAGTTAGAGCGCTGTCTCTCTCTCGTAAAACCGGTGACACGAGAGACACCAGCTTGGAAGAGGAAAGAAAAGACTGAGGAATGGGAAAGAAAAGACTGAGGAATGGGAAAGAAAAGAGTGAGGAATGGGAAAGAAAAGAGTGAGGAATGGGAAAGAAAAGAGTGAGGAATGGGAAAGAAAAGAGTGAGGAATGGGAAAGAAAAGAGTGAGGAATGGGAAAAATAGAGGAGAAAACGGATGTTAAATTTCAGTTTCAAACTTAATATGGTAGTTATGTTTCAGTTTGAAACTTATTTTATTAGCTACATTTCAATTTCAATCTTATTATTGATATTCTGTTTAAAACTTCTCATCCTATGAATTATAAATTTTAAAATTCTTATCTCAGTTATATTTCAGTTTCAAACTTCTGACCTGATTAATTTTTCAGTTTCAAACTTCTTATCTCAGTAATCACTTTCAGAGATTTGCTTGGCTCTCTCTAAGTGACTTGACCTCTTTGATTCCAGGTGTGTGACCTTTCAACGAGCTCCGTAGGTCGTGACCTCTGAACTCGACCGACGATGCCGCCCAAGAACCGAAACAAGAGCTCCTCGAAGCTCTGTCGCTATGGCAACTCGGAGCGCATTCCGCTTACCTGCAGTAGCAGTAGCATCACGACGCGAACGTTGCTTAGCGACGGTAGCCTTGACGAGGATGACGTCGATGGCTCACCCCTCCGCCGTCTTCTACAGCGTCAATCGGAAGGATTTCAGCGCGAGTGCTACAGGTCAGTGCACCGGAAGTAGTCGGCAACGACGGAAGTGACGTAAGTAAGGGGTCAAGGTTCAGTATAACCTACGCCATCGTTGTCAAGCAACTGGTTTACCTTGTAAGACTAATTCTGTAGCCATAGAAATACAGATTTATCTCGAACGACTAATACTACTGAAGACAGACAGACAGACAGACAGATAGACAGACAGACATACAGAAATGCAGACAGACAGAAATACAGAGAGACGGAGAGACAGAGAGACAGCCAGATAGACAGACAGACGGAGGACGGACGTAAAGTCAAACAGATCGGCAGAGACAGGGACAGTGAGATAAACAGAGGTACAGATAGACCGACAGACAGACAGACTAACAGACAGACAGGCTGACAGTCAATTAGACAGACAAATACACAGACGGACAGATATAGAACTAGATAGGTAGAGACAGGCAGTGATTGAGTGAGTGATTGAGTGAGTGATTGAGTGAATGATGAGATAAACAGTGAGTGAGTGAGTCAGAAGAGATATATATATATATATACATAGTGTGTGCGTGTGTGTGTGTGTGTGTGTGTGTGTGTGTGTGTGTGTGTGAGAGAGAGAGAGAGAGAGAGAGAGAGAGAGAGAGAGAGAGAGAGAGAGAGAGAGAGAGAGAATTTGGTTCAGAGTGAGAAAATAACTCTAGATTTGAGCTTGACGTAACCGAGATAGAGAGAAAGATGCATCAGCTGCTTGGGAATCATCGCTCATACACACAGACCGAAAGAGAAGACAAAGACAAGTATAGAAAAAGACTGACAGAAAGACAGACAGACAGACAGATTAAGACAGGGCATGGTCGTCTGTTTCGCTTGATTTATGAAGACTTTACGACACAATTCCGATGAGCGTGAAGATAGGAGGTTTAAGTTCAACGGGGTCATTCAGTCCATCATATATATATACACACATGTATATATATATATATATATATATATATATATATAGAGAGAGAGAGAGAGAGAGAGAGAGAGAGAGAGAGAGAGAGAGAGAGAGAGAGAGAGGAGAGAGAGAGTGAGAGTGAGAGAGAGAGAGAGAGAGAGAGGAGGGGAGGGAGGGAGGAAGGGAGGGAGGGAGGGAGGGAGGGGAGGGAGGGAGGGAGGGAGGGAGGGGAGGGAGGGGAGGGAGACAGAGACAGAGACACAGACACAGACACAGACACAGACACAGACAGAGCTAATACACAGATTTTTATAAGTATGTGGTTCAACTGATTTTATGTATGTAATCGGTTTATGTTTAACGACCCTTTCGTATCTGCACCAGTTGCATGCAAATACTTTATTCCATACATCGACCGGTGTGATGTCATTGAGTTCACCTGACTCTCTCTCTCTCTCTCTCTCTCTCTCTCATCTCTCTCATCTCTCTCTCTCATCTCTCTCTCTCTCTCTCTCTCTCTCTCTCTCTCTCTCTCTATATATATATATATATATATTATATATATTGTAAAATACTATTAGGCGATTTATACTGCGCCCTAATGAAACTCACTCGTGTAATTATTATGCAGTTATTTGTAAAGGGTTATTTGTAAAGGTATGAATGCTCTAGCTGACATGTGTGAAGGCACGTGTATAAATAAATATATATATATATATATATATATGTGTACATGTATATACAATGTATATTAACACGGACATCCACGCATATATATGCGTTTTGTGTGTGGGAGGCATACAGTGATACTTAGTGCGTGGGTTTGAGGTTGTACAGTGACCTATAGAGGAACTTGCGTTGCTTCTTTAACATGAGCCTCAATCGAGGTAATATGATGATTCATATTACACGCGTCTGTTATCGCTTGTTGGACATCACTGCTTAGTCGATTCGAACGTTCTTTAACACCTGTTATCATTTTCATAGCTGTTTTTTGCTGTTACTGTTGCTACTATTGCTGTTGTTGCTGCTGTGTTGTTGCGTTGCATGGAGTGGTTGCTGTTCCGATAAGAAACGAGCACCCCCCGCCTCTACGCACACACCACGGGTCTTTGGAGGACCAGTTTCAAATCGCAAACGAAGCTCAAGGACGATTTCGTTAAGGAACCCAAGTCCAAATGCATGACATTTGGGTATTAAATATTCGCAGTATATATGTACTCAATAATAATATACTTAAGTTCATATTAATAATAATAAAAATAATAGTGACAATTTATATGGCGCCGTAACACAGCCATGCCGTTACAAGGGCGCCTCACAGTCAACTAACTACACTAATGTAGTGCATAAAAGCCTAGTGGTTAGCGTGTTGGACTGTTAACCGAGAGGTCGGGGGTTCAATACTCACCATGGCAGAAGTTTATTTCGAGCTTTCAGCCTCACCTTTCGCCCCTAGCCAACTCAGGTACAATGAGTTCACTGACCCTACACTGTTGGTGGGAGGATTAGATGGCGAGGGAGAGGACTGGCCATCCGCCCTCATATGCCAAGGCTAAGAAAATGGAGTCGCTAACTCTTTATACCCATTTTGCCCCCTCGAGGCTGTAGCTTAATGGGACCCACCTCCTCTTCCTCTACACCAGAAACGCCTATACATACCCTACCAAGATATATATAATATCGATTAAAATTAGTAAAAAAAGCTTTCCGCGACCCACTTCTCTAAATACGCGAATATGGCTTTCCGAAGATGCTATTGATAAAAAAAAAACCATTTGCCTTGTGTATCGGTTATCGCATTCGCATTGTCTCTCGTTTATTGAGTGGCTATTGTAGGAACTAATTAATGAGTTTCATGTTAATGAACTCGAGCGCCAGAGAGTTGGATGGGAGAGAGGAGGAGGAGGACAAGAATGAGGAGGTGGAGGAGGTCGAGGACGAGGACGAGGATAAGGAGGAGAATGAGTTGGAGGCGTAGAAAAGAAAAGGAGGAGAAGAAGAAGAAGAGGGAGTAGGAAGGAGAGGAGAAAGATAAGGAGTAGGAGGGAGCAGGAGGAGAAGGAGGATGTGGACGTGTAGGAAGAGGAGGAAGAGAAGGAGGAGAAAAGGAAGAAGTGGGAGTAGAAAGAGGAGGAGGAGGAAGAGGAGAAGGTGGAGGAGTAGGAGAGGCAGGAGGGAAGGAGAAAGAGAAGGAGAAGGAAGAGGTGGAGAAAGAGGAGAAGGAAGAGAAGAAGAAGAAGTAGGAGTAGGAAGAGGTGGAGGAAGAGGATAAGGAAGAGAAGAAGGCGGAGGAGTAGGAAGAGAGGAGGAGGAGACTGGACCAGAGAAAGATGCTACGTCGCTCGGTATAATATGGATAGAGTCTGGATTGAGATTAGCATCGTCGGAGGCAGAATTGTCCCAGCTGATGTAATGGTTGCCTCTTCCCCGTTTCTCTTCCTCGGTCCTGCTCCCTCCTATTCCGTGGTTCCTTGGCTCCATGTCCCTCGCTGTTAGTTCCCTTCCAAGCCGTCTTTCTGCCATGCATCGCATTGTGTCGTTAGTAATTACAAGATCTCCTTTCGTAATGGGATTAGACTGGGTGAGGGGGAGAAGGGAGGAAGCA
>OY744609.1:64271990-64286990 GCA_963556255.1 Allolobophora icterica | reverse complement strand
GTCTGTCCTTCTGTCTGTCTGTCTGTCCTTCTGTCTGTCTGTCTGTCTGTCCTTCTGTCTGTCCTTCTGTCTGTCCTTCTGTCTGTCTGTCTGTCTGTCCTTCTGTCTGTCCTTCTGTGTGTCTGTCTGTCCTTCTACTATCCTTCCATCCTTCTGGCCATCTAATAGTCGTTTGTTGCATTTGTTCGATTAGCGTTCTATCTGTTTTATGACTGTGCCCAGAATCCGTCTTTTTAAGGAAAGAGGGAGAATAAATGGGAGAATAAAAGACGGAGAAGAGAAACGAGGAAGGTGATAGAAAGAAAAAGAGAGGAGAGAGAGAGAGGAGAGAGGAAATGGGAGACGAAAGAGGAAACCGAATAAGAAGGAGAGGGGTTGAAAGAAAAACAGGCGGACAGTCAGATATGAAGACAGAAAGGTAGAGACAGAGACGTAGACAGTGACGTAGAGAAAAAAATAGAGAGACAGAGAGACAGACAGACAGAGACAGGGAGGGAGAGAGAGGGGGAGAGGGAAACGGAAAGGGAGAGGGACATGGACAGGGAGAGGGACAAGGAGGGGGCAGGGAGAAGAAGAGAGAAAGAGAAAGACAGAGGTAAAGCAACAGTTAAGAAAAGCGCAAAGGTTGAGATAAATGACTCAACAGAGTAAGAGAGATGCAAATAACGAGTAGAATAAGTGGTAGAAGTAGGCCTAATAGTGTTTCCATTGTTTTGGGACATCTTACGGCTTGCAAAGCCGTTAACGTTGACCTTACTCCAACCTCTGAGGCCCTGACTTTAATGAGCATTTATAAATTTGAAAGGGTGACTATATAAATACGATGTAAAAGCGTTTAAAAGGTGTCGAACAACAGTGTTCTTGACGTTACTAATACTTCCTTGTTTAGCGACACCTTGTGGCAACCGTTGGCGTCGACATTACTTTGAATTTTTTGAATTTACGTAAAATTCGTTCTGATCAGGTGATCGAAGCCTACGATTCCTTATCACGAGGTTCAACGGCTTAAAGTTCGTCGATAGATTTGTTCTCTGTGAGCTTTCGAAGTCTTTGCCAAATGTGTTAATTAACGGAATTAGTTTACAACAGCCTTTGACCACATTGTATTATGTCAAGACTATTTACCGAGACCGCACACGAGTTTGGTACTGAAAAATTATGATCTCCAGGAATATATGCATGCTATGGTTTCATGACCCAAACTATATGTTAGTAATAAATTTAATACAAAAAGAACAGCTTTGCCAAATGTGTGTGTGTGTGTGTGCGTGCGTGCGTGCGCGCGCGCGTGCGTGCGTGTGTGTGTGCGTGCGTGTGCGTGTGCGTGTGCGTGTGCGTGTGTGTGTGTGTGTGTGTGTGTGTGCTTAGACACCTTTTAAAGGCTTTACATTGACACTACATGAATATCTCGGGTTTTATCGCTCATCACATTGAAAGTATCTGCTGATGTGAAGGCTTAATACAATAATGGTCACTGCATATAGGCCTACACATTATCGACGGCCAAACATGTAATGCTAGCATAGGATATCCATAATATGAACACGTATGAACAGTTTTCGCTGTTCAAGTGACACTTATCCTTCACAACTCATCGACCAAATTTCACCCCTTCCCTTGCAAACCGGTCGAGCGATTGTATGTGGTTTCTGTTTTTGTGTAAGGACGCTGTGCCCTAACAAAATTCACGATTGAATGGGGTCTTATAGTTCAACGATATACCCTACTTGATGACAGCAAAGGCTGTTGACGACGCTAGGAAATAATGCTTAAATAGATTAACGTCGCCCCCTCATATTTAGACTGGCACCAAACGAAAACGACGGTGCACGTGGCATAGCTTTAGCCGGCTATTTGAGGAAGATTCCAGTGTTTAACGATAACCTATGGCAACGAAGGCTGTTGACGTCGTCCTCCTCCCTTTTCCAGGTGGGGGCGGGCACTACCCGGAGCTAGTATTCCGGAGTGGTAGTGAAACAGTACCTCGCTCTACGCAGCGATGGATGGATCCAGAGTTTAACGACATCTTATGGCAGCAAGAACCGTTGACTTCGCCCTCCTCCGTTTTACATGGTTGGGACGGGCACTACCGGGAACTGGTAGTGAAAGAGTAAGCCCTATCTCCATCAATCCAACACTTGGCACGGAAAAAGTCACAATTGAATCAATTAAACGCAAGGTGTTCATGTAGCATCAGCGGAAAACCTTTAAAAGGTGTCTAAGCGCGCAGCATTTCACTTAACATTAGTAGGATCGATAGTTCAACGACATCTTAAGGCAACAAAGCGGTTGATGTCGATAGGACAAAATTCTTAGTAGTTCTAACTGTTAGGTTTTGGCCGAATACCACAAGGCCGGGAGGTATAACCCATAGTGGTGATCTGGACCCCACAGTTCAACGACGCCTTGTGTCATCAAAGGCCGTTTGCGTCGATAAGAATTTTGTGCACTGTTCTTAGCCATACAACACACCAGCACCCTCTCATAGAAACCATCTTACAGGTGTAGTAATCTATTGTTTAACGACATTCTAAAGCTACAATGACCGTTGACGTATTTAAAGTTCATCGATGTACTTCAGTTCATTTTCATTTAACTTCGTTTGCTTCTCTCATGGTTGTTTTGAGTCTGGCAGGCTTTTGAAATGGCGATGTTAGGCAGGTAGTTGGTGTCGATAATTATCAAAAATATACCGGGTGGCCCATTAAAAACGTTCCCAAACTTTGTTAACCTGGCAAAGATCTAATTTCAGATATATCAAATTTTAATTTATACCAAAATGTTAAGCAATTATTTCTGTGCACAAATGTCACATTTCAAGAGAGTACGTTCATTATGTCACACCCTGCGGCAAGGTTATGACGTCATACCTGTTTACAAATTTTGCACAAAACAACGTTATTTATTTCGCCGCGAAGTAACGAGTGTATCTTGATTAAACTAGTCCTCGAAGTAGTAAACATTAAAACATGGTGTTTTCAAATGATGATCTCGCTGTTATTAAGATATCATTTGAGGCGAAGGGTTGGCGAGGCAAGCGAATCGTTCAGGAATATCCGCGTAAAAACTGGTCAAGACAAAGCATAACCCGAGTCATTAATAAGCTTATTGAAACTGGTAGCAATGAACGAAAGTCTTCAATTGCGCCAGAAGGACTTTATCATGAGACTAGTCGTTTCTCTAAAAAAATTAATGGTATCTGCTGGAGTTTCGATGCACGGTAAAACATACATCATCTTCATTGATCCTCAGAAAACCAAAGGCAATGGAGAGTATTACGTCGGCTTGTTACGCGATAAGCTCATTCCCCAATGTCGTAGACTCTATCCTGACGACAATTACATCTTTCAACAAGACAGTGCTCCTTCACATTGTTGCAGATTGGCTCAGCAATTTCTTCAAGCAAACACCCCTGATTTTATCCACAGTGATGCCTGACCACCAAACTCTCCCGATCTAAATCCTCTGGACTACTATGTATGGAACGCCCTAAAGGAGCTTGTGTATGCTGGTCGCAGAAAACCGTTTCTAAATACTGACGAACTTAAGCAGGTCATTGAAGCAATGGTCTCTATTAGACGACACACAAATAGAAGTCAATAGGACAGTGGAAACAGCGTTTAAGGGTCGTTACAAGAGAAGGCGGAGGATCAATTAAACATTTGTTCGCGTAAAACGTCATCATAAAACAACTGTGCAAAATTTTGACCAAGGGTCATACAGTTCTAACAACAATTTCTCTCAAACTGTTGAGTATTTTTCGCTAAATTTTGGCTGTGTTGTACAAATATGAATTATGATAAGTGTGATGTACTACGATTCAATTTACTTTAACATTGTTTAATTGCCAGGTTAACAAAGTTTGGGAACGTTTTTAATGGGCCACCCGGTATAATCAAATACATGTATCTATATATTATAATATATAGATTAATATTTAATATTATGTCATTCATTTGGCCATTTCACTTTTTCCCATTTTTCTCTTTGACAGAAGGTTGTTTTGTTGACCATTATACGCGAATGAGGTTCTTTTGATGGCTATAATAGCAGGCACGTAACTAGCCTTTTTCGTTTGGGGGGGCTTAAGCCTTGAACATGGCAACATTTATACAGTGTTCATGCGAATTTTAGCCGTAAGCATACAACGGCTTGACTTGTTTGGGGGGGCTTCAACTTCGTTTGGGGGGGCTTAAGCCCCCCCCCAAGCCCAACGCTAGATACGTCCCTGTATAATAGGCTCTTTTGTTCTCTTTCTTTAATATTGATTTTGCAGCCTCAAAGGCTTATTGTTCATTTCTTGGTGGCCTTTTGGCTCTTTTTAAAAATGTTTTCTCACATTTATTTACGAATATTTGCATAGCTTCTAATCTAACTAATTTAAAATCAACTATTTATATCATATTTACATACGATGTTCAATATACATAATATTATATTAATTAGAATGAACATAGCGAGCAGTAAGCGCTACAGCTTGCAATTACATGCATTTAACGTATAGGGCCTATATGGCATAGTTCGATTGCGTTTTAAAGGTGTCATCAGATAGCACTGAGTTATCTAAAGTTCGACGAATTTTTGTCCCTGCCTGGGCCGTTAACCTTAAACTTCTCCTTATTCTAAACCTGTCTGATTAAAGGGCTGATTTCCATACAACAGTTTAACAAAATCTTATGTAGACGAAGGCTGTCTACGTCGATATGAATTATTTTACAGTTTCTACACTGTAGAAACTGTAATCTACAGTTTCACGTTCACAGTGACGGTTGGTTAGTTAGGCCTACTATTTAACGACGCTGTGTCATTACAAAGTATCTTAGCGTCGCCTTCTTCTTTTACCCAGGCTTGATACTGGCATCACCCGAGTACCAAGGTAACGGAGTAATAGTGGATTCAATCAATTAAATTATAGTGCATTTGGTGAAAACTGTAAAAAAAATTATTTCCTAGCGTCGTCAACGGCCTTTGCTGTCAAGTAGGGCCTATCGTTGAACTATTAGACCCCATCCAATTATGCATTTTTAACTATCTTGCGATCATTTATAAAAATACAGAATTTTGTCTTTAGAGACCTGTAAGTATATCGTTTTCTTGCTGTTTTGTTGCAGCCTAAACAAAGGATTGAAAGTAACACACAAACCACCGATATACTGTGGATCTTCTGTTAACTGTTGAAATTATAGAGCAGGAAGAAAACGATGTACAGGTGTCTAAGAAAAGTTCTACATAGCAATTACTGCCATTTACTGGGCGTAACAAAAACGACACCAAGATTGTTTGGGTCCAATAGTTACCGATATTTTATCACAGAAAAAGCTGTTGACGTCGATAAGAAAATAATTTTGTAAAGTTATCACCACATAATCGCAGCTTTAATAACAATACAATAGTTCTGTCAGCTTCTCTATTCATAGAACAAATACAGTGGCGGATTTACTATAGGTGAGTAGCGGAGGTAGACCTAGGCTACATCCCAAAAGGCGGCAAGACTTAAAAATAAAAATATTGAAGTTCAACATTAAATTTAACGTGAAACTGCGAGAATAAAGTTTACATAATTATAATGATACGATATTAATGTCAATTTGTAACTTTTAAATATTTCAAAGTTGTGTTAGTCTGATTGGTGTCGTATGACGTGTCTTTTTTTTCTGAAACAACATTGAAAAATTAGATCTTTGAATATCTTAAGAGCGGCAAGAAACTAGGCCAAAGGTCGGCATATTGTAAAATGATCTGCCTCTGAATTGTAAAATTCTAGAGTCGGAACATTTCAGTCTCATCGGGTCGAAACGCGTCGGTTCGGCTGTGTGTGTGTGTGTGTGTGTGTGTGTGTGTGTGTGTGTGTGTGTGTGTGTGTGTGTGTGTGTGTGTGTGTGTGTGTGTGTGTGTGTGTGTGTGTGTGTGTGTGTGTGTGTGTGTGTGTGTGTGTGTGTGTGTGTGGATGTGTGTGTGTGTGTGTGTGTGTGTGTGTGTGTGTGTGTGTGTGTGTGTGTGTGTGGATGTGTGTGTGTGTGTGTGTGTGTGTGGATGTGTGTGTGTGTGTGTGTGTGTGTGTGTGTGTGTGTGTGTGTGTGTGTGTGTGTGTGTGTGTGTGTGTGTGTGTGTGTGTGTGTGTGTGTGTGTGTGTGTGTGTGTGTGTGTGTGTGTGTGTGTGTGTGTGTGTGTGTGTGTGTGTGTGTGTGTGTGTGTGTGTGTGTGTGTGTGTGTGTGTGTGTGTGTGTGTGTGTGTGTGTGTGTGTGTGTGTGTGTGTGTGTGTGTGTGTGTGTGTGTGTGTGTGTGTGTGTGTGTGTGTGTGTGTGTGTGTGTGTGTGTGTGTGTGTGTGTGTGTGTGTGTGTGTGTGTGTGTGTGTGTGTGTGTGTGTGTGTGTGTGTGTGTGTGAAACACCGTTTAAACGCTTTCTTGGACGTTATATGATGATCTCGCGTTTCATCGCTCATAATCTTGAGCATAATTATGTTGGCAAGGTAAGGTCGACGTCAACGGCCCTGGTAGCCATAAGACTTCGTTTAACAATAGAAATAAGTCACTGCGCAATATAGGCCTACTTATAAGAATAACCCACTGATGTGAAGGTGTAATACAGTAGCGGTCGCTGCATATATAGGCCTACACGTTATCGACAGCCAAAGATGTAGTGCTAGGATATAACAAAGGGGTTTAGCATCGGCCCCTCTACTACATAGACTGGTACCAAATGAAAACGACGATGGCGTAGTTTTAGCCGGCTATTTGAGGAGGATTCCAGCGTTTAACGATATCTTATGGCAACAAAGGCTGTTGGCGTCGTCCCCCTCCCTTTCCAGGCTTGGGACGGGCGCTACCCGGAGCCAGTCTTCCGGTAGTATTGAAACAGTACCTCGATCTACTCAGAAACTTTAGCACAATATATCCGCAGTGATTAAACGCGAGTTTATCATGTAGCATCAGAGGTAAGCGTTTTAAAGGTGTCGAGGCATAACGTTTCATTAAACATTAGTATCATCTAGAGTTCAACGACATCTTAAGGCAATAAAGCCGTTGACCTCGATAAGAAAATTTCTAACAGTTCTCACTGTTAAGTTTTGACCGCAAAGGAGAAGACTGAGAGGTTTAACCTAGCGATGATCTGGACCAAATTGTTCAACGACACATTGTATCATCAAAGGCCGTTGACGTCGATAAGTTCATTATCGTACAGCTTTCGTTCATCAGTTCCATTTGCTTCTCTTGTGGTTGTTTCATTGTGTCTGGCAGGTTGTTGAGATGACAATGTTACGCAGGTGGTTGGTGTCGAGCTTTGATAATATAGGGGCCTATAGATTAATATTTAATATATTTGTCACTCATTTGGTTTTTTTCATTTTTCTCTTTGGCCCAGAGTCTCTTTTGTTGACTATAAGGTTCTTTTGATGGCCATAAAAGTCTCTTTTGTTCTTTTTCTTTAATATTGATTTGAGACAATGTTCAATAATCAAAATGAACACCCCGAGCAACGTACGAGGTTATTATTAAGAGGCATTTACAACATAGGCGTAGACTCTGGGGGGGCAGCCGGGGCGCGTGCCCCCACCCAATAATTGAGATGGACTGTACACTCAATGCAACAAGTGTAGAATAAATGACCAAATGCCCCAATATTTTGGACAAGTTTACGCCACTGATTGACAGAGTTGTTACTTTCAATTACATGCCTATGATGTATGGGGCCTATATGACATCGTTCGATACCGTTTTAAAGGTGTCATCGGATGACAAAGAGTTATCTAAAGTTCGACGACTTTTTGTGGCTGCCTGGGCCGTTAACCTTAAACTTTCGTAATCTAAGTATTTCTTATTAAAAGGATGTTTTGCATCTAACAAAATCTTATATGGATCAGCGTCTGAAGTGTCCTAACTGCTATCGATCTCCACGCTCGTTGGAGGCGACGTTTGAGCTGATCAACGTTTTTTGGCTCAGGAGCGTGGAGATCGATAGCAGTTAGGACACTTCAGACGCTGATCCAGTCTATGCCGGATAGAGTCAGTGCTGTCATTAAGCAGAAAGGACATACTGTACGCTAATAGCCTACGTCTGTATGTCCTAGGTAACAACAGTGTCTTGTTGTGTACGAGGCTACACATTTCCTTTACTGTGTTAATTTGATGAACGCAGTTTTTTCCGCAAAAACTGGTGGTCTTTACATTTTCTTATAAATAATGGCAACCACGGACCGGATCATAATCAAATTCTTACCAGTATCTTTCGTTTGACTTATGTATGTACTGACAAAATATTATAAAGAAATATGCAGCCGTTACTGAGACAACGCATTTTGAAAACGGTGAACGAACTTTCGTGTCACCCTATAATATTTTAAAGTTGTGTTGGTCTGATTGGAGTCCCCTGAAGTTTATTTTGTTTCATGACAACAACTTTGGAGAAAAAAACTAGGCAAATGGTCGGCAGATTGTTACGATAATCAGCCCCCAAATTTTAAAATTCTAAAGTCGGAACAATTCAGTCTCATCAGGTCAGAACGTGTAGGATCGGATTGGATCGGATATGACAGGCTTAACACAGACATCATAGCAAATGTCTAATGTCAACCGATTAATGTAACTGTCTTGTCTTTCATTCGCTAGGTGGCGTAGACGTCACTTTTTGGCTTTGGTCTTTCTTCTATTTCAGCCCAAGTCTACCACTAAACACAATGCAATACAATACGATACAACACGATACAATACGATACGATACGATACGATACAATACAACGCAGTGCAATACAATACAGTACAACATGATAATTATTATTTATTAATTATTATTATGCATTTATTAAGCACCACTATTATGATGACGAAGCATCATTCGATGGCACTTAGCAATCGTAAGTGAAGGACTTGCTCAAGATCCCTACACAGTAGCCATCTCAGGGGAGGATGATCGAACCTGTACTCTTCGAGTTACAAGGCGAACGCTCTAACCAATCGACAATGGCCCTTACAACAACTTTAAAGTATTTTTTAAATATAATTATACAGTGATCCACCAGTTTCCAGAGCCGTTGTGACTCGGGTCAGGGTGCGCCATCGATTGATGCCCTGTGCATTAGTCACGACGCTGTAGAAGCTACTAATTGATAATAATGATAATAGTAACATTATCATTATTATTATTATTATTATTATTATTATTTTTATATATATATTATTATTATTATTATTATTATTATTATTATTATTATTATTGTTATTATTATTATTATTATTTTTATTATTATTATTATTATTATTCTTATTATTATTATTATTGTTATTATTATTTTTATTTTTTTTATGCCCCAAGGTACATATAATCCCTCGGGGACTTAGATATTAGACTATTTACTGTTGTTTCCAGAAAATCAGGCCTCGTCCTCCGTAAAGTCGTTGAAAGTGCCGCGGAAAGCGATGGCATTATAGCGCTGAATACAGATGGAAAGGCGCTGGAAGAGGAACGTAACCTCTCGCGGCTCCCCAGAGATGGCCGAGAGTCGCCGACCAACCTCTCGAAGGAAACTGGTCCCGGCGGCGTTAATTGGCCCCAGTGTCTCGAAGGCAATGGGCAAGAACAGGTGGGACGGGGGCAGCCCCGAATATTTCTCCGATTTGCGAATGGCAGCCTGCTCCGCCGCGGCTCCTCCAGCATTGGCTGTGTGAGCGATATACGATGCGGCGCAGGTGTGAATCACCGTGGCGTCCCAGGCCAGGTATTTACCTGACGCCCACGGGATCATTGTGGCCCCATCGGGTCTCTTGCCATCTGTACGGAACAAGCCCGACGGCTCCTTCGTACTCGGGACATCAGCCTTTCGAAGAGCTCGCCAGACTATGTCATTGATGTCATGATGGCGAAGAGCTCGCCCGAACGCCAATCGACAGGCAATTATTATTATTATTATTATTATTATTATTATTATTATTATTATTATTATTATTATTATTATTATTATTATTATTATTATTATTATTATTATTATTATTATTATTATTATTATTATTATTATTATTAAATGTATTATTATCTGTCTCGATAAATATATATAAATATATTATTATCTCTGCCTTTGTCTATCTTCCTGTGTGTCTGTCTCTCGTTATTATTATTATGTCTCTCTGTCTCTGTCTGTCTCTGTGTCTGTCTGTGTCTTTCTGCGTCTTGTCTGTGTCTCTCTGTGTCTCTCTGTGTCTGTCTGTCTGTCTCTGTCTGTCTGTCTGTCTGTCTCTGTCTCTGTCTCTGTCTCTGTCTCTGTCTCTGTCTCTGTCTCTGTCTCTGTCGGTCTGTCTGTCTGTCTGTCTGTCTGTCTGTCTGTCTGTCTGTCTGTCTCTCTCTCACTCTCTCTCTCTCTCTCTCTCTCTCTCTCTCTCTCTCTCTCTCCCTCTCTCTCTCTCTCTCTCTCTCTCTCTCTCTCTCTCTCTCTCGCTCACTCTCTTTTTCTATATGTGTGTGTGTAAAAAAATGCTGTACAGTTAGGCATCTGCTGCAATTATTTCATTTTTCATCTAACGTTATTATAACTTCATTGTTCTATTTCTTTCCCTCTGTGTAACATTGTATGCAGGCCGAAAGCGCTGTGCGTTTGCTAGCGTCCATTAAAGAATACAATTACTTACTTACTTATTTACTTTCTCTCTGTTTCTGTCTCTCCCCTAATCTCGATCTCCAGCATTGGGTTCGGGAGTTTTGGTTGACGCGAATATTGCTCAATTTCTGTCTGCTTTAATCTGTCCTTGTGTTTCTGCACATAGGTCTGGTGATATCTTTGTCTGTAGGTTTCCACTGCATCCCCCTTCGACAGCATCTACGTGGTCTGTCCATCCATCCGTAACTATCCCTGGCTGTATGTGTATGTCTCTTTGTATGTCCGTGTATCCGTGTGTGATTATCTGTTCCTCTTTTCATATTGCCTTTTAAATTATTTTCTATGGCGTTGGATGAGTTTGCGTTTGATCGTAAAATTCGGAGGATCACTGATCGCGTCATGGAAGCTTTAATCGTCATCCTCCCACTCACTCTCATCTTCCTCCTCTTTCTTCCGTTTCTTTCCTTGTTCTGATTCACGCCGCTTTTCATCCTCCTCTTCTTCCTCCTCTCCCCGCAGGGAAGGAAACTTGAAGAAAGAGAAATTTGAAGATCAGCATGTGAAAGCGAACTATAGATGTTAGATAGAGTTACGTGCGCAGATCTTGAGAAGTGGGTCCGAGAGGAAACACAGAAGGAGATGAACAGATGAAAGGGAAGAAAGAGAATGAGGAGGAGGAGGCAGGAGAGAAGACGAAGCAGATCAGAGGAACAAAGGAGGCGAGAATACAAGAGGAAATTGAACATTGGCATTTATTGAACATCAATAACGATCGATATTATCGGTCACACAAAGAAGAAATGAATAGACATCCAAAAGTGAGACCAAAGGACATGAAATTCAGCTAATAGGTTTATCGAATTTCTTTGATTTCTTTGATTTCCAACAATTGCATTTTTATCGGTTTTTAAATCTCAGTGCAGTGTTATATGAATTTTTTCACGAAATCCCAGCTCAATAGAGCCAACAAGTAGCACTTTGAATTAGGGCTGTACCAAATAGGTGATTATCACTATTCGGCCGAATACGAATAATTGGACCAACTATTCGACCGAATACGAATACGAATACGAATAGTGTACAAAATAGGTCTACCGACAAGAGTCAAAATTTCAAATGTAAGCAAACGTTTCATTTCAGTAAATTTAATACATAAACTAAAAGTAAACAGTTAACTACATGTAATTTTTGCACCCTTCTGCCAGTCTGTGTAAACTAGGAATGGAACTGATTTAACCAAATTTAGAAATTGTTACTTACAGCTCAGTTAACGTATGAATGCTGCGTTAGCTGTCAAGAACACCGATCGTTCCATGACCATGCATTATTCGTATTCGGTCCGACCGCTACTATTCGGCCGAATACCGAATAGCTATTTGGCCCACTATTCGGCCCCGAAGCGAATACGAAGCGAATATTCAGTAATGCCCTACTTTGAATGTCATTAAACTGTTCACAAGATCATTCAATAGTTTCAATAGAAAGAGAACTAAGACAGAAATGGAACTGAAACCTAGACGGGAATTGATGCAACGATGTCATGTATGTCCAAGGCGGAAAACCTTTTGGTGAGATGAGAAAGAAGATAGAGGACGCTGGAAAAAACGGAGAAGGAATGGGAGAGAATGAGGCTAGGAATAGGAGGAAGAGGAGAGAAGGAGGGGAGGAAGAGGCGGAATAAGATGGGAGGAAAAGGAGAGAAAGGTGGGGAAGGAAAAGGAAAAAAGAGAGTGAAGAATCGGAAAAAAGAGGGGAAGAAGGGGAGAATAAGGAGAGGAGGAATAGGAAATAAGGAGGTGAGGAATAGAAGGAAAAGGAGAGAAAGGAAGTGAGGAATAGAAGGAGGAGGAGAGAAAGGAGGTGAGGAATAAGCGGAAGAGGATGAGAAGAGGATAAATAAATAGAGGAGAAAACTGATGATGGTAATGGATATAGAGAACCGTGAGAAACAGACGTTTGAGAAGCAGGAGGGAGGACTAAAACGAACAAATGGAGAGGACAGTTCAAAGAGATGCATACATGAAAGGCGAATTAGGACAGATAGGAAGAGGCGACAAGAAACTGACAAAAGAAGAGGACTAGAGAGGAAGATAGGAAAACAATGAACAGAAATAAGAGAGGAAGAGAATGAGAATGAGGGAAGGAGTAAAGATAGACCACGGACGATAAAAATATGGGGAAAAGGGAAAGAAAAATCAAATTGACACCAATTACCGATTTCTATAGCGCTCGTGTTTGATGCACAAGGCGTCAAGGGATAGCAAAAGAGGGGGAAGGATATGAGTAAAGAAGAGGGAAATGGAAGGATCTGAGAAGGCAGATACTGCAGAAAAACCGTTGAAGAGCAAGTGCAAGAGGGTTATCAAAGACACGGGGGATCAGCCGACCCGTCCTTGCGTCCATCGCCCCTCACCTTCTTCGGATCAGGGCCAAAATTGTAGTCGTCGCTCGATTTCTTTAGGGGATTCCTTTACCCAATAATCTCGCTCTAATTGGACATCCTACGGCTTTCCTCCCGTTCCTTTTGCAACCGGATTTCAGCGCGTGATCCGTGATTGTCCGCGTCAGAATTCTGCCTCGCCCCGGGATTCTGTCAACGCCGTTCCGACCAAACTATAGGAGCTTCGCCGCGGTTTTCCAAACGCCAGGTTGCGCCATCACGTGACAAGATGGACGCCGACAAAAGCCGCAAATTCGGCCTCCACATGCGTTGGCGCGAGCGTGACGTCAAGTTTCCATGACAACGGATGAGCTGGGTTACGTAATCGCTGAAATTATTGCGGATTTGCAAGCGTCTGTCAGCGATACATGGTCCCCGCAAACACCGTATTCGTTCTCTGATCAAAGTGCAAACGGCAGCAGGAATAACGCAAAACTGGGTTATATGGCGCGAGCGACTTCCAAGACTCGCATAAATTCATCGAAGAGATGTAAGCGACGAATTCTCGGACGTTGGTACCGCGTAACACGAGTTTTTCTGAATCGTGGGATGTTTGGAGAGCGATCTGTGGCGTAACGGCAGCTGGAGCGGTGTAGGAAATGTCTTTGTAGCCCAATGGCGGCGTTTGGTGCTTAGGTAAACAATGGAATAGCGGCGCTGGCATCGATTGTACTGTGGCGGACCCTAGCGGGCGCCGGACAACGAGGAGTGCCAGTGATAAGCAACGGTAGAACGACGAGAGTTGTAGCGTGGAGAATAAGAGTTGTACTGCGGAGATTAAGAGTTATATTGCGGAGAATAAGAGTTAGATTGGATGGATTAAGAGTTTTATTGCGGAGAATTTAAGGGATGCATTCTTTTAGAGAATTTGAACCGTTGCGTGCAGTGTTATATAGGTTGTATCGCTAGAATAGGAACTCAATTGCTGAGAATATATTGTTCGAAATTTGAATTTTGAATATTCTGGTAGATAATTAAAGCGTCAATGTGAAGAATTAGTATGGTATCTCGGAGAATATGAGTGATATTGCGAAAATAGTAGGGATTTTTTTGGAGAATAAGAGTGATATTGTGGAGAATAGGAGTTGCTTTGCGGATAATTAGTATTCTTTTGCGCAGAATAAGGGTCATAATAAGGAGAATAAGAGTCTCTTGCGGAGAAGTATAAAGTTGCATTTGCGGAGTTTTGTAGCTGTATTACGGAGAATTGAATTCGCATTATGGATAATTAATTTGCGGAGAATAACAGTTTCATTGCGTTGTCGCTTTGTGTGTTGAATTAGGGAAGAGATTTTAGATACCTTCAGTAGTGGAGATGACATTTACGGCAGCTATGTCTATGATAGGCCTGTAGAGTTGGGCTCGCAAACATGAAACTTCGCTGATATCACTGTTAACAGTTATGATTAAGGCGCTTTAAAAACCACTGGAATGGAATCGAATACAGCGTCATTGTGGAGAATTAGCATTGTATCTAGGAGAATATAAGTGATGGATAGTATCAAATATTGATTTGATTAATTCTCTCTAACCTATCGGATATCGACATGTGTCTTGTTCTGTGGATTATGGTTTCGAACTGCGGTTTCGTCTGAAGCGACCGTCGTCGCTATAGAAACCAGTGGATTAGAATAACTGCTGAATCAGCATTTTATTATTTGGCGTCGATAAGTGAAGATGCCACGACTACACGCAGCCGCAGCCAGACCATCCGGAGATGGAAATAATCTCGAATGAGGAATAGATCGTGAGTCACGATGCTGAGCATTTCGCAAGCGCCGTTCATCTGTACTGCAACGATTGCGGTTTCCAACCTGCTGAACGGACGGACTCCACGTAACAAGTTGTTCACAACTACTGCGTCTCAGATTCAGATTCACTCGTCTTGCACGCGCAACGAGTGCGACAATGGCAATTTAAAAAATAAATAAAGAAATTAATTAATTAATGCTCAGAGAAGACAAGAGCTGAT
>OY744609.1:64264490-64266990 GCA_963556255.1 Allolobophora icterica | reverse complement strand
TTGTTGCCATGAGGTGTCGGTTAACGAAGGATCCAGTCTGATAGAATAGGACGAAGGTAAGGTAAGGACCACGTCTACATCCTTCTCAGCCATAAGATGTAGGTATTGTATTGCATTGTATAGTATTGTATTGTATCTAGAAATATATAAAGCGCCTCTCGCAGAATAACTATCTAGAGGCGCTCTCAGGAAAAATGCTCCGAGGAAACAGAATGCCTTTAGGAAACGCAAGACCGATGAGGAAAAGCCAGTCATTAGTTTGACCCTGAGCAGAGAGGGAAGGTCATTCATGATCATGGGACCCACTACAGCAAACGTTTGGGGCGGGGCCAAGGCAGTTTTAGCATCAGAGGAAAGCGTTATAAAGGTGTCGAAGCATAATATTTCATTAAACATTAGTATCATCTAGAGTTCAACGACATCTGTAGGCAATAAAGCGGTTGACGTCGATAAGAAACATTTCTTAACAGTTCTCACTGTTAGGTTTTGGCCGAAAACCAGAAGACTGAGAGGTTCAACCTAGCGATGATCTGGACCAAACAGTTTAACGACACCTTGTGTCATCAAAGGCCGTTGACGTCTATAAGAATTTTGCGCACAGTTCTTAGCCAAGCAACACGCCAGCACACTATCACAGATACCATCTGACAGTAGTAGGCCTAGTAATCTATTGTTTAACGACTTCCTAGAGCTACAAATGACGTTGACGTCTTTAAAGTTCATCCATGTAGTTCAGTCCATTTTCATTTAACTTTAGTCCATCAGTTTCGTTTGCTTCTCTCGTGGTTGTTTTTTTAGTCTGGCGGGTTGTTGAGATGGCGATGTTAAGCAGGTAGTTGGTGTCGATAATTATCAAAAATATATTATCAAATACATACATCTATATATTGTAATATATAGATGTATGTATGTTAATATTAATCTATATATTGTAATATATTAGTGCTGGTAACGATTAAATTTTTTTAATAGTTAACTTTATGAAAATTAACGATTAATTAATAGTTAATTTTAGTTATTTATCATTACATATCAAGCGAAGTGTTCGATCCATGATAAGCGAATGATTTGTGGCAAATCATACAGAAAACGTTTTCAGCAGAAGAAACTTTTCCATCGTCAGCAAATTTAAATCCAAAATAATCACACATACGACCCGAAACGGCCTTATATTTAACTTGTTCATTACTTGCGCTATCCGCCATTGTTGTTTTTTTACTTAACGCCCAAAATCTGGTTCCCGACTTTCCGGATATGGCAAGTAAGTAAGTAAAAAATAATTTTGATTAATCGTTTAGAAAAATTTTAATAGTTAAAATTCATTAATCGTTAACGATTAAATTAATCGTTAACTTCCGCAGCCCTATAATATATAGATTAATATTTAATATTATGTCATTCATTTGGCCATTTCACTTTTTCCCATTTTTCTCTTTGACCAAAGGTTGTTTTGTTGACCATTATACGCGCATAAGGTTCTTTTGATGGCTATAAAAAGTTCTTTTGTTCTCTTTCCTTAAAATTGATTTTGTAGCTTCAAAGGCTTATTGTTCATTTCTTGGTGGCTTTTTGGCTCTTTTAAAAAATGTTTTCTTAAATTTATTTACGAATATTTACAGAGCTTCTAATCTAAATAATTTAATATCAAACTATCTATATCATATTTACAAACAATCTTCAATATACATATATTAATAAGCGTATATGTTCAATAATCAAAATGAATATGGAAACCAACTTACGAGGTTATTATTTAGATGCATTTGCAGTGTTGTAGATTCCAATTACGTGAATTAGTATATATATGGCCTATATGGCATCGTTCGGTAGTGTTTTAAAGGTGTCATTGCATAGCGCTGAGTTATCTAAAGTTCGACGAATTTTTGTGGCTGCCATGGCCGTTAATCTTAAACTTCCCTATATTCTAAACATTTCTGATTAAAAGGCTGTTTTGTATCCAACAGCCAAACAAAATCTTATGTAGGCAAAGGTTGTTAACGACGATATGAATTCTCTACAGTTTCTACAGTTTCACGTTCATAGCGACGGTTTCATTTGTTACTGATTCACGACGCTGTGTCATTACAAAGATATTTAGCGTCGCCCTCCTCCTTTATCGAGACTTCGTACTGGCATCACCCGAGTACCAAGGTAACGGAGTAATAGTGGATTAAATCAAGTAAATTATAACTTGTGTGTATAATGTGAAAACTATATGAACATTATTTCCTAGCGTCGTCAACAGCCTTTGCTGTCATAAAGTAGGGTCTATCGTTGAACTATAAGACCCCATTCAATCATGAATTTTTAATTATCTTGCCATCAATTATGACAATATAGAATTTTGCCGTTAGACACCTGTATATCGCTTTCTTACTGTTTTGCGCAACCTAACTACTCAAACAACAGAAATATTTTGGAAACAAATAGTTTATCCATTAACTAAGCCAGAGCCAAATATTAAATTTACAGAGCAGTAAGAAAGCGCTTCCTCGCCGAC
>OY744609.1:64156990-64256990 GCA_963556255.1 Allolobophora icterica | reverse complement strand
GGAACTCATTTGTCACGCACAAGTGGGAAATGGTTGCGCATCTTCCTAGCATTGCATCGACCTGGAGCTGTTTGTTTTTCCATCCCCAAGAGAGAGCATATATGGCGAACGATATGAACGCTGAGAGAATGAACTTCGTCAAATCAATCGAACCATCGTGTATGGAATTCCATGCATCAGTGTCCATGCTCAATGGAACTCGATGATTTGCTCTCGAGACACAGGTTCGTGGCGCGGATTTGCTCGAACTGATCGATAACGGGTTCGTGAAGCGGAGCGACCCGCTTCCCTATACCATCCCAACAAAGGAAACTGTTCTCTTATGGGCGATAACTCTGAAACGGTCAATGAAATGCATGATGCCTGTAGAGCGACCCGCTGCTCATCTATCAACAATCCTAATAGCCTGGCTAGAAATATCACATTCATTCATTCATTGATTTAGTCATTCATTCATTCATTGAGTCATTCATTTATCCATTATCCATTGGTATTTTCTTTCATTTATTCAATCATTCCTTCTTTCATTCATTCAATTATTCCTTCATTTATTCTCTCATTCATTTATTCATTCATCCATTCATTCATTCATTCATTCATCATTGTTAAAGCAGAATTTACGCGCGAAAATTGAGGTAATCCAATACTGAGGCGCGGGTGAATGTTCGCCAGAGGGCCAAGACGGAAGAGTCAAGTAAAGACTAGAGTCAAATGCTTGATCCTTTGACACGTGATTTAAACGATGATATATCGACTTGGAAAGTCTGATTCCTTCGTCGTAGATTGCTCCGCCACTGTCTTGGTGCCAGTCCTAAGCCTGGAAAAATGAGGAGGGCGATGTTATGACGCGGTGTTGTTAAACAGCAACTAACCAACGAAATGGAAAAATTCCCAAGACTGAGTAAAGGAGGAGGGTGGTGCTTATCGTCTATGTCGTGACATATGACACTTTGCAATGACACATGACACCTTTTCATGACACATGACACTTTGTCATGACATATGACACTTTATTATTTCACATGACACTTTGTCATGACACATAACACTTTGTCATGACACTGCATCGTGACACAGCAACTACATAATATACAGCTACTGAAAGTACACCTGGTCGTAGGCCTACTAATGTCTTGGACCTAGACCGTTTAACAACAGGACAATATGGAAAGAGCGCAACGGTCTGTGACGGTGATATGGAGTTAGCAATGTATGAAGCTGTGCTGGAAGTTAGTTGGTTTTAACAACGCTTTGTCATGAGAAAGATGATTGCGTCGCCCTCCTCCTTTCTCCAGGCTTGGGACTGGCACTGGTAGAGTACGAGCAGTGGCGGAGCTCTGATGGAAAGATGCGTTCTGTACTTTTAAAGGTAAGCACGCCGTATGCTGCAAAACGCCCACAGAGGGCGCTTCAGAGAAGGTATAATGGGGGGGTGGGTGGGTGGGTGAAACCTACAGTGACTTTTATGGCAGAAACACGGTGACAAGATCAGAAATAAAGACAAGAATGTTTGCACAGCTAACGATCAAATTTAAAGTTTTTATGAATTTCTGCATTGGCATCATTTTAGTGCAGAATTATATTCAGAGCTTTGGGACGTGCTTGTTGAGCGCTATATAAATATTTTGTTACATAACATTACATTGTATTACATTACATTACGAAAGGTTAAAATGTAACTGCCACTAATTCCATTAACAGCGCACATCACATTGCTTCGCCTTACATTACAATTACATCGCGTAATGATGAGTTATTAACAGCTTCTATGGCGCCGGTGGCAACTATATAAGGCTTGAGTCGATGACGCGCCAAAACCGGAGCCAGGTCAATACGAGAAAGTCCTTCGACTGGAGCCTAGAGAGAGAGGCAGCCCATAGTCATTCCATCAATCACAAAATATCTCAATGCGTTGCTAAACCTGGAGCCATTCATTCATACATCGCTTACTGAGTTTCGCGCGCATTGCTGCTGACGCTGGAGTGATATCCAATGAGTGTGCCTGCCTCTCCAGCAGAGCCTCGACCTCGCGGGCCTCCTCAGCTTCAACTGCAGCAGCAGCAGCAGCAGCCTAGCACCGCATCCGCACGTGCATCCTTCTCGACATCGCCGCCATCTATTGTCTCGCAGACAAAGCATCGAGCGCAGGCTCCGTATCCCTCGAACCTAAGACGAAGAGGACTCCTCTCCGATTCAGACAGGGTTGCGGGACACACACGGATCACGTGATGAGTCGTCGTCGGCGTCGGATATCCGTTGCAAACTGTTTCCGGTTGCGATTCTGAATTCGCTATAGGAACAACTCGGGAGGTTGAGTGTTTTCGGCCGCTAGAGGGAGTTCGAACGTCGCTAAGATGCGTAGGGTCGTTGACGGCTGTTGTGCTTCCGGTAGAGTGGCACCGAACCTCCAGTCGCCGACCGACGACTTCCGGTAAGCGCTGGGTTTGATTTCCGGTGTCAATTTCCTACGCTGTCTCTTTGTTCTGGATTAGATTCCCCCGATTAGACTGGTTTCGCGTCGATTCAAAAGCTGACGACGAAGGCAGGTTGAGTGTTGTTAGTTCTGTTACGTAAAGCCAGAAGGCAGAGTTCTTGTGGCCCTACACTTACAGCACAGTTCCCCGCATCAGTAACAAATCTCCCAAGACAACTCGGAATGACAAACACAGCATGGTGCCTGACATTCCATCCCATCCAAATATCTTCCATCATATTCCTGTATATATCGGTTGGAACGTTCTGTTAAGAGGTTCGGTGCTCGGCATAGAGAGGAAATATATATAAGAATAAGGTGACAGATTAAGGATAGGATTGTAGATAGCAGGATAGTGAATCGAGGATAGGATTATATCTAGGATATCAGATATAGGAAGAATAGGGCCAGATAGGCGGATAGTTTTTCTAAGTAACCGTGTCGAAGCTCCCGTGTGAGTTACCTCAAGGGCGCTATACTAGTCCTCTGATATCTACTTACATACATACATAGATGGGATGGTAGATAGGATGACAAACAGGTAAATAGGACGGTAGAAAGGGGATATGAGATAGTCACCAGGGATAAGATCGAAGGTAGGAAGATGAGAGATGGATCGATATATAGGATGGTAAATAGAATGATAGAATGGCAAATAGGATAATTAATAGATTATATTATTAATAGTATGGAAGATAGGTAGATTTAGGATGCGGGATAGTCTAATAGCATGATGAATAGGAGATAAGATGACAGATAGGTGGATAGAAGATGGAAGATAGAATGATAGGATCACAGGTACGATGATATTGCGGCAGATAGGATAATATGATGAAAGATAAAAGGATAGGGTAGATGATAGAAATATGATGAAAGATTTGTGGATAGGATGGAATTGCAAACACTGTGATGTGTTTATCTTTCTGAGTTGCTGCGGCAGATTTGTTACTGAAGCGGGAGATATGATGCAAGGCTTGGGATGCACTAACTCTGCCTTATGTCTTTACGTAGAAGAACTAACAACACTGATTCTGCCTTTATCCGTCGTTATTTTTAAGAGCTTTGGAGCTTCAAAGCTAACTGTTAATATCATCCGCGCATTTTTTGCGATTGTTATTACGCATTTATGAAGCGCCAGTATCTAATGACCAAGCATCAATCGATGGCGCTGAGCAATTATGCATGAGGAACTTGCTACTGTTGGCTTCTTACCCAGTGACCGCTTGAGTGGAGGCTTGAACCCATACTGTCTGCGGTGTAAGGCGAGCGCTCTGACCAATCGGTTAGCTCGGCTACGTCGAGGGTTCAGTTCCTGGCATGCCTTTCGCAGCATATGTACCTTGCAACTGAGTACATGATAGTTAAGTTTACTGAATCAATTTTTCATTAATTTTAAGTTTACCTTTGTTATAAAGGATTTTCTTAGTTGTAAAGGAACTGGTCGTTGGATAATTATTGGATAATCGTTAACTTTTTGCTTCATTTTTCTTCATAATGTATCTATATCGTTATACTGCGACGCTAATGATCGTCTCTTTCTGACTGTGTTAATTGATGGGCGTCCCTAAGATTCCAGTTCTATACTGCATGGCATTTGGAAGATGGTATCATTATCATTTGGGTCAAAAACAGATGATAATGATGATGATGATGATGATGATGATGATGATGATGATGATGATTATGATGCTGATGATGATGATGATGATTATGATGCTGATGATGCTGATGATGATGCTGATGATGATGCTCATAATTATGATGATGATGATGATGATGATGATGATGATGATGACGACGACGACGACGATGATGATGATGATGATGATGATGATGATGATGATGATGATGATGATGATTATGATGGTGGTGGTGGTGATGATGAGGATTATGATGATGATAATGTTGCTCATGATTATGATGAGGATGAGAATGATGACGACGATGATGACGACGATGATGATGTTGCTCTTGATTATGATGATGATGATGATGATGATGATGATGATGATGATGATGATGATGATGATGATGATGATGATGATGATGATGATGATGATGATGATGATGATGATTATGATTATGATGATGATGATGACGAAGCTTAGGCTGCTGCTGCTGAGGATGACAGTGATGAGTGCAATGAAATTAGTTTAAGTGTTAGCGCAGCAGTGGCTTTGAAATTAGACAATTAGTCTGACAAGTCCAAGACTGCTCATCATTGTTGGACAACTTGTTTAAGTAAAAATTAAAAAATTATAAATCAATAAAGTAAACAAGCATCTTACAAACAAAGACAAACGGATAAACAAACAAATAAACAATTAAACAAAACAATAACAAAAAACAAAGAAAGAAACCTGACAATAAACAAACAGCGCAACAACTAAACAAATACATATCGCATACAAACAAAAATGAATAAATACGTTAAAAACAAACAAACAGAAGAATGCGCAAGCAAAAAGGACAAGTAAATACTAAGAAATAATAAAACAAATAAAGCTCGTGCGCGTTCCAGCCAACCAGGTGCGAGTGGCGCTGCCGACCGACCGCAAGATGGCGGCGTTGCCATGAAAACGCAGAAAGGATTTGTTTTGCTGGCTACTTCCGGGTTCGACTTCCTTTGATGTCTCCGTCTTTAGTCGACGATTTCTAATCGATGTCGTTCGCTGGAACGGATCCGATCCACCCAGTGATTAAATAAGACGATGATCTCATCGGTCGGTGGTGCCAGTCCCCCCGGACCCCCTCCCGGCCTCATATAGAAACCGCTTTCTGCAAGCAAACTTTTCACGTCCATTAAGGCGTTTAAACAGCGCATTGTTAGGATAAGGTAAAGTAAGGTCGAGTTGGGAAAGGTAAGGTAAGGTCAGGTTCGGCATGGTATGGTAATGTAAGGTCAGGCGAGGTATGGTAGGTCAGGTAAGGTAAGGCAAGACAAGGCAAGGTCAGGCAAGGCAAGGTAAAATAAGGTCAGGTCAGGCAAGGTAAGGTAAGGTAATGTTAAGGTCAAGTAAGGTCAGGTCAGGTAAGGAAAGGTAAGGTAAGGCAAGGTAATGTAAGGTCAGGCAAGCTAATTTCAAATCAGGCAAAGCAAGGTAAGGTTAGGCAGGGTAAAGGTATGGTAAGGTAAGGTCAAGTAAGGTCAGGTCAGGTTAGGAAAGGTAAGATTAGGTAAGGTCAGGTCAGGTCAAGTAAGGTAAGATCAGGTAAGGAAAGGTAAGCCAAGGTCAGATCGGATTAGGTAAGGTAACTTAGGTAAGGTAAGCTAAGGTTGGGTTAGGTAAGCAAATGTAAAAACCAATAGTGAAATTAATAATAATACTAATATATTCAAACAAGCTTCCTTAGTTCTAGACAGCGTACGACTAAAAACCTGTTGATCTCATCAGTGACCGATGATACCAGTGACACCAGTGTTTAAACATCGCGCATGCGTATGAGGCTTGACCTCATCATCTAGGTCATGTTTATCCTATCGAAATCTACTTCAGCCGCGTCCTTATATCAGATTAAAATGCAGCTCAATATCTGATTAACTGAACAAAATCTGATTGAATCTGATTGGTTGAAATCTGTTTGGTTGAAGTGTGATTGGTCGAAATTTGATTGGTTGAAATCTGATTGGTCAAAATCTGATTAAGCCCGATCTCTGTGTTATGAGTCGCGCCTTGTTGACAGTCGGGAGATGCGAAGGCGTGCAGATTCGTGCAGTGACGTCATATCCGGGCTGTCATCGAGCGGTCCGGATGTGACGTATTGGTCTTGGGTATCACGACTGTTGACTCCAGATAGGCGTGAATGTATGAAACCGGACGCTTAAGGGGAAACTACGGAAGCGTCAAACGGCCTTCGTCAGTCGAGATGGAGGAGATTAACCTTCGTCTTTTTGGTGAAGAATTTTCTACTTAGTATGCGACCGATTGCAAAAACTGTCGCTATCGTTGAGGGAATTTAGTGTTCTACGAATCGTGCATTTAGGCATACGCGTCACAGCTTTATGGAACATTATGGAACGTTATGGAACATTATGGAACATTATGGAACGTTATGGAACATTATGGAACGTTATGGAACGTCATAGAAAGTTATGGAACGTTGTGGAACATTATGGAACGTATTGGAACATGGTGGAGCGTTCGGGAATATTTGGCACCATTTTGGAACATTATGGAACGTTGTGGAATGCTGTGGAACAGTATGGAACGTTGTGGAATATTAGAAACCATCGTGGAACAGTATGGAACGTTAGGAACATCGTGGAATGCTATGGAACATTAGACAGCATTATAGAACATTAGGAAACGTCTTGCAATATTATGGATCGTTATGAAACATTTTGTAACGATGGGGAATGTTAACGGACCATTGTGGAACATTACAGAAAGGCTATAAGTGTCTCACCTGACCTTTTAAATAAGCATGAAGCTGTGACACGTATGCCTGAAGTGTGACGCATGTGCCTGTGACGCGTATGCCTGAAGCTGTGACGCGTATGCCTGAAGCTGTGACGCTTATGCCTGAAGCTGTGACGCGTATGCCTGAAGCTGTGACGCGTATGCCTGAAGCTTTGACGCGTATGCCTGTATGTTTCTGACTATTTATGTAGCACCTCGGGAAATCGCAACTTGAATTCACACTGATTTTGATAACCTGGAACATTTAGAACGGACTGAGTGTCTAGTACAGTTTGCTCTTTAAGCGCACAAGTGTCTGGTGCGAAGAGAGACTAATTTAAAGGACATATGTCTTCGTTCTTGTTCTGTCGACGATCACTGTGTGTAGATGTCGCCAGCTGTCGTGTCTGGCTCCGGTCGTCGACTTCCGGTCGCTGATAGATCTTCCGGGTGCATGAGCTGATTGCGCGATTGCTTATCACTCAGTCGTTCCGATTGTAATTGACCACCATTGACCACTGGCCACTGACCATTATGAATTACCACTGGTCAATGACCACTCGCAATTGACCACTTACCACTATCACTGCCACTTCCACAGGTCACTGACAACTGCCGCTGACCGTTGGCTACTGGCTACTGACCACTAGTAACTGGTCATTGTCCACTATTCACTGACCAATGACCACTACCCGAAACCCTGAGAAAGGACTAAAGATCTCTTGTTTCCAGAAGCTTCCGGGTTCGTATCCATGCACCCTCATTCCGCTCCGCTATAGGGTCTCAGAAAAGCTCCTCAAGAGGACCAAGACCTGATAATTCTGCTGGTCCTCATCAGAGAAAAGCTCCTATTAGGGACCAAGACCTGATAAATGTGCTGGTCTTCATCTGAGAAAAGCTTCTCTTAAGGACAGAGATCCAATAATTCTCCTCGTCCTCATCAACATTATGCAGTGTAATACAACATCACACGTAACAATACAGTCCAATATAAAACAACACAAGTCCTACAATATTTTGCAATAAAGCACAATGTAACTGTCCATCCGTCCTAGAGTCAGTCTTACCGCCTTTTCGTCAAACGTACCCTACGTCCCTCGATCATACCGTCCGTCCGTCCGTCCGTCCGTCCGTCCGTCCGTCCGTCCGTCCGTCCGTCCGTCCGTCCGTCCGTCCGTCCGTCCGTCCGTCCGTCCGTCCGTCCGTCCGTCCGTCCGTCCGTCCGTCCGTCCGTCCGTCCGTCAATGTGTGCCAGCTGTTAGAACACCCTTTCTGATTTCTCGGACCTATGATATATATATATAACGCAAAGGGTTTGAGTGAGCTTTTTCTCATGGCAGTGTTTTTAAACGACACATGTTCTTTTGAACTCGATCGCTTTCAAGTGGAATTCATGCCACTTCAGATATGAATACCAGATTCCTCGTTGGACCATCAATCCTCCGACTAATACGAAGGAGGCAGCGACCCTGCATGCGCCTCCCAGCCGCTAGATGTCGCGATGACAAGAAAATGATTAAACGGAAATTATCGCGATTATCAGCGACTTTGCTTTGTTGACGCGATCTGGAAAGATATGGTCTCCATGAAAACTCGCCATGACAACAGACGCCTAAGATTTTTTTATAGCTTACAAAACATTGAACTCTGGTAGACCATAATACTTAAAATCATTCCTTACAATTCTGCAGACATTCAACCAGGTCTTTCGATAATCTTTCTCTGGTTATACCTAAAACTAGAACTGTTCTTGGTGAACGAGCTTTTCCAGATTGCTAGAACAAGATTTCGCAACTCTGTCCCTGTATTTGTCCGTTCCGATAAGTATCCCCGTGTGTTTGTCTGTCTTACACCGTCGCTTGTCTCATTTTGTTCTCAACTTAAAACTTACCTCTTTCAAATTGCTTATCCACCATAGGCTGCCTCTGTGTCTTACGGACTGATCTTCTGGACGTTGAACTGATTACGGTTTGGTTTTGGTGCGCCATCGGCTGATGCATAAGTGCATTAGACAATTACAAGAGATGATCGGCGACTTTACACGTACTTGGCATTCCGTACTGCTGTAGTGCTTCCGTATTTTTGTTTAGATACAGTCGTCGTGGCAACTCGGAGGCACAAGGCTCAGAACTTTCGCAATATGCCGAATTTAGGTAACGCATTTTAAGGCGATTATTACAACTTAGATAAGAATAATTATGGCTTGCGATACTGGTGCATTTCATCTGTAGTCAGATACTTATGTAGCAGACACTGGTGCATTTCATCTGTAATCAGATACTTATGTAGCGCTGCGAAAGGCAAAACCAAGAGCTCTCTGTGCGTGTTTCAACTATAATCAATGGCACTAAGAATGCTGGAATGTCAATGCATAGGTAGAGGATTCAATTCCCTTCTGGAAAGAAAGACGTTTACAATATATCGGCTCCACTTGCGCCCCCTAACGAGCTCCGCTATAAATCGATTACAGCTAAAATGCATTGTTGGTGAGAAGATAGGATGGCAGAGAAAGTCTGGCCAGTGGCCACCAACCATTATAATTATGCTGAAGTTATGAAGAATGATAGCACGTGATGATACCCACATCCCTTCATCATCGTCATCATCATCGTTAATTTCATCATCTTCATCATCATCGTTACCGTCAGCATCATCGTCATCATCATAATCATCATCGTCATCATCGTCATCATCATGGTCATCATCATCGTCATATTCATTATCTTCATCATCATCGTCATTCTCATCACCTTCATCAGCGTCATCGTCATCATCATCGTCATTTTCATCATCTTCATCATCATCGTTATCGTTATCATCATTCCCATCGCCTTCATCATCGTCATCGTCATTATTATCTTCATCATCATCGTCATCATCAGCGACATCGTCATCATCATCATCATCGTCATCGTCATCGTCATCATCATCGTCTAATTCATCGTCAGCATCATCATAATTCTTGTCATCCTTATCACGAGCGCCTTTCTCCTTCCTCTTCCTCTTCCTCTTCGCCGTAATACCACAAACGACGTTTGCTAATTAACTGTAACCGTCGAAACTCCAATGAGACTGAGAGCTCTTGGCTCTCTGACGTCTTGACAACCCTACTGTGTAGTCTCAGCAGCGGACACTTCTCCATTCCTTCACCCTATCTCTATCATTCCTAGTACCTCTCTCTCCCTCTCCCTTTTTGTTTTCCAGTATGTCTGTCTGTCTGCCTGCCTGCCTGTCTGTCTGTCTGTCTGTCTGTCTGCCTATCTATCCTCTCTGGCTCTCTCTTCCGTCCTTCAAAACTGCATATATTTATGTATCTATCTATTCACCAATCCACCCACTCATCCATCCTTCCATTCAACCATCAATGCATCCATAAATCCGTTAATCTATCCATTCATTCATCCGTCCATCCATCCATCCATCCATCCATCCACCCACCCATCCATCCACCCAATCATCAATGCATCTAAAAGTCCCACCATCCATACATCCACACATCCATCCAAGTATCTACCCTCCTTCTTGTCCTCCCATCCTCCTAATCCTTCCATCTCTTCCCTCATAGCTTCCCTTCCATTCTTCCCTCACAAGCGTCGACAACTGTCTCTGTACCACGGTCCAAACGACACAAAACATCTACAGGTTTCCATGGAAACGGCTCACCACATTCTCCAACGTATAATTTACAGCCGTCCTTTGGTATTCCTCATAACATTCGACCCCGCAGATGACGCATCTCAGAATAAACTTTCGATCATCACGAGTCTGAAATATTAATTAACATCAAGGTGTAAATAATTAAAATGTCGAAGTTTATATGCGTGCGGGCGTAATATTGCCTGCGTCATTTTCTCGTCATTACGATGCAAGCAGCGGACGCCGACAAGCTAACGTCGGCCGGCGGACCCACTCGTGGCCAGGGGCTTCGCCTACCCTTGCCCCCTCTCGCCTTCCGCAGCTTCGCCGATGCTCGCCTTCTCAACATCGGCAGTCTTGCGGCGGCGGTGGCCATGGACTGTTAGACTGTCTCGCACTTTGCCAAACACTCGAAAAGCGACAGGCGTCTGTCGTGGCCAATGTTTGAACGGACGTAGTCTGGTTTCGCTTGTATCTCCCCCCCAGCCCCTCCCTCCTTCCACCCGACCCACCCTGTGTTTCTTCGTCCCACCCATTGCTGCGCCATCGTCCTCTCCCTGTTCTCTGGCCTTTCCTTTTCTTCTCTGCTCTTCAAGTTTCTCCTCTTTTCTCTTCTTCTGCTTTTTTTTCTCCATTTTCCTCTCTTCTCTTTTCTCTCTTCCCTTTTATCACCTATTTATTATTTATTATTTATTACGAACATTTTTAACGCATGCAAAGTCACACAGAAATGCGAATCTAAGGCGCGGTTAGTCAGTCGCCAGACGAAGAGCAATTAGATATCCAGATCTTTGTAAACCTGTGATAAATAATGAGTTTTTGACGCGTTTCTTGAAAGAAGCAGAAGAGGTCGAGCAACGGATAAACATTGGTAGTCGGTTCCATTCCTTGGGGCAGCAACACGAAATGCACGAGAGCCCATGGCAGTGCTACATCTAGGCTCAACCAAAAGACCCATAACCGAAGTCCGCAGACTTTGTGGCGTGATGTAGGGAGGGAGTGGTGGCTGAAGTTAGGTAGGTAGGAGTGCAATGCCTATTGTGAGGGTTTTATAGTACAAACAGGCCAGTTTAAATCTAATTCTGAATTCTACAGGAAGCCAACGCAGATGACGGAGCAGAGTTAACGAGTGTGAACGAGAAGATGCACGCAACACTACTCGAGTCAGAGATTTTTGAACGCGTTGAAGCCTGTTGACTTGAAGATCTGATATGGCGGCAAACACAGAGTTGGCATAATCGAGGCGAAAGCAGACAGGAGCACAGGCTATGATCTTTGATATGTCTTTGGTAAGAGCAGACCTTATGTGACATATTGCCCTCATATGATAGAAACTGGATTTTCAAAGGTTTGTTATGTGGGATTGGAATGTGAAATTACTATCCAAAGCGAACCTAAGTGTTTTGACAGTCTTTGATATTGGAACAACAGTGTCAGCAAGGTCAACGATAGAATGAGAAGGGAAAGAGCACTTCTCTTTTCTGTCTTTTCTTCTCTTCTATTTCCTTTTGCTGCTTAACTGCTCGTGAGACTATAACCTCTGTAGCTGCGTAGTTGCGTCATGTCAAAAAACGAGTATTCATTCATTCATTCATTTTCTTCTGTTCTCTTTTCTTCTCTTCCAATTTCTTCTCTTCTCCTCTCTTCTCTTCCAGTTTCTCTTCAATCCACTTCTTCTCCTCCTTTTCCTTTTCTTCTCCCCCATTTTCTTCTCTTTCTTTTTCTTCTCTTTCTTTTTTCACTTGCCTTTTCTTTTCTTCTTTCTATTTCCTTGTGCTCTTTTATCTTTTCCTGTCTTTTAATATCTCGTTTTCCGTTTTCCTTATTTTCTCTTCTTCTCTTCCTTTTCCTCTCTTCCCTTTTCTTCCCATCCCTTCTTTTTTCTCGTCTATTCTCTTCGTCCTGTCTCTTTTCCTTCCCTACCTGTAGGTAAAGTACGTTACAAGTGCATCTGTCTTTTGTCCCACCCAGTATACTGTATAGTCCCACCCAATAATTAGCCTATCCCACTGTAGGCCTCTCTCCACCTTTTACTCCATCTTTGGCCGCTTCCCACCTTTTGCCCCATCTTTTATCGTTTCATATATTTGTTCGCATCTTCTATTCCTCTCCAACTTTTATAGTACCTTATATTTTGCCCCATTCAGCTTTTACCTCACCCATCTTTTATTCCTCTTCCGGATTTCTTCTCCCAACCCACGGCATGCATCTTAATTTGTCCCCCTCCGTCATTGCCTCTTCTCTTGTTTATCTCACGTCCTTTCAATGGCTGTACAAGTATGAACGACACGTGAACATCAATTCCTTCTTTCTATTCATGCAGCTCGCGTCTTTCTCTTTGGATTTCTCGGCCTCTGCTCGGAGGCATATCCGGTTGAGATAATCTTAACAACAGAAGCAGTAGCAACAACAATAACAAGGGAACAACAATTGCAACAATGGCAACACCACATTCACCAACAAAGACATCTGGAGAATTATAAAAAGCAGAAATTTCTTCGTTAGCAATAACGATGCAATTTCAATTGTCTGTGATGTATATAACCTTTGTTTCGGTGATGATTCATCAAACCACTGGAACAATTACAATGACAACAACAATGGAAGTGACAATTGCAAAGACAATAACACTGACAATTAGAAATAACGATTATGACAGCAGTGACAATGACAACGACAATGGCAGTGACAATTACAATGATGATGACGATGCATAAGTGACAATTACAATTACAACGACAATGGCATGCAGTGACAATTACAGTGATAATGACAATGGCAGTAACAATTACAGCGACAACGGCAATGACAGTGACAATTACAATGATTACTGCCATTGTCATAATGGCAGTAGGCCTAACAATTACAATGACAATGACATTGACAATGGTAATAACGATGATGATAGCAGTGACAATAACAATGACAATGGCTGCAGTGGCGACTTAAACGACGCATCCAAAATTCTCTGCCTCGCGTGATGGTGCGTTCTTCTCTTAGTGAAAACTCTTTAGCCCTGCATTGGATCTTTGTTGAGTTCAGAATAAGGTTTTAACTATCACCTGTCTTAATATACACGTGTATTTCCTTCACAACAAGCACTCATATACTTACCTGCAGTGATAACAGCAATTAAAAGGCAATAAAATAGCATACCAAAGTAAAATAACAATAAGAGTACAAAATAGCAATAGCAATAATAAAAGTAGCAATAACTATACCAAGTCGATGCGATGAATTACGAGTGAAAACCGAGATCAACAGTATCAAACGCCCATCGCTCGCGAGTGTCCGAAAAAACTGACTACATATGTTGCATATACATATAATATCCATAGAGCGTGTGTCTGTATATAAACGCTACGTCACAAACGGTTTCTGTTCTATTGTGAAACAGAAACCGTTTGTGACGTCAGTACTGTGGCCTTGGCTACGGCGATCAGAGCATTTTAACCAGCGACAAAATTATATAGGCCTACACTGCCGTCATTATATGACGGGCAAATACTCTAGTAGTTACATAAAATGCAATATATGTGTAACAATGTATGTATATACGTACATATATATATATATATTTATGTATGTATATTTATGTATATATTTATGTGTATATATCTATGTGTGTGTATCTTCCGCTTAGTTGATTCCACGTTCAGCATCGATTCTCTGTATAATTGTATAGTGGGGTGAATCAGCTTGAGAGCAGAATGGTGTAAGGCGTGGAAAAGGAGATTCGACCAAACAAGACAGATGATTGATCGTATCGGGCTATTATTCACATTAGTACTCTTTTTCATTCATATATATATATATATATACACATATATATATGCTTTAAAGATAAATCGACAGCTATGTATATATATATGTATCGTATATATGTATATATATGTGTATCCGATATTTTATATATTATGCCTTGTCAGAGCTTGAACTATATCTAAACATATAGACATATAATTCAATTACATATATATTCATACTGTATAAGTATATACATACTAGGAAAATTCAATCCATATGCTTTGTCGGAGATTGAACTATATTCATGCATTTAGATACATATAGAAACGCACATATATATATATATAATTCAAATATATATCTTCATCTATGTATCCATACATGGTATATATATATATGTATCGGATATTATCTGTATATATTATATATATTATATATGCTTCGTCGGAGGTTGAACTATGTGCCGTCGTATACTTTCTATGCCTCGTTATGCTCAATACATTTGAGTGACTATGGCTATAGCATTAAATGATTTTGACTTCCATAGCATTGTGATTCTATAGCTCAGTGCTCTTAATTATGCGGAACAGCCATACAGGACTTACTGAATAAGGACGTCCGCATGCGGAGCACGGACCTGTCATTTAGCAAAGGCCGTTTGTTTCCTTGAACGATTGCGACATAAATGAAAAACCTGATCTCAACATGCATCACCTAACCTATCTCAGAATAATATAGGCCTACTACTTAACCTGACCTTAAATTACTTGACCTACCGACTGGAGAAGCCCAGGTCAGAGACACAATCAGGCTTCTGCCGATAGGCAAGTGGGAAAAGTCCTAAGTTTAAACCTGAATGACCTTAACTAGGCCTAAGCAAAATCACATACATCACAGAGCAGGGCAATGAATTCCAAACGTGTGTCCAACCCTCATCTTGCCTTACTTTACACCTATGTGTAATCGTAAGCAGGGCCGGATCAAGAAATGTGGTGGCCCTGTTCAGTAAAACTTTGGGGGCCCCAGCCGCCCCAGTTCCTGTCAGGTATTAAGTGTTTAAATAATAAATAAGCAAATTTTTGCTCATTTTTACTATTAGGCTTAACAAATAATAATAATATTATTATAAAATATTGAAATTTTTTTCTTTTGCATGTGTGGGGCCCGTCAACTGTGGGGGCCCATGTTCGGCCGAACACGTTGAACATGCCTTAATCCGCCTCTGATCGTAACCTTGAAAATCATAAAGCATCAATCTGGGACCAAGTTCCGATCCAAGTCCTACATCTGATGCTTTTATCCACTGAATATCCACGACCCAGTAATTACGTCACGGCATGCACGTGCCGCCACAACTAGGCCAATTGCCACAGTGACCTAGTTATGACCAATGGCAACGCAACAGGCAATCCGGACCATACATGCTCTGTGAATGATCCTGTGTTGAAATGCCATGGCAGATAATGTCGAGTATCGTCGCCATCTCGCGGCCGTCGTATAAAGTAATGTCGCCAACGACGTATTAAACTCGTTAACCGAAAATTTGGCGTCGAGCGAGGGCAAACACTCCTTCTGATTCGGAGCCGTTGGGGGTGGCGTAGTCGAGTGGGGCACAAAGGGCATCGCCCTCCGCTTAAGAATAAGAAGGCTGTGGACAAGAGCTGTGGTGACGAACCTCTGGTGACTGCGAGGGAAGAAGGACAAATGCAAGGCTGCTTACGTACGTGTGGTCTCTTGTTCAAATATTGTCGTTTAAAGAGTTTATGGCAGGACAAACATGAAACCATACAGCGACGACACTCACGCGGACATAGGCATAGATACACATACACGTACACATACATACGTACATATATACATGCACTGCATGCAGACGTTGCATATACAGGCCTACGTACACATGTGCTTATATATACATACATACATACATACATACATACATACATACATACATACACACACACACACATGAATACATAGATAGGAACACATATGACTACATGCATACACACATACATACATACATACATACATTTTTGCACACATACATCCGTACGTACATACACACATAGATTCATACATACACGTAAGCATTCATACATACACACATACAAATGCGTACGTACATGCTAACATGCACAAATAGATAAAGAAACTTAATGTTCCTGATTGCATAAATATTCATGAAATCCATATACTGGATATAAACGAACTGCGACATTATCGGATAATAGATGACCGACGTCATGCATAATTATGTTATTGCGTGCGCATGGGTTTAATAACTGGGTCATTTAGTACAGGTGCAGGACGTCATTCATAATTGCGTGGTCGCTTACATAGATGTATTGGGATAATTGCGCAATATAACATCGCCAATGTGGTACGACAGTTGGATACAACTGGGTCAGAAGAACAAGGACGTTCAAGCTGATCCAGAACTATCTAGTCAATTATACAAGACAAAAGGAGACAGACAGACAGACAGACAGGAAGATAGACAGGCAGACAGACAGGCAGGCAGACGGACAGGTAGGCAGGCAGGCAGGCAGGAAGACATACAGGCCGGCCGGCAAACAGGCAGAAAGGCAGACAGGCAGACCGACAGGGAGGCAGACAGACAGTTAGGCAGGCAGGCAGACAGTTAGGCAGACAGACAGACAGACAGGCAGGCAGGCGAATAGGCAGACAGACAGACAGACAGAGGGCAGACTGGCAGGCAGACAAACAGATACACATACACGCACAGACACACATACACACAAGCACACAGACACACCAAAACACAGACACACACACAGACAGACATACCTACTTACAAGTAGACCCACTGACAAAGACAGACACACAGACAAATAGATAAAGCAGACAGATTCAGAGCGACGTATAGAGGAAGAAAGTCACCCGACAGGGACAGGCAAAGGGAGCCAATGGAACGAATGATCAGATCGAATGATCGAAATGATCGAGACGAGGGATCGAATGGGGATCAGATCGGATCATCGTGAAAGCATCGGAGTCGTCACGCCTCGAAGATTCCAATTGACGGCTGTGGATCCGTTTGAAAGGAGAGCAAATCGAAGATTGCTATTCCATCGTTACGGTCGCTGATCTCCCATTTCCACTAAATTGCCACAATTCCGTTTTAAAACGACTCTTGGCCTCGACCCAGACAATCACAAACTAAATAGAAGGTCACGCACAAAACCCTTTTTATCGCCACTCATATATACATATATATATATACATATACATATATACGTATCTATATTTTTTATATGTGTATATATGTCTATGTATACATATATAAATTCATTCAATCGTCAATAACCGATGAATATATATATATATATATATATATATATATATATACATATATATATTTACATAGTGTTTGCGTATTTTATTAATCCACACAATGGCAGGCTGTTATTGCATGGTGATGAGAAAACTGAGGACGGTAATCCTGATGACGGCGTAGTCATCATCATCATCATCACGATGATGACTATGACACTGATATGACATGACGACGATGACGCTTATGATGAAAAGAAGATGATGACGATGACGATGATGATGGTGATGATGACGACGACGACGATGATGATAATACCATGGATGATGATGACGACAATGATGATGAGGAGGAGGATTAGGATTATGATGATGATGATGATGGTGGTGGTGGTGATGATAATAATGATGACGACGATGATGATGGCAGTGATGGTGACGTTAATGATTATGATGATCATGATAGTGGTGGTGATAATGATGACAATTGTGGCGGTCAAGGCCACAGTGCGTAAGTGGGAAGATTTATTTTATGCGAATAGCATCGTTTTCCTTCAGTTTACATGCGAAGGGAACAGCATCGTTTCTCTTAATTTTTCATGCGAAGACCCAGCATCGATCATTTAATTTTTATTTAATTTCAATAGGCGACGGTCCGGCAACGACCGTGATAGGGAAGCCCGATCGACGGTGTAAAGCCAGCGCATAGCGAGCAGACGCGTTAATTTGGGATGCATAGAGCCTGCCTCACGGTGTGCTGCTTTATACGTGAAGAGTTGGTTCGACTCTTCATACATAGCAATACTGTTCAACAGCGTTGTTGGTTAGCGATTCAGTTACCGATTCAAATATACTGCACTCAGTGTGGTAGGCGAGTGATTTTGGTTACGACAGAGTCAGAGTTCGAGTTTCCGGTTAGTACAAATATATTTACGGACGAAAGGGGCGTTCGAATAATATAATCAGGCGATCCCGAGTACAGCTAAAGAAGTTCACTGTTGGGAGACGGGCCGACAGCGCCGATCCCTCAGTTGATCGCGAAGCGGGCTAGATCCCGATCGTGGGAAATCTACGGCTGAGTAATACTCGGGGAAGGATACCGTTGATACACAGGAAAACCAATTCAGTGTGAGATCGAAAACCAGGGTGAATTTGGCGACGGGCAGGAAAGTCCCTCTTGGGTTTTGAAGAACTCCGCGATCGGAGCTTGTCCGGTAACCCATGAGAGTAGAGGTGACCTTCTTAAGGTAGCCATTTTCTGGAATTCTGAAATCCTTGAAACCAAGGGTGAATTTGGCGTCGGGCAAGGAAATCCCTCTTGGAGTTCGAAGAACTCCAAGATCCGACAGTGTTTGGTTTTATACACTGAGAAGAGTTTTACGCGATTTCGGCGTACTCGACACAAGGGAAGTTCTACGCACTTTCGGCGTACTCGGCCGGGAGAATTTTACGCGACTTCGGCGTCTTCGGCTGGGAGAGTTTTACGCGACTTCGGCACTCGGTGAAGTGACCGTCGGGATACCTGAAAAAACCAGTTTAGTACAAAAACGATAATAAGGGTAAATTTGGCGACAGGCAGGATCGGAGCTTGTCCGGTTACCCGTGGGAGTAAGCGTGACCCTCGTTAGGGAACCAAAAATCGGAAATTCTTGGGAACAAAATTCAGGACATTCTGGTAACCTTACGGGGTCGGCGTTACATTTGGATTGTGACACTTGGATGGCTGACACGCCGGTGGAGCGTTGGAGGGGCTCCATCGCCCGGTAACTAAAAATAGTTACTGGGAAAGACCGCTGTTACCGAAAGACCGCAGTACGGGAAAAGACCGCCCGACAACTGATTACAGTGCGGTAAGACCAGGAAAACGATAGAGTCAGGAAAATCTTGTATTCAAGCCAATCGTTATTCAGAGCAAATAACTTGGTGATCGAAACACGTAGTCCCGAGAACTGACCGAAGTGCGAAGTAGGGCCCACCTCGTGCGCCGGTCGGAACCCAGTTCTGCGTGCGGTTAGGGAGGTTTTAGACCTAGAACCTGTCCTATCAGAAGAGAGTGTCGTGAGACCAGTATACCGCGATAATATTACACGTGTATATATTATCGCAAGATGTTCGCGTGTTTGAGACGGCACGACGTGACGACTCGTCAGATGTACACCTTGTCCTCTCGGACAAGAGAACGTTCAGAGTTTTCCCCGATTGACGATAACTCGAGAGTCATGAGATGCAGAATGGTACGTGAGGGTTCGGTTAAGGCGGAGAAAAAGAGGAAGTCTTTGACTAAGAGATCTCACAGGAAGCTGAGGACTCCTGCCGGCAAGAGAGCGAACCCTGTTCTAAAGGACGGCCATCCTGAGGACGAGGACGTTGCCCACCCGGCGACCGCGGCAGTGGCAGAGTCCGAAAGTGAGATGGAGCTTGACAGCGACACTGTTCGCAAACAAGCGATACCCTCGGGACCTCCTCTTGGAGAAATGGGCACTGAGAGCGGAGACAGGGAACCGCTCGTCTACAGCAGAAGTAGACAGGATAGTGACCCGGGCGACTCCAGAAGGTCAGTTGGCTGGAGCCGAACCCAGCCCGACGACGAAGCAGCGTCTCGGGTAAGACCGACACAAATTGGTACCACGTCTGATGAAGGGTTAGTTGATCTCGAGCGACGAACGTCACAAACTGGTACCAGAAGTGGGGTTCTAGCGTTTTCTTGTCACAGAACCAGGCAAGGTCAGGAAGATACCGAGGACGAGTCGGATGAAGTGCCCCATAGTGAGCACGGAGGCGCGCGTCCAAAGTTACGTAAACGGAAAAGCAAACGGAGGTTGCTTGATGAAACGGGTGCACCTGACGAAACCAGTGCATTTGAAACGGAAGCTGGAACCCGCAGTGGGCGTGAAAGAGGTTTCCATGAGGATAACGGATGGTTGATAACCGTTCCAAAGACTACTGAGGTAGTACAGAACGATGTGAATAACGAGACGTTCACACACTGGCGAGAGACCGTTGGTGAGAGTAGGTTTGACAGGTCCAAACCACTCGTCGACAATAGATCGGGGAACCTTGTGCAGGTTCAAGTACCTAGTATCGTACGGGGCAGGCAACCTGTACAGTTGAGACAGGCTTGTGATAGGCCAAGAGACATTGAGACAGGCCTGAAACCGCGGGGTGACGCCGTAGTGCAGAAAACGAGTGGTGACATCGTGGCGCATCAGCGAAACGAAGGTAATCGAGTACCGTTTACCAACATGGAAGAAGGTCGCCCAAGACCTGTGACCGATGAGGTAGATTGGCAAGCGGAGATGTCTTACCTGCGACAGAGTGTGGCAATGATGAGTTCGAAACTTGAAGAACTGTCTGTTCCTGCTGCTCAGCATGCGAAGTCTTACCGACGCGAGACATCGGGGAAACCTACGGGCCCAGGTTGCCAGATGGATCGCCGAGGGAAGCTGCAGATCGAAGAGTCGGCACGGAGCCGAGGTAACACAGAGACACGTGAGGAAGTTTCGCTTTCGGAAACTTCGGAAAAGTTACGTAGCCGCTATCTTCCCGAGGACAGCGGGAGAGAGTCACACGGAAAAACGGCAAGGCAATCGAGTCGACAACGTCTGTTGACACGAGGAAGAGTTGAGGCGAAATTACGTTCGTCAGTGAGTTCTTCGGATTCAGACACCGATAGTGTTGGTCCAGAAGAGGCCATGAGAACCGGAGTTTTTGACAGGAAAAACCTCCGCCAACGAGGAAGACATGAGAGTTATGAGAAAACTGAAAGGGAGACGTATGGTAAGGAACGTCTACCAGAGTACGAGAGACGCGGTTTAAAACAGGCACTTGATAGAGAAACCGAGAGAGAATCGAACATGGGAAGAGACAGAGATCATTTGGCCTGGGATGAGACCCACGAGCGGTACTCTAAAGGGCACAAACCAGATTCGAGAAGTCGTAATTGTCTTAGGTACGACGAATCTGACAGACCGCCAGAGTCAGGGAAAAGAGATATTCGCGAAGAAGACAGAAGAGTTACGTTCGTCAACGGAAACTCTCAGAGTTCTCGCAATAAATATAAACGATCGGAGTCCAAAGACTACGAAGGTGGTGAGCCTCGTAGAAAAGGTCAGAGACAGGCTGAGTACATCTCTGATGAAGACAGTGCAACGTCAGGCGACCGAGAGATGACTACGATGTCTTCTAAGTGGCGTACAGGGAAGACGTTGGGTACTCTGAGGGGACAGAGTCGGCACCGGTCAGTGGTGAGGACAGACGAGGAAAACGGTTCCAGGAGTAACGATGAGGACAACCGGAGAGGAAATCCCAAGAAGAGTGTCGGAAGATCACTTGTTACGCGGACAAGAGGCGACGACCGATCGGATCGCGGTATACGAATCAAGCTAGAGAAGTACGAGGCAAGTCAGCGATCGCAGCCTTTCTAGCAAAGTTCGAAGTTTGTGCACGGTGCAACCGGTGGAGTGATCAGGAAAAAGCAGACCAGTTAATGTGTGCCCTAACGGGTCCCGCTTCGCAGCTGTTGTGGGACATGGGTGCACAGAGGGACGTGTCTTGGCGAGAACTTGTTGAGCGGCTTAAGGCCCGGTACGGGTCTGATGACCAAACTAGCCTATATCGGATGAAACTTCGCACTTACCGGCAGGCTCATGGAGAAACTCTGAGTAGTGTAGTGCAGGAAGTAAGGAGGCTAATGGCTTTGGCATACCCAGGACCAACAAGTGATATCGTCGAGACGGTCGCTTGTGACGCTTTCATTGATGCACTGGCAAACCAGGATTTGGGGCAGAAGGTGCGCGAGCGAGAACCAGTTAACCTCGAAGCGGCGTATAAACATGCGGTGAGGTTGGATGCCTATGGTCGATCTTCGACACAAGGTGGTGATTTAGACCGGAGACACGCGAGAGTTAAAGTTACCATGGAAGACCGAAAAGACTCGAGCACTGAGGGGCAACAGTCTCGTCGTCTAGAAGATCTCGAGCGAAAGATTAAAAATCTTTCAAGAGAACTTGATCGAGTGACAATAAATCAGAATTTGGGCATCGTCCCGAGAAAACCTCATGAAAGGGAGAACAGTTCTGATCTAGCTGTGGGAGATCAGAGGACAACCGAACCAAATGTGGGATGGCGACGGATTTATCCGCCCACACGGTTGCGTAACCCGGATATCGAATGCTACTTGTGCAAACGAAAAGGACACATAAAGCGATTTTGTCCTCAGAGAAACGCTGAGACGAATGGTGCAACCGGCACCAGTGAACCTACAAAGGCTGAACCGATACAAGAGGAAACCCAAAACCGACTGGTCAAAGGCAGTAGGGTGGCCTACGTGGTTGCGAGACTGGCAGGAAAACGTATACACTGCCTACTTGATTCTGGAAGTGAAATGTCACTTGTACCACGACGTTTCGTGCTAGACGCTGTGCTAGTACCGTCAGAACAGCGACTCCTAGCCGCTAATGGAAGTCAGATTAAGGTGGATGGTGAAACTAACCTTAAGATTCGGATCGGAAAGCAGGTGTACCCTGTACCCTGTCTAGTTACAGACCAAGTGACAGAAGTGATCTTGGGGTTATCTTGGCTGGAAGCCAATCAGGCAAGATGGGACTTCGCAAGTCGATGCGTTTTCCTTGGGAGCGAGAAGATCCCTCTGAAAGAGGTCGTTACCGAGTCCATGTGCCGGAGGGTTACTGTGCAAGAGGACATAATAGTTCCTCCAAGGAGCGAAGTTGACGTTCCAGCTTGGGTAGTATACCCGCATTTCCAAAAGGATAACGAAGATTGGACGACCATTCCAATGGAATTATCAAAAGATTTGATAATCGGACGTACGTTGGTGACAGGAAGAGACACGGAAGTGTGGATCAGGATGTTGAATGTTGGAGACAGAGATTCGCTAGTCAAGAAACGGACTGAATGTCCGCTGGAGCGAGTGAACGTAGTCGATGTGACAGTTAATCGAGCCAGAACGGAATCGTATGATGAGCCTTACCGAAGCGAAAATCCGGAGAAGCCTATGGGCCCAGGTTATCCGGAGGAACGCCGAGGAAAGCAGCAAAGTACGATTGACCGGTTTGGATCGAAGATTAGTACAACGGCCAGTGTGGCGGAGCAGACGCTCAACCCACTTGCCGAACAGACCCTAAAACGACTATGGGAAGAAGTGCCAGCAGACATTTCGGAAGAAGAGCGAATCAGGTTACGAAAACTTGTGCTAACGTACAGCGCAACGTTTTCCCTTAACGAAAGTGATAACGGATTCACTTCGGTGATCCAACACGAGATCGATACAGGACAAGAGAAACCAGTTCGGCAACCTTTGAGACGTCAACCGCTTTCCATGTTACCGGAAGTTGATCGTCAGGTAGAAGACATGTTGAGACAAGGAATTATTGAACCTTCGATATCGGAATGGGCATCCAATGTCGTAATGGTTAAGAAAAAGGATGGCAGTATGCGGTTCTGTATCGATTACAGGCAACTGAACCTGAAGACACGGAAAGATGCTCATCCGTTACCCCTTATCCGCGAGAGTTTAGATACCCTGGGTGGCGCCAGATGGTACAGTACGTTCGATTTGAGAGCAGGTTATCACCAGATGGCCTTGCACCCAAGAGACAAACACAAGACCGGGTTCGTTACGAGAAGGGGCAGCTTCCAATTCAAAGTGTTACCTTTCGGATTGTGCAATAGTCCGGCCTCGTTTTGTCGACTAATGAACTTAGTCTTGACAGGGCTAAACTATGACATCTGTCTGGTTTACTTGGATGACATAATTGTGTTCTCGAGAGACGTAGAGACGCACATGCAACGTCTAGAGATGATTTTCAGGAGATTACAAGAGTATAATCTCAAGCTGAAACCATCCAAATGTTACCTGTTACAACAGAGAGTATTGTTTCTTGGTCACGTTTTGAGTGAAGAAGGGGTCGCGACGGATCCGAGCAAGATCAAGGCCGTAGAAGAATGGTCTGCTCCTCGGAACTTGAGGCAAGTCAGATCCTTCGTTGGTCTTTGCTCCTATTACCGACGTTTCATACATGATTTCGCGGTGGTAGCTCAACCACTTCATTTCCTGACCAGGAAAAATGTACCGTTCCATTGGACTGACGAATGTCAGGGAGCTTTCGAAGAACTTAAACGAAAGTTGGTTTCCGCACCTATACTTGGGTTACCGAACGACGAAGGCCAGTACATCCTGGATACGGATGCCTCGGCATACGCCATTGGAGCGGTGTTATCGCAAGTACAAGAAGGAGAAGAGACAGTGATTTGTTACGCGAGTCGGCTCTTGTCGACGGCGGAACGGAACTATAACGTTACCAGGCGAGAGTTGTTAGCTGTGGTGTATTTCTTGAAAGAGTTTCGTCAGTACTTACTGGGTAGTAAATTCCTACTCAGAACAGACCACTCCGCACTTCAGTGGTTACGCAGAACACCGGAACCGATTGGCCAACAGGCTCGTTGGTTAGAGATGATAGAGGAGTTTGACATGGAGATATGTCACAGACCGGGAGCAAAACACGGTAACGCAGACGCGATGTCTAGAGGTCCGGGTGAGGAACAACCTAAAGTGGTTACCATGAGAGTTACGAATGAAGACGTGATGTGGGCACGTCCGATCGGAGAAGTAACGCGCTCCGAGGTTACCAGTGAAGATACAGGCCAGGAAATCCGTTGGACAAAGGAGTTTCTTCGAAGAGAACAGCAGAGCGATTGCAATATTGGTACGGTCCTCGATTGGAAGGAGTCGAAGCATCATCCAACACAGGCAGAACTATCACCTGCTAACGGAGAGGTGAAAGTGTTGGTGAGCAACTGGAATCAGCTGGAAGTCCTGCAAGGAGTGTTACACAGAGGCTGGATTCAGGGTAACACAGGAAAAGCTGAGCGATCTCAGTTAGTTGTGCCCTTATCTCTACGGCAAGAGATGCTTCAGTTAACACACGCAAGCTTTGCCGGAGGACATTTCGGGATTCGGAAGAGTTTAACTCAGTTGCAACGCCGGGCGTATTGGCCGAGTTGGAAGGACGATGTTAGACGGTTCTGCCAAAGGTGCGATCGCTGTGCTCGTTATCGAAGGGAGAAACCTCCAAGACAGGGTTACATGCAGACTCCTGTGGTCGGTGAACCAATGGAGAGATTCGGAATTGATATAACTGGTCCGCATCCTGTATCAAGTAAAGGCAACAAATACATACTGACAGCGATAGATTACTTCTCGAGATGGGCTGAAGCTCTGCCTATCAGAAACCAAGAGGCCGTTACTGTGGCAGAATCGCTTATGGTACACGTGTTCTCGAGGTTTGGTATGCCACGCCAGATCCTGACGGATCAGGGACCGTGTTTTGAGTCGAAGTTATTCAAAGAGCTGTGTAAACGCATGGAGATTGACAAAGTACGTACAACTCCATATCGACCCTCTGGTAACGGAATGATCGAAAGGTTCCACAGAACACTGAACATGTTGATCGGAAAGGTAGTGTCGGAACGACAAAAGGATTGGGATGTTCACGTACCATATGTAATGGCGGCATATCGAGGTACTGAACATGAAGCGACCCAACGGACACCTAATTTCCTGTTCCTGGGAAGAGAGAACCATACGCCATTAGACTTGATTCTAGCCCAAGTTACAGAGTTCGAGAGACCGTCTTACAGTGACATGGAAGAGTACGTGGAGAAACAGAAAGAGAAAATGGAACGATCGTATCGGCTTGTACGAGAACAGTTAAAGAGAGTAGCAGAAAGAAGGAAAAAAGCCTACGATTTGAGAGTGAGACCTAGCAAGTTCGCTCAAGGAGATTGGGTTTACTATTACTACCCTCGGCTAAGGAGCGAAAGGAAGACAAAATGGGCTCGCTATTACACCGGCCCATTCTTGGTTATTCAAGTGCTCAGTCCGTATCTGTACCGGATTCAGAAGAATCCGAAATCCACGCTAATGGTTGTGCACGTGGATAAATTGAAGCCGTTTTACGGTAAACCTCCGAGTACCTGGTTACCGGAGAGGGACAGAAATCTTGAGTCACCTACAGTAGACTGGTCAGTCCTGGCTCAAGATCCTAATGCAGAACATGAATCAGAGGAACCTTCAGAGAATCCAGACGAGACCGCTGATCCAGAATTGCCACCTGGACGACGGAAGCGACGAAGACCTCGCTTGGATGGATGACTACGACTGTAGAAGTCCTTGTTAGTGACCTTCTGAAGCAGACGTGTATCTAGGACCAACTAGATAAACGCTTAATTGCGTTGGTTTCATTGACTATTCGAGAACCATGTTTCAGTTGCCCTTTTGATGAGAGTATTTCTTTTGAGCGGTATCTGGGAGCATACAGTACCGGTGCTACCAGCAACGCTTAATTGCGTTGGTTTGACAGATTGTCAGTGAATGACTGTTTAAGTTTCCTTTTGATGATATGTTTCGGTTAAACATTGGATTAGTGGTTAGTACTGAAACGAGTAAAGATTCCAGTACTAGGACGCTTCATTGCGTTGGTTCTACAATATGATAACTTGTACTATTATTTTGCTTTCACGATTTGGAAGTGGTACCGGGTGTGACTGATCGACAATGGTTACCAGATCGGGAGACAGTGGGCGACTTTTCTCTCCTTAAGTTCTCCTGGCCCTTGGGGTCCGGTAGAGCCTAGGTTCATGATAGAGGGCCTGTTAAGGTTGGCGATTTGTCAGGTACGACAGGTTGCCAGTAGGGTGGTGGTTCGGATCGAAAGCATCATTAAAAAGGCTGTCGCTATCACGGTTCTCATCGTGTTTGGCGTACGTGCGGGGTGCCGAGAGATCGAAAGCATCATTAAAAAGGCTGTCGCTATCACGGTTCTCATCGTGTTTGGCGTACGTGCAGGGTGCCGAGATTGTCGATAGACCGCCCTATAACCAAAGGTGCATTTGGTTCCTTGCTCTCTAAGTGGATCTGGGTTGGGGATGTTCCTGTCACGTTTGATTAAGGTCCCCGATTTTGGCAGAGATGCTCCGCATCTAAGTAAGGTGGGGAGAGTGTGGCGGTCAAGGCCACAGTGCGTAAGTGGGAAGATTTATTTTATGCGAATAGCATCGTTTTCCTTCAGTTTACATGCGAAGGGAACAGCATCGTTTCTCTTAATTTTTCATGCGAAGACCCAGCATCGATCATTTAATTTTTATTTAATTTCAATAGGCGACGGTCCGGCAACGACCGTGATAGGGAAGCCCGATCGACGGTGTAAAGCCAGCGCATAGCGAGCAGACGCGTTAATTTGGGATGCATAGAGCCTGCCTCACGGTGTGCTGCTTTATACGTGAAGAGTTGGTTCGACTCTTCATACATAGCAATACTGTTCAACAGCGTTGTTGGTTAGCGATTCAGTTACCGATTCAAATATACTGCACTCAGTGTGGTAGGCGAGTGATTTTGGTTACGACAGAGTCAGAGTTCGAGTTTCCGGTTAGTACAAATATATTTACGGACGAAAGGGGCGTTCGAATAATATAATCAGGCGATCCCGAGTACAGCTAAAGAAGTTCACTGTTGGGAGACGGGCCGACAGCGCCGATCCCTCAGTTGATCGCGAAGCGGGCTAGATCCCGATCGTGGGAAATCTACGGCTGAGTAATACTCGGGGAAGGATACCGTTGATACACAGGAAAACCAATTCAGTGTGAGATCGAAAACCAGGGTGAATTTGGCGACGGGCAGGAAAGTCCCTCTTGGGTTTTGAAGAACTCCGCGATCGGAGCTTGTCCGGTAACCCATGAGAGTAGAGGTGACCTTCTTAAGGTAGCCATTTTCTGGAATTCTGAAATCCTTGAAACCAAGGGTGAATTTGGCGTCGGGCAAGGAAATCCCTCTTGGAGTTCGAAGAACTCCAAGATCCGACAGTGTTTGGTTTTATACACTGAGAAGAGTTTTACGCGATTTCGGCGTACTCGACACAAGGGAAGTTCTACGCACTTTCGGCGTACTCGGCCGGGAGAATTTTACGCGACTTCGGCGTCTTCGGCTGGGAGAGTTTTACGCGACTTCGGCACTCGGTGAAGTGACCGTCGGGATACCTGAAAAAACCAGTTTAGTACAAAAACGATAATAAGGGTAAATTTGGCGACAGGCAGGATCGGAGCTTGTCCGGTTACCCGTGGGAGTAAGCGTGACCCTCGTTAGGGAACCAAAAATCGGAAATTCTTGGGAACAAAATTCAGGACATTCTGGTAACCTTACGGGGTCGGCGTTACATTTGGATTGTGACACTTGGATGGCTGACACGCCGGTGGAGCGTTGGAGGGGCTCCATCGCCCGGTAACTAAAAATAGTTACTGGGAAAGACCGCTGTTACCGAAAGACCGCAGTACGGGAAAAGACCGCCCGACAACTGATTACAGTGCGGTAAGACCAGGAAAACGATAGAGTCAGGAAAATCTTGTATTCAAGCCAATCGTTATTCAGAGCAAATAACTTGGTGATCGAAACACGTAGTCCCGAGAACTGACCGAAGTGCGAAGTAGGGCCCACCTCGTGCGCCGGTCGGAACCCAGTTCTGCGTGCGGTTAGGGAGGTTTTAGACCTAGAACCTGTCCTATCAGAAGAGAGTGTCGTGAGACCAGTATACCGCGATAATATTACACGTGTATATATTATCGCAAGATGTTCGCGTGTTTGAGACGGCACGACGTGACGACTCGTCAGATGTACACCTTGTCCTCTCGGACAAGAGAACGTTCAGAGTTTTCCCCGATTGACGATAACTCGAGAGTCATGAGATGCAGAATGGTACGTGAGGGTTCGGTTAAGGCGGAGAAAAAGAGGAAGTCTTTGACTAAGAGATCTCACAGGAAGCTGAGGACTCCTGCCGGCAAGAGAGCGAACCCTGTTCTAAAGGACGGCCATCCTGAGGACGAGGACGTTGCCCACCCGGCGACCGCGGCAGTGGCAGAGTCCGAAAGTGAGATGGAGCTTGACAGCGACACTGTTCGCAAACAAGCGATACCCTCGGGACCTCCTCTTGGAGAAATGGGCACTGAGAGCGGAGACAGGGAACCGCTCGTCTACAGCAGAAGTAGACAGGATAGTGACCCGGGCGACTCCAGAAGGTCAGTTGGCTGGAGCCGAACCCAGCCCGACGACGAAGCAGCGTCTCGGGTAAGACCGACACAAATTGGTACCACGTCTGATGAAGGGTTAGTTGATCTCGAGCGACGAACGTCACACAATGAGGAGGTGGGGTAGGAGGAGGAGTGAAAGGAGGAGGCGGAGGAGGATTATGATGATCATTATGACAATGATGATGAGGAGGAGGAGGAGGAAGAGGAGTAGGATTACTATGATAATGATGATGATGATGACCAAAATGATGATGATGATGATGATGATGATGATGATGATGATGATGATGATGATGATGATGATGATGATGATGATGATGAAGGTGTTGGTGATGATGATGATGATGATGATGATAATGATGATGATGATGATGATGATGATGATGATGATGATGATGATGATGATGATGATGATGATGATGATGATGATGATGATGATGATGATTATGATGATGATAATGATAATGATGATGATGACGACGACGACGACGATGATGATGATGATGGCGACGAATACAATAGGCTGTGTAGCGTGGAATTGTGCAGAACTGTTCTTGTCTTTCTCGATTGTTCTGGGAATTCGATTGTTGATGGATTGTTCCGATTTTTCTAGCGCTCCACTGAGCATAACCGACAGCAAGAAGATGCAGCCGTCGTCATCGAAAGCCTGTCTCTTCACCAACTTCGAAGACGTCCAGGTCAGTAGGTCATCGCATGTCAGTTTCCGTTTGCACGCAACGTACGCCACACTGCGTCACGTAACACATGGATGTCATGTTCGACGTAACAGTTTGGCGACAGCAGAGTTGAGAACTCTGCATGTCTAGTACTTTGCTGCTTGTCCATTAGTTAGCTATCTAGACAATTAATGATGTTATCTCTGCATTTATTAAGCGCTACTAAATAACGACGAGGTATCAATCGATGGTGCTGTTGTCCCTGACAAGCATGGCCTCTACCGTTCTGTCCCTCGTTGTCCTCTATCTGTCTGCCCATTGTTACCTTTTATCCTTCTGTTCATCTTTTTCCCTGCTGTCCCTGACAAGCATGGCCTCTCTATCTTTCTGTCCCTCGTTGTCCTCCATCTTTGTCCCTGTTGTCCCCAACAAGCATGGCCTTTGCCGTTCTGTCCCTTGCTGTCCTCTATCCTTTTGCACCATTGTCCTCAATCTTTCTGCCTTTTGTTATTCTCTATCCTTCTGTTCATTTGTGTACCTCTTTCCCCCAACAAGCATGGCCTCTACCGTTCTGCCCTTTGCTGTCCTCTGTGTGTCCTTCGTTGTCCTCCATCTGTCTGTCCTTGTCCCTTTAACAGCTGACGGACGAGGAGCGCGTCTACCTGAACGCGGCCGCCCTTGGCGATGTGCCGATCATCCGTCAGTCCCTCGAGGAATGCGACAGTCCGTTGAACGTCAACTGCGTCGACTACATGGGCAGGAGTGCCCTTCATCTGGCCGTTGACAGTGAGAACCTCGAGGCGATCGACCTCCTGCTCGACCGGCTCCAGTTCGAAGGCATCGAGGAGGCCCTGCTCCATGCCATCAGCAAAGGCGCTACGAAGGTCGTCAAGGTTGGCAACGGTTCTATACTGGACCCTATCTCCGTGTTTATCTGCCTGTCTGTCTCGTTGTATGTTGTTCGTCTGTCTGTTTGTGTATCCAAATTGTTTCTTGTCTGTCTGTCTGTCTGTCTGTCTGTCTATCTGTCCGTCTGCTATCTGTCTGTCTGTCTGTCTTTCTGTCTGTCTGTCTGTCTGTCTGTCTGTCTGTCTGTCTCTCCTTATGTCTGTCTGTCCTTATGTCTGTCTGCACATTAGTCTGTCCGACAGTAATCACATTTGTATGTCTTGTTGTACGTTTCTCACTCTGTCTGTCTGTCTGGGGGCTTGTCTTGCTTGTCGATTTCTTCTCTGTCCGTCTGTCTGCCTGTCTGCCTGCCTACCTGAATCTTTCCAACCTAACCAACCAAAACAGAATACCATCCCCGTCGATTGAAATTCCTCTCTTGACGTCTCTTCTTACTTCCAGCTAATCGTCGAACACCCGAACTACATCGCCGGCGAGGAGCTGAACAAGCGAGCGCAGAGGGATCCGTTCTTCCGGACGGAGGAGAAATCCCAGTTCTCCCCGGACATCACTCCGCTGATCCTGGCGGCTCACTACAACAGCCACGAGATCATCCAGATGTTCCTGTCACGTAACCACACCATCGACAAGCCCCATCCCATATCCTGTCAGTGTGCAGACTGCGTGACGAAACGTAACTACGACTCGCTCAAGAGGTCCCGGTCACGTCTGAATGCCTACAGGGCGCTGGCTAGCCCTGCGTATATGGCCCTGTCGAGTCCAGACCCCATCATGACGACCTTCGAACTGCGACAGGAAATGAAGAAACTGGCACAAGTGGAGAAAGAATTCAAGGTTGGTTTCAGTGACGTCCATGTAAAACAGTTCGATCAACAACAATTCATACGATTACAACAATACTCAGTTTGATTAAAACAACACGTAACTCCAACTCAACAACACTTCATCTGATTACAACAACACATGACTCTTTATAACACTTCATTCGATGACAGCAACACTTTACTTGATTACGTTTCCCAAAGTAAACTGCATTGTATATAGCATTGCATTGTATATTGCATATTACATTGAACTGCATTGTTTTGTATCTGCATTGGATATTGCATCGCGTTGTAAATTGTATTGCATTGCATTTCAAACCCTACTCTATTGCATATTTTGTCTGCATTGTATGTTGAAGTGAATCGCATTACAAAGCTGTATTGTATTGCATTGTATAATGTATGTCCCATCACACTGCATTGCGTATCTTATTGCACTGGATTGTATATCTAATTGAAATGTGCTGTTCAGAATGAGTACCTCAGTCTCGTGGAGCAGTGCATGGACTTCGCTTGTGAACTGATGGACCTGTGTCGTGGGACGCAGGAAGTGGAGGCCGTGCTGAGCGAGGGCAGCGAGGAAACGGGGTGCAGAGACCCTCTGGCCCGGCTCAAGATGGCCATGGAATACGAGGAAAAGAAGGTTGTACTGATACGGATATACTTTTGAAATCGTGAAACGTTTACAATATAATTATTATGGATTTATGCCGTAATATCTTCTTTCGATAATTGTTATTCTTATCCCTTTAACGTCCTCTTAGTTATGTCCATTTTTGGTTAACCTTAAAACAATACTTATTGAAATGCACTACACGGTATGTACGTATTTATGCATACATGCATACATACATACACACATGCATATATAGACATACACATAGACTTACAGACAGACATTCTTGCTTTCATACATACATACATGCATACAAACATACAAACTAACATACATACATACATACAAACAGGACGATTGGGTGACAGACACACAGACAGATAGACAGACAAACAGACAGATAGACAGACAGACAGATAGACAGCCAGACAGACAGACAGCCAGACAGACAGACAGACAGAGAAATAGATAGACAGAAAGACGGGCAGATAGACGGACAGATGGACAGACAGACAGCCAGCCAGACGGACAGCCAGACAGACATACAGACAGACAGACATACAGACAGACAGACATACAGACAGACAGACATACAGACGAATCCTTTCAAAATCGTCCAATGTATTATCTACTGACTTTCAATTTCCGGGATTGCATAACCGAATCTTTGTAGGTCAATACAAATACAAAGACATAAATATATGTCAGTGTATTTGTTTAACGTAGGGGTAGCTCTCTCTTTGCGACTGTGGGGTCAAAAAAGAGGTCACGGGAATGTCGTCTAATTGGCGCCAATTGAGTGTAGCGACATCTATCGAGAGCAGACGACCATAAAACTTAGCTTCAAATCAATGATTTCGAGGTCACTGACAACAGACTGACGCAGGCATACATGCACATACAGAACTACGCGCATACATACATACATTTACATGTATGTATGTATGTATGCATGTGTCTCTCCATACATGCGTGTATATGTGTCTCTGTCTGTGTTTGTGTCTGCGTATGTCTGTGGGTGGCTGTGTATGTATCTGTGTGTGTTTCTATGTGTGTGTGTGTGTGTGTGTGTCTGCGTGTGTCTGTGTGTGTCTGTGTGTTTCTGTGTGTGTCTGTGTGTGTGCGTGTGTGTGTGTGTGTGTCTATGTGTGTGTGTGTTTGTCTGTTTGTGTTTGTGTGCGTGCGTATGTGCGTGTGTGTCTATGTGTGTGTGTGTGTGTCTGTGTGTCTGTATGTGTCTGTGTGTGTCAATGTGTGTATGCGTGTGTGTATGTGTGTATGTGTGTGTATGTGTGTATGTGTCAAGGTGAGTCTGTGTGTGTCTGTGTGTGTTTGTGTTTGTGTGTGTCTGTCTGTCTGTCTGTCTGTCTGTCTGTCTGTTGGTGAAAAGGCAAATCAGTGGCATTGTTAAGTGAAGTCGTGTCGATCGTTTCGTTCAGTGCTTTTCCCGGTCGATCGATTCCTATCGTCTCCTTCGCTGACTTATCAATGGGAATTTATGTAGCTCCAGTACATGACCACTGCCCAACGCATCCATGCAGTCTCGTCACGTTCTACCAGACCCCAGACTCCAGACTACGTAAAATTATATCTACAGATATATATATATATATATATATATAATGCAACATATATAATATATGTATACCATCATGTGTATATATAGGTTTCCTACCTTCTGTTTCAACGTTTCTTGCATATTTGCTATCATTGAATAGCTGCATGGTGTAGGTCATTATAAGATGGAAGAACCTGTATGTGGTAAAAGGGACGATTTCCATCTATCCTTTATGATCCGATCCCAATTTCCATGTCTGTATCTTTATCCCTATCAGTATCCATATTTACGTCCGTGGAGGACATGTATCCCTATTGCTAATATCCTATCACTACTCATTTCCGGTTTCCTGTCCTATAGGATTTCTACCCGACCTCCTACTGTCTTCCTCAAGCGACCAACGACAGAGGCCTTGGCGCTATATAAATTGTTAGATTATATTGGATTAGAATACTGCTCGTGCTCTGTCCTGTTGCCGCATCACTTCGTGAGGACAAGTACTCCCCTATCAAGACAGGGCATCCTTTCACACTACCTACTGCTGAATCTAACTTGGTTAAAATACACGAATAGCTATCCGCTTGGAGTCTAAATCCCCGAAGAGAGACCAGGTTGTGAGAGACTTTTACAAACGCGATCTATAATAGTCTGGAGATACACACATTTTATTTATTTATTTATTTATTTATTTATTCCGGATATTTCTATAGCGCCTCTCGAAGTCAACTACTACTCAGAGGCGCTCCCGACAACAGCATTTGATACTGTGCCGGAATTTTCACGCCGAAGCGCCACGAGCAATTGCGAATGAAGGACTTGCCCAAGGTCCGTACGCAGCGGCTAGAGTGGGATTCGAACCTGCAACCCTCCGGTCACAAGGCGCCGAACTTACCACTGAGCCACCACGTCCCACGTGGTGGCTCAGTGGTAAGTTCGGCGCCTTGTGAGCGCCACGTCCCACACATGGGACGTGGCACTGAGCCACCACGTCCCACACATACATACAATGCACTTTCAGGTGCAAGTAAAGGGTACTTACTTACTTACTTGTTTGTTTACTTTCTTGCTAACTTACTTATTTACTTACTCGCTTGCTTGCTTGCTTACTTGCTTACTTACATGCTTTCTTACTTGTTTACTAATTTTCTTACTTACTTACATGCTTGCTTACTTACTTACTTACCTGTTTCCTTGCTTACTTACTTATTTACTTGCTTACCTACTTACTTACTTGCTTACCTGGTTACTTACTTACTTACTTGGTTGCTTATTTACTTACTTACTTACTAACTTGTTTACTTACTTACTTACTTACTTATTTACTTGCGTGATTACTTGCTTGCTTATTGATATATTTATTTACTTACTTACTTACCTGTTTTGGCTGATAGTTCGTTGCTCATCCGAATTGTCAACAACATCTGACGAGTATTTGGTTTGGTCCGGAAACCCAATTTATGCAATCTCTACCTCTGTGGAAGAAACTGATCATGTGGCTCGTCTGCGTTCCACTTCTGCCCTTCTTCTGTCTCATCTACATAATATCGCCCAATAACAAGGTAAGGACGCGAACGCATGGTGCGGCGGGCACAACCGTTCTATACGATTCGTCCACTAAACTCTTGGTAGAGAAACAGAAAGCGAGCAAGATGGAGTAAGTAAAAGCAAGAAAATGAATGAAGAAAGTATGGGGATAAGAAGAAAGATTACCCCGCAAACGGACTTGGACCTCCACTGGACATTTCTGGACAACCCCCGCTGACGGGACGCAGCGTTCGTGAATAAGCTGGTGCCACGCGCTTATCTTTAGAGTAGCGCTTTAGAAATTTAAAGTTTACTAATAGGTTAAAATACAAGGTTATACTGTATACAAGCGCATATGGCTATCGTAAGAACAAGGAAATATTTATTTAATTAACAGTTAAGGCTAAATTAACGATTTAGCCTTATTCACTTATGACGACTGTCGTTGTAAGGCATATGCACTCATTTAATATTTATTATGAGAAATATTAGTTAACTGGTATTTATACGAGTGCCTGTAAAAGCCTATCAGTTTTTCACATGCTTTTAGTTTACGTTTCAAAGAGCTTTTTCGCACACATGTAGTCTCTAGAACAAGTACAAGTATACAAGTACTTTGGCCGCAAGTACATGTACGAGTACAAGTATTTAAAACTGTACTCGATTAGAAGCATAAGTACTTAAGTCTCAACTATGAGTTCAATTACTTTGGTCTCCAGTACAAATATGATAACAAGTACTTAAAACTGTAGTCGACTGGTACTCGAGTATAAGTACAAGTACCAAGATAATGTCGCCTTTCAGATAGGAAATGCTCTTCGTTGTCCGGCTTCCAAGTTCATCACCCACACGTTGTCGCATATCTGCTTCCTAATTCTACTCGCTGCTGCCACCTTCCGGTTGGAGGAGAAGTCATATCCGATCGTGTCAGCGAACTCATCTATACGAGATTCGTTCGACCGTCGCATCGATGACCAGATCAGTCCCGACAACGTCGAGGCTTTCCTCAAGGGCCACTTCCGGCCAGCCAACATCCTCATGACGAACGTCCAGATATGCCTCATGTTCTGGGTCTTAGGTAAGAATTACTTCATGACGTACATCACGAAATTCCTCATGTTTTGGGTATTTTATATATAAGTATATATAAAAGTATATATATATATATACTTTTATATATAATCAAAATTCGAAACTGTTTTCTTCATTGTTAGCAGCTCAGAGACACTTGCGAATTTTAACAGCTGCAAACTGTGCAATAATGTTCATCAAATGAAATCAATTTAAGTATAGGAGGCCTAGGCTATCACTCTCAACACAGGCAGTGAAAATCGATCGTTTTTGCTACTCATAAGCAGACATTGCAAGCAGATATTGCTGAACCCTCAAATGGGCTGAAAAGCAAACATTTTCCTAGTTGACGCTCACCATTCGGAGGCAAAGATAAAACAGCTTATTATTGAACTGGCGCTTTTGTCCCTTGCACAAAGTTGACACTGCTTTATAGTGTCGTTTTCACGTTGGATAACCATTGGACTCGGACATGTTTCTGCAGGTTTCTGATCCCTTTTCAAGCCAATATTCAATAGCGGAAGCTGTAACTGCAACCATTCAGTCGAGTGACAAAGAGGTTTAGAAAATGTTTACGACTTGTTTTCAGACGGTCGTGTAACAATTATTTCAATAAGCTCAGTATTGTTAGGCTCACCTGTATGAGCATGGCCATCATCTGTGGGTAGGCCTATAATATGTAACAGTGTAATGCATTAGTCAGGGCTCACAGTTTGCAATGTGAGTGGGACATTCTATTACGTTGACATCGTCCCAGTGGCATCAGACAAATTCATTGTTGCGCTCTATTTATCGCTGTCTTTTAGGCCTATACAATTTCCGACTACGGTCGGGGGCCTCCTGTAAGCGGAGGCCCCATGCTAAAGCATACTGAGCATACTGGTTAATCAAGCTCTACCCGTGAATGAGGTTACTCGTGACTTGTGATTTGGAAGGGGCATGCATCAAATTGGAATCTAGAGAATTTCCATCCAAACTCTTTCAGACAGAGTAACAGGAAATTTTACTGTTTATTTTGAACTATTTGGATGCTCTGTCCAAGAGTCTCAGTAATTATTTTCCATCAGTACTTGAGTGCTAACGTAGCCCCCCCCTCATATATTTATGATAGATATCAGCTTGATGTTATACCCTCCACCAAAAGTACAACTAGCTGATGTTCAAAGTTAAAAATTCTAAAATCTAAATATTATCCCCACAATACAAGTTACATTTAGGCCTAGGCTATATCTATTTCTTACAACATTGGATAGATTAAACGCGCTGGATTCTGTGAGCCAATGAGTGATGTGTGTAAGGTTCCGTGACTACAAAAAGGTTGAATACCACTGGTTTAACGTTTTCTTATCTAACAAATGCAAATCATATATGTAGCGGTCACTTCCTTTGCTTAGTGTATTGGCGTCGATCTTGCTTTTGGACCTGATGGACATCAAGGAATCGAGAGTGTACTGCATTGGGTATATGTGACAAGTACACAGTAATTACGTAGCGCCCTTCTATGTTTTCGAAGGTTTACTTTGGATGGAGTGTAAGCAGATGTACAATTCGGGTCTTCGTGTCTATCTACTCGACAACTACAACTGGATTGACTTCGTTCTTCTCTCCCTCTACCTCTCCTCCTACGTCCTTCGATTCCTCGTCGATCACTGGATCAAGGACGCTAACAATCGGTACAACGGCATGGACAGAGCCCGCGTGGCCCTGCTCCAGCACAACGTAACTCTCTTCGAGGCCATCAGACAGGAGATCTTTCTCGACTCCGCCAACGAAGCGCAGAGCTACTTCATGAAAGCATGTCAGTATACTTCGTAGAAATGTCATGCATTGTGCGCGTCGTATCATTGCTTCAAAAATTCCTACTCTAATGCACCCGAGTCTGGTTACATAGGAGATGATAATGCGGGTTTCATTAAGGACAATAGAGATTGAATTGGCTATGATGAATACACAAACGCTGCACCTCTTGCAATCTGTATCGCATTCTGCTTGTCCGTCTGACAACTTGTATGTGTCTCTGTCTGTCTGTGTGTGTCTGTGTGTGTCTGTCTGTGGGTGTCTGTCTGTCTTTCACTCAAAACTGACAACACTGCCTTTTAGAGAAATCTTACCCTGATTCCTCGGCTTCCCCTTACCACTATCAACACCCCAATTCTAAACACCATCCACCGTAGCCATCTGACTAACTGCTTGACCATAAACTCTTCACCTGGAAGATTTTCTGACCTTACTTGTCTATCGATTTTGTTACGGCTGAGCGCCTGTGAATAAGCTGGATCCTGCAACTTCGCTTTCTTTGGGTGTTGTAGACATAATTCTCGAGATATATAGTAACACATATATGTATGTATGTATGTATGTATGTATGTATGTATGTATGTATGTGTATGCGTGTATGTATGTATGTATGTATGTATGTATGTATGTATGTATGTATGTATGCATGCATGCATGCATGTATGTATGTATGCATGTATGTATGTATGTATGTATGTATGTATGTATGTATGTATGTATGTATGTATGTATGTATGTGTATATGGTTAAGGTGCCCTGTAAAAATCAGTGATTAAATTTAAAGTTCACAATTTTCAATGTGGTACCCTCTGAAGCTGTTACACATGTTCAGTAAAGTAACAATGTAAAATTTCAGCATTTTATATTAATATTTACTGGTTGCTCAACATCAATAAATTTCTGCTATATTACGATCCTTCGTACCTGTTCCAGTTTTCTTGTGGTACAGCATTTTGTTTCACCATTATACTTATTACTTACTGATTTATTAATTTATTTTGTCTGTAAGTATTCTTTGGGTGCCATCTTTGTTATTGCATTTTCGCAAAGTAAGTTCTGGTGACCAGTCAACAGACGCGTGACGATTACCGTGAACTGTTAGAATTGGCAGCACTTTTCTGGGTGATATTCCACTAGGCAGTGTATCTTTTATGGCCCCGGAGCAATGCACAGAGCCCGGTGGATGGCAAAGTTGTTGTAATGTGTTAAAATTTGGGTGTTTAAACAACAATTCAAACTAACAGCTCGCGAAAAAACCGCATTGAGAGAGATGAAACATTACGCCCAAGTCCAGCAACTGTTCCAGCCTTTGATCTTGGCTTTCTGAAGTTGGCGAAGAAGTACGAGACTATCAACAATGGCATTTCGATTGCTACATATCAGTCATTCCTCAGACGTTTATGGTACCTGAGTGAGGAGCTAATTGCACTTGCAGTTTTCGACGATGCTGTAAACAGCAACACCAAAAGAAATACGATCAGCGCTTTAAAGAAACAAGGCTCTGATGAACCACTCAAAGGAATTCAGATACAGTCAAGTACCATTCCCGAAAAGGAACTTGACGACTCTGGCACAAGCAGTACCATGTCATTCTCAACCCACACACTTGGGTTGAATGCTGACTTCCTCGCAGGAGCAGATCAGACAGGTGGCAGACCTTTGAAGATTTACAAGAAATATGTCCTTTGAAGATTTACAAGAAATATGTCCTTTGAAGATTTACAAGAAATATGTCCTTTGAAGATTTACAAGAAATATGTCCTTTGAAGATTTACAAAAATATGTCCTTTGAAGATTTACAAGAAATATATCATCAGTCTGCTAGTGGTAAATGACTGAGCAGAGCGAACTGTGAAACTGATGCAGGACTTCAACAGCTCCATTGCAAGAAGTGAAGAACAGAAACAGTATCTGCTGCTGGTTGTCTCAAGCCACAGAGCCAAGTACCCAGAAGCCAGAAAGTCGTTGCTTGTCGGTGATGATATTCCGCAGTACGAGAATAGGAGACTGATTACTATAGTGATTGACTGTTTCAAAAAGGCTACTGCATCGACTTTGTTATGGCGGTTTTGTTATCTGTTTTGCTAAAAGTACAGTTCTGAAAACATTTGACAGTTCTGCATTAATATTGTATCGGAATTCGGAAACATTTGAGTGATAAATAAGTGAGAATAACATACTGTCGGATAATAATTCTGTCAACTTTACAGATGTTGAGCAACCTTTAAATATGCATAAAAAAATTCTTTAAAAATTACAATGAACTTCTCTCATCACAGAAAACAAAATGGGAGGGTATCACAGAAGAAATTCAAAGTTCATTTTTTACGGGCACCCTAATGTATTGTCTATAGTTAACAAATAATTATGTAATAGGTCTGTATATGTATATTTAACATGGCTTTTTGCGACTTATCCATATCATCGTCGTCGTCGTCGTCATCATCATTATCATCGTCATCATTATCATCATCATCATCATCGTTTATGTTACAGCTTTTTTTATTTAACACATGTTTACATGCTCTGCTTAACACATATTCATGTGACGATGTCAATATATTTAACATATATTCGTGACGTAACTTCCATTTGCCCTAAATATTTCATTTATACTTATGTGACCATTCTGTATATTTCTGACATAGGTTCATTGACAGGTAATTATAATCTAAATTTATAGAGCGCCACTTTTCAAACTCTTACGAAAATAAAGGCAAATGTCTTTCTATGTAATAAACTCCGCCACTGCTCGTATACTCTGGTAGTGCCAGTCTCAAGACTGGATAAAGGAGGAGGGTGACGTCAACGGCCCTGGCAGCCACAAGATGGAAACTACTATAGGCCTACATTATATCAAACAATATTCTTGTGATGGGTTACAAATAGCATACATTCATCATTTGACACACAAAACACATGCACACACAAATGTGGCAGATCTCAATATCTAATATATATTTATGTGAAGGGTCGTGTATTTATATATATATATATATATATATATATCAGATATATATCAGATATATGTATATATCTGATATATATATCTGATATATATATATATATCTGATATATATATATATCTGACATATATATTAGATATATACATACACTGACCCTTAACGTAAATATGCATTGTGTCTCTCTGTGTGTGTCTGTGTGTGTCTGTATGTGTCTGTGTGTCTGTCTGTTTGTGTGTATCTGTGTGTCTGTCTGTGTGCCTATGTGTCTGTTTGTTTGTCTGTGTGTTTGTGTGTGTGTGTTTGTCTGTGTGTCTGTGTGTGTCTATGTGTCTATCTGTCTGTCTATATATTTATATATCTATATATCAGATGTATATGCATGTAATTAAGTGACAGTCTATGAGATGAACGTTTAAATTAATTTCTATTTTCAGCCAGGTTTTCCTGGAAGCCAGATGACCCGGAGATTGTTTCCGACGTACTGTTTGCCGTCGCGAATGTACTCAGTATAGCGCGGACGACTTACCTCATGCCGGCCTTTGAGGTTCTCGGACCTCTTCAGATCTCTCTCGGTCGTATGATCGGAGATATCACCCGCTTCCTCGTCCTTTTCACTCTGGTAGGTCGGCGTCTCCGGAACGCCCGGAGTAGCGCCGTGTTTGAACAGCGCAGCGCCTCAATGGACTTCCTCCTGACTGTGGCGCTGGTGGAGACTAAATCGGGGGAGATAAGATTTCTAGGGGTGGGGGGGGAGAGAAACCGGTTCTTAGAGGGACGGACGACATTTAGATTAGAGTTGATTTTTAGACGGGATGGGATTAGATTAGATTGGAAATTTTTTTAAATAATATATTCGTTTTTATTGACAAGCTCACTGACAAACCGCAGTAAGCAACATTGAAACATATGACAGTACAATTATCAAGATGTTATTGAACACATGTCTTGGCAGTCTGTTAGGCGCCCGCTCATTTTACAGCTGCCCCTAGGGAGAGGAAGGCTGAATCGACCTATAGGGAGCTTACGGGTATCGAACCACGTTTTCAAGATCTTGTGTTCTTCAGGCAAGAGTGTTACCATTCATCTAGATCCGCCTCCGATCTGTAAATCTGTAAATGGCGAGCATTGATTATATTTTTATCATTATTCTACGCCGAGCTATCTAAAAACGAAGCATTGATCGATGGCGCTGAGCAATTATGAGCACACAATTTCCATAGAAGCGAGCATCGATTGATGCCTTAATCGTTGTGAAGAGGGCGCTATAAAAATCGATTCTTTTCCGCTGCATATAATTATCTGCTGGTGTTCAAGCATGACCTTTAACCTGTCTACGAGTCTCTTGAAAGTTTTTCCTTAATCTGTTGTTCTTACCTTAATCCCTGCAGGTGTTACTTGCCTTCATGGTCGGCCTACACAACCTGTACTGGTATTACGGATCGCAGACTTACCACATCAAGAAGGATGGCAGGGACAAACTCGTTCACACGTCCGAAGCATTCCAGGGGTAAGACGACTCTTACCACAAGACGAGATACTGTTGTGGCTGAAGAGTTCTTATGATTTCTTTTGCTCTCTATCTCTGATCTGTCGGATTTCCATCTGGCTCTTCCAGTCGACTGTGATTTCTATTTTGATTTCACTCTGAGCGACCATCGACTGATCTCTTGGATATTATATAACGGGGCTTAAGAAGAGAGTCATTAGAATAGATTGGAATAGATAGAATAGATCAGAATAGGTAGAATATATCAGAATAGATCAGAACATATTAGAATAGATTAGAAAAGATTAGATTAGATCAGAATAGATTAGAATAGATCAAGATATATAGAATAGATCAGAATAGATCAGAACAGATTAGAATAGACTAGAATAGATCAGGATAGACTAGAATAGATTAGATCAGAACAGATCAGATCAGAATAGATTAGAACAGATTAGAATAGAATAGAACAGATTAGATCAGATCAGATTAGAATGGAACAGATTAGATTAAAATAGATTATAATAAATTAGATCAGATCAGAATAGATTAGAATAGATTAGAATAGATAAGTATAGATTAGAATAGATTAGATTAGATCAGAACAGATTAGAATATATTAGAATAGATTAGAATAGATAAGTATAGATTAGAATAGATTAGATTAGATCAGAACAGATTAGATTAGATTAGAACAGATCATGTACCACCCTCTGTGCAGACAATAAGGCATCAGTGTAGCAAAAGTAATTATATAAACTGTATAATAAAGTCGAAGATACATTCAGCCCTGGACCTTAGTCCATTAACTAGAGTTCGACGGACGGTCGGACGTTGGTCCATTTAGTACAGCTGGACGGACAATCCGGGGTCCATTTAGTACAGTTAAATGAACGGTCATTCATGTTTCTTTTAGTATTGGTAGACAGACGGTCGATCGGTCTGTGTTGTTAGCTAAATTGTGGGTCTCCTGTCATTAAATACATGAAGTCATTGAGCACATGAAATCATTAAGTCACTAACTACGTGAAATCATTAAGATACTAACTGGATTAAGATTACTTAATCAATTAATCACTTACTCATACTCACTCACTCACCTACTTACCCACTCACTCACTTACTCGCTCACTCACCTACTTACTCACGCACACACTCACCCACTCATTCACTCACTCAATCACTCACTCACTCAATCATTCACTCACCCACTCACTCACTCACTCACTCACTCACTCACTCACTCACTCACTCACTCACTCACTCACTCAGTGTTTGTTTGCCGGGGGTGTTCTAGGATGCCTCGAACCCTCTTCAGCCTCTTCTGGTCGATGTTTGGTCTAGTTGGGGTAGAGAGCGTCGAGATCAAGTACCCAACGAAGGAACAGGGTGACCAGTATGCCTACAGCTTTCCCGGCGGAAGGCACGCTACGTCGATTGTCGAGGGGGTTGGCCTCTTCCTCTTCGCTCTCTACCACGTCGCTATCATCATCGTACTCACCAACATGCTCATCGCTATGATGAGCCACTCCTTCGAAGACATTCAGGTAAGTCGCAGGTCAATAGGTCCAATTAAACCAGGTCTAGGTTAATCAGTTTCAATCACTACAATCAAATCATACTTAGGTCAATCAGATAGAGAAACATACCATTAGACTTAACTAGGATATATCCATCGACACCTGCATCACCCATCTAAACATTCATCTCGTCCACCGTTCCATCCACCTCTTTATCCAAGCATCCATCCATCCATGCCTCCATCCAACCAACCACTCATCTATTCATCCATTCATCCATCCATTCACTCACATATCCATCCATCCATTCACCCACCCATCCATTCATCCACCCACATATCCATCCATTCATCCATCCATCCATTCAACAATCTACCCACATACAAACCCATCTATCCATCCATTCATCCATCTATCCCTCAAGTGTATCGCTTAGCCTTAACTCACGCCGATGATGAATGATTACGATGACGACGACAGATTATGACGACAACGACGATGACGACGACGACGATTTGCCTTTGTCGTTGTTCAAACTGATGACGAAACTATCACTGAAATCTAATCTCTGCTGGACAGGGAGATTGCGACGTGGAGTGGAAGTTCGCCCGAACGAGGCTCTGGGTGAACTACATCGACGAGGGTAACACAATGCCCGTGCCCTTCAACATGATACCCACCCCTAAGTCGGTCATGTACGCCTGGAACTGGGTCAAGGAACTCTGCCGCCATGACGGAAGCACCGTGAGGAATTCTGAGAAGGGCAAACGCCAGACTTTTATCAAGGTGAACTTTCGCTAGCAATCGAGACATTTTGAATTGCATTGAATTAAATTGAATCGCTTGTAACAATAACATTGTGCCGTGTTTAGTTTTTGATTGCTTGCATTAAGTGGTGTTTTGCATAAGTATTGTATTAAGTACTGTATACTGCTGTATTTAGTACTGTATTGCATGTTTCTTGTACTATATGGTATTAGGTATTGTATTATTTGATACTGTGTGGTATTGTATTTAGTATTGTGTATTATATAGTATTTGTATTATGTGTACTGTAGTACGTATTATATGGTATTGTTCTGAACTGTTGCTAGAAATTGAAATGCAAGACTTCCGGTTTTGAAATGATCTCAGTGAAAGGAAAATCACAATCTGCTGAATGAAATTTCTTTTCTTCTGTTGACAAATCAGATCCGACGAGAGAAAGTCTGTCAGACGATGAACATTGAAACACCGGAAACGAACTATTCCGACATTCTCCAGCGTCTCGTCCGCCGTTATCTCTTCAAGCTGGAAAGACAGAAGGAAGAAGGTTTTACCTCTTCTTCTCCGCCTTCTATCCAATCGATTCTTATCTGAAAAATTCTATAGCACCATTGTTTTGTATTGATGTAATGTATTAACATTGCATTGTATCGGAGAGGATTCAAACCAGTAGACTCCGGCTGTTCAGACACGTCGCGCGCTGCCAAGGTGACCAGGATCATGTCAGGGCCTTGCGAGTAATGATTTCCCCTCCTCAGAGAAGCTGGAACAAGCCAATTAGAAGCCTTCTCCACACATGGACAAGAACACTGGAACCTGACCTGAATCCACTGAACTCTGGGTTGCACATGGCCTGGAGACGAGCCCAAAAAACAGACGCTTGGTAAAGCGTCGTGGAAACGGCAACGCTCCAGAGAGGAGCACTCCACAGATGATGATGATGACGACGGCGATGGTGGTGGTGGTGGTGGTATTAAGTATTGTATTATTTAGTAGGCCCTTCTTTATTGTAGATATAGATATATATTCGTTTATTCATAAAAGTTTGGTGTCACACCGCTCCATGGTACAGCTGAAAATGAGGAAATGAGAGATGATAAACATAACAGACTAGGCGAATAAAAGTGGGAGATGAGTGATGTGGAGAGAAAATGCTTAACTACGCATTCTGGCTGCTGGATTGATCCACTTTGTCCATCCCAGCCGAGGTCAGAACAACAACCGACGAACTGTCCCGAACATCGTCTTCAAAAGTCTCGAATCCCTCAAACGAACCAGCAAACAAAACCGTGCCTAGCATAATGAGCTCAAATCGTGTCCGAAAAAACTAGACCTAATTCTGCTAATGCTAATCCATGAGAGAAACAGAGGCGTGTAAGAACTACATTGTATTATTATTGAGCGCTGTATCGTGTTGCGTTTATTATCATTGTATTGTATCAAGTATGAGACTCTATCAACTTCTTTGTAGGAAAGGACAGCATTGGCGTAGCAACAGACAACCTGTTGAGCGGATCAAATCCGGACACATATCGAGACGACAGGGAACCAGTATTTGCCGGTAAATTCGACAGAGTTAATCTTAAGGAACTATTATTGTGTCTCAGTGGTTGGTCCGAAACTTTGGATTTAACTGCCCTGTTTTCTAATGTCGTTCAGAACTAGCTCAATACTGGTCTGGTATCGCGGACTTATCGGATTTCTACTGTACCAGGCTTTCTCTGATGGCCGATGACTTGAGGCTATCATCGATTTGTACATGTACTTTATGGGTCATAATAACGGCGCTGTAGAAGTAACTAGATAGGATCAGATCAGATCAGATCAGATCATATTGCTGGTGATGGCTTTTGTACTGGGTGGGCGAAAACCGTAAAGAGAGATGAAGCCATATTCCGTAATTTAGTCGGTCAGTCAGTCAGGCAGTCAGTCAGTCAGTCAGTCAGTCAGTCAGTCAGTCAGTCAGTCAGTCAGTTATTCAATAGTCAGGCAGTCAGTCCGTCGGTAAATCAGTCAGTCAGACAGTCAGTTACGCAGGCAGTGTGTGTATGTCTGTCTGTCTGTCGATCTGTTGATTATTATGTATGTAAATAAGTAAGGATTCTAGGAAGAAGCTAAGTGATTAAGAAAGCAAGCACCCCAGTGAGTACCTTAGTCAGCCAGAAAGGAACTAACTTCTACTGGACCATACAGTGAATCAGAAAGCTAACCAACGAGTCTTACCTCAGAGCGCCACATGATCGAGTGTTACTTACTTACTTACTCACATCGTCCTCCATTGTTTCCTGTTCTTGCCTAGATTCGGACGACGTCGACGACCCCCGTTCCGCTCCATCGATCAGCCTCGACACGAATCACCTGACCCCGCCTTACCCCCCGTCAACAGCCCCTCCTGCCTACGGGACGGACGCCTGCCAGTCGCCCCAACACCAGAGCTCCCAACGCCGCATGTCCCTCCGTCCGGCGGCCGCCCCTCGGCAGTCGCGGACTCGGCGCTCCTTCTCGTCAGTGGTCCCAGGTCAGCCGATGGTCCAGCTGCTCTCGCTGCCGCAGATCGACGCGATCCAGCGTTCGCTGAAGCTCCTCGACGTTCGTCTCCAGCACGTCCAGGCGAACAGTCGAGAGGAGGACCACACCCGCCAGGACATCGAACACATCCGACGAGTCATGTCGGAGAATCAGAAGGCGCTGACGACGGTCGTAACGGTCCTCGCGTCGATACAGGAGGAGGTTCGAAGTCTGAGCATTACCGTTCATCGCCAGCAGTCTACCACTCTGCACATCCAGCCAAATCGCAAGAAATCGAACGAGTTCAGGAGCGAAAGAGAAGTCAAGGACGTCTCCAAGATGGAGGTCTCGCCTGTGTAGGGTCCCTTTCCGCCTGCGTAGGGTCCCTTTCCGCCTGTCTATGGACCCTCTACACCTTCACAGGTCTCCCAGTTCCCACAGAGCGTCAAGACAGCGGAGTAACCCCAGTTGAGCAGGCGAGGCAGAAGTAAAAGTCGCTGGTAAATGAAAGCCATTGAAGACCGGAAGTAGCCTGGTCTCGACAACATCTTGTCAAACATCCAATTAATTTTGCGCACAAGGCCAAATAAAGTTCACAGGTACAAGGAAATTGTAATCGCAAACCGAAACAATTGTTACTCAAGGCATGTCCGCTGGATCTATGCGCTGGCCTGAGTAGCTACATCGGCTACAGAGCATGTCCCATGCACCTCCGCTTGTGTGATTGCAGCTTCGCACATCGAATGTGGCTTTTTCATAGATTTAAATCTCTAGCTAGCTCAGAGAACTTAAAAGGCGTGGCATCCATTTAAACGGGCAGCGGTGGTAAAGGATCTCATAAGATAAATTCGTAGAAAATGAGCAGGATCGAGGCCGTACGGTCGCTACAGAAAAACCATTTACATTTACATTACCGACTTTATGCAGCCTCATTCGGATTAAGTAAAAACTACGGATCTTCAGAAACCGTTTGCTACGCAATGCAATGTGCATAGTATGTGTCTATGACTGGTTATATTACTTCGCGTGGTGTCCCGCCGCTCTCTTTCCTCCCAATCTGCTGCTACTCTCGATCATGCTTTCATTACCTGTCGGCTTGACTACTGCTGCTCCCTGTATATTGCGCTTCCCCTCACTAGACTGAACTGCCTCGAACGCGTACGGCGTTCCGCTTCGGGCTTGGTCCGGCGCATTCCTAAATTTGGCCACGTCTCTGAATGCACGCGAGATGTCCTCCACTGGTTACCACTCTCGCAACGCATTGTCTACCGGGTTGCCTCCATTGTCTGACAATGTCAGCTTGGCCGTGCTCCCTGTTATCTGCGTGAGCTCTGTTCTCGTGGCTTTGTTCCACCTAGTAAACGCTCTCTTCGCTCTGCCACCCGTGGTGATCTCCCGGTTCCTTTCGCACGCACCGCTACTATGATGTAGCGCGCTTTCTCCGTGGTTTGACCCATAATTTTGGAATGGGCTTCCTCCTGACTTGCGGTCTCTTCCTCGAGACTCGTCCACCGCTTTCTTCTCTGCTCTTAAGACTGTTCTCTTTCGCCGGGGTTGGGCTAGGAACGCCTCTGAATAGTTTCCCTGAAGAGGCGCTATATAAATGATCAGTTGATTGATTGATTGATTGATTGATTGATTGATTGATTGATTGATTGACTGATTGATTGATTGATTGATTGATTGATTGATTGATTGATTGATTGATTGATTGATTGATTGATTGATTGATTGTGAAACCAGACTGCTGCCGCAACCAGGTGCTATATATGCCCCATAATACACGAGGCGTTTTGTGCCAGTCTATTCCTAATTAAGCAATCTGAGTCGAATATAGCGAAACAAGAAAGGTCTCGACCAGGCCTACTTATGCTAAACAATGCGATATGCAAACAGATTCAAATATGCAATTTTAAGTGCCAAAGATTAAGGTACGTCACGACTCTGTTAAACGCCAAAAGGCTTGCAGTGACGATGCCTATTCTTTCGAAATGTTATCTAAGTCAAAAACAGGATCTATTCGAAAAAGCATTGAGGAAATGCAAAAAAACACCATTTTCCTAGATTCTCTGATGTAACTCGCCTTTAGCGACTGTTAACGTCATCGTGAAATCTCAATTTCCCGCCTAATGTAACCTCGTGACTGTCCGAGTGCTATAAATTTGACCAATCAGCGATCAGGTTGGTCACCCGTTTCGCGTGGGTGGTCACGTGATATGGTGCTGACCAATCAGAAATATCGTCGTGGCGGAATGGACTCAAAACGTGGACTAGCAGTAACCACAGTAACGCAGTGTTAAGATTACGGCGATGGCGATCCTATATTTGGTCACCGAAAGGGTATTTGACGATAGTGTTCAGTCAACGCCGAGCAAGCAGCGTAGATATTAACTGTACAACGGTTTTAGTTTCATTTTTCTTACAACGGTAAAAATGTTTGCTTAATAACGCTTGTTATTCATTGAAATTATCTTAAAGCCTATAATGACCAACCTATCTGTTCAATAATCTACCGTTCTACCTAACTCATCACCTCCTATGCATTCGTTTTTCTGAAAGCGTTCGACTATTGCAATTCAATCTGAGCGGGCTACCAGAGTTCCGTTTGTGCCACCTCAAATCTGTCCTAAGCTGTAGCGCCTGATTCGTAACCAACAACCCGAAATATTTATATATATATATATATATATATATATATCGCAAAATGTAAGACATAGGGCCTACGCTACACTGGCTTCCTGTCGCCTAGCGAATTTCCTTTAGCGTCATCTTAAAGGCACGAACCTCAATTGTCTGCATTGATCTCGTATCCATCAAGGAGCTCTGTGTTCCAAGCCTGCAGGGATCGAGTCAAATAGGTCGGCGATCTTAGCGCTCTACTAGCGATGGAGATACGCAGGTTCCTCGTTTTACACTTTAACTTGAGTTCATTGTGCCTTTTCATCTATGTTCGTCTGACTGCTGGAATCGTCTTCAATTGCACTGAGGCATTGTTGAGTTTCGCTCTGTGCTATAAACATTTTCATGATGTCAGAAAACGCACTTCTTAAGATCAGTTATAACTCCACCGCTACCCGTACTCTGAAAGTGCCAGTCCCACATTGTTGTAGCTATTTATTATTATTATCATTTTATCACTATTATTATTATTATTATTATTGTTATTATTGTTATTATTATTATTGCTACTACTACTACTACTACTACTACTACTACTACTACTACTACTACTACTACTACTACTACTACTACTACTACTACTACTACTACTATTACTACTACTACTACTACTACTACTACAAATACTACTACTACTACTACTACTACTACTACTACTACTACTACTACTACTACTACTACTACTAGACTACTGCTGCTGCTACTAATACTACTACTACTACTACTACTACTACCACCACCACCACCACCACTTCTACTACTAATATTACTACTTCTATTATTGTTATTAGTATATATCCATCACATATCATTACAGAAGTAGTATTAGAAATAGTAATAATAATACTATTCGGGTTTCCTATTTCCGTAAATTACTACTGTGCTCTGAACCCTTCTGATTTAGAGCTTCAGACAATAATAATAATAATAATAATAATTTTTTTTAAATTATTATTATCGTTGTTATTTTTTTTTATTATAGTATTTCATATGCCACGATCCCGCAGGAATAATTAGGCTCATAAATGCAGTACAACTAAGTATTATTGATTATTATATTACTATATTATATCATTATATTAATTAATTAATATAGTTCAGTTGTTTACCCTATTAAGACAGAGTTAGAGTTTATAGCAAGAAATTCCGTCAGCGGAATAAGTGTCAGAAGTCAGAAAGATCATGGAGTCACTGGACCAAGGCTGCTACTTTGAACGGGCGGTCAGTTATTTATCTGTGTAAAACCTAGCGAGTGTATGTAGGCAGGTTTCTGAAGTCTGAACATTCATTTGGCGTTTCTGACGATACCAAACAAATTAACTGTCCAGATAGAAACAACCTAAGTAATCGCGGAGAGGACATACCCTCGTGTGAACATACACACATACGTACATGCACGCATATCAGTGTATGGCCACTATGTGACTAGTACTATACACATCACCATGTTTACATATATTTACATGCATATGTTTCGCACACGCCATGCCCATCGAGGCACCTTCTTGAAGGCTTTTGTCCGGTTTCCTAACAACCGGTGGGAATATTTACATGTGTCAGTCTCCGCTATACGCTCGCCGCGCGAACCCCGCGCAAGAGTTACCACGGAAATTCGCGCACAATTGGCCCATGCAACTAAACTATGTATGTGTGCATTAAGAAGTTTAGGCTTAGACATTACAGAATCGAAATATTTGTGAGAGAATTCTGCTCTACTGAACAGAATGCCATTTAGGCGTTTTAGAAGCGAATTTATAAGCTTTGAGATACTCTACGTACCTTTCCGCAGTTGGCTATTGGTTGAGAGCATTGTACACACTGCGAATCAAAGTCTCGTACTAGCAGACACAATTGGCTGATGAAGAATAGACATAAACCCATCGTACGCGCGAGTATGACGAGGTACAAGTCACACACTACTATGTACCATTTGCTGTGGACACTAAAACGATTTCGGGATATAAATGACGTCATATCTATAATGTAAATACGTCACATCTACAGTTATGAACGATCTATAGAACAATGAAACCCAGCTATATTACAACAATATTAAGTAAGTAAGTAAGTGTATTCTTTAATGAACGCTAGCAACGCACAGCTCTTTACATACAATGTTACGCAGAGGAACAGAAAATAGAACAATGAAGTAATAACAAAGTTAGATGAAAAGCAAAATAACTGTAGCGGATGCCAAACTGTATGCAGCATCCTCCTAGCCAGGAAACCTCGTCGGATAAGAGAGTAAAATTTTGAGAGAACCAGATTATGTGAACGCGCGCACAAATACCCGGTCTTTAGAACGTGTGGTAGAAGGTCATGGAGGACGTGAATGGGGTTTTAAGAATGCTACTAGAGACCGCGATCAGTTTAACTGAAGAGTTCCTCAGACGTTGGGAATGAAGGAGGGAGGTAACCAAGACGAACCAACTTACGATGAATTGCGCCCAAATGATCGAGTTCCTGCTTGTTAGCAAAGCCCAACCATACATGGCAACAGCATACGGTTGATAGTGGTGTCCCGTAACACGTCATGGAACCTGGCGCCAGAGAGCCCACGCGAAATCAAGATACGACAAGCGTAAAGAGATTGCTTTGCCTTTACGCTCAGTCTTTGGATATAGGGAGAAAATCCGAACTTATCGTTTATCTCAATGCCTAGTAATTTTAAGGACGATACCCTTGAGTAACCGCATATTATGGGTAGTGGACAGGGTTTAAGGTTCGTCTTGGACCTGGTGAAGATCGTGTCGCTGGATTTTGAATGGTTAAGATGGAGATTGCATATCTGGGCCCAGGCATCGATGTGATCAAATTCTAAATCCGTGGTGGAGATAATATTAGATTACAGTCATCTGCGTATTTAAAGATTCGATTGAAGTTGTAGAGAGTTTTTAAGCCAGAAATGGCTACTACTAAATTGGTAAGACCATGCAGGAGCCTTGCATGATACTTGCATTAAATGCTGGCCAGGGACTATGTAACGCCATGGAACTTAGTGCAGTGGCTGCAATTACTGAGGGCAGTGGCGTAGCTAGGATTTTACTATAGGGGTGCGTAATGCGAAGCACAAGTCTTCAGAGAACCTCTGCTTGGGTACGGGCCCCGGGGATCATAGGGCGATCGCCGGAAGCAAAGAATTTGAGACAATCAGGGAATCAATTTTCTCGATACTACTTACTTATTTCAACAGATTCACAGCGTAACGTTTAAGGTCAAAGTATCTTTTTTATTTCGGATATTTCCATAGCGCCTCCACAAGTCTACTACTATTCAGAGGCGCTCCCGACTACAGCATTGGTATAGGCCTACTGTGTCTGAGTTTTCACGCCAAAGCGCCACGAGCAATCGCGAGTGAAGGACTTGCCCAAGGTCCGTACGCAGCGGCTAGAGTGGGATTCGAACCTGCAACCCTCAGGTCACAAGGCGCCGAACTTACCACTGAGCCACCACGCCCCACAAACACAGTAAAAGGCATTAGTAATGTTTCACGAAGTGAAACATTACTTAATAAGCTAAATGCCATTGGCTTGCTAAGAAACTGTTAAGTTAAGGAGGAACACAGACTAAGCACTCGGCAGCTTTGCGCTTGGCTTGAGGGTAGCGCTTTAGAAATTTATAGTTTACGATTACAAGTACGATGTACGACGCTACAATGAGTGGTCTACGTCGAAGCTTAAGGAGGACATCTTGAACGAAAATTATAGCTTAGTGTGTCAAACGTGATAGATAAATTCGCCTTTTCCAAGTTTGATTAAAATTTTTATTAAAAGTTTGTTACTCTTTTACGAACGCACTTTATTACACAGTTTTATAAAGGATCGCTTTTTTCCATTCATCGTGTAGCTAAATGCCTAAAGTCCATTTTGGACTGTTTTGATCAATCTTCATAATGTCTTGATTGCAGTTAATAATCTACGCAGGTCTATAAAACGTGTGAATAGCACTATTTACAGGAAAATATGCGTTCTTGAAGTTGTGTATATTATGAGAAATACACCACTTATAATAGAGAAAGGGAGCGCATGTGAACTGTTTATTCACATGCACGTATGGATGCATGCAGATATTGTGAAAAATACACCATATGAATTGAAAAACAAAATCGGCACTTGAGTAAATGTTGGATTTTTAGCAAATCATCTGTAATTCTCGGCTTTCCAACAGTATATATAACGTCAGGACTAAATAAATCTATTGGGATCAAAATAAGTTTCCACGAAATTGGGCCTTGAATGTATTTCTGAGACATCGGTAGCTTGCCTAGTCAATGCTATTGATAATTGATTATTGACTTATAACTTATCCCCTTCATTTAAATTTGTACCTTACCGTGTCGCCTGCCACAAGATTATGTTATGCACTAGATGTACCCGTGAAAAATCACGGTATGTAAACTTTAATGTGTTTGAGAGTGAAATGTAAGAGAGAAAGACAGACAGACAGAGAAAGAGAGAGAGAGAGAGAGAGAGAGAGAGAGAGAGAGAGAGAGAGAGAGAGAGAGAGAGAGAGAGAGAGAGAGAGAGAGAGAGACTGCTACTGAGACAGAGCGAGAGAAAACAAGACAGAGACAAAGAAAGAAAAAGACAGAGACAGAGAGAGAGCGAGTGAGCGAGCAAGTGAGAGAGCGAAGGACAGACGAACAAGGTAGATATTATTTGAGGAACTTCTTAGCGCTGGAACTGAGAGATATATACCGCTAAAGTGTATGCAGTGGTTGTACGCTTGAAGGGGAGAGAGAGAGAGAGAGAGAGAGAGAGAGAGAGAGAGAGAGAGAGAGAGAGAGAGAGAGAGAGAGAGAGAGAGAGAGAGAGAGAGACAGAGAGAGACAGAGAGAGAGACAGAGAGACAGAGAGAGAGAGAGAGAGAGAGAGAGAGAGAGAGAGAGAGAGAGAGAGAGAGAGAGACTGCTACTGAGACAGAGCGAGAGAAAACAAGACAGAGACAAAGAAAGAAAAAGACAGAGACAGAGAGAGAGCGAGTGAGCGAGCAAGTGAGAGAGCGAAGGACAGACGAACAAGGCAGATATTATTTGAGGCACTTCTTAGCGCTGGAACTGAGAGATATATACCGCTAAAGTGTATGCAGTGGTTGTACGCTTGAAGGGGAGAATCTGGCTCATGTGCAGCTGGGTATTCGTTTCTACCGTGGGGTCGATCAGGGTCAAAGACGGTGATACCCTGACCCATCGGGGTGACCTAGACGGACATACGTCTGTGGCCCTGAGTGTCATGTATCATGAAGTATCCGACATATATACACCCTAGAACAGACTGCAGATAGGCTGAGATCTACTGTATACGGAAAAACATGAATTGTCCAACCTCGTTACATGGTTGTTACACCACTGCAATGTGCATGCAATTGCAAGTTGTACCATATTGTAGTTCAGGCGAAAAAATATGTGACTACTGTCAGAATATTGGGGGGAGGCTCAATGGTTGGGCAAGCCTAGCGCCTAAATTATTGGGGCTCCAGCCTAGCGGCCTAAAGGAGTTTACGCCTATGAATGTATGTGATCTATGAATTTATGTATGTATGAATGTATGTACGTATGAATTCTGGATTGAAAGTTTAATCAACCGCATGATCCGGTTGGGTTTCCTGCCTGTGGATGCGGCCAATGCGGTACACATGGCCGAGACATCTGATTACAATCTTTTTAAGGCTGTTTGTAATGATCCCAACCATGTCCTTCGGGGCCTGACCCCTCCTCCTCGTAGCACCGGTGGTCATAATCTTCGTACTACATCTCATAACTTCTCCTGCCGCACAAAGATGACCGCAACTATATTTCACGCATCCTTTATAAGAACGCTCATTGACAATTTCATGCATAAAACCCTGTACTTTTGGCCCTAGAATTTGTCTTTTATAGTCTTGTTTGTCTAAGTTGCGTCTGTGTCAACTTAACGTTTGAATAAACGAATTTGATTGATTGATTGATTGATTGATTGATTCATTCATTCATTCATTCTAAGGATTTGATATAGCGCCTCTTCCAGATACCTGGTACCTCTGCAGAGGCGCTCAATGAATGTATGTGACTGCCCGCGATCTACAAACATGATCAGGTTGGTCGCCCGTTTCGCGTGGTTGGTCACGTGACATGATGCTGACCAATCAGAAAGAGACCAATCGGAATTGACTAAACGGCGGGAACTACTAGTAACAATAAATGACGCAGTTTTAAGATTACGGTGATGGCGATTCAATGCTTGGTCATCTAAAGGGTATTTGACGATTGTCTTCGTTCAACGCCAAGCAAACCACGTAGATATGTGACTATAACTTGAGTTCATCGTTCCTTCTCATCTATGAGATCGATCCATCTGACTTCTGGAATCGTCTTCCGTTGCACTGAGGTATTGTAGAGTTTTACTCTGTGCTGCAGTTTGTACTACTACTACTACTACTACTACTACTACTACTACTACTACTACTACTACTACTACTACTACTACTACTACTACTACTACAACAACTATTAGTACTCATACTACTACTATAATTGCTACTATTACAACTACTACTACTACTACTGCTACTACTAGTACGCCTACTACTACTATAATTGCTACCATAACAACTACTTCCACCCCACCACTACTACCATTACTGTTACTATATTGTTATCATTATTATCATCACTGTTATCGTTATAGAAGTTGCATTGGTTATAGCAATAGTATAGTAATCTTACGGACTGACCGTCTGGATATCTACCTGATTACCGCTTGGTTCTGGTGTGCCGTCGGTTGATGCCTTGTGCATTAGACACCGGCGCAATAGAAGTTACAATTACACTAGCTGTAACCCGTGAAAAATCACGGTATATAAAACAATTATTGCAGTGATAACAATTAAGCTTACTTCCCCGTTATATTATGACGTCATATTATAGGCCTATATATCCGTCGTCAAGACAGCCGTCGCCAAGGCGGCAGTATTGCTGTAACCCGTGAAAAATCATGGTATCAACTTACATAATAACCGTTGTACGTCTGTCTGTCCCGTAAACAAACACTATTGTGACGTCACTATACTGCCGCCTTGGCGACGGTTGTCTTGACGGTTGTCTTGACGACGGCTATAGGCCTATAATATGACGTTATTGTTATCACTGCAATAATAATTGTTTTTTATATATACCGTGATTTTTCACGGGTTTACAGCTAGTATAAAACAATTATTATTGCAGTGATAACAATTAAGCTTACTTCCCCGTTATATTATGACGTCATATTATAGGCCTATAGCCGTCGTCAAGACAGCCGTCGCCAAGGCGGCAGTATAGTGACGTCACAATAGTGTTTGTTACGGGACAGACAGACGTACATCGGTTATTATGTTGTTTAACTAGCTGTAACCCGTGAAAAATCACGGTATATAAAAAACAATTATTATTGCAGTGATAACAATAACGTCATATTATAGGCCTATAGCCGTCGTCAAGACAACCGTCGCCAAGGCGGCAGTATAGTGACGTCACAATAGTGTTTGTTACGGGACGGACAGACAGACAGACAGACAGACAGACAGACGTACAACGGTTATTATGTAAGTTAATTACATTACATTACATAATAATAATACTGTTCGGTTTTCATATTGCCGTACACTACTTCTGTGCTCTGAAACCCTTCTGATTTGCAAGCCTCAACCCCGCAGGAATTGGACTCATCAAACAACATAATAACCGATGTACGTCTGTCTGTCTGTCTGTCTGTCTGTCCCGTAACAAACACTATTGTGACGTCACTATACTGCCGCCTTGGCGACGGCTGTCTTGACGACGGCGTTTGGAGCAATTATGACGGGGAAATACATATTGAAGGAGGGTTATGACGTCATAATATAACGGGCTTATTCTCTAGAACGATAGAACTGTTAACCGTGATTTTTCACGGGTTACAGCTAGCAAATGTATAACAACTACGTAATTCAGTTCAGTTGTTTATCCTACTAAGACAGAATATGAGAGTGTTTGTAGCAAGAAGTTCCGTCAACGGAGAGTGAGAAGTCAGAAAGATTGTCGAATTACCTGCCCAAGCCTGAGCCTACGGACGGAGGTCCCCAAAGTTAAATATCTGTATAAGTCCTTGCGAGTGTATGTGTGCATGTTTCTGAACATTCATTTGGCGTCGTAAACGTTGCCATATACCTTGTCCAGATACAATATTCTAAGTATCGCGGAGACGACATACCGTTGTGTGTAAACATACTTAAATACGACAAGCGCGCACATTTTAGTGTATAGCCACTATGTGATTATAGACATCAACGTGTTCACATGTACGTAGATAGAGTTGTTTGCACACGCACCATACCCCTGAAAGGTACCTCTATGAGGCTTTATCCGGATCTCTAACCACCAGATGGAAAATATATTTTGTCAGTCTTCGCTATACACTCGCCGCGCCGAATCCCGGTTTTTTCGAGCATCCACTCACGCAAATTCGCGCATAACTGGCCCATGCAACTAAACTACGTATGTATTGATTAGAAGGTTTAGATGTAGACATGATAGAATCGAAATGTTTGTAAGAGAATCCTGTACTACTGCACAGTATGTCCTTTCGGTGTTTCAGAAGCGTATTTATACACTTTGAGATACTCTGTGAACCTTTACGCAGTTGGCTATTGGTTGAGAGGATTCTATACACTGTGAATCAAAGTCTCGTACTAACAGACACAATGGGTGATGTAGAATAGACATGCCGCATTGCCTAAGCCTGTCATATGTCGAGGTACAAGTGACACAGAAGTATGTGCCATTTGCTATGGACATTAAAACGATTTCGGGATACAAATGACGGCATATCTATAATATAAATACGTCACATTTGGAGTTATGAACGGTCTCTAGAACAATGAAACCCAGCTATATTACAACAATATTAAGTAAGTAAGTATGTAAGTGTATTCTTTATAGAATGTTACGCAGAGAAAATAAAATAGAACAATAAAGTAATAATAAAGTTAGATGAAAAGCAAAATGATTGTAGCAGATGCCAAACTGCATAGAGATCCTAGCCAAGAAACCTCGTCGGGCAAGAGAGTCAAATTTAGGGAGAACCATACCCGATTTTTTGAACGGGTGGTAGAAGATGATGGAGGAGGTGACTGGGGTTTTTAAGAATGCTACTAAAGATATCGCGATCAGCTTTATTGAAGTGTTCGTCAAACGTCAGAAATGAAGGCGGGAGGTAGCCAAGACGAACCAACTTACGATGAATTGCGCTCATCGATATCTATATAGGTCTAAATATAGATATCGATGATTGCGCCAAAATGATCAAGTTCCTGCTTGTCAGCAAAACCCAGCCATTATTATGTGGGAACTGTATAGCATGCGGTTAGCAGTGATGCCTATACGCTCAGTCTTTGGACATAGGGAGAAAATCCGAACATATCGGTAATCTCAGTGCCTAGTATTTCTAAGGACGAGGCCCTTGAGATGCCGCATATAGGTGTACGTATGAATTCATTCATTCATTCATTCTAAGGATTTTATATAGCGCCTCTTCAAGATACTTGGTACCTACACAGAGGCGCTCAATGAATGAGCCCGTGATCTACAAACATGATCAGGTTGGTCGCCCGTTTCGCGTGCTTGGTCACGAGATATGATGCTGACCAGTCAGCAGTGTTGGGTAAACTCACACAAGAAATGAGTTAAATCAAAACTCAACTCACGCACCTCAAATTGAGTTTAAACTCAAACTCAACTCATCCTAAGTGAAATGAGTTAACTCAAACTCAGTTGTTAAATGAGTTAACTCATAAACTCACACGTTTCATACTAGCACGTTCTTATCGAGCAACAATTTTTCCATCACGCCTACTTGTAACAGAAAAATATTTTCCGTCAAGAATACACGGTACTTCAGCCATGTTGTTCTTAACTGTTCACAATATAAAAAATATGCAGTGCTTAAATACTGTCCGCTAGCAGTGTTTACGACCCTCCCTGCCGTCACCACTCACCAGTATGAAAAGCCGACGATATAAAAAAAAGGTTTGTTTCAACATAATATGTGCCGAGTGCGCAGAGTGAGTTGAGTTTAAAATAATTGACAGTTACAACTCAAACTCACAGAAAATATGAGTTAACTCAAACTCATAACTCACACTCATTAAGGTGAGTTAACTCAAACTCATCAATCACAGCAAGTGAGTTAACTCGTGAGTTTAAACTCATATGAGTTAACTCATACCCAACACTGCCAGTCAGAAATAGACCAATCGGAATTGACTAAACGGCGGGAACTTGTAGTAACAATAAATGACGCAATTTTAAGATTACGGCAATTGCGATCCTATACTTGGTCATCTAAAGGGTATTTGACGATTGTCTTCGTTCAACGCCAAGCAAACAGCCTAGATATGTGACTATAACTTGAGTTCATTGTTCCTTCTCATCCATGGGATCGATCCTTCTGACTGCTGGAATCGTCTGCCATTGCACTGAGGTATTGTTGAGTTTTATCCTGTGCTGCAGTTTGTACTACTACTACTACTACTACTACTACTACTACTACTACTACTACTACTACTACTACTACTACTACTACTACTACTACTACCACTACCACTACTACTACTACTACTACTACTACTACTACTACTACTACTACTACAACAACTACAACTACTACTACTACAACTACTTCAAGCTGTCTTAACACGCACTTCTTAAGGTCAGTAGTAACTCCACCAGTACCGGTACTCTGAAACTGACCAGTCCGACAATATTATTGTTATTATTATTTTTATTATTGCTGCTGCTGCTTCTGCTGCTGCTGCTACTACTACTACTACTACTACTACTACTACTACTACTACTACTACTACTACTACTACTACTACTACTACTACTATTAGTACTCCTACTACTACTTAAATTGCTACTACTACAACAACTACAACCACCCCACCACTACTACCATTACTATTACTATATTGTTATCATTATTATCATCACTGTTATCGTTATAGAAGTGGCATTGGTTATAGTAATAGTATAGTAATCTTACGGACTGACCTTCTGGATATCTACCTGATTAAGCCTACGGCTTATTTCTGGTGTGCCGTCGGTTGATGCCTTGTGCATTAGACACCGGCGCAATAGAAGTTACAATTACATTACATTTACCTTGTCACCTTGTGCTGTCAGCTCGTGGAGCTCTAGCGATCGTCATGGTGAACACTCTCCATTGTTTCCCATTCGATGACAAGTCCCTTAATTCCGCCAAATTCATACCAGTTACATCTTGTATCTCATCCATCCATCTCCTCCTTGGGCGACCACGTCCTCTCCTCCCCTCCCCACACGCCAGCATTTATGATTGCTATGTCCAATTTCTTCATCTCTCCCTGTATCACGTCCATCTTTCCGCTCTGCATACTTCGCACGTTCCATGTGCCCAACTTCCTCTTCTGTTTACAGCTCAGGTTGAGTCTTTTCCCTCCGAATCGATCCACCACTAGACGTCCTTTCGGCTTTAGTCCTGTTGCTTCATTAGACCGAGGGGCCCTTGACTCTCCGTCTTGCTCTTCCCCAGTAGCTTCTAAGTCACGCTCCGGCCTGGGAGTCCCACCATCCGCAACTATCACCGTTTTTGGCTTGGTGTGTCTCATGACGATTCTCTTGGCAAGTTAATAGAGGTGGTTTGCCATTGCCTTCCTCTGGTTTTGCCTGCCGTGCCCGTTCGTTCCCCTTCCTAGGAAGGGTACTAACGGTCCGCACCACGAGAAGGTGGGCACGGAGGACTTTGGTTCACCAGCCCAGGTCGGGTCCGAGTCTACGCTCATCAGAGACGTCGGTCAGGTCGCCTCCCGTTTTACTCTGGATTAGAGTGACTGGTGAACCTTTGCGGACTTTACATTACACTAGCTGTCCTAACCCGTGAAAAATCACGGTATATAAAAACAATTATTATTATAACGTCATATTATAGGCCTATAGCCGTCGTCAAGACAACCGTCGCCAAGGCGGTAGTATAGTGACGTCACAATAGTGTTTGTTTACGGGACAGACAGACAGACAGACAGACAGACAGACAGACGTACAACGGTTATTATGTAAGTTGATAATAATAATACTGTTCGGTTTTCATATTGCCGTACATTACTTCTGTGCTCTGAAACCCTTCTGATTTGCAAGCCACAATCCCGCAGGATTTGGATTCATAAATGTATAACAACTACGTAATTCAGTTAATTTGTTTATCCTACTAAGACAGAATATGAGAGTGTTTGTAGCAAGAAGTTCCCGTCAACGGGAGAGTGAGAAGTCAGAAAGATTGTCGAATTACCTGCCCAAGCCTGAGCCTACGGACGGAGGTCCCCAAAGTTAAATATCTGTGTAAGTCCTTGCGAGTGTATGTGTGCATGTTTTTGAACATTCATTTGGCGTCTTAACGTTGCCATATACCTTGTCCAGATACAATATTCTAAGTATCGCGGAGACGACATACCGTTGTGTGTAAACATACTTAAATACGACAAGCGCGCACATTTTAGTGTATAGCCACTATGTGATTATAGACATAAACGTGTTCACATGTACGTAGATAGAGTTGTTTGCACACGCACCACACCCCTTAAAGGTACCTCTATGAGGCTTTATCCGGATCTCTAACCACCGGATGGAAAATATATTTTGTCAGTCTTCGCTATACACTCGCCGCGCCGAATCCCGGTTTTTTCGAGCATCCACTCACGCAAATTCGCGCATAACTGGCCCATGCAACTAAACTATGTATGTATTGATTAGAAAGTTTAGATGTAGACATGATAGAATCGAAATGTTTGTAAGAGAATCATGTACTACTGCACAGTATGTCCTTTCGGTGTTTCAGAAAGCGTATAGTTATACACTTTGAGATACTCTCTGAACCTTTACGCAGTTGGCTATTGGTTGAGAGGATTGTATACACTGTGAATCAAAGTCTCGTACTAGCAGACACAATGGGTGATGTAGAATAGACATGCCTAAGCCTGTCATATGTCGAGGTACAAGTGACACAGAAATATGTGCCATTTGCTATGGACACTAAAACGATTTTGGGATACAAATGACGTCATATCTATAATATAAACACGTCACATTTGCAGTTATGAACGGTCTCTAGAACAATGAAACCCAGCTATATTACAACAGTATTAAGTAAGTAAGTAAATGTTTTCTTTATACAATGTTACGCAGAGAAAAGGAAATAGAACAATAAAGTAATAATAAAGTTAGATGAAAAGCAAAATAATTTTTACAGATGCCAGATCCCAGCCAAGAAACCTCGTCGGGTAAGAGAGTCAAAATTTGGGAGAACCATACTCGATCTTTAGAACGGGAGGTAGAAGATCATGGAGGAGGTGACTGGGGTTTTTAAGAATGCTACTAACGATATCGCGATCAGCTTTATTGAAGAGTTCCTCAAACGTCAGAAATGAAGCAGGGAGGTAGTCAACTTAGTCAAGACGAACCAACTTACAATGAATTGCGCTCATCGATATCTATATAGGTCTAAAGTTTTGCAGAGTGTCTGCGTATATGAGGGATGTCCTACACTGGCTCCCCTACCCGCAACGCATCACTTATCGAATCTCTGCCTTGGTTCGGCGATGCTTTGAAGGCGTGGCCCCTTCATACCTGCGGGAGCTCTGCTGTCCCACTTCATGTTCGCAACGTCGTTGCTCTCTCCGCTCAGCTATGCAGGCTGAACTTATTGTTCCCCGTGCGCGGACAGCCATACAACAGCGCCGTGCCTTCTCTGTGGCTGGCCCCATGACCTGGAATGGGCTCCCTACCAAACTCCGCCAAATACCGATTGGTCATTTCACCTTGTTTCTTACTGTTCTCAAAACTGCGTTGTTCGACCGTGGTTGGGCTGGGAGCGCTCCTGAGTAGGCAATCTTGAAGTCTTGAAGGGGCGCTATAGAAAACTGCTTTAATAATAATAATAATAATAAATATAGATATCGACGATTGCGCCCAAATGATCAAGTTCCTGCTTGTCAGCAAAACCCAGCCATTATTATGTGGGAACTGCATAGCATGCGGTTAGCAGTGATGGCTTTACGCTCAGTCTTTGGACATAGGGGGAAAATCCGAACATATCGGTAATCCCAGTGCTTAGTATTTCTAAGGACGAGGCCCTTGAGATGCCGCATGTAGGTGTACTTATGAATTCATTCATTCATTCATTCTAAGGATTTGATACAGCGCCTCTTCAAGAAACCTGGTACCTAGCCAGAGGCGCTCAATGAATGTATGTGACTGCCCGCGATCTACAAACATGATCAGGTTGGTCGCCCGTTTCCCGTGCTTGGTCACGTGATATGATGCTGACCAGTCAGAAATAGACCAATCGAATTGACTAAACGGCGGGAACTAGTAGTAACAATAAATGACGCAGTATTAAGATTACGGCAATTGCGATCCTATACTTGGCCATCTAAAGGGTATTTGACGATTGTCTTCGTTCAACGCCAAGCAAACAGCGTAGATATGTGACTATAACTTGAGTTCATTGTTCCTTCTCATCCATGGGATCAATCCGTCTGACTGCTGGAATCGTCTTCCATTGCACTGAGGTATTGTTGAGTTTTATCCTGTGCTGCAGTTTGTACTACTACTACTACTACTACTACTACTACTACTACTACTACTACTACTACTACTACTACTACTACTACTACTACTACTACTACTTCAAGCTGTCTTAACACGCACTTCTTAAGGTCAGTAATAACTCCACCAGCACCGGTACTCTGAAACTGCCCAGTCCGACAATATTATTATTATTATCATTGCTGCTGTTGTTGCTGCTGCTGCTGCTGCTGCTGCTGCTGCTACTACTACTACTACTACTACTACTATTCCTGCTACTATTAGTACTCCTACTACTACTACTATAATTGCTACTATAACAACTAGTACCACCCCACCACTACTACCATTACCATTACCATTATTGTTATCATTATTATCATCACCGTTATCGTTATAGAAGTAGCATTGGTTATACTAATAGTATAGTAATCTTACGGACTGACCTTCTGGATATCTACCTGATTACGGCTTGGTTCTGGTATGCCGTCGGTTGATGCCTTGTGCATTAGACACCGGCGCAATAGAAGTTACAATTACATTACATAATAATAATACTGTTCGGTTTTCATATTGCCGTACCTTCTGTGCTCAGAAACCCTTCAGATTTGTAAGCCACAACCCCGCAGGAATTGGACTCATAAATGTATAACAACTACGTAATTCAGTTAATTTGTTTATCCTATATACTAAGACAGAATATGATAGTGTTTGTAGCAAGAAGTTCCCGTCAACGGGAGAGTGAAAAGTCAGAAAGATTGTCGAGTTACCTGCCCAAGCCTGAGCCTACGGACGGAGGTCCCCAAAGTTAAATATCTGTGTAAGTCCTTGCGAGTGTATGTGTGCATGTTTTTGAACATTCATTTGGCGTCTTAAACGTTGCCATATACCTTGTCCAGATACAATATTCTAAGTATCGCGGAGACGACATACCGTTGTGTGTAAACATACTTAAATACGACAAGCGCGCACATTTTAGTGTATAACCACTATGTGATTATAGACATCAACGTGTTCACATGTACGTAGATAGAGTTGTTTGCACACGCACCACACCCCTGAAAGGTACCTCTATGAGGCTTTATCCGGATCTCTAACCACCAGATGGAAAATATACTTTGTCAGTCTTCGCTATACACTCGCCGCGCCGAATCCCGGTTTTTTCGAGCATCCACTCACGCAAATTCGCGCATAACTGGCCCATGCAACTAAACTATGTATGTATTGATTAGAAAGTTTAGATGTAGACATGATAGAATCGAAATGTTTGTAAGAGAATCCTGTACTACTGCACAGTATGCCCTTTCGGCGTTTCAGAAAGCGTATTTATACACTTTGAGATACTCTCTGAACCTTTACGCAGTTGGCTATTGGTTGAGAGAATTGTATACACTGTAAATCAAAGTCTCGTACTAGCAGACACAATGGGTGATGTAGAATAGACATGCCTAAGCCTGACATAATATGTCGAGGTACAAGTGACACAGAAAAATGTGCCATTTGCTATGGACATTAAAACGATTTCGGGATACAAATGACGTCATATCTATAATATAAATACGTCACATTTGCAATTATGAACGGTCTCTAGAACAATGAAACCCAGGTATATTACAACAATATTAAGTAAGTAAGTAAATGTATTCTTTATACAATGTTACGCAGAGAAAAGAAAATAGAACAATAAAGTAATAATAAAGTTAGATGAAAAGCAAAATAATTTGTAGCAGATGCCAGATCCTGGCCAAGAAAACTCGTCGGGTAAGAGAGTCAAATTTTGGGAGAACCATACCCGATCTTTAGAACGAGTGGTAGAAGATCATGGAGGAGGTGACTGTGGTTTTTAAGAATGCTACTAAAGATATCGCGATCAGCTTTATTGAAGAGTTCCTCAAACGTCAGAAATGAAGGAGGGAGGTAGTCAAGACGAACCAACTTACGATGAATTGCGCTCATCGATATCTATATAGGTCTAAATATAGATATCGATGATTGCGCCCAAATGATCAAGTTCCTGCTTGTTAGCAAAACCCAGCCATTATTATGTGGGAACTGTATAGCATGCGGTTGGCAGGGATTCCTTTACGCTCAGTCTTTGAACATAGGGAGAAAATCCGAACATATCGGTAATCTCAGTGTCTAGTATTTCTAAGGACGAGGCCCTTGAGATGCCGCATATAGGTGTACGTATGAATTCATTCATTCATTCATTCTAAGGATTTGATATAGCGCCTCTTCAAGAAACCTGGTACCTAGCCAGAGGCGCTCAATGAATGTATGTGACTGCCCGCCATCTACAAACATGATCAGGTTGGTCGCCCGTTTCGCGTGGTTGGTCACGTGATGTGATGCTGACCAGTCAGAAATAGACCAATCGGAATTGACTAAACGGCGGGAACTAGTAGTAACAATAAATGACGCAGTGTCAAGATTACGGCGATAGCGATCCTATACTTGGTCATCTAAAGGGTATTTGACGATTGTCTTCGTTCAACGCCAAGCAAACAGCGTAGATATGTGACTATAACTCGAGTTCATTGTTCCTTCTCATCCATGGGATCGATCCTTCTGACTGCTGGAATCGTCTGCCATTGCACTGAGGTATTGTTGAGTTTTATCCTGTGCTGCAGTTTGTACTACTACTACTACTACTACTACTACTACTACTACTACTACTACTACTACTACTACTACTACTACTACTACTACTACTACTACTACTACTACTACTACTACTACTATTACTACTACTTCAAGCTGTCTTAACACGCACTTCTTAAGGTCAGTGATAACTCCACCAGCACCGGTACTCTGAAACTGCCCATGCAGTCCGACAATATTATTATAATTATCATTGCTGCTGTTGTTGTTGCTGCTGCTGCTGCTGCTACTACTACTCCTGCTACTATTAGTACTCCTACTACTACTATAATTGCTACTATAACAACTACTACCACCCCACCACTACTACCATTACCATTACTATATTTTTATCATTATTATCATCACTGTTATCGTTATAGAAGTGGCATTGGTTATAGTAATAGTATAGTAATCTTACGGACTGACCTTCTGGATATCTACCTGATTAGGCCTACGGCTTATTTCTTGTGTGCCGTCGGTTGATGCCTTGTGCATTAGACACCGGCGCAATAGAAGTTACAATTACATTACATTCACCTTGTCACCTTGTGCTGTCAGCTCTTGGAGCTCTAGCGATCGTCATGGTGAACACTCTCCATTGTTTCCTATTCGATGACAAGTCCCTTAATTCCGCCAAATTCATACCAGTTACATCTTGTATCTCATCCATCCATCTCCTCCTTGGGCGACCCCGTCTTCTCCTCCCCTCCCCACACGCCAGCATCTATGATTGCTATGTCCAATTTCTTCATATCTCCCTGTATCACGTCCATCTTTCCGCTCTGCATACTTCGCACGTTCCATGTGCCCAACTTCATCTTCTGTTTACAGCTCAGGTTGAGTCTTTTCCCTCCGAATCGATCCACCACTAGACGTCCTTTCGGCTTTAGTCCTGTTGCTTCATTAGACCGAGGGGTCCTTGACTCTCCGTCTTGCTCTTCCCCAGTAGCTTCTAAGTCACGCTCCGGCCTGGGAGTCCCACCATCCGCAACTATCACCGTTTTTGGCTTGTTGTGTCTCATGACGATTCTCTTGGCAAGTTAACAGGGGTGGTTTGCCATTGCCTTCCCCTGGTTTTGCCTGCCGTGCCCGTTCGTTCCCCTTCCTAGAAAGGGTACTAACGGTCCGCACCACGAGAAGGTGGGCACGGAGGACTTTGGTTCACCAGCCCAGGTCGGATCCGAGTCTACGCTCATCAGAGACGTCGGTCAGGTCGCCTCCCCGTTTTACCCTGAATTGGGTAAAGAGTGACTTGTGAACCTTTGCGAACTTTACATTACATTACATTACATAATAATAATACTGTTCGGTTTTCATATTGCCGTACATTACTTCTGTGCTCTGAAACCCTTCTGATTTGCAAGCCACAATCCCGCAGGAATTGGACTCATAAATGTATAACAACTACGTAATTTAGTTCAGTTGTTTATCCTACTAAGACAGAATATGAGAGTGTTTGTAGCAAGAAGTTCCGTCAACGGAGAGTGAGAAGTCAGAAAGATTGTCGAGTTACCTGCCCAAGCCTGAGCCTACGGACGGAGGTCCTCAAAGTTAAATATCTGTGTAAGTCCTTGCGAGTGTATGTGTGCATGTTTTTGAACATTCATTTGGCGTTTTAGACATTGCCATATACCTTGTCCAGATACAATATTCTAAGTATCGCGGAGACGACATACCGTTGTGTGTAAACATACTTAAATACGACAAGCGCGCACATTTTAGTGTATAGCCACTATGTGATTATAGACATCAACGTGTTCACATGTACGTAGATAGAGTTGTTTGCACACGCACCATACCCCTTAAAGGTACCTCTATGAGGCTTTATCCGGATCTCTAACCACCAGATGGAAAATATACTTTGTCAGTCTTCGCTATACACTCGCCGCGCCGAATCCCGGTTTTTTCGAGCATCCACTCACGCAAATTCGCGCATAACTGGCCCATGCAACTAAACTATGTATGTATTGATTAGAAAGTTTAGATGTAGACATGATAGAATCGAAATGTTTGTAAGAGAATCCTGTACTACTGTTTCAAAAGCGTATTTATACACTTTGAGATACTCTGTGAACCTTTACGCAGTTGGCTATTGGTTGAGAGGATTGTATACACTGTGAATCTAAGTCTCGTACTAGCAGACACAATGGGTGATTTAGAATAGACATGCCACATTGCCTAAGCCTGTCATAATATTGCGAGGTACAAGTGACACAGAAATATGTGCCATTTGCTATGGACATTAAAACGATTTCGGGATACAAATGACGTCATATCTATAATATAAATACGTCACATTTTTGCAGTTATGAACGGTCTCTAGAACAATGAAACCCAGCTATATTACAACAATATTAAGTAAGTAAGTAAATGTTTTCTTTATAGGCCTACAATGTTACGCAGAGAAAAGGAAATAGAACAATAAAGTAATAATAAAGTTAGATGAAATGCAAAATAATTGTAGCAGATGGCGGATCCTAGCCAAGAAACCTCGTCTGATAAGAGAGTAAAATTTTTGGAGAACTATGCCCGATCTTTAGAACGGGTGGTAGAAGATCATGGAGGAGGTGACTGTGGTTTTTAAGAATGCTACTAAAGATATCGCGATCAGCTTTATTGAAGAGTTCCTCAAACGTCAAGACAAGACAAAACAAGACAAACTTTATTGACAATTGACGACTTTACAGTAAGTTTTACATTTGACAACTGTTCGATAATTAACAACAGTCTATTTAGATAACAAAACAGTTGACAACATCCTCACTGAGGAACTAAACAATTTACCACGTCAAGGTTTACTTTATCTGGACACCGGATCACCCAACGAGCTCCAGGAGGTCAAGGATAAAGATATACTAATACCTAAATCTCCTATGCTTCTAAGATTTGATTACGAGTAATAGGCCTATAACCTATGTTCATTGGACGACCCCGGCCCATTTATCAACTCAATAGGGAAAAAAAGCTCAGATGAGCTTATCGAGTCCTCCTATTATATATATCAGAAATGAAGGAGGGAGGTAGACAAGACGAACCAACTTACGATGAATTGCGCTCATCGATATCTATATAGGTCTAAATACAGATATCGATGATTGCGCCCAAATGATTAAGTTCCTGCTTGTCAGCAAAACCCAGCCATTATTATGTGGGAACTGTATAGCATGCGGTTGGCAGTGATGCCTTTACGCTCAGTCTCTGGATATATAGGGAGAAAATCCGAACATATCGGTTATCTCAGTGCCTATAGTTTTTCTAAGGGTGAGGCCCTTGAGATGCCGCATATAGGTGGTGGACAGGATTTAAGGTTCGCCTTGGACCTGGTGAAGATAATGTCGCTGGATTATAACAGTTAAGATGGAGATTGCATCTCTGGCCCAGGCATCGATATGATCAAGTTCTGCATCCGTCGTGGAGATATTAGAAGCCAGTATGACTAGATAACAGTCATCTGCGTATTTAAAGATGAGATTTAAGTGGTAGAGAGGTTTTAAGCGAGAAATGACAACAACAAAATTGGTAGGACCCATGCCAGAGCCCTGTATGATACTTGCATTAATTCTGGCCAGGGACGATGTGATACCATGGAACTTAGTGGCTACGATTACTCATGGGGGAGAAGGGAACCAATTATGAATATTGATGGGGATGGGTAGATGGGCCAGTTGGTCGGCCAGGCCAGAGTGTCAAAGACCTTAGAAAAGTCTAAGGCAACAAGGGGGACATATGGTTCAGAATTGAGTGGGTTAAGTATGAAGTCAGTAATAGCAATTACAGCAGCAGAAGTGGATCCGGATGGTGTGAAAGCGAATTGGTCTGCAAAAGAACGGTTCTCAGCAGGGTTTGTGAGGATGGGGTAAAGATAATGGCGCACAACCAATTTCTAAAGAATCTACATAGAACAGGAGTGATTGAAATTGGCCGATAATCGGCTTCAGTGATTGGACATGGAACCTTTGGGATTGGAGCGATAGAGCTGGACCTCCATTGATCAGGGACCGTGGAACTGCACAACGAGAGATCGGATAAATGCATTACTGGTTCAGAAAGGAGATGGGCCATGTAAGGCAGAAGCCATTCTGGGTTCTCATCGGGACCAGTAGAACAACCGCTGACGGAAGATATAGAGGTTTTGTAAGCGATAAGTATAGGCCCTACGCCAAATTTGCGCGGGCTGGATTCAAACTCGTGGGCCGATCATAGCATCCTAGCTAAGTGGTACTGGTCGTCTATCGAGATTTCGAAGTAGTATTGGTTATCTTTATTCACCAATCACGGTAGCAAGTACAAACAGAAACAGATTTTACAGAACAGTCTCACCTGCGAACAGGCCCGCCGAGAGGGGTTGGGGGATGCCCAGGGGCCCGGCGATTTTTAGGGACCCGGGCTTATGAAAAATATTTTAATCAGTTATAAAATGTTTATAATTTATGCCTTTTTAAATATAATATTACTGACACTTGACGTCATTGGTTTTTGTTTACTTGTCCGCGTTTACACTTGGAGTATGAATAATTGAATACGTCTACTTTGACTGAGGGAACCAACTTTCTACCACTGAATTGTGAAGATGCCTATCACGTACACAGCACAACAGCTCTTTCTACCTCGCTCGCCTACCCAGCGCCCGTGTCGCTCTCTTCGGAAGACGCTATTCTGTGCTCAGATTTGTTGCCCGACTGCTTATCGCTTAGCCTTCAACAACTTCGCCTCCATCTGGAAAATCTGCATCCTATTCGGCACCTTCCATTCCAGGATCCTCATTAGGGCCCTGATGGGCTGGCTGCCCTGGTCGGCTTACTTCTGGTCCTCTCGCTCCTGATCAGTCTCTTCCGGACGTCGTGAGGCACACAGGGCTTCGTCTGGCTACCTGGAATGCCAGCTCTCTCTCTCTCTCTCTCTCTCTCTCTCTCTCTCTCTCTCTCTCTCTCTCTCTCTCTCTCTCTCTCTCTCTCTCTCTCTCTCTCTCTCTCTCTCTCTCTCTCTCTCTCTCTCTCTCTCTCTCTCTCTCTCTCTCTCTCTCTCTCTCTCTCTGCTGGCTCTCTACAAAACTGGCCTGCATGCTCCTCTTACCGGAAAGTTTTTTATGAGTTTTTCATCTCTTCTGGAGAGCCTAGTCACACGAAACAGCCAGCTGGTCATTCTAGGTGACTTCAACATCCATCTAGAAGACTCCTCAGACCCATCTACTCTCCGGTTCCTTGATCTACTTGCTCAATCTGGTCTCCGTTAGCATGTAAGTCAGACCACTCATGTGCTCGGCGGCACTCTTGACCTGATCATCACGTCTGACTAAGTGTCTGTCTGTGATCTACATGTTCACCCGCCGACCTTGTTCGATCACTCGCTCGTTCATTTCTTCAGCCTATACTATAAGACAGAATTATATTGTTCGAAGGAGAGAACTCAGAAGACAGAAAGATTGTGGGGTTTCGTGAACACGCCTGAGGATACTTTAAGGAAGGGGGTCTCAGTGTATTTTATCTGTGCGGTCCTAACGAGTGTATGGGGTTTGCATATTTCTGGACATCCGTGAGCCGTTTCTGATGACGCCAAACAAACTGTCCAGATGGATGTTATCTAAGTAATCGCGGAGAGGACATACCTTTTGTGAGAACAAACTCTAAACAAGATGTACAGGCAGGCCTAAACACGTTAATGTATAACCACAACGTGATTGTTTACATCAACATGTTTTACCTGTACATACTTGAATATGTTTGTACACAACCCATCCCCGACCAGGTCCTGTTCGTCTTTGTCTGGTTTCCTAACCACCAGAGGGAAAATATACTTTGTCAGTCTTCGCTATACACTCGCCGCGTCGAATCCCGTTTCAACAGCTCCCACTGAACTTGATTCACGCATAACTGGCCCGTTACAACTAAACTAGTGTGGATTACGCATAATATATATATATATTATATATATATATATATATTATATGTGTATGTGTGCAGACATGACAGAATCGAAATATTAAGTTTGTAAGAATATCCTGCTCTACTTTGCAGAATGTTCGTTAGACGTTTTTGAAGCATATTTATACACTTTGAGATACTCCGCGAACCTGGCCGCCGTTGGCTATTGGCTGAGAGAATTGCACTATATAAGAATTAATGTCTCGTATTGGCAGACACTGTAGGCAGATGCAGAATAGATATAGGCCTATCGCTTGCTCGTGTTTGTCCCAGTGCAAGTCGCACTATACTGTGTGCCATTTGCTATAAACATTGAAACGATTTCGGGAGATAAATGACGTCATAATTATCTATCGCAAGTATAATGCCAATACGTCACATTTGCAGTTATGAACGGTATCTAGAACAATGCGCATTTCTGCGCTTAGTAAGAGAGTCAGTCATGAGCTAATCTGTACACTGTAATTGGGGACACTTCCTGTGTAAATATCAGATGGGGGCCATGGCCTGATTGGCCCCTTGGATCCGCCCCTAATAACATTAATATTTTAACTAAGATACATCACAGTAGAACATTTGTTCAGAAATCTCGTTTGTTTAATTTCCAAACTCTCCGTCACCCTACGGGCTTCCGTTTATTGGAAAATACTATCAACACATATTAGATTAACTCTGCAAATTTTGCAGACTGCGTATTTTGTGGTATTCTCGAAAGATTTCATGTCTTCCCTGCTAGTGTTCATCGCCTCTTGTTAGCGACAACATTGTTGTAGTTAATTTTATGGTCACCATCCGCATAGTGTTAGTTCTGTTCTCAGAAATTCTTCAAGCAAATGCTTTGCAAACTTCAGTCTTGTTTTGACGAACAAATCAAATAATTTTATCTTCTTCACTGAGTGCCATTATTGGTTAGAATAATATAATAATGCAATGCTATGACGTCATTTTGAGAAGACAGCTATGTAAATCACTAATAGTGGGGACAGACTATGTAAATCACTAATAGTAAATAAGTAAGGAAAGAAAATTTTGTTTTATTTAAGTTTAGTAAAATTAGCTTAAGTTATTCGAAATTGCTGTAGGATTCCTTTTTCGGCATAGTGTTGTTGACAAATTCAGAGTATGTGCAGACTTGAGACTTTTGACAATCGAAAGTCTAGAATCTGCGCAAACTTGCAGTAACTTTTCACTTTTGTCCACCCCTAATGGCTCTAAGACGCCTTAGTTGGTAGTAACAGGAGCGGGTCAGCAGTGTTAGGTGTTCAGTAAACGTCAAGGCACTATCAAGCGTGACACCAAGATCACGAACACTAGAGGAGAATGTAAAGTCTGGGAATAGTAAGGCGAGAAGCTGGAGATCAAGTATTGACAATTGCTGTTTGGTTCCATACCAAATCAATTGGGGTTTTGAGGGATTGAGGCTAAGTCTGTTTGCCATCATCCAGAGGTGGAGATCCCATGATAACGACTCCACCGTATACCCACCATAGAGATGGTGAGCCATTCACTAGAGCTTGAATATCATCCGCATATAGATGACCCGAAGCTAAGTGTTTAGCCAAAATAAAGGCGATGTCTGCAGTAAAGAGAATGTATGAAATGGGGCCCAAGACCGACCCCTGCTGGACACCTAGGTCAACCCTAACCCACGGTGTTCTAGTGTCACCCAGGTCAACCATCTGCGTGCAGTCAGTAAGATAGGAAGTAAACCAATGGAAGAGAGTTCCACATAAACCAAATGATATATATGCAGGCGCTGCAGAAGGAGCTCATGATCCACCAAATCAAAAGCTGCAGAAACATCAAAGTGCTCAAGGAGAGACAATTGAGATCTATCATTAGCCGTGTATATGTCAGAGAGGAGTGAGAGTAAAACAGTTTCAGTGGAATGGTGACCCCTAAAACCAGATTGAGTTGGAAGCAGGAGTCCTGATTGTTCTAAGTATGGCACAAATTGAGCAGCAACAAGTCTCTCGAGAGTTTTGGATAAGTATAATAAGTTGGAAATAGGCCTGTAATTTTGACAAACATTAGCATCCAAGTTAGGCTTCTTCAGCGTTGTAATTACTATAGCACGTTTCTGGGATGGTGGAAGGTAACCCTCAGAAAGTCCATAGAGTAGTGGTAGCATCACTGGCGTGAAGAGCAGTAGGTAGAGGGATCGCTTCCCGTAACCCTCTCAAGTTCCACTCAGCCTATCAATTCGCGAGATGGCGCGTTTGTGAAAATGAGATATAGGACGTGATGGGCGCCTTGCAAGGCTGCCATATACAGTTAAAATTCGACTCCTGTAATAACTTGTGATCATCCGTTCATACTGATTTGTAATCATACTGCGTAATTGTCAGTTTGAAAATATTAAACGAAGATTATTTTTTAAAAGTGACCTGTAAAACATATACACAAGAAATGAAACAATGTCATCAAACACATTAACAATGATGAACGGAGGGAGCGGATCCAGCTCACAGTTGACTTCTGGTTCGAGGAACTGATGACCCGTCGAAGGTCAGCCTCAAGAACTGGACTGAACCGGTCGAGTGTACAGTCAGTATACGAGAGAAATCTGGTAGAGGAGAATCAGCAGTTGTAGCACGGAGACCCGATATCTTGTCCGTCACCATCTTGAGATAATCATTCGCAGTGAACGCTGGAGTGATAGATGAGCGAGAAGCACGATCCAGCAGGCGCGATATGGTGGGCCTTAGGCGTCTCGCGTTCTTTCCATCACAGGAAAGTTTAATAGTATTGGGACGCTCCGCTTGTGAAGAGAGTGAAGGACTCAATAGACGTCTCTCTCGTCGACGCTCACTACCAAGCAAGAATCAGAGCACCACACGCCAGCGACTAGCTGTTCGCACTACCGGTGTCATCTTGTGGGCTGTGAACGGATAACGACGAGGCTGTAAGAATAGCAGGAGGCCTACGACTGTATGGGGACGTATATATGCGAATCGCACGCATGTCCCTGTGAAATTATGGTGACTGCTGGCGGGTCGCACAGGATGTCGTGCAGCCTGGGACCTGGCAGAATCGCCAGATATCAATCAATCAATCAATCAATCAATCAATCAATCAATCAATCAATCAATCAATCAATCAATCAATCAATCAATCAATCAATCAATCAATAGTTTATTTTGCAACCATCCAATTCAGTACAAAAAGTCACATGAGTATAGATATCGATCGTTACATTCGGCTACAAAAACGGTGGCCCTGAAGGGATCTAGGATCCCGCTAAGTAGGGACACCGGAGTACAGATTTAAGTATGAAGGAGGTGACCAGGAGGTATGATATTTTAACTAAATCACGTTTAAGTGCTTATTACAGCCATGAGTACTTTGATTACCATGAGCAAAATGATATGCGGCCTTGATTGATTTGATAAGCCGCGGCCTTACACGAGCGAACCACCTGGGCTGTTGAGGACGGACGGAAAACGACCGGACGGACTTACGCTGATACCATGGCCCGGAGGACGAAGTCTTGTATGGGACGTCACCGTAACTGACACTGTGGCGCCCTCTTACCTTCATGCAACGTCCGCGACATCGGAAGCAGCAGCGGAACTAGCGGCCACAAGAAAGAACAACAAGTGCAGCCAGATCATCGCAGACCACTTTTTGTCCCTATGACCTTCGAGACCTTAGGCCCTATTAATGACGACGGAATGGACTTCATAAAGGACTTAGGTAAAGGCTTAGCTCTAACCACCGGAGACACGAGAGATTTTTACTATCTTTTCCAGCGGTTGTCAAACACCATACAACGCTTTTATGCTGTTGCCTTTAGAGGAACTTTCATGCAGCCAGAATTTGTCGAGTGATCCGCCGTTCCAGATTAGCATCGTATTATCTCCGGATATAGTTTTGGACAGGGGGTGCTCGGTAGTCTAGTGGCTAGCGCGCTGGACTGTCAATCGAGAGGTCGGGGGTTCAAATCCCCGCCAGGGCAGAAATTTGGTTCGAGATTTCTGTTCCACTTGCACCCCCTAGCCAACTCAGCTATGATGAGTACACTGACCGTACACTGTCAGTGGGAAGATGAGACGGCGAGGCAGAGGACTGGCCACCCGCCCTCATATACCGAGGCTAAGAAAATGAAGTCGCTAACACTTCATACCCATGGCTGCCTCAGGGCTAGCTTAAGGGACTGCTCTTCCTCTTCTTCTGCTAGTTTTGGACAACCTGAGGGATAATAACTACCTCGGGTTAAAATTAAACAACATAATAACCGATGTACGTCCGTCTGTCTGTCTGTCTGTCTGTCTGTCTGTCTGTCTGTCTGTCTGTCTGTCTGTCTGTCTGTCTGTCTGTCTGTCTGTCCCGTAACAAACACTATTGTGACGTCACTATGCTGCCGCCTTGGCGACGGCTGTCTTGACGACGGCTATAGGCCTATAATATGACGTCATAATATAACGGGGAAGTAAGCTTAATTGTTATCACTGCAATAATAATTGTTTTATATATACCGTGATTTTTCACGGGTTACAGCTAGTTAATAATAATAGCAATTAAACCACATAATAACCGTTGTACGTCTGTCTGTCTGTCTGTCTGTCTGTCTGTCTGTCTGTCTGTCTGTCTGTCTGTCTGTCCGTCCCGTAACAAACACTATTGTGACGTCACTATACTGCCGCCTTGGCGACGGTTGTCTTGACGACGGCTATAGGCCTATAATATGACGTAATTGTTATCACTGCAATAATAATTGTTTTTTATATACCGTGATTTTTCACGGGTTACAGCTAGTAATAATAATAATTCACATGCCAAGACCCGACAGGAACTGGGTTCATAAATTCAGTCCAGCTATTTTACTTAGTTCAATTGTTTCGCCTACTAAGACAGAATTGATATTGTTGAAAAGACAGAAAGATTATGGGATTACGTGACCACGCCTGGTAGGGAGGGGGTCATCAGTGTATTTATCTGTGTAAGTCCGAGCGAGTGTATATGTGCATTTTTCTGAACAATCATGCAGCGTTTCTGATGGCGCCAAACAAAATTGTCCGGAAAAAAAATCTAAGTTATCGCGAAGACGACATACCTTTGCGTGAACATATTCAGTGAACATCAAGTTCTATATTTCATATCTTTGCACACGAGTCCGACCCATGTAGAGCCCTTATCGGTTTCATCTGGTTCTCTAACCACCAGAAGTAAATTGTGTCAGTCTTCGCTATGCACTCGCCGCGTCAAATTCCTTGTTTGCACGGCACTAAGGAATTCTCGCATAACTGGCCCATGCAACTAAACTATGTGTGGATTAGGAAGTATAGGTGTAGACATGATAGAATCGAAATGTTTTGTAAGAGAATCCTGTACTACTGCACAGTATGTCCTTTCGGTGTTTCAGAAGTGTATTTATACACTTTGAGGTACTCTGCGAACCTTTCCGCAGTTGGCAATTGGTTGAGGGGATTGTACACACTGTGAATCAAAGTCTCGTGCTAGCAGACACTGTACTGTAGTCTACTGCAGACATAGAGACCTGTCGTATGCGCGAGTATGTCGAGTTACACTACTATGTGCCATTTGCTATGGACATTAACACGCTTTGGAGGATATTAATATTATTCGACCTTGAAACAAATGACGTCATATCATAACATAAAACGTCATAATAATAAATACGTCACTGCTATAGTCACGCAGTACGCACGGTATCCAGAAAAGTATTCCAAATGTAAATTACCTCCACAATGTTACCGGTTGTAATCGACAGCATCATTGTAATTAATCTTGGCTTTATCTTATGCTCGCCATCCGCATTGAGTTCATCTTCTTTCCAGATATTCTCCAAGCAAAGTTTTGCAACTTCAGGCTTTTTTCACGTAAAAATAACAATTCCAGCTTCGTCTCTGCTTGAATAAAAGGACGAATTTGACGATAACGATGACGGTAACGACGACAGTGATGATGATGGCGATGATGATGATGACGATGATGATGACGATGATGACCGAGGAGATGCTTGAAACCCTCATCAGTGGCCATTACGTGACTGTCGACCACTCGGAGGGTGAGGGTGAGTGCCTCGACGCCTTCCCGCTTCCACCATCCAAGTCATACGCTATATAAATTAATGAACGCTTACGCTTAGTTCAGCGTTTGCTCCAGCGCTCAATGCAGCGCTGAAGCCATCCGATTGCATTCATCGTCCGCTTGAAAGCAACGGAGGAACGCTGAGCTAAGCAACAAAGAATTGCGAGTGACAGGGAGAGTGGCGATAGAGGATACGAAATGGACGAGAGATCACGCAGACGTACACAGACAGTCAGACAGACAGTCAGGCAGACAAACAGACAAACAAACTGAGAGTCAGACAGACAAACAGTCAGACAGACAGTCAGACAGACAAACAGACAGGCTGACAGACAGTCAGACAGCGCGGTAGATGTAGGAAGTTAGAGACAGAGAGACAGACGTACAGAGACACAGAGACAGGCGTACAGAGAAAGAGAGACAGACCTACAGAGACAGAGAGACAGACTGACATAGGCAGAGAGAGATAGACAGACAGTGACGTAGGCAGGGGAGGATACAGTGAACGAGAAAGACATAGACCGAAACGAAGACAGACAGGCAGACAGATTGATAGACAGAACCACAGTAACACGCAGATACCACAAAAGGTAGATAGAACGAGAAACACAGACATGAAGACAAAGAGACAGAGTAGATGTTGAGGCAGACATACAGACAAAGGCAGACGGTCATTCAGGCGTCCATAGGCTGACAGAAGCGGTCGTTGACACCGAGCGCTTAAGCGATAGCCCCAACCATCATCGCATCAATTGGTCATAACGCCCCTTTCTCCGATCCGAACGACCTCTTTAAACAACTAGAAGGCCGGACGGCGCTGCACGCGTGTCCTAACAACTTCCGCACCGGGGCAAGTAATGACGATCTCGCAAATATGCCATGCGACGCGCCTTTGGGTCACTGCAGGGGCGTATGCAGGAACACTTCGGAAGGGGTTTTCGTAAAATTACCTTGATGTGTTTTCAACGCAGCTATTTTTAAAGATATCTTTTTAAAGCCCCACTTCATTTTTCCCTTGTATATTTACTTCTTTTTGGTGAACTGGTTCCTACTTTTCGTGTTTCTGTTTTTATGTTTCATGCGTGTTGTGTAAATGGAAGGGTTTCGAGATCGAACCCGTACAGCGTACGCCCGTAAGATTTGAACCCAACTGAATAGAGCGCCCTCTGAATGAACCGGGAAGGGCATGACCGGATCGCTCCCAGGATTCTTCATCTCTGACAAGACGCAACGCTTGTGAATAAACTGGTGCCCTGCGCTTAGCTTTACAGTAGCGCGTTATAAATTGGAGTTTACGATTACCATTAAGATTAGGATCCACCCTCGATGGGACCTTGCCCAAAAAACTTGTATCGTATCGTATTTGGAGATTTGTATAGCGCTGCTCACAGCTGAGGCCATTCAGTAGCGCTCCCAGTGCGATGGCCCCGAGAGAAGAAAACGGTTTTAAGCACGGAATTGGATATACGAAGAGATCCAGAAAGTAAGGTTACCCGTGGAGAGGAAGGAAGGGCAATCCACAGAGAGGGCCTTATGTTGGCAAAAGATCTAGTTTGAGCTAGAGTGGTCCTGGCACGCAGAACAAAGAGCACATGTCGGTCTCGAGAGCGGAGAGGTCTGTGAGAAGTTGCAGAAAGAGTGGGCGGATGAGGTCCCTGAGATATTTGGATTGTGTCATTGGATTCCAATTTTCATTTCTCACTAATCAACACCGTGATTTCGTTAGCTTTCCCGTCTTTCTCTGAAAACAAAGAAACCTGTTGACTGTTAACCAATGTCGCATTACCGCATTCAAACAACGCGTTGCGCATTTCAAAGATACTCCTTCACGACAATCATTTATATCCATTCACGTAGGTCATTAATATTCATCAGAGAATATCATTTGTATTCATTCGCGAGGGTCGTTAATATTCATTAAACTGTAATCGAATTATAGTTCTTGAGAGCATAACGAAGACGTATCTTTTCCAGGTCTATGCGTTCACCAACACGGACTGTAAATAGGACACATCTTCAGCTGTACTTTTTTTTATCCTCAATCCACATACCTGGGGTCCAAGCGGACTTCATTTATGCTAAAATATGTGCAGCGTTTGCTTCGTAGATGGCACTGCATTATAATTTCGTGTAATTGCCAGTCCTTCATCTATCAAGAACTGTACGCATTAGGTCAGCAAATGATTTCACACAGGTAAAAATGTTATTCATACATCAGAGGACTTATACAGCGCCCCTCCAAGATACCTACTCAGAGGGCCGCCCAGCCCAACCCGGCGATAAAGAACAGTTTTCAGATGCTTATAAAAGGACTATTGTATTGCATTGTATTGTATTGTATTGTATCTGAACATTTATAAATCGCCTCTCATAGTGTTCGCTAATCAGAGGCGCTCCCAGTGCGAAAGACCCAATGAATAGAAAGTGGTTTTAAGACAGCGGAACGAGGCACTTGAGCAACTATAGCTAATAAAGAGGCACGTGTCAATGGAGGGAGTTGATTCCAAAGAGCAGGACCAATACAAGAAAAGGCTCGAGTTTTGGCCATAGTAGTTCTGGCTCGTGTTACAAAAAGATCGTGGCGGTTAAGCGATCGTAATGGACCGAGGGAAGTAGCTGAAACTGGCAGAAAACGAGGTCACAGAGGTACTTGGGTGCTAAGCCTGTATATAAGACCGAAGGACCGAAGTGAGAACCTAAGGCTGAATCCGAGCAGTAAGGGGAAGCCAATGAAGATGGTCGAACATAAGAGGAAATATGAGATGAGCGATTCCCTAGTTAAAAGAACATGCAGATCTGAAGGAAGGTTATTCCAAGTGATCGGCCCAACCACTGAAAAGGCACAACGTATAGCAGCTTTGAAGTGCACGCAAAGGGAGCATCAAGTTCGCCAGTCATATGGGGTCCACAGAGACCCAGCTGAGCTAACTAAACCCCGCATGTTAAAATTTATCGAAAGGAAGACTAAACATAATTGCTTAGACAACGGTTTCTAGAAAATCATGGAAGACATTAATAGAACAACTGTTGATAGACTCTTTAACTGCGAAACTTTCGTATTCTGTCCCAAGACTCCTGGATTAAGGTCAACGCTAATCATCTTTGTTATGGCAGCGTCGTTAAACATCAACTAACCATCGACCCTTCTCTATAAACATTGGCTCAGCTAGACACACTGTTGCTGAGGCTCTGAAGATAATGTTCGATGGTGAAGAAGATTACGTTCAGCGCAATGAAGGGGAATAATGGGGGCAAGGTTAATGGTAATTGTAAATGTAAATGTAACTGTAACCTTAATTGTAATCGAGCATTTATAGGCGCTATATAAATCCTTGAATAAATGAATGAATTTGTAAAAGCGACAGTCAACGATTCTGAGGATAAAAAGAACAAGCATTTTACCTGTTTATTATTCCGGATAATCTCGATGTAATTAATGATTCTTGCTCATCCAGGAAATGCACAGAAGTGAATTCCAATTAAAACAACCGATAAAATGCACATTCTACATCTGGCTTGAACAGACATAATCATCTAAGTTGCATCTGTGTCAGGTTAATGTATGAATAAACGAATTTGATTGATTGATTGATTGATTGATGTTGATTGATTGATTGATTGACTGATTGATCTGTGTGACATGTATGTAATTATGTATTCAAGCGTTCATCGACGATCAATCTTTACTGCAATGATATCGGTCAATAGGTTCGAGAATATATTGCATTTTCTTCATTTCTTCGATAAGAAGTCATCTAGACAGCAGACAATATATAGACAATAGACAGTAAACAGGAGAACCGGGTGCTATGACAGACACAGGGGCCTGTTTGTGGCACAATTGCCAAATTTCTACACTTTACAGCGTAGAAATCTGATTCTCTAGACTCTAGATCCTGCACTCTACCATCTTGACAGATATCACCGTGGATGAACAATTGGTGTCGTTTAGATGAGAGCTTCCTTGTCGACAATATAATACCCAGGAAACGAATTTGGAAAAGGTCTTGCGGGCATGCGATTCTGAGACATCACATGCATCCCACCCGCACACCTACGTTGGACCAACAATATCCAACAAGTAGAAGTTTATTTTGAAATTAAGACAAAGACGTGGAGCTGGGATCAGGCATTGTCTTGCGTCTGACAAAGTCATGGATGCAGACAGGTCGTAATATAATTGACGACAATTTTTCACCGGCGTGCCTCTTGAACAGGAGCTGTTTGAACAGCATGCCACGTAATTTTACGTGACCAATTTGCAAATACAAGACTGAAACGCACATTGTCCGCGCAGTGCTGACAGAAGGTGGAACAATAGTGCATTGTTTTTGCGGCAGAAATGTCTGCGTAGATCACACGAAGCCTGGCGTCATCGCATGCAAAGTTTAAAAACAGACGATGCCCAAACGACAGGGTTTGCTTTTAGCTTCAACGCTTTCTCCATACAACTGACTTTCTTGAATTAAACAAAGTTCAGGTCATATTAATCAGTGGGCTTTGACGAGTGTAACATTCTAGTCACTTGCTAGTGCCTGTATTTGATTTTGCCATCCTTCCAAAGATCACACGACAGAACAACAATGGCGCTGAGCAAATGTGCGTGAAGAATTTGCTCAAGGTCCCCAGTCACCCTACACAGTTACTGCCTCGGATGAGGCTCGAACCCGTACTCTCCGCGTTACAGGCCAAACGCTCTTATCAATCGGCCACAGTTGCACACAGTGGCTGTTTTATGTGAAATTGACCTGATTGGCGTAACAAAAGTAAATGTTCTTTCCACTACAAAAAGGTGCTTTGTGAAGACTATGCTTTATTGTGTTTCTTGAAGAACTTATGCCATGTTCTATGTTGGTAGGCAGGAAATCGATCAAAACATGTATTGTACAGTTGGAGTTCAAACAGACCCCAGATATGCACCTCGAGCGCCTCTGAGTAGGTAGCTTGAAGAGGCGCAATATCAAATCCTCAGAATGAATGAATGATGCAATTTTAGTCACAATCTGGAGGAGCGTCAGAGACATACTGATACCGAAATCCCTTCGTGAGTGAGCTCGTGATGAAGCCAGTGTCTTGCAAACGTCTTTAAACAGTACTTTAGTAATCTTTGGAGTCACTAGTACGTGAAGGTACTACCGTGTCACGGCTGACATCTCCAATCGCTAGAACGCGAACGTCGCGAACGTCCCATCGTTCCACTACACGTGGCGGACAGTTAAGGATCTCTGAAAGAGCTTTGTCGTTCAGAAGCAAGGGCTGGACCTGATGACCGGTGGACCTTCGACCCTTTCCTGACCGACTGGTTCCTCCTCCAGCACATCCCGCGCTTTGTGACCAAGGTTACTGAGGACTACGTCACTCTTGGCCATCCGGGATCTTCCGGGCAGAAGAGCAGCGCCGTGCGGTTGTTCGGGGCGCCGACAGCACGCACTTCCGGCGCAGAGGATCACGCAGAGGAAGCGACGGAAACTCTTCCGGAAGTTGTCGGACAGGAACGCGTAGAGTATCGGATTAACGCAGCTGTTCATGTAGGCAAGACAGCTACAGGCGATCTTAGCAGCAACGAAGGCGAAGTTGTGGTCAGTGTAGTGCCCGACGAACTGGATGACCAGAATCAGCTGCAGGGGGAGCCAGCAGAGCGCGAAGATGACGACGACGACGATGACGAGGCGCGTCACGCGTCGCTTGCCGCGCATGCTCTCTCCCGCTGGCTTTCCACTTCCGGGAGTGACGCCGTAGAGGAGTCGCTTGACCATCAGACCGTACAGGAGACTGACCATGGCGAGCGGTACGACGTAGGCAAACGCAAAGAAACAGGCGTAGTAGACGCGTCCGTGGTAGTAGTAGTTCTCGGGGTCATCATCGTTGTATATCAATGCATTGAGACATGCGGACCGTTGCTGCCCGTCGAAGTGATACTCCACGGTACGATGTTCAACTATGACCGGGATGTTGACGCCGAGGATGAGAACCCACGACACCGTCGCTACGATAATCGCGTTCCTACCCGTCCGCAGCGTCATCGACCGGACAGGGTGGACGACCGCAAGGTACCGGTCGAAGGACATCATGACGAGGGTGTAGACGCTCTCGTAGACCGTCACGTGTACGACATACTGGTAGATCTTACACCACCCGTCTCCGAACGGCCAGACGGGTATGGCGTAACCAATCGCCGTGAATGGAACGCAGATAACTATAAAGAGGAGATCGGCAACGGCAAGGTTGATGATGAGGACATTGGTAGTGTTCCGCATCTGGCGATTGGAAGCAACGACGATGATGACGAGCAGATTCCCGGCCAGACCGACAAGAGCGATGATGGAGAAGATGGCGGGTACGACCGCGCGAACGATGTTCTCGAAACGGTAGGTGGCGCTAAGGTCTTCGTCGTAGTCGTAGTATTCCGGTTGGCTACCTCCGGTTTCGTGGAGGACGTGTTCCGTCGTCACCGGATATGCAGTCTCGCGCGTCGACATCGTTCTATTTGTGTGGCGCCCGATGCAGATTCAAAGTCTGTTTAGAGCAGGATGTCTTGCATCGATCTAACTGGAAACGAAGAGAAATAATATATAGTTAGCTATGCATTTAAATGGTCACGTGTCACACTCATCACAACAAGCGACCACAGATTGATAACTGCGCTATATAGAACGTTAGATTAGAATTCGTTAGATTATGTTAGAATTCGTTAGATTAGAATTCCTTAGATTATGTTAGAATTCGTTAGATTAGAATTCCTTAGATTATGTTAGAATTCGTTAGATTAGAATTCCTTAGATTATGTTAGAATTCGTTAGATTATGATTTGTAAGATTATGTTATAATTCGTTAGATTAGAATTCCTTAGATTATGTTAGAATTCGTTAGATTATGATTTGTAAGATTATGTTATAATTCGTTAGATTAGAATTCCTTAGATTATGTTAGAATTCGTTAGATTAGAATTCCTTAGATTATGTTAGAATTCGTTAGATTAGAATTCGTTAGATTATGTTAGAATTCGTTAGATTAGAATTCCTTAGATTATGTTAGAATTCGTTAGATTATGATTTGTAAGATTATGTTAGAATTCGTTAGATTAGAATTCCTTAGATTATGTTAGAATTCGTTAGATTATGATTTGTAAGATTATGTTATAATTCGTTAGATTAGAATTCCTTAGATTATGTTAGAATTCGTTAGATTAGAATTCCTTAGATTATGTTAGAATTCGTTAGATTAGAATTCCTTAGATTATGTTATAATTCGTTAGATTAGAATTCCTTAGATTATGTTAGAATTCGTTAGGTTATGATTTGTAAGATTATGTTAGAATTCGTTAGATTAGAATTCCTTAGATTATGTTAGAATTCGTTAGATTAGAATTCCTTAGATTATGTTAGAATTCGTTAGATTAGAATTCGTTAGATTATGTTAGAATTCGTTAGATTAGAATTCCTTAGATTATGTTAGAATTCGTTAGGTTATGATTTGTAAGATTATGTTAGAATTCGTTAGATTAGAATTCCTTAGATTATGTTAGAATTCGTTAGATTAGAATTCGTTAGATTATGTTATAATTCGTTAGATTAGAATTCCTTAGATTATGTTAGAATTCGTTAGGTTATGATTTGTAAGATTATGTTAGAATTCGTTAGATTAGAATTCCTTAGATTATGTTAGAATTCGTTAGATTAGAATTCGTTAGATTATGTTAGAATTCGTTAGATTAGAATTCCTTAGATTATGTTAGAATTCGTTAGGTTATGATTTGTAAGATTATGTTAGAATTCGTTAGATTAGAATTCCTTAGATTATGTTAGAATTCGTTAGATTAGAATTCGTTAGATTATGTTAGAATTCGTTAGATTAGAATTCCTTAGATTATGTTAGAATTCGTTAGATTATGATTTGTAAGATTATGTTATAATTCGTTAGATTAGAATTCCTTAGATTATGTTAGAATTCGTTAGGTTATGATTTGTAAGATTATGTTAGAATTCGTTAGATTAGAATTCCTTAGATTATGTTAGAATTCGTTAGATTATGATTTGTAAGATTATGTTATAATTCGTTAGATTAGAATTCCTTAGATTATGTTAGAATTCGTTAGGTTATGATTTCTAAGATTATGTTAGAATTCGTTAGATTAGAATTCCTTAGATTATGTTAGAATTCGTTAGGTTATGTTAGAATTCCTTAGATAATGTTAGAATTCGCTAGATTATGCTACAATTCGTTAGATTACATTTCGTTAGATTATGTTAGAATTCGTTAGGTTAGAATTCCTTAGATTATATTAGAATTCGTATTTTGATATTGCCTTCTTTCCAAAGTTCAGAAGTGCACACATGACCATACGACAGAACATCGATGGCGCTGGATCGCTACGCAGTGGCTTTAGGTATACATTCGAACCTGCAACCCTCCGGTTACAAGGCACAGAACGTATACCGCTACACCACCGCGTCCCCCAGGGCAGGGAGTTGCAGCAATGCAGCGACATATATAGAGGTACTTGGGCACAGACAATACATGTGGAAGATTGAAAGAAGGCAGCTTCTCAAATACGCCATGTAAGACCAGGGTCGGAGTTTAGAAACGATCCTTTACGTATCAGCGATAAGAACCTTGAAAGACGGTCGATACAGACGAGCACTGGACATCGTAAAAGTGCACGCCAGGAAGTTATGGGAGCTTGAAATGACTCTCTACCGCGTTCTATATGTATATAAGCTTATGTAGGTGTATATATAGATGGTATACAGCCGTTTTATATGCGCATAGGCCTATATATATATATATATATATATATATATATATATATATATATATATATATATATATATATATAAAATAAACGCCAGGTTCAGAAGCCCATAATCATAGACGTTAACACGGAAAGAAAGGTAGTGATATGAAATTTACTACGTATATTAAAGTGCCGGATATTATATAGGCGAACACGCTTGTGCATGTAAACATATATGTATATATAGTACATATGTATATATAGTACATATATATATATATACAAAAACTATACATGTGCATGTATATATTATAGAGCCTTAATGACGTCTTCCACAAGCAGGCTTGTGCATGGAAAGAGGCCGTTTAGTTTCTATTATTAATCAGACTGAGAGGTAGCGATTAGACAATGAACAGAGCAAATATTCCTCTTCCGATTTTCCATGAGGAACTCCTCTGTGTACGTATACCTCGAATCTCTCGACTAGCAACTCCGCCAGGGCTTATTCTAACGTGCAGCTGGGCACAGGGTGTATAGTTGCGAAAGAAATTTGTGCAGTTAAAATTAAGATTTCGTGCAGTTACTGTTTGTAGACCAAATTGTATAAACCAACGAAAGTAGATAATTATTAAGCCCCACGGTAAAATTTTAAGAAACGCTATGATGCAGTGAATTAACTTTTAAACTTCTAATGACTGTTTACGGTATACTGGCATATAAGATACAAAAAATAAACCAAATAAGGATTAGTCAAACGAGATTAAACGCAAACAGTAATTGCAGTTGCCAGTTTGAATCATTAAAAAACTTAAAAACGAAACAGTTACGAGTAAGTCGGACCATAGGACTTCCTTGCTTTTGTGTCTGCAACTTGGCCAGGCATATTCAAGAAATATCGCAAACGCGTAAAGCGTCTCCAACTTCCCAATCTACTCCACACTTAAATGTAGGAGGGCATAATTAACTTCAGAGATCAAAATGCTTTTGGTTCTGCAACAGTGTGGCTGTTACCTTGATCAAAAGAATTGAAGATGAAGAAGGAGAAGTAGCAAACAAAACAGCAGAAGGAGGAGGAAAAAGGGATGGAGGAGGAGAAGAAAGAGAAAGGGAATTTAAAAGAGAAAAATGCTGAAGTAGGATGATCAGTTTAATGAAAATAAGGAGGAGAATAATAAACAATGCTGTTAGATCATGATTCGAACAGAGAGCCGCTGTCTTGAAAGCCCGTCGCGTCGCAATTATTTACAGGCTCAATTTTGACTTTGATCTTCCATTGAGCTCCATCTCAGCGTCCTCTATCGATGCTGAGCCGTTAGTGCACAACCCTAAGGTAGCACCAATAAACGATAAAAAAAATCGTTTATGTTGGGTTTGAACCAGGGCTGTAGTGGTAAAATTGGAGGTGAGTACACGCTACTGGTGAGTTTTCCGAAACAAATTAGAGGTGAGTATACGGTATACAGTATTTTGTGAGTATACGCTATAGTATTTCAATACAAATAAATATAAATATTTTGTGAGGTGAGTATACGGTCTCTAGAGGTGAGTACACGCTGTATACCCGCGTGTACCCTCGACTACAGCCCTGGTTTGAACTATCATCGATCAGGCTATGTGCAACATGCATGCATCGGTTGAAATGTCCCGACTGTGACTCAACTTAACTATACAACGCAAACTTTGATATTCACGGAATTGTGTTCGTCATTGTATACCATTGGAAACAGATGCACACACACATGACACACCTTAACGCACACATTTTGACACTTATAAGTTATAACAAAGCGATTGCCTTGTCTTACTAGGGTGTAGACACTGTAGATTCATAATCCGATCATAGTGCTGCAGGGCTGGATTTCTCTCAGAGTCACTATTTTTCTGCGCTGAGGCGCAGTCTGTTTTTGATCAGACATAGGCGCATGAATGCCTTCATTATGAAACTGCAGCCGAAAGCGTTTTAATGGAAAACTTACCGGTTCTTCTCCTATTTCCCTTTCTGTCTTTGCAACAACTCTATACTTCGCTTTCGAACATCGGCGATCGTTTAAAAGCCACCGGTCTGCCACAGTTACATTCAACTGCCATTCGCCCATATCTCTTGCCACTGGAGAACGCATGCACTCTATTTTGACCACGCATGCACTCTATTTTGACCACAGCATTCGACAAATTTTCAAATGGATCAGCAAGAAACGAATACATGCAAATTTCTTAAACTTATCATCATCATCATCATCATCATCATCATCATCATCATCATCATCACACAGTACTTGCTATGGTGCCACTCAACCTGTGCTAAGCAGAGCCTTACAAAATATTAAGGAAAGGCCACACGAAACAAGTCAGTCTTAAAATGATTGCAAAATGAAGGGTGGGAGTGTATGGACCAGATAGCCAACGGTAATGTGTTCCAAGCGCTGGGTCCGGAGACGGGAAAACGAAGAGTCCGCCAAGCGTGTCTTAACCCTGCCGACAACAAAGTCGCCACGGGTGGCTAAACGCAAGCGGCTGTCGCTGCAACGAATGCACAGTTCAGTCAGATAAAAACCCGGTGCAGTCTTAGGTAACACGTCAAACATCAAGACACACAGTTTATATATTATGCGTTTGTCAACTGGTAGCCAATGCAGTTCCCTCAACAGTGGCGTGGCATGAGCCGAAATTGGTTCGGATAAAATCAGACGAGCAGCGCTGTTCTGGACACGTTGCAGCCGCCGACTAACCCCTTCACTGAAATTCGCGAGAAGCGCATTGCCGTCACTGGCGTAAACTTGTCCAAAATATTGGGGGGGGCAATGGGCATGGGGTCTGGACCACAGGTGCAAAAAAAACAAGTTTTTTCAAGATCAAAAGTTGTTTTTCTGTTTTTTTCGTTTATTTTTGTTTTTATGGTCTTGTTGTTTGGTTGTTTTTAAGATTTTCGGATTTCGGATCATAAAAATCATGAAAAATGGCATGAACAAGAGCTTCAACTCAGTTTAATTCAGTTCCGATATTCGAAAATTAAAAATCATTAAATCAATGTTATTAAAATAACTTCTACAAAAATTATAAATTTATTTTAAAAAAAACAAAAAAATTTTTTGGTTTTCTTTTTCTTTTTTGTTTAAGACCAAAACCCGAGAAAACTTTTTTCACCTCTGGTCTGGAACGTCAGCAGAGGCTTCCGGTGTTCGTTAATCCGTATGAAATGGGGCGTTTTGTTTACATGTAAATTTGTTTCATATTGAAGATATTGAAGATAAAAGTAATTTTTTTTCATTGTGAATTTCTGATAGTATTTCAGTTCTGTTTCTCTGTTTCTGTTTCTGAAGAAATTTGTCTATATTGAAACATAATATTTTAATATTTGAAGAAATTCTTTTCTCGATTTTTTTGGGGGGCATTGCCCCGGCTCTTCAATTATTGGGGGGCACGTGCCCCGGCTGCCCCCCCCCCCCGAGTCTACGCCTATGATTGCCGTAGTCCAGGCGCGACGTTATAAAGGCGTGTAGCAGCTGCCGCAGAGCCCGCTTGTCGAGAAACCATCTTATCTGCCTAATGCGGCGAAGATGATAGAAGCACGCTCGTGAGCAGTCCCGAGCATGCGCATCGAAGGTCAGTCGCTCATCTATGCTGACGCCAAGGTAACGAGCCGTCGCCGACGCCGACAGCGCGCCACATGGAAGGACGAGCTCCTTGTCGGCCCTGCTGAGCCTTGCAAACCGCTGCCTGGAGCCCAGCCAGATGATTTCAAATTTCTCGGTGTTAATCTTCCATCCATATGGCCACCAAAAGAACCTTACGGTCACTTAAAAAAATTATATGTATGAAAACAAAAACGAGAAAGAGAAAAAAGAAAAAAAGAAAAAAGATTATCAAAAAAGAGCCTAAGTTTATTCTTGTTCTTAATTTAACGAGGATGTGGGCAATAGCTAAGTTAACCAGGGTTAAGTTAACTTATGCCTAGCGAAAAATGTAGGCAACAGTTAAGTTAACCCAGGGTTAAGTTTAACTTAGGCCTAGCTAAAAATGTAGGCAACAGTCAAGTTAACCCATGGGTTAAGACCCCTAATTCGCTCCTCATGTGCAGTTGAGATAATTCCTTAGAAATAAGCCCTGTTGCGCCCCGCGAAGAGATTTCAGACGTTCACTCACGACCCTTAGTCACTACTAGTCTCAAGTTCAACAACTGATCCAATACTATAATAGCATCTCGACTATGGAATGATCTTCCCTCTGAAATACGCAAACTCTCAGTTCCCCACCAGTATGCCCCATCATTATCTGCCCCAGGCTGCTCTACTTATCACTCCACCGGCTTTCCACTCCAAATTAAGGCCCCACCTCTTCAAGGATTCCTACACTAAATCATCCAAACCTCCGCCTTCCAGGTTCTTCGGTCCTAAACGAAACCCGCCTTAGCAGCTCCTTTGCCTCCTCTCCCTGCATGGTCTCTCTTGACACCGGACGTCTGACAGGTTGTGGGACACGGGATACTTTGAACTGATCTGGTCAAAAAAGAGATAAAAAAAACTTTTTTGACCGCTTTTGGTGTTTCTTCGAAATGTGGGGGGAAAACTGTATACTGTAATCCCACTGTTAAAGGTGGGGTCTTGTCCCCCTCGATCCCGCCGAGATCCCCGCCCTTGAGAATGAGAGTCTGAAACTGGTGGTGTTTAGCTTATCATCTGCAATAACCTACGAAGTTGAACAAGCGGTTTTTGTGAGTGTCATTGACCCTGTAATTATGATTACTTATAGAAGCTATTTCAAGGAATGTGAAGTTATTTGGTTTAATGTTATATTTTATAATTGAAACCATCTTCATTCGTTTGGGGGCCCTCCAAGTTTTGGGGGCCCACCGAGAAGGCGCGTGTCTGCATCATAGCAGCTTTAGGAATTTGGAGTTTACGATTACTGTAACGAAGGTCCCTAAGTTCACAGTGGCGCCGTTCTGGCGCTGATACGGACGCGAGCCGTTGGATCTCGTTCATCGAAGCGGGCCCAAGCCTCCGTAGAAGCTGAGGCGGACGGGAGACGGATTGATCTCTACAGGCCCTGAAGTCTCGGGCCTGCGTTCAATCAACCATCCGCTGTCAGTCGTATTCAGTCTAGGCCATCAATCAATCAACCCTTTGAGCATCAATCAAAGTCTACTGGTAAATACATTATGTGCATTAATGTGGCGCTGTAAAAGTGTAATGGCTGGTAACGCAGACACTGTAGCAACCAGATTGCGCTTATTAGTTATATTATTGCTGTTGTTGTTGTTGTTATTGTTGTTGTTATTATTATTATTATTTATTTATTTATTTATTTATTTATTTATTTATTTATTTTTGTTGCTGTCAACTCAAATGGTGCCGCAAAGCAAAAATCTTCACACGAGCACCTTACATACAAACGATACCTAGGCACATTTTGTCAAGAGGATAACGAAGACGAATTGTAGCACATATTAACTACCATACAATTAATGTGGCTTCCTCTAGCGTCTGCTTAAAGTCTTCTTGGTTGCATTTCTTTCCAGATATATCTATGGCTGGTCTGGCCACAGTAGTGTCTGGCATTCATGCCAGACATATATTCATTACTTTCAAGGGTGTGATGGATTGTTGGAGATTTTCTTGATATAAGATTGATCGATTGAGAATGATTATATTCATGAGCTCTGCTAACAGCCAATCACTGAGAAGAGATATGTCTAACGTGAACAATGAGCGTCATATTGATTAGAACGCAACGACTATGAACAACAAGGACAGCAACGACGACAGCAACAACAACGTCATCATCAGACTAAGAACCGAATCTCCGACAGTCGCCTGAACAGCAGGAGAGCAACAAGTACAACCATACGCAACAACACAGCTGAACAACATCGACAACATTCATTGGTGCAACAGCAACGCAATCTTACTATTTCCAAGGCAAAATGACAACAATAAGCAACAATAAGCAACAAGAAGCTACAAAGAGCAATAGGAAGCAACAAGAAGCAACCAGAAGCAACCAGAAGCTATTAGAAGCAATAATCCGCCACTGCTCGTACTCTGGCAGTGCCAGTCCCAAGCCTGGATGAAGAAGGAGGGCGACACTAATGAACTTTGTTATCACACAGTGTCGTTAAGCTGAAACTACTACGAGAAGCATCAAGAAGCAACAATATACCCGACGAACAGTTGCAGTGGCAATACAATCAGGCATCAAATAAGAAAACAACAACAAGAGCAGCAACAACACCGTTGTCTATTCTTGGAACCGCAGACAATCCCTCCCTGTTTGGAAGACGTTCACTGATATTTCGAGGGCCAGTTAAACTATCCCCACAGGCAAATAACCCGCCCAAAACAAAAACATCATGACCACTGAACGCGAGATACTAACAACAATCAACAGTTACGCGACAACTTGACCACTCCTGACAATCCCTGACAACATATTTATTCACACAGGGGCGTAACTTTACCCCCACAAGGTGGTAGTGACAAATCCCCTACTCCTTACCCTTCCCTTTCCTCCTATCTTTCCTTCTCCATCCCTTCCCCCTCCTTCGATAGACTACACCGCCGTTAATTGCCGTTGCTTGAACTTTCTTCAACCCAAAAATAACACTGTCACGTCGCAACAAATATTTCAACATACAGCGAAAAAGAGTGTCACCAACACTTTTGGTGGTGATGAGAATGAAAGTGGTGATGACCGAATACCACCGTCCCAATACAAAGTTACGACTATGCAAGTGACGGCGTCGGCCAAGGTGCAACTCTGTATAAATTTGACGAGTCCCTCATAGACTCTAATGTAATGAAAATAGCATTAAGCACACTTTCAGCAGCTTTTAAGGCGCGAAATCGCCATGGCAACCTCATGACCCGCATTGCTCGCTTAGTGATTGCCTTCCGGCGCTTAGTGCTCAAAGCAAACGCTTTGAGAAGCAGGCAAGCGCTTTAAGCAACCGAAGTAGCGCCTAAATTCGATTTATTGGCCATTTCATTCGATCAGGGAATCACAAATAGTACGCGGACGTCCTATTAATTTCCGCAAATCATGGCTCTGCGTATCCAACTCACACCTAAATAACCTCGAGGGGATGAAGGACTGAGTTAGCACAGATTGGTCTGGCATTACAAACCGTGCTTGTGTTGCTTAACTTCACCATTGTTGCTAACATAGTATCAGCAGCGTCAAACTCAAGCGGCACTTCACGTGCTGGCATACTTCTTTCCTTATTTACTTCATTACTTACCTACGTATACTTACTTACTCACTCACTATATACTTACTTACCTAGCTACGTACCGATCGATGTGCCTATTTATCTACCCACCAACCTATCTTACTACCTACATATACGTACAATCCTACCTGTACCTATATACAATACATGCATACAAATGTTTGTGCGTACATAATAAATATTTGCCTCTGACTGAAGTAATGGCGTCTAGCTCGTAAATCTCATATTGTTCATAATTATTAGTCATTCTTTCATTTATGCATTTATGTATATACGCACATACGCTTTTATGAGGTTCTTAAAAATGCGCTATATTAAGTGTTCTAATACATACATACATGCATGCATCATACATACATACATATATACATACATACATACATAACCCTGCATACATGCATACATACATACAAATGTCATACATACATACATACATACATACATACATGCTTTCATACATAGGCCTACATACATACATACATACATACAAACATACATACTTTGCGACCCCGTGTTCATAATCGGGTTCTCCCGACTGCTGACAGTCTAGCTCGTAAATCTTTCATAATTAGGATGATTTTCACCGGAATATAGGCCTTAGTACTTTAACCTGGACGTGATATACATGTGTAAACCAAAATGCGGTTAGCAGTTGGATTAATAAAGGATATACTTACATACTTACTTACTTACTTACTTACTTACTTACATACAGACATACGAATATATGCATAAATACATACATACTTATATACATGTACATACAAATATTCATACATACGCATACATGCATACATACATACATACATACATTCATACATACGTGTAGATGCATACATACATTCATTCATACACATGTATACACACATGCATGCATGCATGCATGCATGCATACATACATACATACATACATACATACATACATACATACATACATACATACATACATACATACATACATACATACATACATACATACATACATACATACATACATACATACATACATACATACATACATACATACACCGGATACACCACAATCATACATATGATTGTGTAATTGTCGCGTGAGGAGATCGACGACAACGACGAGATGTCATCATCATCATGATAGAGTCGTCGTTGGCGGTCGAGATGGAATGATGACGGACGAAAGCCAGTCCCCACTTGGTCAACAATGAAGGCAGCGAGACCGAGGTGTAATCGGACACCACACAGCCAAGGTGTAATAGGACACCTCGCGGCTAAGGTGTAACCAGACACCGCCCGCGCTGCAGGCGAGCGACGATCCGCGTCTCGAAGAGCAATCTGACACTAATTGACGATAGCATGACGTGGGGAGGGGGCTGACCGATGCACGCTGAAGTTCCTACTTAACAGAGGGAAAAGGAGAATACGGGACTTGTACTACTGACGAGCGCGACGTGTGAACATCGGTCGAGCGATCAACATCGAGAGAAACGACCAGCGGCGGCGGCAGAGTATAGTCCGTCAGATTCAGAGACTGACGCGAAGAACGATCTGTGGTTAGGCTGTACGAAGCAACATTGAGATAGTCCGATTTAATATCTAAACGCTTTAATACTACGTGGAAGCTCCCGTAGAGTTATTGTATATATTTGTTTCTTTAATTAAATTCATTTATTAATTAAACAAAGTTCGTCGTGAATCTTCTATAGAAAAGTTAGGCACGTTAAATAAAAGTGCAAGTAAAAGAACAAGCAGTCGAGGGTCGACATCAACACACGGCAAACACACGACAAGAATACCTTCGATCGCGACATTGGCGCAGTCGACAGGGTTTTCAACTGAAGACGTCACGACGAAGAGCGGAACCGGAAACGGAAAGAGGAATCTCAACAGATCGGGACCAGCGGCGAATACAACCCTTCGCAACTGGAGAAATCGAGTGCCGGACTCCGAAGACGAAGGACTCGAAGCAACCGACAGCAACAGGCAAGGACGAGGAACAAGAGCGCCAACGGACGACCGACCATCGCTAGCAACGACGGACGGGAGTGGCAACGGAGGACAGCGGATCAGCCAAGATACCAAAAGACGGAACACGCTCGACGTATCAGAGGGTAAGTCCTTACTGGTAGTCGTGGTAATCTGTGAGCTTGCGGTTGAGGTCTGGATGAGGATTGGTGTGCGAATAGCCGAGGCTTTTGCGTAGCTCCTTTTGCTCAGTTCTGTTCTTGTTGTATTTGTGGTAGAATTTTAGGACGTTGTTTTCTTTGATTTCTGACCAGCGGTGACTCTCCTCTAACTTACTTATCTTTTTCTATTAGTGAGCGGACTGTTGGAAGATGGATAAGTTGTCGGCATGGAAAAGAATGATGGTGCGGAACATACCCCATCACAGACTAGTCGCATATCTGATAAAGATGGGACTAGGAGAGGAGGAATTGGATCCCATGAATATGAACCAGCTCCGAGAGGCTAGCGCTGATATAATGGTTTCTGGACGGGAGGCCCCGCCAGAAGTAAGTGAGGAAGTAAGCACAGATAGCATTATTAACTCAACAGTGCAGAGGCAGCTAGTCGAGCTCAAACGATTAAAATACGAGAGAAAGGAAGCGGAGAGAGAGGAGAGGAGAAAAGAAGAGGAGGAGGAAAGGCAGAGAAGGATCGAAGAAGAGAGAGAGAGGAAACTAGAAGAGGAAGAAGAAAGGCAGAGAAGAGAAGAGAGAGAGGAAGCGGAGAAACTGAGGAGAGAAGAGAGAGAGGAAGCGGAGAAGAGACTCAGGCTACTTGAGGAGAGAGCGGAGAGGAGAATGGAAGAGAAGAAGGAAAGGCAGAGAAGGATCGAAGAAGAGAGAGAGAGGAGACTAAAAGAGAAAAGAGAGAGACGAAGGCTCCTTGGGGAGACGCAGGCTGAGAAGCTCAGGATAATTGGGGAGGAGAGCAGGCTGCTTGAGGAGAAGCGGGCTGAGAGATTAAAGTTTCAGGAGGAGAAACGGAGGAGAGAACAGAAAGAGGAAGCAGAGAAATTAAGGCTTCAGGAGGAGAAATTGAGGAAAGAAGAAAAGGAGGAAACAGAGAGACTCAGAATGCTAGAGGAAAAGCAGGCTGAGAAGCTCAGGCTTCAGGAGGAGAAGCAGAGGAGAGAAGAGAAAGAGGAAGCAGAGAAATTAAGGCTTCAGGAGGAGAAACGGAGGAGAGAAGAAAAGGAGGAAGCGGAGAGATTGAGGAAAGAAGAAAAGGAGGAAACAGAGAGACTCAGAATGCTAGAGGAAAAGCAGGCTGAGAAGCTCAGGCTTCAGGAGGAGAAGCAGAGGAGAGGAGAGAAAGAGGAAGCGGAAAGATTGAGGAGAGAAGAGAAAGAGGAAGCAGAGAAATTAAGGCTTCAGGAGGAGAAGCGGAGGAGAGAAGAAAAGGAGGAGGCAGAGAAGAGAGAGAAGGAAGTCCGAGAGGAAAGGGACGCAGAGAGGAGACTCAGAGACGAAAGGGACTATAACTTAAGGCATTCGGTCGTAGGACGAATGAAAACGTATAGTGAAAGCTTGCGAGGACTCTTACCGAGATTCCCAAGCGACCATGCGCAAATCTCTGGTTTATTTGTGCATTGCGAAAGGTTATTCGACTCTTGCGCTGTCCCGGACGACCTTCGAAGCAGATTTCTCTTGACCTGTCTAGATAATCATGCCAGAACAGTGACAGCCAGAATTCTCATTGACTGGACCCAGAAATCGGTGCCTGCTAAGATACCCTGGCGAGCTGAACACCAAAAGGCGCTAGATAAACTTATGCACGATTTGAATAACGCTGTATGTTTGCAGACAATTGACTACGGCAGAGAGTTTGGTCTATCGACTGACGCTTCAGACAAAGCAGTCGGGTGCTGCTTATTCCAAATTCAAGACGATGGAACAGAACGGCCAATATGTTTCGCCAGTTCTAAATTAGATGCTACGCAAGCGCGTTGGTCCACTGTGGAACGCGAAGCGTATGCTGTAATCTTTGCGTTGAAGAAGTTTAGGAATTGGATTTTTATGTCAAGGACCACCCTCTATTCTGATCACAATCCCTTGACTTTCCTAACTGCTTCTACGCCCACAAGTGCTAAACTTGCGAGATGGGCTCTGGCACTCCAGGACTTCGATATTTCTTTTGAATATCGACCTGGATCGCTGAATATTCCCGCTGATCTTTTGTCCAGACTATGATTGAGGAGAAGGCGGACTATCATGTAAGGCACCGCGACAACTGTAAATAATAATTTCTAACTGTGCTGATATTTTGTATTTTCAT